>CM077082.1:121166705-122366705 GCA_039513925.1 Platanthera zijinensis | reverse complement strand
TACTTTTTGATGAAACATTTAGACTCATTGCTTGCTTTATAATCCAATCGAATTTTACTATTTTTTGCGAGTTATAAAAGATTTAAATTATTTCAAATGGATGTAACAAGTGATTTTCTAAACGGGATACTTAAAGAAGAAGTCAATGTTGAGAAACCCCCCAGTTTTATAAATGAAAAAGTTCTTAATCATGTCTATAAGTTAGAAAAGGAGCATTTTGATTTAAAGCATGGGCCCTGTGCTTGGTATGAATGACTAACATCTTTTTTTATTAAAGCACGGCTATAAA
This sequence comes from Platanthera zijinensis, assembly GCA_039513925.1. Classification (NCBI taxonomy): domain Eukaryota; kingdom Viridiplantae; phylum Streptophyta; class Magnoliopsida; order Asparagales; family Orchidaceae; genus Platanthera; species Platanthera zijinensis. The sequence goes on along the minus strand of CM077082.1, from coordinate 122,366,416 downwards.
GTGGGAAGTGCTGACACAACACTCTTCATTAAGCATAATAATCATGATTTCTTTATCTTACAAATTTATGTAGATGATATTATTTTTGGAGCAACTATTGTAGAGTTGTGTAATGATGTGATCTTAATAATGCAAAATGAATTTGAAATGATCTTAGTTGGTGAATTAACATACTTTTTAGGATTTTAAATCACCCAAAGAAATGATGGAATTTTCATTAGCCATACTGAATATGTCATTGATATACTAAAACATTTTGGATTTGAAAACTTAAAATAAGCTAGTCTGCCAATGAGTGCATCACTAAAATTATGCAAGGGTGAAGCCAGGATTTCAATAGATCAAACTTTATATAGAGGAATGATTGGATCTCTACTATACATTAGTGCATCTAGACCCAACATTATATTCATCGTATGCTTATGCACTAGATTTAAAGCTAATCCCAAATAATCTCATTTAAAGTTGGTGAAATGAATTTTTTGATATTTTATTGGAACATCTAGATTAGGATATGGTATCCATGCAATTAATCCTTTGTTTTACACAATTATTCGGATTTGTATTATATTGGTTATTCGTCAGATTGGAAAATCAATAGTGGCATATGATATTTTTTAGGTCCTTCTCTTGTAGTATGGTTAAGTAGGAAACATAATTTGGTTTCCCTCTCCACTACTGAGGTCGAATATATTGCACTAGTAAGTTGCTGTGCACAAGCCTTATTGATAACCCAAACTCTAGAAGAGTTTTGAGTTAATCTTACTAATGTAGAACTCATATGTGAATACAAAAATACTATAGATTTAACGAACAACCATGTGCATCACTCTAAATCCAAACACATAGATATGTGTCATCACTTTATTAGAGATTATAGTAAAAAGGAGCATGTTCATGTTAACTTCATAAGACATTACTCACAACTAGCGGATATCTTCACTAAACCTATTCTAGATGCACGATTCATCAGGGTTAGATTAGAAATAGGGGTTTTGGATATCTCAAATTAAATTCACAATTTTTGGGTGTTTTCTTGATTTCTTTGCACCACTAAACAGACGTTATACTACAAAATCATAATCATGAAAAATTGAATGCAAAAAAATCTTGAAAACCACAAATTTTAACTAAAAAACTTAATATCTATTTCTACTGTCAAGTGCTATCGCTAATGTTGGCGATAGTATAAATATATTTTTTTTTCCTTTTTTCATTATTTTAGTCATTTGTTTTATTGAGTAGGTCTTGTCAGGAAAAAAAATTCAGCAATTTGTTTTACTGATTAGTCATTTTTCCATAAATTCAAAAAAAATTCTTTCTATATATCTTTTCAAAATTTAACTACAAAATTTGAAAAATATAAAAATGCTAAAATAAGCTTTCAATTAATATGTCATTTTTTCATATATATCAAAATAACAAAAAACTGCTTAACTATAATTACAATGATTTAAGGATGATTACTTTTAACTTTAAAGATCAGTTACAATGTTTAATTTTCTTGTCAAGTTCTTCAAATATTGTATTATTTTATAATACCTTGAAAAATATCTTCTAAAATGAAATGATAGCTATTATAGTACACTTTTGTAGGAACATGTTACATTCCTCTAAGTATGAGTAATGTTTTATATTTTATAATGACTATTTCACAAACACACTTTTGATATTCCTACTTATGCCATAAATATCAAACTTACATGGTTATGTAGTGTAATATCTTAATATATTAAAATGCATAATTAAATTACCAACACACCTTAGAATTTGGTTCATGTAAATTTGTTGTTCATGCACTATTTATTTTAACAAGTGGTTATAAAAAATAATAAAAAAAGTAATTGTTTGCATAACAAGTGAATTCGGAGCCCTTAGTCAACAATGAAAAAATCTAATAAAACTAATAAGGAAAACTCCACCAAGCACTACTCACCCTCCTAATAAATCTTAATTAGCATTGAGAGGTTGAACACCTTGGAATAAGAATTTTAAATTGTCTTGAAGTAAATAATCAATTACCACTTTGTCTATACTGGATCGCAAAATAAAATAAAAAGGATAAAAAAGAATAAATGTGATCCCCCAAGCACTACATTGCTCCTTGATGAGTCTTAAGAAACATTGTGTGTGCAAAGCACCCTAAGAGTTGTACTTACTATTTTTGTGCATTGAATTTGTGTGGAAGTAAAATTATTTATTTAATTTAATGTTAAGGGTATTCTGTTATACATGTCATGTGTTTTGTTTCACTCACTTGTATGGTTCATCAAAACACTATCTTATACCCATCATTATCTTGCATAACACTTTTACGTATAAGAATTGGACCCTAACATATAGCTATACATGTTCTTTATAATCTTTAATAAATACATTAGATAATAACGCATGATCTTTATAATGTTTTCAGTATTTGACTTGAAAATTTCCTTACATTGTAAATTAATATCTTGCTTATATAAATTTAATCATGCGTTGAAAATTCAGTTGTTATATCATCTCATGGTTCATAGTTCAAATAAAACATGGTATCAACTATAACTATGATTATATGCAAGCTTGAATTCCAAAAAATCATCTTTATAAACTATAATTCTAATTCTATACTTGCTTGGATTTACTCAATGATGTTTCCTTTCAAATTTTCCTTTCAAAAATCTAATTACCCCCACCTTACTACTTCAACATCGATCATGTCACATTAATTAAACAAGTAGTAACATATTTTTATGATCTAATGGTATCTTCACCTTATTCTATACATAAAAAACCTCTATTTGTTAAAACACTATACCCCACCCTCTTTTGATAAAGCAAAAAGGGGGAGGATAAAATTAAAGAAATATATCATTTAGAAGGAGTACAAACTCAGAAGCATTTATGTAGGGATAGTATCCATCTAGGAGGAGTACGCTCATAATGCATATTAATTTCTACAAAGACAAACACTTTATTTTCATGCTTTATTTATTCATAGAGGATTTTTTATTATCAAAAAGGGGAGTTTGTTGGAATAAGCATTCCATATCTATTGGTTTGAGAATAACAAAGCTCGATTTGTATTTCATAATGTTTGTTGTGTGTTTATAGCAAGAAGGAACCATAGGTTTAATACCCCTTGGAAGACAAGTCAGAATATTTATCTATTACTTCCATAGGTGGTATCACTATTGCTAACGCTTGAACTAGCAATCCGACAAAAAAGGTAGGATTCCAAACATGGAAGGAGGATGTTAAAAAGGACAGTACTATCATAAGGCGATATCACTAATGCCAGGCAATATCATTTGGAAAGTCCACTTTTGGAAGAATAAGTTGCCAAAAATGTTTATTTCTGAAGATTAAAAGTTTCCTAAAATGGTGAGAAAAAGTTTCCTAAAATGGAGATGGAAAGTTACCTAATATGTTGCTTTACAAAGGGAGAAGAAGGCTACCTAAAGTAGTTATTAAGAGCGGTAGGTGTTGGAACGCCCTATTACTAATTTGGGTAAGGATCACTATGTCCATAGGATTGTGTCTTTACCTCATTGTGTAGACTTAAAGATCAACTAGAATAGGTCTAAGGCTTAGAACTTAGGTTTGAAAGCTGCCCCCAAGATCTCCTAGTTTAGATTACAAGTGCAGAAGACCAAATGCAATTTTCGTAGAGCTCAGATTGACGAGGCGTCGAACTCAGTTCGACTATCTCTGAGCTCAGGACGACGAGACGTCGAACTCGGTTCGACGATCTCCGAGCTCGGATCGACGATTTATGTCTCAAGTCAAACTCCAGATCTCTGAGCTCAGATCGACGATAGTCAAGCTCAGATCGAAGATTTTTTTTGAGAGATCGACGATTTTAGGATTTCAAATCAGAATGTTATGGAATTCAAATAGCTTCAATATCCAGCATTTAATACAGAAGTTTTTGTAGCCGTTTCATCAATCTGGAGCAAGTTTCAAGGAGACTAAAAGGGAATGTTTCTTAGGACTTTCCTCTAGAGACAACTACCAATTAAGGAAGTCATTTATGACTGGCTAATGACTATCTAGGAGATTGGATTTCATAATATCATTACAGACAATAGAGACAGATAACCAAGGAGAATATATCTCTCAAGAATTCTATAGGATTATACAGCTAGTGTTTTACAGAACACAAGGAATAGAACAGAGAAGGAGATCAACACACAGAGAAGAATCTCTTCTATACATTAAGATCTCTTCTCTGATTCAAGTTTTCAAGGCTTCATCAATCAAAGACTCCAGACACAACACATTTCAGCCTTTGCTGAAACTATCAATTGCTGGAGATCTCAACTTACTGAAGGTATATCACCCTGTGCAAAGCTTCTTCTCCTGACCTACTGCTAATCTCAGGGGGAGCTTTGACATCAACAAATCCACTAGTCTTCTCTTTGATTGTTGACAGAGAAGAACACCTTCAACTCTTTTTATTTTCTTTTGCTATAAAAGGGTTATTTAAAACTCCCTTCAAAAGTTTTGTGTTTGGTTCCTGAGACCTTGTCAAAACTCAGTGGTGGCAAGACACCTGATCAAAAAATCTGGTTTGCTTTTTAAGCACCTTATCAAAAGCTCATTGGTGCCCAGGACACCTGATCAACTCATCCTGTAGTGGATTCCTACCCAGGTTGATTGGGGAACCACTATAGCTCCTTGTGTCATCTGGTTTGCTTGTGTATTGGTTGCTATGTGCTGTGTTTTTATATCTTGCTTTACTTTGTTTTATTTACTGCAAGTACAATACATTATAAATAAATTAAGTCTTCCACTGCTAATTAGTTTTAAATTTGCAAAATTATTTTAAAATACTCTATTCACCCCCCTCTAGAGTAAAGGTAGATCTTACCCTCACTTTCAATTTGTATCAGATGGAGGATGGTTGTTTTTACAGGCTAACACCTGAACCAAAAGATCTCTGATAAGATCAACCTTTAATAGAGGGTTGTTTTTTCTATTATAATTATTTTAATATAAATCTATGGCATAGAAAAAAGACTATGCAAACACTAGACCTCCATTGTGCAATCTTTCTAAGTTTGCACTTTGGAAGGCAAAGATTAAATTGTACATAAATTCTATTGATGAGGATATCTTTAATTCTGTTTTGACAGTGTGTCCAAGACCTCCAGAAACCACAAGTACAAATGTTGTTCCACCCCCTTCAGGAACAGATGCCAACATCAAGAAGTGGAAAGTTGCTGATGCAAAGGCAATGAATATATTGGCTCAAACAATGTCTGATGATATATTTCAGAAAGTAGCTGAATGCAACTCAGCAAAGGAAATCTGGGACAAGCTATCTGAGCTTGTGTCAGGATCTGCTGATGAGAGAAAGGACAGAAGATCTCATCTCATAACCTAGTATGAGAACTTCAAGAAGGGAGAAACTGAGTCAGTAGCTAACATGTATAACAGACTCAGTCTGATTGTCAGTGAATTAAAAACTTTGGACAAGGAGATCTCACTGACTGAACTCAATGATAAGATCCTAATGTGCCTCCCCAGCACTTGGGACTCAAGGATCTGGCCAATCAAGGATGCCAGAAGCTTGAATGAGATCACCACTGAAGCTCTATTGGGCAAGCTCAAGTCTTATGAGCTGCTCATCAAAAATAGAGAGGAAGAGCAAAAGATAGCTTCTCTAGCAACAAGGAAGGAGAAGACAATTGCTTTTAAAGCTACAGAAGAACAGCCTGAAGACAAGGTCACAGGCAATGAAGAGCTAATGAGCCTACTAGCCAAAAGATTCTATAAGATGGCTAGAAAAGACTTCAGGAAAAGGTCATCCAGAGGCCATGAAAAGCCAAGGTATTACAAATCCAGTAATAAAGAGATTATCTATTTTGGAGGAAGGAAACCAGGCAACATTGTGCCTGACTGTCCAGAGAACCAAAACAAGGACAAGAAAGATAAGAGAGAAAGGAAAAGAGACAAAGACTCCAGGAGAAACAACTATGACAAATCCTCCTCTAGCAAGAGCAAGCATACCAAGAAAGGATTTGTAGCCGACACCTGGAGTGAGACTGAAGAAGAATCGGATACTTCATCAAGCTCAAGTGATGATGAAGATGATTCCCAAGAGAAGGACTTTTGCATGATGGCTATCAATGCCTCTCAACATAATTCAGATGCAAAATAAGATTCAGGATCTGAATCTGAATCTGAAGTTGAAGAAGATCAGGTAATAAACTCTTTTGATTTTAATTCAGAGGACTTTAAATTTGAGTTTAAGGCATTGTGTTTAGACATACTCAAGTCTGAGAAAGAGATTATGTCTCTCAGAAATCAACTATCTGAACTCAGCACCTTAAAATCAGATAACCTCAAACTCTCTGAGGAGTTACAATGCTGTAGGGAGCAGATAGCTTCACTTAAAAGTGAACTATCTAAGGCTAAGAAGTTTGAAGAAACTCTCAATGGGAGAAGTATCAAACTGATGGACATCACAAGTACAGTGAACTTAAGACTTAATTGTACACTGAGCTTGGGTGCTTCATCCAGCCAACCTATAGTATTAACAACCCCAATTAAATTTATCTCAGATAAAGGAAAGGGAGTTGTAGAGGTAGCTAGGAAGAATTCTGATATACCTAAGAAAAATAAGGTTCAACAGATATCGTCGAACAGAGCTCGACGATCTTCAAACAGAGCTCGACAATCATTGAACAGAGCTCGGCGTTTTCATGCTGAAACTTCGAACTCCGGTCGACGATCTCTGAACTTTGAACTCAGGAAAAGTCGATCATTGAACGGAGCTCGATGATCTGACCCAAGATCGTCGAACTCAGCTCAGAGATCGTTGAACAGAGCTCAGAGCTTTGAACAATCTTTTAAGGGTAAGTAAAAATTCAATTCTAGAGGCCCTACATCCCAAGGCTTCAACCCTTATGCTAAATGGATAATACCTCCTAGGAGATATCATCCTGAAGGCTATAAGAGTCAACCAGGGGTGTCTCTTATTTTAGATTTTAAAGGCTATCAACCTAGATCCAAGGTAAACTGGGTCAGAAGCAAATAAATTGTTATATATGCAGGTGAAGACCTATCCAACAATAAACAAGCAATGGTATCTGGATAGTGGGTGCTCAAAGCACATGACAGGGAGCAAGGATAATCTTACATCCTTCAAAGCCAAGCTTGGACCCAAGGTCATATTTAGAGACTCAAACTTTAGACAAACCAAGGGATATGGTGCAGTCCAGATAGGGTCAGTCACATTCAAGAAGGTGGCCCATGTGGAAGGACTGAAGCATAACTTAATCAGCATCAGTCAAATGTGTGATGAAGGCTACCAGGTGACTTTCAACAAATCTTCATGCAAAATCAAATCAGAGGACAAAACAACTGTGTTGACATGTAAAAAGAAAGGTAACATCTATCTTATAGATTTTCGATCAACTAAGGTAGACATCTGTTTGTTCAATTCTGTTAGTAAACCAAATAAGCTATGACATAAGAGATTAGGGCATGTAAACCTTAGAACCATTGCTACGCTATCCAAGGACAACCTTGTTAGAGGACTACCTTCTGGCCCCTACAAGAAGGAAGGACTTTGAAGGGCTTGTCAATTAGGCAAGCAAACTAAAAATAGCTTTAAGTCACTTAATAAGAGTGATTCACCTAGGATTTTGTATCTGTTACACATGGATCTATTTGGACCCATTATAGTGCAAAGTCTAGGAGGGAAATCTTACACTTTAGTAGTTGTAGACGACTTCTCTAGATTCACATGGGTGTTCTTTTTAAGGAAGAAGTCTGATAACTTTAAGTGTTTGACAGAGTTTCTCAAATGCATACAGATTGAGTTCAATACTCACATTGACTGATTAGAAGTGATCATGGGACAGAGTTTGATTCTCTTCTTATGCAAGAGTTCGGTCAGAGTGAAGGGATCAGACACACTTTCTCAGCTCCTAGAACTCCTCAAAAAAATGGGGTAGTTGAAAGGAAAAATAGAACCCTTATTAAATCTGCTACTACATTGTTGACAGATGCTCACCTTGCTCTATCCTTTTGGGCAGAGGCAGTGAACACCTCAAACTATCGGTTGAATAGAAGTTTGATACATAAGCTGAAGGGCAAGACTCCCTATGAATTACTCAAAGGGAAGAAACCTAAAGTAGACTATTTATGAATTTTTGGTTGTATTTGTTACATACATAACATTGACAAGAAATATATAGCAAAATTTCAAGCCAAAGATGATGAAGGAGTTTTTCTGGGATACTCCATGATAAGTAAGGCTTATAGGGTATATAACAAATCATCTCTTAAAATTGAAGAATCTGTACATGTGTCCTTTGATGAAACTAACATATCTTTCAAGGAGAATAATACTTCTACCATAGAACCTTTGCAGGTACATTCTCTTTCAGAGAATTTAGACAGGATAAACATCAGTGAAGAGGATACAACACCTTCACCTATCCAACAAAAAGGTGAAAGCAGTGAAGATGAAGAAGACATTCAACATCCTGGTGAGAATCACATTGAAGAGCTAGTTGCTGTTCCACAAGAGGAAACAACAACACAGGTTGGTGAACAATCAACACCCCCTGTTGATTTAGTAACATCAAGAGATCATCCAATCTCCCAAGTGATTTGATACATCTAAGCTGGTGTGCAAACCAGAAATCAGGTCAACCAAAACCTGATGCACACCTGCTTTCTTTCTCAAATTGAGCCTCAATCCATACAAGATGCAGAACAAGATCCACACTGGATCATTACAATGCAATAGGAGTTAAATCAATTTGAAAGAAATAAGATTTGGGAGCTAGTGCCAAGGCCAAAGAATCATCCCATTGTTGGAACAAAATGGGTATTCAGGAACAAACTAGATGATCAAGGCATTATTGTAAGGAACAAGGCAAGGCTAGTTGCATAAGGATACTCTCAAGAAGAAGGAATAGATTATGACTAGACCTTTGCACAAGTTGCAAGGTTAGAGGCCATAAGAATATTCCTAGCCTATGCAGCTCATAAGTTATTCAAAGTTTATCACATGGATGTGAGGAGTGCATTTCTAAATGGGGATATCAAGGAAGAAGTCTATATCAGACAACCCCTCGGTTTTATCTCTCCTACTCATCCTTATCATGTTTTTAAACTGCATAAAGCATTATATGGTCTCAAGCAAGCTCCTAGAGCATGGTATAAGACCTTAGCATGTTTTCTTTTGGAAAATGATTTTAAAAGGGGTAGAGTAGACCAAACTCTTTTCATTAGAACCCATAAGTCCAATATCCTACTAGTGCAAATGTATGTAGATGACATTATCTTTGGATCTACTGATTCAAACTTGTGCAAGAGGTTTTCCAACCTAATGCATTCAAAATTTGAAATGAGTAGCATGGGTGAGCTTTCCTTCTTTCTAGGATTGCAAGTCAAACAGCATGCTGATGGCATATTCATTTCTCAAACCAAGTATTCAAAAGAGTTGGTTAAGAAATTTGGTATGTCTGAAGCATCATCTATGAAAACACCTATGCCTACTAATGTTATATTAGATGCTGATGAACATGGGAAACCTGTTGATCAGATAATATATAGAGCAATGATTGGCTCTTTATTGTATCTTATAGCTAGTAGACCTGACATAATGTTTGCTACATGCATCTGTGCTAGATTCCAAGTAAGCCCTAGAGAGTCACACCTAACATTAGTAAAAAAGGATTCTTAGGTATGTGAAACATTGTCCAAACTTAGGTCTCTGGTATCCAACTATTCAGGATTTGATCTAACTTGATTTTCAGATACTGATTATGCTGGATGTAGAGTAGACAGGAAAAGCACCAGTGGAACTTGTCAGTTTCTTGGTGACAGACTTGTCTCCTTGTTTTGCAAGAAATAAACATATGTGTCTAATTTCACTGCTGAAGCTGAATATATGGCAGCAGGTTGCTATTGCTCACAGATATTGTGGATTCAAAATCAGCTCCTAGACTAATGTTACAACTTAGATAAGTAAAAAATCTTTTGTGATAACACTAGTGCTATTTCTATAGCCCAAAATCCAGTCCTCAATAGTAGGACAAAACATATAGAGATTAGGCATCACTTCCTAAGAGATAATGTTAGAAAGAATAAAATTGAACTTCAATATATCACAACTGATTTGCAAAGGGGAGATATTTTCACCAAACCCTTGGATGAAAAGAAACACACATTCTTCCTGAATCAGTTAGGAATGTTAGATGGAGGAAGTCTAAATTAAGATCCAAGATTTTTAAAACCTTAAAATTGACAAAGACTAGGCTAAAAACTTGTTTTTTATAGTGTCTATAGGTTCTTTCCTAACTCTGAACTGTGCTCGACGTTTTTCCTAAAGATCATCGAACGGAGATCGACGTTCTCATGAAAGCATCGAACGGAGCTCAGCGTTTCCCTGATAGTGCTAGGCAATCTCTTTCCGGTCACAGATCGTCGAACAGAGCTCGACGCTCTCCAATATCGTCGAACTGAGATCGACAATGTTGAAGACCTTTCAGATTCCTTTAGAAGCCCGGATCGTCGAACTGAGTTCAATGATCTTTCCATTTTAGCGTCGAACCCTGATATAAAATCATTTTCGATCATCGTTCTCTTTTGTGCATTCATACTTTCTGTAGAGCTTTCTTTCCCTCCAAACCCCTCTACACTTGGCCTTGTTTGGTTTGTTTTTGCAGGAAAGTCATGGCCGTTTCAATTGCTGTCCTAGCCGCCATGAAATTCGACACAGGATTTGACATTGATATGGATTCATTTGAAGGCACCGATCAGATTTTCAAGGACATCCTAGAGTTATTCAAAGAATAACAGCTTGTCACCATTATGACTTCAAGGATTAAGCTTGCCGCCGACAAAATCAAGAAATGGGTATACACAGCCCATAAACTAGATCAGAATACAGTTGTCGGGACTATCTCGGGAACCCAGGTATCCCTTACTCCCGCAATTTTTACAGAGGTATTCCAACTAAGTACTGGAAATGATAGTGTTGAGTTGTCTGGAGAAGAGTATTCTAATATGCTAAATAGAATGGGTCACAATACAGTAAACCCCAATAAGTTACTTAAGAAAAATCTATCAGTAGAATATAGATTTCTGGCTGATGTAGTGGGCAAAGTCATATTAGCAAAACACTCTTCCCATGATACTATTTCTAAGTATCAATTCTGTCTAATGGCTTCTATTATAGATAAGAAATAGTTGAATCGGGGAGAGATTTTTTTTGATCTGATTAAGAAGAAAATCAATAAGAATTTTGTAAATTTTGGGAGAATAGTGGGATTGTTTTTGAACAACAGATTCCCCCAACTGCTGGTCTCAAATGGCATGCAAATTAATGCCTCTAATAGGTTATCCTATGCCTTATTTGGCTGATGGGAGAGGACAATTGTCAACCCCAGCAGGACCCCCTCAGCAGCTACTACTTCAGGCATCATGACTGCTTTAGTCACTTCTCCTCAAGTAACTGCCCCATTAAAGGTTTTGCCTTCATCCTCCATCTCATCTCCACCATCTCCACCTCCAGTTTCCTCAACCATCCCTACATCCCTCATCACAATTTCATCTCCAACAATCTCTACACCTCCTCCAGCCACTCTTCAAGAAAAATTTCATCCACTTCATTACTATTCCTCACTAGAACTTGACTCATCCATCCATATTCCATCATTCAACCTCCTAGATGACTCCTATATGGATGATTCACCTTCTTCTCCATAAGTGCTTCCATCTTCTTCCACCTCTAACCAACAGCTTCTTCAAGATATCTTAGCTTAGCCCACATTCACACCATCCATCTCCACAGTCACACCATCCATCACCATCCCAATTTCATCCATCACCACCATCCCTATATCTGAACCATTCATACCACTCTCATCAACATCACCTCCACACATTTCTGCAGCTCCACCAACAACATCCACTTCTGAAACATTCTTCTCTACCTCTACTCAAGCCTCCCTTGAGCAAGTAGATGTTCCTGTACTTGCAGATTGGTTATATGAGATATTAGCTCCCAGGCTAACTCTCCTGCTGGAAGCCTCCTTGGCTCCTCTTCTAAAATCTATCAATGATTTCTCTGCAAGGCTATATTCTTCATATCCTCCTCAGGCAATCCCTTCTTTGGGGTGCTTAGATTAAGTTTTTACTGAATCCAGGCAGGGGGAGATGCCCAATGAAGAATCCATGCTGCCTGCTGAAGTTTCAGATTTCATGCTAAGTTCAGAAGCAGTGCCAGATGTTCTAGCTCCAGCCCCAGTCCCATCTTTTAGGTTCCTGCTTTCAGTTTTTGATGGTCTATATATCAGATATCTTCCAGCTCCAGTTGCTGAAGATCTTTCTAAGGCCATTGTGCATATTTCAATCTGTGACCCCAGCTTGATCCAATCATATATTGATTCAATCAAGTCTGTGGAAGTTCCAACAGCTGATGATGCTTTTGTTGATGATGATGATGTGATGATCATAGAGGCTATTGTTGAGCCTATTGTTGTTTCAGAGCCTGCTGATGTTGTTTCAGAGGCTGTTGTTGTTGTTTCAGAAGCTACTGTTGTACATGTTATTCCAACTTCTTCTGTTATTATTCCTACTGTTGCACCTCCTGATTCTTCTCCTGTTTCCCCCACCAAGGCAGCTTACAAGGAAATAGATGTTATGTATGATAAGCCCCAGAGTTCTAATAGTGATGAATATAGGACAGATTCTGATGATTCCTCTACAACTGTTGCAAGAAAGAGGAAAGCTAGAAGTAAAGCAATGAGGAGAGTTCCTGCAGAGAAAGCCACTTCTGAAAATTACATTCCTTATTATATATTGCATGATTGTCCCATTATAGAACATTGGATGTAATATTCTAGGAATCAGCTGAAGGCTATGAAGAAGAAAAAGAGATGCAATAAAAGATCTCTTCTATTTATTCCTCCTCCTCATCCTCCTTCTCCTGGTGCAGTATCTAGTGTTGATTCAGCCTCCAATATTTCTACTCAAAGATCTGCCCAGTCTCATGTTCAAGCAAGATGTTCTCAGTTCAGAAGCTACAGCTCCAGGGGAAATCATTCTAGAGGAATCCAGCAGAGAGGCAATTAGAGAGGCCAACAAGTATACACCAGAGGAAAGTCTAGATACTGGCCATATGAAAGAAGAAGACAAGCTGCTTTAAGTGATACTACTGCAGGGCTATTCCCTTATAAACTAAGAGAAGGATTTCATGAAAAGCTTCTCCTTCAGATACTATTAACAAATATGAGCCTCCTATTCCATTTGTAGATCAAGAGAACAATCTAGTCTCTTGGACAGCTAGGATGAAGGAGCTAGCTGCTTTAGATCAGATGAGGAAAGCCAGAGAGCAAGGGAAAGACACCTCCAATATCTCAACACTTTCTGAGCAAAGAAAGCAAGAACTTGAAAGCTATTCATCCAGGAAATTCTTTGACCCAGAAAGGTATATGGAATTGCACCTAGAGGCAGTTGTTCCTAGAGCTAAATCTCAAACTACTCTTTGTGCTGGTGAAGATAGAAGATCAAAGAAAGCAGCAGAAAACCCCAATAAGGAACTTTTTTTCAAGAAAGGCAAGGAAAAGGACTGCTAGTGTAAGCTGAACTATATACCTCACTCTGAACAATTTGCTGTGTGTTATATATATATGCTTTTACAATACTGGTTTCTATAATTCTGCAATGTTGTATTTATCTCTGCTTATTTGTATTTAAAATCCTATAAATCATGTAAATAGTAATCCCAACCCAAATAGGGGGAGATTGTTGGAAAACCCTATTACTAATTTGGGTAAGGATCACTATGTCCATAAGATTGTGTCTTGACCTCATTGTATAGATTTAAAGGTCAACTAGAATAGGTCTAAGGCTTAGAACTTAGGTTTGAAAGCTGCCCCCAAGACCTCCTAGTTCAGATTACAAGTGCAGAAGACCAAAGGCAATTTTCGTCGAGCTCAGATCGACGAGGCATCGAACTCAGTTCGACTATCTCTGAGCTCAGGTCGACGAGGCGTCGAACTCGGTTCGACGATCTCCGAGCTCAGATCGATGATTTCTGAGAACGATGATGGAGAACGAACAACAACCACGATCTAGAAATCAATCTTCGTCTGAATCCTTTGAGTCGAAAACCCTAGCTCTTGCACGATGAAGATCGGCGGCATCGGCGGCTTTCGTTTTGGAGAGAGAAAAAGATTCAGAGAGCTTAGAAAAATTATGACGGCATGAAAATCCTTCTTGTTAGGGTTAGTTGGTTGACAGGACCTTATATAAGATCTCCCTAACGGTCATAATTAATCTTAATGACGTACATGTGGAACAATCACATCATGTGATTTGAAAATCCCGTCAATTTTGGATTTAACAAAATTTCTGCAAATCTGAACTCCATTTCTCGAGTGAAGAAGTATTTCTCGATAAGTAAAGTTTATTACGCGAGAAGAGGAATGAATATTACTCGAGAAAAGAATTTCTGAAATTACTCGAGAAGAAGAATATATTACTCGAGTACAAGATGGGTTCTCGAGAACTCAATTTTAATTACTCGAGAAGAAGTCTAACAAAAAGGATTCGAGGCAAAAGAATTATTTCTCAAGTACAAAGGAATTACTCGAGAACTAGAAATCTGCTCGAGAAGTAGATTGATACTTCTCGAGAACAAAGACTTAGAAAAATATTTCTGATTCTGGAAGAATGTTACTCGAGAACAAGAAATGATTTCTCAAGAGAAAGGAACTTCTCGAGAACAAGGTATAGGATTACTCGAGAGAAAAGGAACTTCTCGAGAACTATACTTAGAAATTTTCTGAGATAAAAATCTGAATACTCGAGAGGTAGAGATAAAGTCTATTCGTGTGTTAAACCTAGTTACTCGAGAACTAAAGTAATACTACTCGAGAACTAAATTTTGTACGCAAGTAATAAGAATAATTACTCGAGAACTTTAACTTATACAACTCGAGAACTAACAAATTAATGGAGTAATGGACTTAGAGAATTTCTAACTTTCAGAAAGTTTTCCTTCTTGAATCCAATCATCACCAACACTTCATCCATTGGTCCAAGTGCTTGAATATGAAGTGTATTCCAATAGAGAGGCTATACATGAGTCAACACCTTGAATAAAACAATGAGGGATTACATTTTATGGTCCTGTGTTTATGACCCACTATAGACTGACATTGGTCTACACTTAGCAATAGAGTCCTGCAAACACATAACTAAAATAGATGATAAAATACAACTTAATTCATCTTTGTTCAAGGGTGACTTCATGCAAATCTGGGTTATTGTGGATGCAATACCCAACAGAAATACGTGAAAAATTATCAATTTTCTTTTAATTTGAAAGTAAATCTTTTAGATATTTGGCGTATTTGGGCATTTGGTCAATTACTTCGCAGAATGACACATTTATTTGTATTTTCTTTAAAATTTTAATAAATTTTTCATATTGCTCCTCTTCGTGCTCATTTTTTAATTTTAAAGGATAAGATAGAATTTCAAATAATGTGTGGTGCTAAAATAGAAGAAGAAGATTTAACCTACAAAGAAGTAAATTTCGGAGGTGAAGATGAAACGTTTATCTCGGGTCTAGCCAAATTTGTAGAAGTTACCTCCTTTCCGCTGCGGAGGTTTATTACGGCGCTCTCCCTTGGATTGGGCTCGGTGTTGCCCGACAAAGTTCCATGTTGGCGCTCGGAGACTAATTTGGTTAATTGTCCAATTTGATTTTCTAAATTTTTTATAGATTCGGTAAGATTCTGAATATTGGACTCATTTGAGAGTACGTATTTAGTGAAGATGTAACACCCCTATCCGTCGCATAACATATAGCAGTAGGTCCGGCTGGAGCCCGATGCCATATACCACGGATAGACCGGTTGGTTACTTATTGATGTCATTCAACCAATCAAAACGTCCTACACAGATCATCTAACAGAAGCAATTTATTAAGGTTGCAAAGAATAAAGAATCCTGCCAAGCATGAATGTCCACTACTCAAATAAATAGGAATGTTTAATACAACAGTAGTGGCCATATGACCTTACAAGAGTTTACAATAATTTTCAGTGTCTTACAAAGTTCGGCTTGCAGGCCGGCCACACATGTTTTAAATAAGTAAAAAAACAAGGCCTTCGAGGGCCGGCTCAGCAACTAGGGCTTTGGCCTACTATTTGCCGCTCGGCTCTGCAGCACCTGCAAGCACAAATCACCGCAACGGTGGCAAACAAGAATAACGGTAAGCTAAAGCTGACGAAATTATAACGATTCCGCAAACAAACTGGGGCGGCAAAGCTTCTTCCCTTCACTTGTTAGCAAAGCAAGTAACATAGCGAATAAGCATCACATCACAGGTGCACGCTCATATGGCCGTACACCCCGTGCTCTTAGGGCACTTACTCGGCGAATCCAGTCCGAACCCAGTCCGGTCCTCGACCACACTACCACCCCGAGGGCGGCAATCTCGTGAGCATTTAGTCCATTCAGTCGTAGCCTAGACTCGATCTCCAAACCTCGGCAAGTCCCACGTAAAAATTTAGGTCATTTTAACCGAGCAGATGGAGCGAGTAGGGGTCCACCAGCCCGTTGCTCACCCCGCCGTTGCCATTTGGCCTTTGACCGGGCTAAGCTTCCCCAGTCCCAACTATCGTTCAAACAAGGTACATAGCCCCGCTATGTACCCGGTTGGCTCCCAGGCCACCGATATGGCAGAAATTCGCTTCTGCTTAGATTTCTGGGTTCACCTTGGGGTTAATCCCCAAGACTCCCTGTTGCAATCTACCACGTAGAAGACCGAAAATAACACAAAGGCACGGAGTCTTCTCTGGCCAACCATGCATAGCAAAACATCACCGATCCAGACCAACATGTCCGGGTAGGCTTCACACATCTTGCCTATGTCCGTAATACGATTCTGGACTCTAACAAGGGGAACTTTACATATCTACCCCAAGGAATACCGCAAACTCATCGCACACTCGCGGGAGAGGGTTTTCCCATGCAAAAGAAGAAGAGCTTCACATGCTCAAGATGAGAATCGTTACCCTAGTGTTTCTCCTCGGCGCCATGACGATCCATTTGGATGGAAAGCACCGTATCAGCCTCGCCTTCGCAGATCTGGACTTGGATCGAGAATCGAAGCTCCGAAGCTCCACCGGCGGCCGGAGTTGACCTCCTTCTTCTTCCTCCTTGCTCTCCCTTCTCTCTAGCTTTTAGAAAGAGAAAACTCAAATGGAATGAGGGTTTCCAAGCCCTATTCCCAGATATAACCCACCAGGAACAGCCCCCAGCAATCGGATCCCAAACTAAGGAAACAGACGGCCACGATTCAGCCCAAAATTAAAAATCCTGGGCCGAACACGGGTTGTAACACGGTCGTGTTCAGGGCCGTGTCACCCATTCGCCGTCAAAACCGACGCGCCCCGAAAATAACATGGGCACCTGACACGCCCGTGTTTGGCTTGACACGCCTGTGTCAGCACGCTCGTGTCGCTAGGTGTGTTCCCCCAATGATATAGGTCAGAAACAATCTGAGCACAACACGGCCATTTGACACGCCAGTGTCACATACTGTGTACTAGACATTCCCTGGGACACGCCCGTGTCCAAGGCCGTGTAACTGCCTTAGCACAAAATGTCGAACGACCCGAGGAGGACACGGGCATTCGACATGCCCGGGTCGAATTGTACACGCCTGTGTCGGACCTGAACACGCTTGGGCTCAGGCCGTGCGCCCCTCACTCAACGATCGTTGAGTGTAAGGCTCTGAGTGATTGACACGCCCTGGGACAAGCCTGTGTCCCAGGCCGTGTTAACCCCCCTGACCATCGTTGACTCCAAAATCGTCGACCACGCAACCAATGCCGAACCCGAGCACGACACGCCATAGGACACGCCGGTGTCCCAAGCCGTGTCACCACTACAAAAACTCAGATTTGGCTCAAAATGCCACCCGTCACCCTTTTCAGTTTCGGGGCATTACAACTCTCTCCCTCTTAAAAGAATTTTGTCCACTAAATTACCAAAGGAAAAGATAAGCAAAACAAAAAATGTTACCTGAGTGAAATAACTCTGGGTACTCGTCCAACATGGTTTGCTCCCATTCCCAAGAGGGATCCTCATGACTGCAATTGTCCCAATGTACCTTGACCATCCTGATCTCCTTGCTACGGAGTCGCTTAATCTCGAAGTCTTCAATACGAACTGGCTTGACTATTGTCGTCAACCCTTCGTCCCTTGGTACTTGATCACCCGTGATCAAGTTCGAAGGCTCTTGCACTGCCTTCCACAACACTGCTGTGTAGAATGCATCGAGTAAACTACTCAACTCAACTGATAGCCTTAGGCGATATGCCACTTCATCGATCTGCTCCAGAATCTCAAATGGTCCAAGGTATCTTGGGCTCAGCTTCTTTAAGCATCGCTCCTGTGAGACATCCTTGAACGACTATAGTTCCCAATACGCTAACTACAAACTCCACACTCCGATGCATGGCGTTAAAGTATTTAGCTTGTCTATCTTGAGCGATCAGCAACCGCTCTCGAATGGTTCGTACCAAAGAAGTGGCACTCTATACCTATGCTTTTGTACAACCCTGCCTACCCGTTTCTAGCCACGACAACGACGTGCAACACTTTCTACCATATAGGGCCGCGAATGACGCTATTTGTATACTCGTTTTGTAGCTATTATTGTACGTAAACTCCACCAAAAATAGATGGCCTTCCCACTACTTCCCGAAGTCCAGAACGCACATGCGAAGCATGTCCTCAAATGTCCTGTTGACCCTCTCGGTCTGCCCATCCGTCTGTGAATGAAAGACTGTACTAAACTACACTTAGTCCCCAACATTTGCTACACCAACTTCCAATTATTGGACGTAAAACTCCTATCTCGATCGCTCACAATGTTGCGGGGCAAACCGTGATGTCTAACTATGTTATCTATAAAACAACTTTGCCAGTTACTCCACCGGATCATCCTTCCTACATGGAATGAAGTGCGACACTTTTTGTAACCAAACCACGATCACCTACATGGCATTGTTTCCCTACTGCGACCTTGGCAAGCCATGCACAAAGTCCATCGGTATGCCGTCGAACTTCCATTCCAGAATAGTCAAGGATTTCCAGAATACTCTAGGCTTTTGGCACTCCGCCTTTACCAAGGCGCACGTTTGACACTTAGCCACAAACAGCTCCACATCCTTCTTGAGCCATGGCCACCAAAACAGCTTCTTTAGGTCCTGGTACATCTTCGTGCTCCCTGGGTGGATTGAGTACTTAGTATTATGAGCCTCGTACATCAACTCCGCCCGTAGATTTCCCTCGCTTGGGATGCACAAACGATGGTCCTTCCTAACTGAACATCCTCAACTAAAAACTGGGAAATTGACCCATCCAACACTGCATCCATAAGCTCCTTCATGCTACCATCCAACTCCAATGCCTGCCGAACGCGATCAGCCAGGTCATACTGGACTTCCGTCCAGTTCAATAATGCTTTAGCGCAAGTCTGCTTGTCAACACAACAGATCTCCAACGCCTCCAACTCCTGAACTAGCCTCTCATCATGAACCGACAACCAGTTGGCTTGGGCGAGAGCCCTGCGAATCAATGCATCCGCAACTGCATTGCCCTTCCATGTTGCAGCAGCACGCAGCCCAAACCACTACCTGAGGCATCACTATAAGGCTCGAAGCCCTCGGCCCCACTTGGCGAACTTAGCATTGGCGCTGTGGTCAACCGATTCTTCAACTCCTTAAATGCTTGCAAGCACTCCTGCGTCCATAAGAACTTCTAATCCTTCCTTGTCAACTTCGTGAGAGGTAGCGCAATCCGCAAGAAATTCTCTACGAAGCGCCTGTAGTAGCCGGTCAGCCCCAGAGAACTCTGGTCTTCCACTTCTGAACGCAATACAGGCCACTCGCGTATCATAACTATCTTCGCTTGATCCACTGCAACACCCACTCTACAAACTTTACGACCGAGGGACACTACCTAAGATAACCCCAAGTCTCTCATTTGGAGAACTAGGCATAGAGTTGGTTCCTCTTAAGCGTTCCCACAACCTAAAGCAGATGCTTGAAGTGATCCTCTAGCTCTACGAGCACACCAATACGTCATCAATGAAGACGACCACAAAATGGTATAGGTACGCCCTGAACGATCTGTTTATCAAATCCATGAACACTGACGGCGCATTAGTTGGCCCGAACGGCGCGACGGTAAAATCGAAATGTCCATACCTTGCGTCGAACACTGTCTTTGGGACATCGCTTTCTCTTAACCTCAGCTGATGGTAACCGGACTTAAGGTCCATTTTTACGTATACCGATGACCCGACCAACTGATCAAAAGGTCATCCACCCTTGGGATCCCGTACTTGCTATTTTCCATTAACTTACTCAGTTTCCCATAATCGATACCGAGTCGCAACCTTCCGTCCTTCTTCTTACCAACGAGGACCGGCACACTCCAAGACGACGAACTTGGACGCGCATAACCTTGCTCCATCAACTCTTCCAGTTGAGCCTTTAGCTCCGACTTCTCTTTAGGCGTTAGCCGATATGGAGAGCGTGGCACAGGTTTGGCACCTGGCAATAGCTCAAAAGTGAAATCGATCTCTCGCTACGGTGGGGCTCCAGGGAGACAATCAGGGAAACACATTAGGATATTCGGATACACCCGATAAAATATCCAATGTAGGCTTAGGCTTCGAAGCCTCCCATGGTGGTGATAACGATGCTTGCAAGTCGAACTCCTGACCCCCAACCCATACCTTTACGACACAGACACTCTCTTCGCGCGCATTGAACAACCACTAGGCAACTACACATCCAATTTGTCCTTTACCATCGAAGGAGGTATTCCGACGCATGATATAAATCCTTCTGACAAAAGGAGTGCGAAGCTCCCATATCAAACAATGCTCCCGTATCGAACAATGCTCTCGCCGGATTACCAACAATCCAAACAAAGTCTAGAACCTTCAGTCCTAAGCTAACACGCATAAGGTATCCGGTAAAAGAAGCTAGTTTGCTAACAAGAAAACCATACCTGACATCCCGACGGTCGGCAACATGGCCTCTTGCTGGGCAAGGGTGTCCACTCCCGATTGGGCCGGAGTAAATAGTGATGCGGTGGATGCCACCGCCTTGCCCGTCTCCTCAGATATTGCCCCTGGCTTCTTTTCGGACATTGGGTGTCCACTTCGACAATCCAGGGCATAGTGTCCCGGCTTTCCACAGACAAAGCATGCATCTGGGGTTTGGGCTGTAGTCGCTCTGGATGTGCTAAAGGAAGGGACTAAGCCCGACCTCCTAGCCTTCTTGAACCACCTACGATACCCAGATTTTGAGGTTGGCCTTTTGAACACCGTCTCCTTTGCACTAGAGTCTTCAACTGCTCCTATCATAGGTTTCATTATCTTCTGAGCACCCTCCCAACAATCTCTGGAAAAGTGCCCTTTCTTACCACAAGAATAACAATTATATGTGACTTGGCTAGTAGATGATCTAGCCTCTTTCCTCAATGTTTTTCGGTAGGCAGTCCTTATAAGATCTGCAGGGTTTGGTACCCTATTCACCGGTATTTGGTGAATTTTCCCAAACTCCACTTCTAAAGCTCTGGCCGACTACACCAAAGCTCAGAATCCCAATATCTTTGGTCCTAGCAGTAGGATACGCAACTCGCTGCGCAGACCATTATAAAATCTATCATCTATAGATTGCTCACTTTCCCATTCAAAGCCTGGGTAGCGCCTTATCATAAGGAACGTCTGCAAGGATTCATCAACTGAGTGCGCTCCCTGCACCATAATCATGCTCATTTGCTGCCCTAATGGACCTCCAAATGCACTTTGCTCCAACGTACCGCCCGGTGTTGGGGCCATTTCAGGGACAGCGGGTTGCACATTTCTTCCATGTTGTGCATTGGTAAAAGTGAACACCGCTTCAACCACCCTTCTTATGGTTTCCAAAGAAGTAGGGGTCTCAGACACTTCGCTTGGTGCAGTACTTTGCTCAGAAAACATGCGTTCAGGCTTCCACGCGCCACTCCCGGACACCTATAGTCATACAAAACACCGATAAGCGACCAAAAAACATTGCAAAATGCAATTATAGGAACACGCAGGTTCCTCAAACATGTGTATTTTCATTACTAAGTGGACATTTATGGATTCTTTTCATGTTATAATGATGACGCACACACATGTTCTCACCACCCCTTAAAGTGAATTCGTCCACGAATTCATTTAAGCCTGACCGAAACCGGTAGTCTGATACCAAATTGTAACACCCCTATCCGTCGCATAGCATATAGCAGTAGGTCTGGCCGGGGCCCAACGCCATATACCACGGATAGACCGGTTGGTTACTTATTGATGTCATTCAACCAATCAAAACGTCCTACACAGAGCATCTAACTGAAGCAATTTATTAAGGTTGCAAAGAATAAAAAACCCTGCCAAGCATGAATGTCCACTACTCAAACAAATAGGAATGTTTAATACAATAGTAGTGGCCATAAGGCCTTACAAGAGTTTACAATAATTAAATAGTGTCTTACAAAGTTCGGCTTACAGGCCGGCCACACTTGTTTTAAATAAGTAAACAAACAAGGCCTTTGAGTGCTGGCTCAGTAACTTGGGCTTTGGCCTGCTATTTGCCTCTTGGCTTCGCAGCACCTGCAAGCACAAATCACCGCAACGGTGGCAAACAAGAATAACAGTCAGCTAAAGCTGAACAAATTATAACAATTCCGCCCCCAAACCGTGGCAACAAAGCTTCTTCCATTCACGTTGTTAGCAAAGCAAGCAACATAGCGAATAAGCATCACATCACAGGTGCACGCTCATACGGCCGTACACTCTGTGCTATCAGGGCACTTACTTGGTGAAGCCAGTCCGAACCCAGTCTGGTCCTCGACCCCACCACCACCCCCAGGGTGGCAATCTCGTGAGCATTTAGTCCTTTCAGCCATAGCCTAGACTCGATCTCCAAACCTCGACAAGTCCCACGTAAAAGTTTAGGTCACTTTAACCGAGCAAATGGAGCGGGTAGGGGTCCACCAGCCCGTTGCTCACCCCGTTGTTGCCATTAGGCCTTTAACGTGGGCTAAGCTTCTCCAGTCCCAACTATCGTTCAAACACGGTACATAGCGCAGATATGTACCCGGTTGGCTCCCAGGCCACCGATATGGCAGAAATTCGCTTCCGCCCAGATTTCCGGGTGCACCCTGGGGTTAATCCCCAAGACTCCCAATTGCAATCTACCACGTATAAGCCCGAAAATAACACAAAGTCACGGAGTCTTCTCTGGCCAAGTATGCCTAGCAAAACATCACCGATCTAGACCCACATGTCCGGGTAGGCTTCACACATCATGTCTATGTCTGTACTCTTATTCCGGACTCTAACAAGGGGGACTTTACATATCTACCCCAAGGAATACCGCAAACTCACCGCACACTGGTGGGAGAGGGTTTTCCCATACAAAAGAAGAAGAGTTTCACATGCTCAAGATGAGAATCATTAACCTAGCATTTCTCCTCGGCGCCATGACGATCCAGTCGGATGGAAAGCACCGTATCGGCCTCGTCTTCACAGATCTGGACTTGAATCAAGAATCGGAGCTCTGAAGCTCCACCGACGGCCGGAGTTGACCTCCTTCTTCTTCCTCCTTTCTCTCCCTTCTCTCTAGCTTTTAGAAAGAGAAAACTCAAATTGAATGAGGGTTTCCAAGCCCTATTCCTGGATATAACCTACCAGGAATAGCCCCCAGCCGTCCGATCCCAAACTAAGGAAACGGACGACCACGATTCAGCCCAAAATTAGAAATCCTGGGCCGAACATGGGTTGCAACACGGCCGTGTTCAGGGCCATGTCACCAATTCACCGTCAAAACCGACGCACCCCGAAAAGAACACGGGCAATTGACACGCCTGTGTCAGCTAGTACACGCCCGTGTCGCTGGGCATATTCCCCAAATGATACAGGTCCAAAACAATCCGAGCACAACACGGCCATTTGATACGCCCAGGTCACATACCGTGTGCTAGACACGCCCTGGGACACGCCCATGTCCCAGGCCGTATAACTGCATTAGCACAAAACGTCGAATGACCCGAGGAGGATATGGGCATTCGACATGCCCGTGTCGAATTGAACATGCTAGTGTCGGACCCGAACACGCTTGGGCTCAGGTCGTGCGCCCCTCACTTAACGATCGTTGAGTGTAAGGCTCTGAGTGATTGACACGCCCTGGGACACACCCGTGTCCCAGGACGTGTTCAACCCCCCGACGATCGTTGACTCCAAAATCATCGAACACGCGACCAACGCCGAATCCGAGCACGACACGCCTTGGGACACGCCCATGTCCTAGGCCGTGTCACCACTACCAAAACTCAGATTTGACTCAAAACGCCACCCATCACCCTTTTGAGTTTCGGGGCGTTACAGAAGACTTCTTCAAGTGAAGAAGGCTTGTGTGATGATGGTGGAGCGAATCTGAGAGGATTCACTTGCAGTGGATGTTGAGTATTATTGGGGTTTCTCCATGAAAAGTTTGGGTGATTTCGCAAACACGGATTATAACTATTATTGAACGGAATATTATTATTCAGGTTATACGGAGGATGATAGGAGTTCCCCATATAATCTACTTGCTCTTGAAAATTATTATTATAAGCCCAATTTATGGCGGAGGAAGCAGACATCTCCGCCACTTACTTTGTGAACATTTCTACTTGGCGTGCCAAATTTAGGGTGGCTTCGACTTCAAAGAGTCCAGTCAGCTTGTTAGGGCTCGACCGCGGCGCATTCCACTAATAAGCATTCATGGCCATCTCCTCGAAAAGCTCTTGAGTGGCCTCGGGGATTTTGTTACTAAGAGTTCCCCCTGCAACTGCATCAATCATTTGCCTCATTTGGAGATTCAAACCATTGTAGAAAGTTTTAACTTGTTGCCATGTAGGAATTAAAGGGCATGATGAGGACATCTCTTCAAAAGCTCCTTGAAGCGCTCTCATGTGTCATAAAGAGACTCCGAGTCTATTTGCGTAAATGAGAGAATGTCCGTACGCAATTTAGCGGACTTTGCTGGAGGAAAATATTTCGTTAAAAATTTCTCCATCATTTCGGCCCACGTAGTGATGGAACCTCTACGAAGAGTACCCAACCACTGCTTGTCCTTAGTCCGTAAAGAAAAAGGAAATAAATGCAGATGGATTACATCATCAGTGATGCCATTTATTTTAAACGTATCGCAAATTTCCCAAAAAAATTAAGCAGATGTAAATTTTGATCTTCATCTAGTAAGCCATCGAATACAACCGATTGTTGTACCATCTGAATGATACTTATTTTAATTTCAAAATTATTATTCGCTACTACTGGGCGAATAATAATAGATTGTGTTCCCTCCAAATTCAGTCTCACATAGTAGAACATGGTTCGTAGCGGGGCTGCATTAAGGTTTGGAACTTCCATTATGTCATCGTTAGTTTCTCTGATTGACACTTCGCTAATTATTGGTAGGTCACTAAATCAAAAACGTCGCCGAAAGGTGCGCTCGATTTCCGGATCAAAACCGAATTCATAATTATTTGAAGAGTTTACTCGGGTCATAAACTAAAAAGAAGAGAGCAAAGAGATGAAGAGAACTAAACGATGATGAAGAAGAAAAATTATTAACTTATTATAATATTATAGTTTTAAAAAAAAAAATTGTTCTAAAAAAACGATTTAAGTTAGTCTCGGACTTCCCGAGGTCTACCCTGTGAAGGGTTCGCAGCGGTACTAGAGGGTGTGTTGGGATGACAAGCCCAAACCGTCCTTTCCGAGAATTTTAGTTGTGTTTTTTAAGAAAAAATTTGAAAAATACCAGAGAAGAAAGAGAACGATAAAATTAATAACTATTTTTTTTTTCAAATTATAGACCAATTTTCCCCGACAACGACGCCAAAAACTTGATTGCGCGAAACTATATCCGCAAATGACAACGATAAGTGTACCGTATCGGAAGTGGTATAGGTTTTATAAAAACCAAGGTCGTATTAGACTCAGGGTAGTTGGGTAATTTTACTTTGAAAATCGCAATTATCTTTTCAATTAGAACTTGGAGTTTGGGTTGCGATTAGCAAAAACTAGAAATGCTAATGGAATTAATTCAATGGTTTAAAAACTAGTGCTCGATCTTTGAATCACCTCGGATTAATAAAATTATGAAATGAAAATAGCAATGCAATTCTCTTGTTGAAGAGGCCTTGACCGTGGAGGTTTCCAAAGCATGAACACCCTTCTTTTGAAGATTAGGTTCAACGAAGCTTAGGTGTATCGACTGAACTTTCATTTTCAAGTCGCATCTCCTAAGACTTGTTTTACGTTGTGAACCTCGCTATTAGATTTTACTTTAATCCGGAAGAGTTACGTTGTACTATCTCGAGGGTTGCGTCTACTCCTTTTACCGATGAGCGATCGATTCATCTCACGAGCCTCTTGGCTAACTAAAGAACAAAAACAATTATTAAAACTATATAAAATATATAGTCTCAATGAATTGATCAACGGTAAATCGCAAGCGCTCAATAATTGGAGAAAAAACAAATCTAAAATCACGGCAATATTATCTCATCCTCGGAGCATCTCGATCGAGCACTATAGAAAATTAGTTGCTCATAGAGATGGAGGAATCATTCACATTAAAATATGAAACCATAAAAAGAATGCGAACGATAAGAGACTAATCAAAACTGGAGTAATATTAATATCTTAAGTGAAATAGACTTGAAATTGTCTTGCTAGCAGGAAAAAGAATTATAAAAGATAAAATGACGAGACGTACAAGATTAAACTGGAGTGGTTAAAACAAAACAAATTGAAAACAATTAAAAAAAATACACTACTTCTCTTTCATACCATCATACTCAAAATGAATTCCGCGCTCTAAAAATATTCTCCTTTTTTTCTTCCTGGGATTCAAACTCTCAAATGAATTTGAGACTAAAACTGTCAACCATGCACACCCCCCTTTAGTGGCCGAAAGTGGGCATATATATAGCCTAAACATAGAAGGCATTATTTATGAGGTGGTCGCATGGTCGAATCTATGGAGGAGTAAATATGAGTCGTTACTGTTGAGGTGGCAGCATTTGCGTGTAACGACGGATTGAAGAGCGGTGGGCTGCTTGCATGATGTGGAGGTGATGGCGTGAGGAGCTAGAGGCGGTGATTTCGGGCAGCTGCATGGCTGGCAGAGGCGGGATATCCTGATGTGGCAGTGCTTCAGGCGGAGGATTTTTGGCCAAGCTTCCTGGCAGAGCCAAGGTGGCGCTGGAGGTTTGGAGGGATGGTGGCCGAGCTTGAAGAGCTCGAGCAAGCTGGCGTGATTTGAGGTGGTTGAGCTGCAACTTCATGGAGGTGGAGCTACTGCAGGGTGGAGCTTTTGGCCGAGCTGCTGTGGGTGGCGGCTTGGAACTATATATATATATTTGTATTTATATTTATATAACTTTATATATTATATGTATATATATATATATATATCCATACATAATGTATACACTTATATATATAGATCTAATAAATAATAAATATAGGCTTGCATGCCTGGAGGCGTCGAAGAATGTGATCGAGAACCCCATGCAAGAAAATGTGGTGGCCGGGATCCATGTTGACGAATCTGACTCGTATGCGAACTTTGGTTGCGATAGCGGGATATTGCCTAACCCCCCTCCCCAGGCCTGCCATATTCCTACATAATAGAAAAAATATGCGTTAGACTTTAAAATATTATTTTTCTACGAAAAGATTTATAAAAATCACGAACAAATGCACATATTTAAAATATCTGATTAAATATTGGCCCTAAATTATGCCTAAATTATTAGTCATCAATGTGTCCCAAGAAAGTAACTTCTCGGAGCAAAAACTCACATTTTCTGAACTTAGCAAACAAGTAGTTCTCCTTTAGTTTTTCAAAACTAAGGCTAAGTGTTCAGCATGCTCCTCTTCTGTCTTTGAGTAGAAAAAAATATCATCAATAAATATGATGACAAAAATGTCTAGATACGGCTCAAACAAACTATTCATCAGACTCATGAATGTAGAAGGGGAATTCGTGAGCCCAAACGGCATCACTGTGAACTCAAATAAATCGTATCAAAGCTAAACGTTGTTTTCTGAAAATCTTCATCTTGTATCCTCAACTAATAGTACCCCGAGTGCAAATCCAATTTGGAAAACCAATGCGCTCCCACCAACTAATCGAATAGCTCATCGATCCAGGGCAAAGGATAGGTGTTTCGTCCTGTCAAACGGTTGAGCTCCCTATAATCTATACATAATCGTAATGACCCATCCTTCTTCTTAACAAACAAAATAAGGGCTCTCCAGGGTGATGAATTGGGACAGACAAACCCTGATTCAACTAACTCCTGCAATTGAACTCTAAACTCTCCCAGTTCCTTTAGATCCATCCTATAAGGGGTTCGAGTAATGGTCTTGGCGCCCAACACTAGCTTAATTTGGAAGTCTACTTCCTTAGGCAGGGGCAATCAAGGTAGCTTTTTGGGAAAAACCACAAGAAAATCCCGTACCACTGGTATATCCTCCATTATAGTCACCATCCCTTTTAGCTTAAAACATATCTTGTATAACTCATTCCCTTGTTTATGGGCCTTAATGGACTGAATTGAAGACAATATTATTCGAGGTGTGAGTATAATACCTTGAAAGATTATTTCGGAATCTTCGTGCCTCAATGTGATTTGCTTCGCTACACAATCAATTCTGGCATGGTGCCAATCCAACCATGCCATGCCCAGAATCAGATCAAATTCTGGCATCACCAACACCGTCGTAGGGGTTTCAAAGAGTTTTCCTCCAATATACACTTCCAAGTCGCACTTGGCGGACAATGTCATCTCGGAGCCGTCTGGGAGGCGCACTCTCCAAGTGGTGTCGGTGAAATATTGCACATCATTTAGATATTTTTCAAAGTCTGATGAGACGAATGATGAGTGGCACCGATATCAAATAGAGTGTGGGCTGGTTTCTTGCTAATTGTTATGATGCCTAAACATTAAGGTATGATAATTTCAAAGCTGGGCTTCTAGCACAGACTCAGGCAAGCTAAGGACAAATGCTAACATATTAATTTAACTATGAAATAACTGCAATCACATCCTGAGGGTTCCACTCTTGAGTCATATTTAGAGCAAACATTTGCTCTTGAGCATGTCCAAGATTACTTCCTCGTGGTCCTCGTCCTCGACCATGAACTTGCTCTCGTCCTTGCTGAGCTGCTGGAGGAACAATAGGGGGAACATTCTGACCTAGATGTGAGCAATAATGATGGATGTGACCCGACTGATTACACTGGAAACAAACATGCTTGAATGGCCCTCTAGGTTGTTGATAAGTTTGGAATTGCGGGGGTGGAGGTAATGTTAACTGCGGGGCCGGACGCTCCATCCTAAAATTTGGGTGGAAACATCCACCACCTCTTTGGTTTCCTCCACCTCTTGTATTCTATCTCCTTCTAAAGCTGAGTGATGCTTCTATCACGCCCACAACCGGTCTCTTACCACTAGTCTGGACCCCAAGATTGTCTGCTTCTAATCTTTTTACGTGTCTATTATCTGTGAAAGGCTCGAGTTAGCTATAAAATACACAGCCTGCGACAGTGGATCTCGTAAACCCTTACAGAAATATTTTACGTACCTGTGGTCATCCAAATCATAGGAGTCAGCAAACCTGGCAAGATGCTGAAACTCTTATTGGTACTCCACCACTAACTATATCCTTGTTTTAATTACAGAAACCTTTCTTCAAGTTCATCTTGAGTTGTAGAAGGAATCAAATTCTCCAAGAAGGCATCAACAAATTCTTTCCAACTTATGTCAGTGTAAATTTGTCCTTGAAATGTGGAGCCTATAAAGGACTACCACCACCTCTTTGCATGTGACTCTAGGACAGACATAACTTGGGTTACAACCACACTTGCTGGGCATCTAATTCCAGACAAAAACTCCTACACAGAATCCATCCACTCTTCCGTGCGAACAGTTGACTCTGTCCTGTGGTAAACTAGTGGAGAAAGAACTCGAAAGGTACTCAGCCAATTGGAACCTGTGGCTTGCTGTTGCACTGAGGCCTGCTGAGACCTGAAGGCATCTAAAATCACGGTCAAGGTCTGCCCCATCTCTGATTTCTGAAAGGGAGTAGGAATCAGGGGAACGGAAATGCATGTTGTGGGATTTGTATGTACTGAAATCCACACGTAAAATACGGATTTAGGGTTAGGTTGGCTAAACGTAAGGTAATGGGTGGACATACTTAGTGTGAATCATAAATGGGCATACCACTGCTTCAGCTAATTCAGTTTGTCTGCAAACTGAATAATCGAGTGGGGGTAACGCCACGTTCAATGACTTCTTTATCGTAGGATCGGTGCCTTCTAATACCAATTGAAAACCCCCCTCCCGGAACACAAGACGTGATTGAGAGGAGTTTTATGCCCAGAAATGCTTCTTTGTGGTAGCATTAGCACACGAGCTAATCTGTACCACAAGCCACCTACCCTGCCGGATAATTCGATATCACAAGTGCTAACCCAACAAAAAGAATAACACAAAATTCATAATATCACAGTAAGTAAATGTCCAAAAATAGTACATCAATAATAAGGAACTATATTAGTTCCCTTAAGATCAGAGTACAATAAAATTGCCCGAAGGCTACATTATAATACTCACAACTCACATCTGTCACCAAAGAATATGAGGGTATCGTTGTATCGGGACCTCTCCCCCTGGCCTGGCTATCCTCCTACACAAGGCGCTACTGCTTCTGCAACTGCGGGGCATCCTCCTAAAATGGTAGATGTAGCAACTGTTAGTCATAAACTAAGTGACTATCATATCCGCTCATCCAGTGACTCTTAGGCACTGGGAAAGGAAAAGAAGGATGAGCTCAATATAACAGTAGTATATAATCAACAGGTGACAAGGTCATTATAATCAGTAGTTCATATATATATATATATATATATATATATATATATGTTAGTATCAACACATTTAAACTGGCAGGTATCAATAGTAATCATCAACAAGTAAGTGGCAATCTACACTATCAGCATATTAAGCATAAGAACAGTATTTAACTTAACTTATAAAAATGCTCATACAAATTTATAAGTTAAGGATGGGTATATAAAAGTAACTCATATAAAAGTGCCCATGTTATATGATGAGCATCTCATGTGGTGCAATGCAATGTTATGATATGAATGTAATATGATGGCTCACCCATGCGCACACACACACACACACTTAATATGTCGACATAAGCCTTTAGTTCAGACTTTTCGAGTAGGTAGCTAACCTCTCAAGCGTCATCCGTCGTGGTAAAATGGTGATAGTAGAGAGGGTGTCTCCACTACTAGCCGGGTATCAACACTACCGGGCCTAAGCCTCCATACGCCTCAATACTAAGAACACAACAGCGGATCCTCTGCATACTACAACTCAGAAGGGGTCTTGGGTAGAGTGCACCAAGTGCCAAACCCAACTGGCATATAACTGGCACAGAAGGAGTCTTCGTGAGTGTATCACCAAAGAACCAAGCCCAACCACCCAAAGTCTAACTGCTATCTGTTGTCGGTGTGATGACTGGCGAGCTCGTAGACTTGCCACCAAGTCCTCTTCATAGGATCAAGTTCTGTGTTTAATACACACCCGACTTATGTAATTGACACTTACATGCCATCATACAACCAAGGGCTCCAACCAAGGCCCTTCATATCATATTTAACACCATTCGGTCAAACACACATGCACCTTCAACCCTTTCATATTCTTGTGCTCCCAAGAACCCAAGGGTTCACATTTAACATAGGTGGCAAACCACCTTGTATACTACACTAGTCACACACTACTACCCGTAGGGAGTGAAGGATCAAGCGCATACCCAACTGCACCAAAAGCCCGGACTGTTGGAGAGGGCGCTACTTAATTTTTTATATAAGTAGCAGAGCGCCACGGGTCAAGTGAAGGAACGCCGGACCCAACAATCCCCCCCCGGCGTCCAGCACAACCCGTCGGCTCAGAGGTGGGGTTACCACATGGCCCACACGGCTCAGAGGTGGGGTTACCACATGTCCACGGTTGCCTGACCCACCGGACCCACACAGGTAGAAGGGAAAAATCAGGATTTAATAGCGCCCCCCCGGTCTTGAACCCGTAACCTCCCTCTGATACCAATTGAAGGATCAAGCGCATACCCAACTGCACCAAAAGCCCGGACTGTTGGAGAGGGCGCTACTTAATTTTTTATATAAGTAGCAGAGCGCCACGGGTCAAGTGAAGGAACGCCGGACCCAACAGGGAGTTAACATAAATCTAAGCAGTGGAATACACCAATTATCCCTTTAACACTTGATATGGAGGTTTAATATATCACTTGGCAATGCGGTATACCTCATCCAACCCCTTTCTCAAATTATCATATACATACATGTTATGTTTTATTCAATCATCTGTAACGAACATCGATTTATAACTTCCATGCAATCTCATCAAGTACCCTTCTCCAAGCTTAGTAATCGAGCAATGGGTGATCACATTATCACCGACCATTTACCATCCGATCTCCCGAACAATTAATTTTTAGAATGAGGAATCCATCAAACATTAGTTTGTCATGACTACGTGCCATGGTTTACCCAAACTAGATTTCAAGAAGCTACAATCCACCAATAATCTCAAGCAAGCCCAAATCGGAAGGATATTCTCTAGGGATACAACTTCTATGTTGAGCCTAGGGTTCAAATCCTAATCCATCAAACCTAAAATTGGATCTCATCTCGACCATGTATTTTAAGACCAATCAGAACCTGCACATAATTTAATGCAGCACAACCGCTTCGACTGAACATTCCAGGGGATACCGAACTACCCCTGAAAGTCTTTATTTCAAGAGTATCTATATACCTAGAGGGGGGTGAATAGGTTTCCTTGTCTTTATGACTATCTTTTTAACTTAGTGTGTTGAGTGTTAAGTTATTTTGTTAGCTTTCAAGAATGAGACACAGGACACAAAGATTTATAGTAGTTCCCCAAGGTATGAGTACATCCACTGTCCCTCCCACCTTTCTAATAGTGTGTTAGACAAGGCAATCTTATCCAAACTCAGCTCAAAGAGCTTACAAAATAGATCCCTTAGGATCTCTCAGACTTCCTCCAAGTCCTACCTAAGTCTAAAGCCCTACAACTCAGAGATAATATCTCTTATAGCTCAGTGATCCTTCTGATCACCTACCTCGGACTTAATCAAAAGTCATACACCTCAGGATAGGAGGATAACCCTAGACTTAGAGAGTATAACTCTCCTATAGCTCAGATCGGATTTAGATCCAACCTAAGGACAAAGGTCCTACCTCAGATTCTCAATAGAATCCTACCTCAAGCATACAGGACCTATAACTCAGATTCACAACAGGATCCGACCTCAGCCTTTATATTTTAAGCTTATAACTCAGATCAAGAATGATCCTACAGAAAGAGAATAGGTTTGATGTTGATGATGATTGACTCAAGAGAGAATGTTCTCTGAGTTTGCCTTTCTAGAATGAGTGAACTCAACCCTTACTTTGACTCCAGAGAAATTGTCCTCTAATTCTTCTTCTTCCTGAATTGAGAAATCTCAGTCCTATCTTCTTCACAATAATAAGATGGTTGATCTTCAAGTATGTTCTGCTTGTGCTGAGAAGTAACTGCAAGTATTATTTCTTCAAGCCTTAGATGTAGTAGAGTTGAGTGCAGTGGCCTTGAAGATGAACAACTACTTAGGCTTGCTTTGCTTCTCCTTCTTACTCAGAAAGGGAAATTTTTGATATTGCTGTTGAAGACAAGTTTATTCTTTAGTGAGTTATTTCTTCAACAACTAACTCTACCTGTGATTCCCAGACTAACTATAACAGCAAGTTCTTTGAAATCATCTACTTCATCGAGAGGAAGAAGGTGAACAAAAAGCTTCTTTATTGGTTTTTCTTTCTCAGGACTTAT
Source organism: Platanthera zijinensis (assembly GCA_039513925.1). NCBI lineage: Eukaryota > Viridiplantae > Streptophyta > Magnoliopsida > Asparagales > Orchidaceae > Platanthera > Platanthera zijinensis. The sequence continues at coordinate 122,332,348 of CM077082.1, read as the reverse complement.
CTTTTGTATCTCTCCGTCCAACGGCTCTTTGTGCATTATGGACTAGCCGGAGTTGGTAACTGCAATCTTTCTTTTGCATTAAATGCAGTACTATAGGCAAGCAGCTATTTTTGTCATCTAGTGTGTAAAACTCGCGACATTTGAATTCTTGTTGACATCAGCATGACTCAGCGCCTGTGGACTTAGCAAATTCTAGACATTCTGCATAGGTGTTGAGTGAATCCTTGTCACTCTATGCAAAAGTACTTAGCATAATTCTGCATCTTCAGGCATTGAGTGAGCCTTCATCACTTAATGCTTTCTGACTTTTATAATCTAAATGTTTAGGCATTTAGTGAGCCTTCATCACTCAATGCTTTTGGACTTGTTGAAATTTCACTGTATGAAGGCGTTGAGTGAAGTTTCCAAACTCAATGCTTTCTAACTTTGCCAAACTTCTTGATGAGCCGTTGAGTGACCCGTCTTCACTCAACGCTCTGGCCTTAGACAGATATTTTGTTAAGTATGTATTGAGTGAACCGTCTTCACTCAATCCTTCTGTCTTTAGATAGATTTCTTGATGAGGCATTGAGTGGCCCGTCTTCACTAACGCTTCAATACTTGGACAGATTTCTTGATGAGTAGGCATTGTGTGAACTGTCTTCACTCAATGCTTCTGTCATTAGACAGATTTCTTATTAGCAACACTGCAGATTTGACTGCATGTAGTTTTGTCAATGCTTTTGTTATTCTGGTATTGCATGATGTGAGTTCACTCGACGCTTCTAGACTTAGTGGATTTTCTTCCTGTTTAATAACTTGTCTTGAGTCCAATTATCATTGTGACTCTGACTGCCTATCCAATCAATGTAATAGAGTGTAACTTGCATATAACGAACTTGAGCATATATTAAATACATTCATGTCTATACCATTGACTTGTGGGCCTTCTTCAAATCTAGGATATTATGATAAATGGACCCAACAATCTCCCCCTATTTGAAGAAGTCAGAACCTTAGTCAATGATATACACTAGCATATACAGAAGATAAACAATCACAGTATATAGGAGAAATAACTGATACACACACACACAAATATGATAATCAAAATAGACAGTGTGCATATAATAAAATGTTCACACACCTAAAGCCCTAAGGAAAATAAGAAACATGTTATGTTTCAGGCACCTTGAACACTCTCCCCCTACTGGGTTTCTTTGCATCCTTTTACTTGCTTGGCTTAATAGCATCTGGTGGCATAAAACTTGACTTTTTGTCTCTTCTATACTACCTCTTCTTACTGAGCCAGATCTCTTCCTCTCATTCAGCAACAGACATGCCTCTAGATATAGCTATCTGATCAACAACATAAGATGGTTCAGCTCACTGAGCACCATGTTGATCATAACATTGATCTACCCTCTGATCTCACTGTTCTCTGATCTCACTAAGCTCATTGATCACTAATCTACCTATTTGATCATCACATTGATCTTCCCTTTCATCACTATATTGTTCATCATACAGTCCTTCTTAAGTAGGAGGAATGTTGTCATATGTGTACTGTTCAAGCCCCAATGAACCTTTGATTACATTGGTAACACAAATAGCATTCTCCCCTTAATCATTTCCTTCTTCCTTGAATAATCCTTCCTTGATCATTGCCTTCTCCCCATTTATGACTTCTTCAAATACAGCTACAGTTAGGGATGTTTTGGCTTGATCTATCTTTTCATCCAGATAGTAAACTATCCTATGGCACTCTTATTTTCTTGAGCAGGGAGTTCTGTTGGAATCTCCCCCTCAATCTTAGCATTGTCCATAGGGACAATTAGGTCTTCAACAATATTGTTCTGTTCTATTCTATGCTGGAGATTCTCTAAGTAAGAGTCAAGCTTATCCAGCATACCAGACTGAACTTGCTCCCTCTCAACAGGAGCATCTAGCTTGTTAGTCTCCCCCTCAATATTTGCACAGATCCTATCCACAATGATTTTAGTTACCATTGCAGCTACCTTTGTTGGAATGTTCTCTGATTGGGAGCCACTGACTTGGACATTCTTTGTTGTAGGTTCAGAATATATTAAAACTTAAGCACTCCTATCTCTTTATATTTCCTAAGAAGAATCTGACAGTTGAGGATCATATACCTCTTACCTCATGCTCTCAGAAGAGCTACTTTCTATGCTTTTCTCAGAGACTGGTAAAACTTTCTTTGTCTTCTTTAGCACTCTGTTGATGTTGCAGCGGAACTCTATCCCACTTATTAAACTTCTTGGAGTGCATTCTCCTCAGATGGATCAACAGAATATAGGGCTAGGAATAGTGTATTTTATTTCAAGCACACAAACTTCTATTTATACTTGCCTCATATTTGAGAATATGGAGGGGCGCGTACCTATTGTGATAATCACGAAGAGATCAATTACTGAGATAAATTCAATATGATAGCCATAATTAGAAGTCCCTGACAGTATGCGTTGAGTGGACTCGCCGCACTCAACACACTCAACGCCAAGACACTTATACTCAACGCACTTGATGCCTGATGTTGTCTTAGAGCACTTGACGCCTGGACACTTAGTCAATATCATCTTTATTATCCTAAAGGGATTAATACTACTTGTAACTAAAATGCATGAGGAGATACTAAAGCTATACTAAGTTTATCATACAGAATTCAAATTTGAAGGTGTTGAACTTGGCTTCATCTAATGGCTTGGTGAAGATATCAGTCCCCTTCTTGTTTATAGGGACAAACTCAAGATTGAAGTCCTCACTTTCCACATGCTCTCTAATAAAATGATACCTAATCTCTATATGCTCAGTGCTGCTATGAGAGACAGGATTCCTAGCAATAGAGATCACAATAGTAGAATCACAAAACATTGGAGTTCTACTTAGCTTGAGATTGTAGTCCTGGAGCTGATGCTAGATCCCCATAAGCTGTATACAACAACTACCAGCTGAGATGTACTCTGATTCAGCTATTGAGATGGCAACACTTGTTTGCTTCTTACTGCTCCAATTGACCAATCTTCTTCTTAGAAATTTACAGGTGCAAGAGGTGCTTTTCCTATCTTCTCTACAATCTGTAAAGTCTGCATCTGAATACCCAATTATTTCAAAGTCATTATTCCAAGGTTACCATATACCAAGATCAGGTGTATCCTTGAGATATTTCAAAATTCTTTTTGCTACAGAATAATGAGATTCCTTAGGTCTGGCCTGGTACCTAGTACAAAAACATGTAGCTTACATGATGTCTGACCTACTAGCAGTTAGATAGAGGAGGGAGCCAATTATGCCTCTATACAAGGTTTCATCAACAGGTTTCCCAGTCTTATCCTTGTCTAAGGACACATTTAACCCCACAAGAGTTTTCATTTTGGAGAAACTCTCAATTCCAAAAATTTTAATTAACTCCTTAGTGAACTATACTGATAGATGGATAATCCACTCTTAGACTATCTTACTTGGAGGCCCAAGAAGTAAGTTCTCCAATACACCTCATCTCAAATTTCTGTTGCATAAGTTTAACAAACTTTTTGCAGAGCTCATCATCAGTGGACCCAAAAATTAAGTGATCTAAATAAATTTGGACTAGAATGATCTTACCCTTGACTTCCCATAGAAATAATATCGTGTCTATCTTTCCTCTTGAGAATGTGTTCTCAATGAGGAAGCTAGACATGGTTTCATAACATGCCCTAGGAGCTTGTTTTAACCAATATAAAGCCTTTCTAAGCTTAAATACATAATCAAGAGAGTTAGAGTTAACAAAACCTGAGGGTTGCTAAACATACACCTCTCCTTTTAGGTCACCATTTTAGAAAACTTACTTTACATCCATTTGGTAGACCTTGAATCCTTTATGTGCAGCATATGCAAGGAATAGTCTTATAGCTTTCAATCTAGCTATTGGTGCAAAGGTTGGATCAAATTCAATACCTTCCTCTTGTATGTATCCCTTGGCAACCAATCTAGCTTTATTCTATTATAAGACCATTCTCATAAAGTTTATTCCTATAGATCTACTTGGTTCTAATGATATTATGTCCTTATGGTCTGGGAACCAGATTCTAAACTGTGCATCTCTTGAACTGCTTTTTTTCTTCTTGCAATGCCACAATCCAAAATGGGTCTATGTTGGCATCTTCAAATCTTTTAGGTTCAACATGAGATAAAAAGATAGAGTACAAAATAATGATAAGGATTCTGCTCCTTATTGTAACCCCATAGCTGACATCTCCTTTGATTTTATTTCTAGGATGATCCCTCAAATGCCTGACAGTAGGTTCCATTCTTTCTCTAGCATCATGAACTTAAATAGCTGGATCCTCTTGGTCTTCACCCATATCCTGTGAACATTGTCCTTCTTCAGGAATGCATGCACCAATATCTTCCTCTTGGGAAGTTGGTGGAGTATCCTTGATGGTCAAATTATCCATCTCTAACTCTATACCTACAGATCTAGCGGAGCTTGGCAGCTCACTATTAATCATTGATGATTCATCAAATACAATATTTACAGATTCTTCTACAACTTGATTTTTCAAGTTATAGACTCTATAGGTTTTGCTATGATTGATGTACACAACAAAAATTACTTCATAAGATTTGGCAGCAAACTTGGTCAGGTAGGACTTTCCATTATTGAGCACAAAGCACTTGTTTCCAAAGATTCTAAGATAGGATAGATTTGGTTTTCTACCTTTTATAATCTCATGGGGAATCTTGTGAAACTTGTTGATAGAAGCTCTATTCAGGACATGATAAGAAGTGCTTACTACCTCAGCCCAGATGTACTCTGGGAGAGAAGTGTCACTGAGTAGTGTTCTGCCAGCTTCTATGAGAGTCCTATTTTTCCTCTAAGCAATTCTATTTTGCTGGGGTGTTCTTGGAGAAGAAAACTCCTAATAAATCCCTTATTCTTCACAAAACTTTCTTATGCCATCAGACTGAAATTATGTACCATGATCACTTTTGATTTTGACCACAGAACTATTTTTTTCATTCTGAATTTGCCTAACAAAGGTCACAAAGATGTCAAGACTTTCAGACTTTTTTTTAGAAAGAAAACCCAAGCAAATATGGAATAGTCATCATCTATCACAAGTGTGCAGACTTTCCTAATTAGACTATGAACTGACATAGGACCAAATAAGTCCATATATAGAAGGTACAAGTACCTCATAGAATCCGTGGCCACAATGCTCTTAAAGGATGCTTTGTTCTGCTTGCCCTTTTGACATGCAGAGAAAATTCCCTCCTTGGTGTATCTTATATTAGATCCATTTCTGACTATCCCTTCACTTAAGAGCTTATTAATTATCTTGTAGTTCAAGTGAGTTAGCCTCTTGTGTCATTGTACACAATAAGAGACTTTCTCATTTTCTACCAGACAAACTGGTGAGTCTGTACTTAAATATAAGAAGTTTAAACAGTATATATTTCCACTCCTAGTGCCTGTCAAAATGACCTCTGGGTCACTTGAACTTTTTATCAGACACTCATCCTTGTGGAAGACAATGACATAACCCATGCCACATAATTGGCTTATACTAATCAGATTGCGTTGCAATCCTTCCAAATAAGATACTTTTTTCATGGAGACTATATCATTGGTGATCATACCATAGCCCTTGGTAACTCCACCATCTAAACCTCCAAAGATCACATTAGGTACATTCTTCATAGGAGTATCATCCTTCAGGTGGCTCCTTATTCCAGTCATATGTCTGGAACATCCACTGTCCAAGTACAATATTAGCACTGCATGGTTACTTGGACTATCCTGCAAACACAGTTTAGTTTACCTTAGGACCCAAAAGGGATTGGGTCTTTGGTTCTTGTTAGCCTGAAAATGAACATGTATACCTGCAGCACTTCTAACAGGAAAACTCGCCCTTTCCCTTGACACACTAAGGTTGTGCCAACAATCTTATGCAAAGTGTCCCATTATACCGCAGCACCAACACTCATAAATGTTGTATCTCCTATTTTGAACAGCCTTTGAAAAAAGCAAGCTATTAATAGTTATCTTTTCAGAGGGGAGAGTGACATCCTTCTTCTTGTTTCTTTAAACAAGAATTTGAATGAAGGAGAGTCTACAAGTAGATGTACTTGGCTTACTCCGAGTTTCATCAATAGTAGTCCTCTTTAAAATTGACATGCTATTAATAGCCTCAAAGATAACCAAGTCAGGCTTAGTGACTGACTTACCCTTGGCCTGGATTTTTGCTAGAAGGGCCTAAGAATAGGCCACTGCCTTATCCTTGAGTGTGGTGGATGGAGCACCAAATACAAATGGTCCATGATTGGCCATCTTGATTTCCTCATAGGGTTCCTTCAGTGCACTCAAACCCATGCCCTTTCTCTTTCCATTATAAGATACCCTTGTATTCTTATAAGAAGAATTCTCATTCTTGTTGTGACCATATATGTTGTCTTGGACATACCTCTTAGGAGGGAGGATTACCTTGTGAAAGATTGTCTGAGGCACTACAGGAGCTTTGCCTTTACCTTTTGAATGGGTAGCTCTAGAGTTCTACTTAAACCCTAAACCTCTCTTATCATTTTAAGAGGTAAAGGAGTCAATCAGGGGCAATATAGTTTTGAGCTTAGAGAATTCATCTACAATCTTTCTCTCCTTAAGGAGCTTCTGTTCAAGATCTATGATGATCTTGTTCTTTTGTCTAATGGTCCCAATTTGGATAATTGAGAATGTCTTCAGTTGGCTAACTTCCATCCTCATCTGAGCTAGCAAGGGTGTTGACTTAGACTACAAGAAAGAAGCTTGATGTAGGGAGACAATATCCTCAGCTTGTCTCTTGACAAGCCTTTTGTTATTCTTTAGAGCATCCTGAATTACACCATACTTATCAATCAATTGATTGACTTCATCTTCATAATCTGATCCCTCATCCTCACTAGAGGAAGTGGATGCATCAGAGTCTAAGCTAGACTTATAGATAGAGGGAGAGTTAGGGATGGAGTGTACCTCAACAGGAAGAACACTATCCTCTTCTGATAGAGCCATGAGACTGAATTACTTATCCTCTTCACAAGCACTATCAACAAAGGACAGTGGGGCCCTTATGCCATATGGGGCAGCTGGATGATCAGCTTTTTCTTTAATGGACATGAGACCAATATAGGCCTCCTCTTCATCTGATTCTAAAGACTCAGAATCACTGTCTAATAGGCTTACTTTCTTCTTGGCCAAGAAGTTCTTTTCAGTCTTCTTCTCCCTGTGATACTTTTTGCCTTCAGTCTTTATCTTCTGCTTCTTTATAACTAGACAGACAATAATGACATGTCCACTCCTATTGCAATAGTAACAAACAACATTAGTTTTAACATATTTGTTTTGTTTAGAGTCATACCTTTCCCCATAGGGGTCATTTCTAGATTTGTCATTGCTGGAGTATGGCTTCTTTGATGTGGAGCTAGAAGAACCTCTATTCTTCCATTGTCTCTTTCTTCTCATCAACTTCTTGAACTGCTTGGAGAATAGTGCAAGTTCTCCATCTGTTAGCTTATTTTTAGAGGAGCTGGTATTTGAACATTCAAACTCTGTAACTCTACTTGGAGGAGAAGGAGTCTTTTCCCTGCTTGTAATTGTGGCTTCAGCTCTGAAGGCCACTATCTTCTCTTTGTTGAGAGATCTGGCAGCATCCTCTTCAGCCATTCTGGAGTTCAACTACATCTCCTGGGATAGCAGCTTCCCAAACAGATTCTGGGGCAATGTGTGGCCAAGTTGCCAACTTCTCTGATGACATAGATCTCTATATCCCATTCACTATTTAGGGATCTCAAGAACTTGTCATTAAGTTCATAATTAGTGACTATCATAGGTGATCAGACTATTCAATATTCTAGAGAACTTCTCATAGCATTCAGCTATGAAATTCTTCTTCCCTTTCTTTAATGCTTCATATTGTTGATTCAAGAGGGACTTCCTATCATCCCTCACTTCCTATATCCCTTCCATATAAGCAATGAGAGAGTCCCACATTTCTTTGGTTTTCTTGCAGTGGAAAAGGTTCTGGAAGATGGAGTCATCTATGATACTAGAAATGATGTTTTGTGCGCTCTTATCCATAGTTGCCAAGATGACTTCATCCTTAGTCATTTCTGTGTACTTCTTTGGAGTTTAGACATTTGCATCTAAGATAGAGACTTTCATTAGGATAAAGGGTCCTTCTTAGACAGTAATGAAAATCCTAGGGTCACAGGCTTCCATGAATAGCCTGACCCTCTCTTTCCAAATCCCAAAGTTTTCCTTTCTACAAACTAGAAGCTTCATTGAGCTCAACTCCTTGTGGTTCTCACCTGAACCCATGAAGATAATATTTAACTGCTCTTGGAGATCTGTTTATACTGTTAAGTCCTTTTTGAACAACCTCCCTCTGATACCTCTTGAAAGTCTTTGTTTCAAGAGTAGCTATACAGCTAGGGGTGAATAGGTTTCCTTTTCTTTATGACTACCTTTTTAACTTAGTGTGTTGAGTGTTAAGTTATTTTGTTAGCTTTCAAGAATGAGACACAACACACCAAGATTAATAGTGGTTCCCCAAGGTATGGGTACGACCGCAACCGACGCACGGTATCCCACTACTGCCGCGCGGTAGCATCCTGTCATTCGGCGTCGAGTCAAAACTTTCCCAACTTAGGTGAAATCCTGGCCACGAGTCCACCCTGAGTCCAAGTCAACTCAGTTGACTTGAAAATGCACACGAGGGGTCTAGCATGAATTAGGACGTTACTTGTATGAGGTATAAACACCTCTTAAAATCCTTGGTCCCAATACTCTAAAAGAAGGCCTTAGTATGCTTGCCCTTTTGGCATGCAGAGCAAATACCCTTTCTGGTGCATCTTAGATGGGTCCATTTCTGACCAGCCCTTCATTGAAGGGCTTATTGATAGTCTTGTAATTCAAGTGAGCAAGCCTCTTATTCCATTGCACATAATAAGATATTTTCACATTTGCAACAAAGACACACTAGAGAGTTTGTACTTAAACATAAGAAATTTAAACAATAAATATTTCAACTCCTAGTGCCTGTAAAAATGATCTCTTGGTCACTTGAACTTTTGATCAGACACTCAACCTTGTGAAAGACAATGGCATAGCCAATATCACATAATTGGCTTATGCTATTTAGATTGTGTTGTAATCCTTCCACATAAGCTACCTTTGTAATGGAGACTATGTCATTGCTATCATCATTAGATTTTGATCCATCATCCTCATTGGTGGAAGTGGATGCTTCTAAGTTTGAGCTAGTCTCATAGATAGAGGGAGAGTTAGGGAGAGAGTGTACCTCATCAGTAATAGAATTGTCATGATTGTCTTAAGTTAGGGCCATTAGGCTGAACTCATCATCCTCTTCAAGGTCACTATCAGCAGACGATAGTGGAGCTCTTATACCATGTAACGACCCCATCCGTTAAATGACGTATAGTAGAAGGTCCGGCCGGGGCCCCACACTATATGCCACAAACAGACGGTGAGGTCACAGGATAATACCAAACCATTCGAATCCTAACTCAGAGCATTCTAGCGGAAGCTTTAAGTTACAAATTTGAACTCTAATCAGGAATGTCCCATATATAAACCACCTTTATATATATAACCATGGAATGTACAACAAAGGTTTGGCTTTAAGGCCTTACAGTTCCTCTTTACATACAACATGATTTACAAACCTCGGCGCGCAGGCCGGCCATACATGAGTAAAAGAGAACAAACAAAACATTCGCTTAGCCTTCAAGGGCTAGCCGCAGCAGCAGCAGCAACAGCAGCAGGGCTTCAACCCATCACTTACCACATGGCTCTCCAGCACCTGCATGGGAACAATCCACCCAACCGGTGGCAAACAATGCAACGGTCAGCATTCAGCTGACCCAATTATAACAATCCTACCCCTTTCTCGGGGCATGAGCATTCTTTCCCTGCAAAGCATGGCATCATCAAATAGCAACTATGTGCGCGCAGGCACATTCAAGCCATCACAACTATCGGCCACACGGCCCGACAGTCCGTGCACTCAGGGCACATTCTTGGTGTACCGGAATACCAGGGTCAACACCACCGTCTACACGGTATTTGAGCATTCTAGTCTTTCCGGCGCGCGGGCCTAAGACTCTCATTAGGCGCTCCAACAAAACCTATAACCAGGCTTCCAAGTCGGACGGACCTAACGCAGGTACAGATCAGCCACCCCCCGTTGCTCAAGTCGCCGTGCCACCTCGAATACGGAAGTATCCATGGCTATTTATAGGCGCGGGTCGGTTTCACCTTTCATGTTCGGCAATCTGCCTTTTCATCGAGTTGCAGCCCAACGGCTCAACCGCTCATAAAGTGGCAACGCACGGCCACAAGAGTTGTATCCAACCCTCTTCATTTCCTAGACATCATCTAGTACTTCCTGCTGCACCAAGCAACAGGTAGGCACAAGGCAACACAAGACATAATCACGGAGCCTTCTCCGATATGCAAACACGCATCACCAATCCAGACCATGTCCAGATGGGCTTCACACAGCATGCCTAGAGCCGTACTCCAATTCCGGCCTCTAACAAGGGGGACTTCACATATCTACCCCAAGGGACACCACAACCCACCGCACACTCGCGGGGAAGGGTTTTCCCTAAGCAATGCAGAAAAGAAGGACTTCACATGTCCAAGGAGGGAGATCGTTACCCTTGTCGATCTCTTCGGAGCCATCGAAAACTAGCCGGTGAGAAAGAACCGCAGCAGCCTTGCATTCACAACGCCGGCTTCGGATCACGAATCGGACCACGGGAACTCCGTCGGTGGCTTGCTCTCCTCCTCCTTCTTCTTTCTCCTCTCTCTTTCTCTCTTCCTTAAGCAAAAATGAAGAATGACTTCTTTATCATTCCTTCACGAATTTAATCCAGCCAGGAATCACCTGAGCCCTTGGATCCAAAGAGAGAATCTGAACGGCCACGATTTGCCCAAAAAACCCAATTTTTGGCTGACACGGCCTGTGACACGCCCGTGTCACAGGCCGTGTACCCTTAAGCGGCACACGCGGTATTCGAACCGACTGAGATTTACCAGAACACGGGCATCGACACGCCCGTGTCGAACCTGACACGCCCGTGTCATTCCTGCCTCATCGAGCTGCAATCAGTACACGGGTCGAAACACAGCATCGGACACGCCCGTGTCCAACCTGACATGCCCGTGTTCACGGCTTGGTTCAAGGCCGTGTACTTCTCTGACTCGAACAGGCCATTTTCGAAATTTAATTCGGACACGCCCTGGGACACGCCCGTGTCCATGGCCGTGTCCCAGGCTCGACGATCGTTGACTATCGATCGTCGACTAACCTGAACACGCCCTGGGACACGCCCGTGTCCCAGGCCGTGTACCCCCGACACGCCCTGGGACACGCCCGTGTCCCAGGCCGTGTCAAACAGCCTGCACCACAAATAAGTTTGAAAACTCATTTTGAGATTTCTGGGGTGTTACAATCCTCCCCCCCCCCCCTTAACAAAAATTTCGTCCTGAAATTTGCACGGTAAGGAAACAAGAACCAACAATGCTGTAACTTGATAACTCGGTTATAACATAAAGTACACGGTCTACAGCTTATACAAACAGTTCGGGAAATTCAGCTCGCATGGTCTGCTCTCGCTCCCATGTTAGCTCTTCACGGCCACAATTGTCCCATCGGACCTTGACCATCCCGATCACTTTGTTCCGCAACTGTTTCTCGGCTCGATCCTCGATCCGAATGGGTCTAACTCTCGTCGTTAGCCCATACTCGACCGGTACCCGATCATTCTCCACCACTTGAGCTGGATCCTTTACCGCCTTACGAAGGACTGAGATGTGAAATACATCATGTAATCCACCCAAGTCTGCTGAAAGTGCTAGTCGATAAGCAGCTTCCCCAACTCGCTCCACCACCTCAAACAGACCAAGATACCTCGGACTTAGCTTTTTCAAACGTCGAATCCTGGACACGCCTTTGAAGGGTTTGATCTTCAAATATACCCAATCACCCACCGCGAATTCCACGTTCCGGTGTTTGGCATTGTAGTACTTTGCTTGACGATCTTGGGCTATCAGTAGCCTCTCCCGAATAGAGCGTATGAGCGAGGTAGCTTCTTCGACTTCCTTTTTCCCACTCAGCTTAGATTCGCCTGCTTCCGCCCAAGCTAACGGTGTACGGAATTTACGACCATACAACGCCTCAAATGGTGCCATACCAATACTCACTTGGTAGCTATTATTATAGGCAAATTCGACAAGAAATATATAATCTTCCCATCTCTTACCAAAGTCTAGGGCGCACATGCGGAGCATATCCTCCATCGTCCTGTTGCTTCGTTCATTCTGGCCATCCGTTTGGGGATTAGAGGCCGTACTAAACGCTAACTTTGTACCCAACATTTGATGAACGAGCCGCCAATCATTCGATGTGAACCGCCCATCACGGTCACTAACGATGCTCCGAGGAACACTGTGCAGTCGAACAACCTACTCCACATAAAGCTTGGCCAAGGTTTCCACTAAATCGTCTCTTCTGTTTGGAAGGAAGTGCGCCACTTTTGTCAACCGGTCCACAATCACCCAGATTGAATCATGACCGCGTTGAGATCTCGGCAACCCGTGCACGAAATCCATCGAAATATCATCGAACTTCCACTCCGGAATAGGTAACGACTTCAGGAAACCGCCAGGCTTCTGGCATTCTGCTTTCACTAACGCACAGGTATTGCATTCAGCCACATAACGTGCGACATCTTTCTTTAGTCCGGGCCACCAGAACAGCTATTTCAGATCTCTGTACATCTTTGTGCTCCCTGGGTGAACTGAGTACTTTGCAAAGTGAGCTTTGTACATCAACTCTTCCCTCAATTTACCCACACTTGGGACGCACACTCGACCATTTCTTCATAACAAACCGTTATCCCAAGAGAATTGGTCCTCCGGCCCATCTTTTGCATAGCGCTGGAGACTTTCATCAAGCTCCGTTGCTCGCCGAACTCGGTCTGTAAGGTTATATTGCACCTCCGTCCAGTTCAAGCATGCATCGGTTGACGAACCCTTGTCAACACACGATATCTCCAATGCTTCCAATTCCTGGATCAAACGCTGATCATGCCTTTGCAACCAGCTTGCCCGTACCGGAGTCTTTCGACTCAAAGTATCAGCGACCACATTTCCCTTCCCGGGAGTATAGTGAATCTCGAAGGTGTAGTCCCCGAGGAACTCCATCCATCTTCGTTGATGCATATTCAGATCCTTCTGATCCAACAAATACTTCAGGCTTTTGTGATCCGTATAGATATCCACTTTAACGCCATATAGATAGTGCCGCCACAACTTGAGCGCAAAGATTACCGCCGCCAACTCCAAATCATGGACGGGGTAATTCTGCTCATGCACTTTCAACTGACGCAAGCCATAAGCAATCACTTTACCAAACTACAGAAGAACGCAGCCTAAGCCGCTCCCTGATGCATCACTATAGATCTCATACCCATCTGTACCACATGGCGATGTCAACACAGGCGCCGTGGTCAAACGACTCTTCAAGTCTTCAAAAGCTCGCGCGCACTCCGGCGTCCAAATGAACTTTTGATCTTTTCTCGTCAGCGTGGTCAGAGGTAAAGCAATCCGTGAGAAATTTTCCACAAACCGTCTATAGTAGCCCGCAAGTCCAAGGAAGCTCCTGACCTCGGCCACTGAAGACATCACTGGCCAATCTCGAATGGCACTGATCTTCAACGGATCCACCGCGATACCTTCTCCACTTACCACATGGCCTAAAAAGGCTACTGAAGAGAGCCAGAACTCACACTTTGAGAACTTGGCAAAAAGCTTATTCCTCCGCAGGGTATGCAAAACCAACCGCAAATGGTTTGCGTGATCCTCTTCCGACTGAGAGTATACTAAGATGTCATCGATAAACACAATAACAAACAAATCCAAGTACTCTCGGAACGTTCGATGCATTAGGTCCATAAATACTGAAGGCGCATTACATAGGCCAAACGGCATTACCGTGAACTCATAATGACCGTAGCGTGTTCCAAACGCCGTCTTGGGAATGTCACCTTCCCTAATCCTTAGCAGATAATATCCAGATTTCAAATCCAACTTGGAATAAACCGTTGATCCTGCCAGCTAATCAAAGAGGTCATCAATCCGCGGGGTCGGATATTTATTTTTCTCCGTCAGCTTATTCAATTCGCGGTAGTCAATACACAACCGTAAGCTACCGTCTTTCTTTTTCACAAAGAGAACAGGCGCGCTCCAAGGTGACATACTTGGGCGTATATATCCCTGCTCCAACAACTCTTGCAATTGGACTTTCAACTCAGCCATCTCTTTTGGCGCGACGCGATATGGAGAGCGGGCCACAGGTTTCGCTCCTGGCACCATCTCAATAGAGAAGTCAATCTCCCGCTGGGGTGGTAACCCAGGGAGATCTTTAGGAAACACGTCGGCAAACTCTGACACAACTAGCACTTCACCGACACTGGCCTTTGGCTCAACAGCCTGAATTAGCGTGAAGAATAACTCCGCGCCCTTCCGAACAGCATTGACGACTTGGAGTGCAGACAACAGAGTCCCGCCAACTCCTCGCATACCAGCGAACTTCGTCACAAATCCGGTATTCTGGCCCAGTGTAATCTCCTTGGAGTTGCAATCAATAAAGGCACGCTGCTCCGAGAGCCAGTCCATACCAAAGATCACATCAAACTCCGATAACGGTAGCACAGCTGCACTCAGACCGAAATCCCGACTTCCTATTTGCACATCCACATCGCAAGCCCTATCCGCAAGCATCACACAGCCATTTGGCAACAGCACCCTTGTACTATCCACCATCACATGACTTGGTACCCCAATGCGAGATACGAAATCCTCAGACAGAAAAGAATGCGAAGCACCCGTATCAAACAGGGCTCTCGCCAAATTATTCCGAGAGAACTCCTCAATCGATACTTGCGTTAATTGCCTGCCCGCCAAATGGTGTACCTCAACCTCGTCCCACCACAACCGCGCCTCTCCTTCAAGCATGAAGCTGGCCAAGGTGACCTTTAGAGTTTCCTCCGCCCTGATCGCTGTCATTATCCGCTTGACACGCGATAACCAATCCTCTGCCTGCGTTGGGGATCCCATTCCCGTAAACGTAGGCGGACTGAAGCTCATAAATTGCTTCAACTGTCGGTCAGCTGCTCGTGGATCTACAGCCTCAACCGGCTCGGGTCTTACATCAACACGAACTGGCACTACTGCCGGCTGCGCTTGCCCGGTCGGCTGAATCATGGCAAATAGAGCCTCAGCAACTAATCGAACAGTTTCCGCAGATGGAGGAGGTGTTGGCACCTCAGCTGGTGCCGCACTCTCATCAGAGCGCTGGGGCTCAGACTGCCCAACACCACTACGTGTCACCTATAGGTGGACAAGACACACATTAGCGAACGTATGCAAGCAAAACAACACAAAAAGGAACGCGCAGATTCCTCATACAAGATTTTGTACATTCCTTAATGGACATTCCAGAGTTCATTAGCGTTACAGCAGGTCGCACAAACACGTGCTCGCCACCCCACAAAAGAATTCGACCACGAATTCGAAAGAGGAAGATCGACAAAAGCTGATACCAAAATGTAACGACCGCATCCGTTAAATGACGTATTGTAGAAGGTCCGGCCGGGGCCCCACACTATATGCCACAAACAGACGGTGAGGTCACAGGATAATACCAAACCATACGAATCCTAACTCAGAGCATTCTAGCGGAAGCTTTAAGTTACAAATTTGAACTCTAATCAGGAATGTCCCATATATAAACCACCTTTATATATATAACCATGGAATGTACAACAAAGGTTTGGCTTTAAGGCCTTACAGTTCCTCTTTACATACAACATGATTTACAAACCTCGGCGCGTAGGCCGGCCATACATGAGTAAAAGAGAACAAACAAAACATTCGCTTAGCCTTCAAGGGCTAGCCGCAGCAGCAACAGCAGTAGGGCTTCAGCCCATCACTTACCACTTGGCTCTCCAGCACCTGCATGGGAACAATCCACCCAACCGGTGGCAAACAATGCAACGGTCAGCATTCAGCTGACCCAATTATAACAATCCTACCCCTTTCTCGGGGCATGAGCATTCTTTCCCTGCAAAGCATGGCATCATCAAATAGCAACTATGTGCGCGCAGGCACATTCAAGCCATCACAACTATCGGCCACACGACCCGACAGTCCGTGCACTCAGGGCACATTCTTGGTGTACCGGAATACCAGGGTCAACACCACCGTCTACACGGTATTTGAGCATTCTAGTCTTTCCGGCGCGCGGGCCTAAGACTCTCATTAGGCGCTCCAACAAAACCTATAACCAGGCTTCCAAGTCGGATGGACCTAACGCAGGTACGGATCAGCCACCCCCCGTTGCTCAAGTCGCCGTGCCACCTCGAATACGGAAGTATCCATGGCTATTTATAGGCGCGGGTCGGTTTCACCTTTCCTGTTCGGCAATCTGCCTTTTCATCGAGTTGCAGCCCAACGGCTCAACCGCTCATAAAGTGGCAACGCATGGCCACAAGAGTTGCATCCAACCCTCTTCATTTCCTGGACATCATCCAGTACTTCGTGCTGCACCAAGCAACAGGTAGGCACAAGGCAACACAAGCCATAATCACGGAGCCTTCTCCGATATGCAAACACGCATCACTAATCCAGACCATGTCCAGATGGGCTTCACACAGCATGCCTAGAGCCGTACTCCAATTCCGGCCTCTAACAAGGGAGACTTCACATATCTACCCCAAGGGACACCACAACCCACCGCACACTCGCGGGGAAGGGTTTTCCCTATGCAATGCAGAAAAGAAGGACTTCACATGTCCAAGGAGGGAGATCATTACCCTTGTCGATCTCTTCGGAGCCATCGAAAACTAGCCGGTGAGAAAGAACCGCAGCAGCCTTGCCTTCACAACGCCGGCTTCGGATCACGAATCGGACCACGGGAACTCCGCCGGTGGCTTGCTCTCCTCCTCCTTCTTCTTCCTCCTCTCTCTTTCTCTCTTCCTTAAGCAAAAATGAAGAATGACTTCTTCATCATTCCTTCACGAATTTAATCCAGCCAGGAATCACCTGAGCCCTTGGATCCAAAGAGAGAATCTGAACGGCCACGATTTGCCCAAAAAACCCAATTTTTGGCTGACACGGCCTGTGACACGCCCGTGTCATAGGCCGTGTACCCTTAAGCGGCACACGCGGTATTCGAACCGACTGAGATTTACCAGAACACGGGCATCGACACGCCCGTGTCGAACCTGACACGCCCGTGTCATTCTTGAGACACGCCCGTGTCATTCCTGCCTCATCGAGCTGCAATCAGTACACGGGTCGAAACACGGCATCGGACACGCCCGTGTCCAACCTGACACGCCCGTGTTCACGGCTTGGTTCAAGGCCGTGTACTTCTCTGACTCGAACAGGCCATTTTCGAAATTTAATTCGGACACGCCCTGGGACACGCCCGTGTCCATGGCCGTGTCCCAGGCTCGACGATCGTCGACTAACCTGAACACGCCCTGGGACACGCCCGTGTCCCAGGCCGTGTACCCCCGACACGCCCTGGGACACGCCCGTGTCCCAGGCCGTGTCAAACAGCCTGCACCACAAATAAGTTTGAAAACTCATTTTGAGATTTCTGGGGTGTTACAATCCTCCCCCCTTAACAAAAATTTCGTCCTGAAATTTGCACGGTAAGGAAACAAGAACCAACAATGCTATAACTTGATAACTCGATTATAACATAAAGTACACGGTCTACAGCTTATACAAACAGTTCGGGAAATTCAGCTCGCATGGTCTGCTCTCGCTCCCATGTTAGCTCTTCACGGCCACAATTGTCCCATCGGACCTTGACCATCATGATCACTTTGTTCCGCAACTGTTTCTCGGCTCGATCCTCGATCCGAATGGGTCTAACTCTCGTCGTTAGCCCATACTCGACCGGTACCCGATCATTCTCCACCACTTGAGCTGGATCCTTTACCGCCTTACGAAGGACTGAGATGTGAAATACATCATGTAATCCACCCAAGTCTGCTGAAAGTGCTAGTCGATAAGCAGCTTCCCCAACTCGCTCCACCACCTCAAACGGACCAAGATACCTCGGACTTAGCTTTTTCAAACGTCGAATCCTGGACACGCCTTTGAAGGGTTTGATCTTCAAATATACCCAATCACCCACCGCGAATTCCACGTTCCGGTGTTTGGCATTGTAGTACTTTGCTTGACGATCTTGGGCTATCAGTAGCCTCTCCCGAATAGAGCGTATGAGCGAGGTAGCTTCTTCGACTTCCTTTTTCCCACTTAGCTTAGATTCGCCTGCTTCCGCCCAAGCTAACGGTGTACGGCATTTACGACCATACAACGCCTCAAATGGTGCCATACCAATACTCGCTTGGTAGCTATTATTATAGGCAAATTCGACAAGAAATATATAATCTTCCCATCTCTTACCAAAGTCTAGGGCGCACATGCGGAGCATATCCTCCATCGTCCTGTTGGTTCGTTCAGTCTGGCCATCCGTTTGGGGATGAGAGGCCGTACTAAACGCTAACTTTGTACCCAACATTTGATGAACGAGCCGCCAATCATTCGATGTGAACCGCCCATCACGGTCACTAACGATGCTCCGAGGAACACTGTACAGTCGAACAACCCTCTCCACATAAAGCTTGGCCAAGGTTTCCACTGAATCGTCTCTTCTGTTTGGAAGGAAGTGCGCCACTTTTGTCAACCGGTCCACAATCACCCAGATTGAATCATGACCGCGTTGAGATCTCGGCAACCCGTGCACGAAATCCATCGAAATATCATCGAACTTCCACTCCGGAATAGGTAATGACTTCAGGAAACCGCCAGGCTTCTGGCATTCTGCTTTCACTAACGCACAGGTATTGCATTCAGCCACATAACGTGCGACATCTTTCTTTAGTCCGGGCCACCAGAACAGCTTTTTCAGATCTCTGTACATCTTTGTGCTCCCTGGGTGAACTGAGTACTTTGCAAAGTGAGCTTCGTACATCAACTCTTCCCTCAATTTACCCACACTTGGGACGCACACTCGACCAGTTCTTCGTAACAAACCGTTATCCCAAGAGAATTGGTCCTCCGGCCCATCTTTTGCATAGCACTGGAGACTTTCATCAAGCTCCGTTGCTCGCCGAACTCGGTCCATAAGGTCATATTGCACCTCCGTCCAGTTCAAGCATGCATCGGTTGACAAACCCTTGTCAACACACGATATCTCCAATGCTTCCAATTCCTGGATCAAACGCTGATCATGCCTTTGCAACCAGCTTGCCCGTACCGGAGTCTTTCGACTCAAAGTATCAGCGACCACATTTCCCTTCCCGGGAGTATAGTGAATCTCGAAGGTGTAGTCCCCGAAGAACTCCATCCATCTTCGTTGTCGCATATTCAGATCCTTCTGATCCAACAAATACTTCAGGCTTTTGTGATCCGTATAGATATCCACTTTAACGCCATATAGATAGTGCCGCCACAACTTGAGCGCAAAGATTACCGCCGCCAACTCCAAATCATGGACGGGGTAATTCCGCTCATGCACTTTCAACTGACGCGAGCCATAAGCAATCACTTTACCAAACTACAGAAGAACGAAGCCTAAGCCGCTCCCTGATGCATCACTATAGATCTCATACCCATCTGTACCACATGGCGATGTCAACACAGGCGCCGTGGTTAAACGACTCTTCAAGTCTTCAAAAGCTCGCGCGCACTCCAGCGTCCAAATGAACTTTTGATCTTTTCTCGTCAGCATGGTCAGAGGTAAAGCTATCCGTGAGAAATTTTCCACAAACCGTCTATAGTAGCCCGCAAGTCCAAGGAAGCTCCTGACCTCGGCCACTGAAGACATCACTGGCCAATCTCGAATGGCACTGATCTTCAACGGATCCACCGCGATACCTTCTCCACTTACCACATGGCCTAAAAAGGCTACTGAAGAGAGCCAGAACTCACACTTTGAGAACTTGGCAAAAAGCTTATTCCTCCGCAGGGTATGCAAAACCAACCGCAAATGGTTTGCGTGATCCTCTTCCGACTGAGAGTATACTAAGATGTCATCGATAAACACAATAATAAACAAATCCAAGTACTCTCGGAACGTTCGATGCATTAGGTCCATAAATACCGAAGGCGCATTACATAGGCCAAACGGCATTACCGTGAACTCATAATGACCGTAGCGTGTTCCAAACGCCGTCTTGGGAATGTCACCTTCCCTAATCCTTAGCTGATAATATCCCGATTTCAAATCCAACTTAGAATAAACCGTTGATCCTGCCAGCTGATCAAAGAGGTCATCAATCCGCGGGATCGGATATTTATTTTTCTCCGTCAGCTTTTTCAATTCGCGGTAGTCAATACACAACCGTAAGCTACCGTCTTTCTTTTTCACAAAGAGAACAGGCGCGCTCCAAGGTGACATACTTGGGCGTATATATCCCTGCTCCAACAACTCTTGCAATTGGACTTTCAACTCAGCCATCTCTTTTGGCGCGACGCGATATGGAGAGCGGGCCACAGGTTTCGCACTTGGCACCAACTCAATAGAGAAGTCAATCTCCCGCTGGGGTGGTAACCCAGGGAGATCTTTAGGAAACACGTCAGCATACTCTGACACAACTAGCACTTCACCGACACTGGCCTTTGGCTCAACAGCCTGAATTAGCGTGAAGAATAACTCCGCGCCCTTCCGAACAGCATTGACGACTTGGAGTGCAGACAACAGAGTCCCGCCAACTCCTCGCATACCAGCGAACTTCGTCACAAATCCGGTATTCTGGCCCAGTGTAATCTCCTAGGAGTTGCAATCAATAAAGGCACGCTGCTCCGAGAGCCAGTCCATACCAAAGATCACATCAAACTCCGATAACGGTAGCACAGCTGCACTGCCGACTTCCTATTTGCACATCCACATCGCAAGCCCTATCCGCAAGCATCACACAGCCATTCGGCAACAGCACCCTTGTACTATCCACCGTCACATGACTTGGTACCCCAATGCGAGATACGAAATCCTCAGACAGAAAAGAATGCGAAGCACCCGTATCAAACAAGGCTCTCGCCAAATTATTCCGAGAGAACTCCTCAATCCATACTTGCGTTAATTGCCTGCCCGCCAAATGGTGTACCTCAACCTCGTCCCACCACAACCGCGCCTCTCCTTCAAGCATGAAGGTGGCCAAGGTGACCTTTAGAGTTTCCTCCGCCCTGATCGCTGTCATTATCCGCTTGACACGCGATAACCAATCCTCTGCCTGCGTTGGGGATCCCATTCCCGTAAACGTAGACGGACTGAAGCTCATAAATAGCTTCAACTGTCGGTCAGCTGCTCGTGGATCTACAGCCTCAACCGGCTCGGGTCTTATATCAACACGAACTGGCACTACTGCCGGCTGCGCTTGCCCGGTCGGCTGAATCATAGCAAATAGAGCCTCAGCAACTAATCGAACAGTTTCCGCAGATGGAGGAGGTGTTGGCACCTCAGCTTGTGCCGCACTCTCATCAGAGCGCTGGGGCTCAGACTGCCCAGCACCACTACGTGTCACCTATAGGTGGACAAGACACACATTAGCGAACGTATGCAAGCAAAACAACACAAAAAGGAACGCGCAGATTCCTCAAACAAGATTTTGTACATTCCTTAATGGACATTCCAGAGTTCATTAGCGTTACAGCAGGTCGCACAAACACGTGCTCGCCACCCCACAAAAGAATTCGACCACGAATTCGAAAGAGGAAGACCGATAAAAGCTGATACCAAAATGTAACGACCCCATCCGTTAAATGACGTATAGTAGAAGGTCCGGCCGGGGCCCCACACTATATGCCACAAATAGACGGTGAGGTCACAGGATAATACCAAAACATACGAATCCTAACTCAGAGCATTCTAGCGGAAGCTTTAAGTTACAAATTTGAACTCTAATCAGGAATGTCCCATATATAAACCACCTTTATATATATAACCATGGAATGTACAACAAAGGTTTGGCTTTAAGGCCTTACAGTTCCTCTTTACATACAACATGATTTACAAACCTCGGCGCGCAGGCCGGCCATACATGAGTAAAAGAAAACAAACAAAACATTCGCTTAGCCTTCAAGGGCTAGCCGCAGCAGCAGCAGCAACAGCAGTAGGGCTTCAGCCCATCACTTACCACTTGGCTCTCCAGCACCTGCATGGGAACAATCCACCCAACCGGTGGCAAACAATGCAACGGTCAGCATTCAGCTGACCCAATTATAACAATCCTACCCCTTTCTCGGGGCATGAGCATTCTTTCCCTGCAAAGCATGGCATCATCAAATAGCAACTATGTGCGCGCAGGCACATTCAAGCCATCACAACTATCGGCCACATGACCCGATAGTCCGTGCACTCAGGGCACATTCTTGGTGTACCGGAATACCAGGGTCAACACCACCGTCTACACGGTATTTGAGCATTCTAGTCTTTCCGGCGCGCGGGCCTAAAACTCTCATTAGGCACTCCAACAAAACCTATAACCAGGCTTCCAAGTCGGACGGACCTAACGCAGGTACGGATCAGCCACCCCCCGTTGCTCAAGTCGCCGTGCCACCTCGAATACGGAAGTATCCATGGCTATTTATAGGCGCGGGTCGGTTTCACCTTTCCTGTTCGGCAATCTGCCTTTTCATCGAGTTGCAGCCCAACGGCTCAACCGCTCATAAAGTGGCAACGCACGGCCAGAAGAGTTGCATCCAACCCTCTTCATTTCCTGGACATCATCCAGTACTTCCTGCTGCACCAAGCAACAGGTAGGCACAAGGCAACACAAGCCATAATCACGGAGCCTTCTCCGATATGCAAACACGCATCACCAATCCAGACCATGTCCAGATGGGCTTCACACAGCATGCCTAGAGCCGTACTCCAATTCCGGCCTCTAACAAGGGGGACTTCACATATCTACCCCAAGGGACACCACAACCCACCGCACACTCGCGGGGAAGGGTTTTCCCTATGCAATGCAGAAAAGAAGGACTTCACATGTCCAAGGAGGGAGATCGTTACCCTTGTCGATCTCTTCGGAGCCATTGAAAACTAGCCGGTGAGAAAGAACCGCAGCAGCCTTGCCTTCACAATGCCGGCTTCGGATCACGAATCGGACCACGGGAACTCCGCCGGTGGCTTGCTCTCCTCCTCCTTCTTCTTCCTCCTCTCTCTTTCTCTCTTCCTTAAGCAAAAATGAAGAATGACTTCTTCATCATTCCTTCACGAATTTAATCCAGCCAGGAATCACCTGAGCCCTTGGATCCAAAGAGAGAATCTGAACGGCCACGATTTGCCCAAAAAACCCAATTTTTGGCTGACATGGCCTGTGACACGCCCGTGTCACAGGCCGTGTACCCTTAAGCGGCACACGCGGTATTCGAACCGACTGAGATTTACCAGAACACGGGCATCGACACGCCCGTGTCGAACCTGACACGACCGTGTCATTCCTGAGACACGCCCGTGTCATTCCTGCCTCATCGAGCTGCAATCAGTACACGGGTCGAAACACGGCATCAGACACGCCCGTGTCCAACCTGACACGCCCGTGTTCACGGCTTGGTTCAAGGCCGTGTACTTCTCTGACTCGAACAGGCCATTTTCGAAATTTAATTCGGACACGCCCTGGGACACGCCCGTGTCCATGGCCGTGTCCCAGGCTCGACGATCGTCGACTATCGATCGTCGACTAACCTGAACACGCCCTGGGACATGCCCGTGTCCCAGGCCGTGTACCCCCGACACGCCCTGGGACACGCCCGTGTCCCAGGCCGTGTCAAACAGCCTGCACCACAAATAAGTTTGAAAACTCATTTTGAGATTTCTAGGGTGTTACAATCCTCCCCCCCCCCCCCTTAACAAAAATTTCGTCCCGAAATTTGCACGGTAAGGAAACAAGAACCAACAATGCTATAACTTGATAACTCGATTATAACATAAAGTACACGGTCTACAGCTTATACAAACAGTTCGGGAAATTCAGCTCACATGGTCTGCTCTCGCTCCCATGTTAGCTCTTCACGGCCACAATTGTCCCATTGGACCTTGACCATCCCGATCACTTTGTTCCGCAACTGTTTCTCGGCTCGATCCTCGATCCGAATGGGTCTAACTCTCGTCGTTAGCCCATACTCGACCGGTACCCGATCATTCTCCACCACTTGAGCTGGATCCTTTACCGCCTTACGAAGGACTGAGATGTGAAATACATCATGTAATCCACCCAAGTCTGCTGAAAGTGCTAGTCGATAAGCAGCTTCCCCAACTCGCTCCACCACCTCAAACGGACCAAGATACCTCGGACTTAGCTTTTTCAAACGTTTAATCCTGGACACGCCTTTGAAGAGTTTGATCTTCAAATATACCCAATCACCCACCGCGAATTCCACGTTCCGGTGTTTGGCATTGTAGTACTTTGCTTGACGATCTTGGGCTATCAGTAGCCTCTCCCGAATAGAGCGTATGAGCGAGGTAGCTTCTTCGACTTCCTTTTTCCCACTCAGCTTAGATTCGCCTGCTTCCGCCCAAGCTAACGGTGTTGGCCATGTTATCAACCTCTCTAATGGCACAGATCTTGATATCTTATTCCTTATTGAGAGATATTAAGAACTTGTCATTCAGTTCATAGTTTGTGAAATTTCTTCTATAGGTGATCTGACTGTCCACTATCAAGAAGAACTTATCATAACAGTCAGCAATGGAATCTTTCTAGCCTTGCTTGAAGGCCTTATACTGCTGATTCAAGAGGGATTTCCTGTCATCCCTCACATCCTCTGTCCCTTCCATATATACTATAAGAGAAACCCACATCTCTTTAATAATTATGCAGTGAACCAAGTTTTGGAATGTGGAGTCATCTATGACACTAACATTAATGTTTGGGACATTCTATCCATAGTTGCCAGAATGACATCATCCTTAGTCATCTCAGTATATTTCTTTGGTGTTTGGATGTTGGCATCTATAGCAGAGACATTCATGGGAATGAATGGTCCTTCTTGAACCGTTATGAATATCCTAGGGTCTGAGGCTTCCATAAATAGCCTTACGCTTTCTTTCCATACCCCAAAGTTTTTTTTCCTACATATAGGAAACTTTATTGAGCTCAACTCCTTATGGTTCTCACCTAATCCCATAGGGATAATCTTTTGCTACTCTTTAAGATATGTTTAGACTGTTAAGTCCTTTTTGAACAACCTCCCTCTGATACCACTTGAAAGTCGTTATTCAAGAGTAGATACACACCTAGCAGGGGGTGAATAGGTTTTCAAGTCTTTTTGAACAACTTTTAAGTTTGGTTGAGCTGTGGGTTAGATTTTATTGTTAGCTTTCAAGAGACACAACAAAACACTAGAATTTATAGTGGTTCCCCTATCTAGGGTACATCCACTTTTCCCCTTCACATATCTACCAGTAAGCTAGATTCGACAACTTCTCCTTTATCTCGGTTCCTTGAGCTTACACCTTAGATCCCACAGGATCCTACACCTCAGAGTGAAACTCACTCCTACAACTCAGAGTATAGTAACTCCTACCTCATGCTAAATTACACTACACTCAAAAGATATCAGATCTCCTACCTCAGATCTATATAGAGATCCTACCTCAGATCTATACAGAGATCCTACCTCAGGCACAAGCCCTACCTCATATCCTAAACATGATCCTACAACTCAGAGACTCAGCTCCTACAATTAGCCTTTATAACTTAGGCTTACAACTCAGATCAACAGATGATCTTACAGATTAAGTATTATTTTAGTGATGATTTGCACTAGAGAAATATTTCTCTAGGTCACTTTCTTAGCTGAGAACACCCAGTCCTAACCTCTTCACTGTAACAAGACTATTGATCTTCAGAGTAGTTCTACTTGTGCTAAGAAGATAACTACAGAGCTTTGTTTCTTCAAGCCTTTGATTTAATAATATTGTGTGAAGTGGTCTTGAAGATGAACAATAACTTTTGAATGTTTTACTTCTTCTTCTTGTATAGAAAATGAGTTTTTGTTCTTGATGTAGAAGACTTAGTGATTTTTCAGTTCTTGATTTCTTCAAACAACAAGCTTCTATCTGAAGTCCACAGACCTTATGTAAATTCGAGTGTAAATGATTTTTTAACTTGATTCAGAAGAAGACTCTATAAAAGCTCTCGTGTCTCCTCTTTTTAATTTTTATGTAAAGTCTTCTTTTATATCTCGTCGTCCAACGACTCTATGATCGGTATGGACCAGCCGCAATGGGTAACTAAAAAGTTACTTTATCTTTAAATGATGTACTAAAGGCATATAATGCCATTTGCATTCTAGCGCGCCAGTCCTACAATATTTGAATTTTGGATGACGTCAGCATGACTCAGTGCTTGAGAACTTAGCAATTTTCAATTAGTCTGCATAGGCATTGATTGAAGCCATGAGACTCAACGCAAAAATACTTAGCAGAAAATTTGCTTCTTGAGGCGTTGAGTGAGTCTTCATCACTCAACACATCTGACTTGTATAACTTAACTGATAGGGTGTTAAGTGAGCCTTCATCACTCAATGCTTTTTGACTTGGTAGAATTCTTCTGGTTGAAGGAGTTGAGTGAACCTTCACCACTCAACATTTTTGGACTTTGCTGAATTAATGATAAGGCGTTGAGTGAGCCTACTTCACTCAACGCTTCTGTACTTAGATATATTTCATTTTGAGTAGGCATTGAGTGAATTGTCTTCACTCAATGCTTATGGAATTAGCCAGATTTAAGTCCAGCAACACTGAAGCTTTGAATGCTTGATGTTCTGTTAATGTTTTTACCTTGTGGCATTGAGTGAACTGGACTCACTCAACGCTTCTGGACTTAGCTAGATTTCAAATTTTCCATCTTCCTTTGTTGTGTCCAACTAACATTGACCCTGACAACCTGTCTAATCAAGTAATAGTAGACAACCTGCATTTATTAAACTTTGAACATATATTTGATACAATCATGTGTATATCATTGACCTGTGGGCCATCTTCAACTCTGAGATATTGTGATCAATGGACACAAGAGGTGTTGTGTGGTTATGCCATGGTTCTGCTTGTTGAGGATGATTTTGCCCAAAATAGTGCTCCTCCAGCAGAAACCTTGCTCTAGAGGCCAGGCTCGACTACTTGTGAGATGGTGAAGATGTTGAAAAGCTTACTTGGGGCTGAGGGCGTGTATATATATAAGTCATGAATGGGCGTGGTCGTTCATTAGTTTGAATGCTCTTCCCTCCCTCTCTACTTATTGTTAGTTGGGTGGAGTAATGAGAGAACAGTCTCCATGTATGGGGAATTCACTTAGCAGCCTTTGGGAATGAAGAGGTGGTACCAAGTGGCATACACTCCATGAATTCCTCCTCTTTATCTTCCAAATAGGTGAAATTCCTAATTTTCCCTCCATTAAATTCATCCATTCAAATTCAAAGGAGCTAATGGGGTCATTTGGCTTGTGGGCTTGTTGGATGGGCCTTGGACAAGGCCTTAGTCTATTTGGATTTGGTTTGGGCATTTAAATTTCATAATTTGGTCTTACTTTAACCATGGTTGACCTTGCGGTTTACTTGGTCAATTGGGTGGGTTGACTTGTCCAAAGTGTGTGTCTTGAGTCCCTTGACAACAACCATTGGTGATTGGGCCATGTTGATGCCCTAATTGGGCTAATTTAGCTCATATGTGTGATTTTGACTAAAATTAGTGGAAGTTTGACTTTGGTCAAATTGGACCAATTGTTGACCCTATTATGTGGATTTTAGGTCAATTGGGTCCCTTATGATGTCCTAAGACTAGGGGTGAGGTCAATTTCATGTTTTGGGGGTCAATTGAACCTACTGGTGAAGGATTGACCTATGTTGACCTAAAGGGTACTTTGGTCAATTTGGAAAATTTGGTGATCCTAAGATAGGTCTTTTGGGTCTCTTGGGTTTCTCTTAGGGTTAAGGATATATTGGTAAGGTCAATTATAGTTGGTGAGTCCAATTTGAAGTGAATTGGCCTAGGTTGACATGTGCACTATTGGGGTGCTTATAACAACTTTCCTAGGTTTAAGCTAACCTAGGGACATACCATGACCTTTTCTCACAACTCAAGTCCTAACCCTAACCCAAAGGTATTATAGAAGTGAGGGGGATGTTACATTATTGAATTGAAGGGGCTCAAAATTACTTATGTTAATAGGAGGACGATAGATATTATATGCTTGAATTGTTTATAGGTCCAATACGACCTTGCGGACTAAGTTCGACGCGTTTTGGAGCTTGGCAAGATCATGAAGAGATATATAACGGAGGCTGTGGGTGTGTCAAACGTCGAGTTTTCCTTCTAATATTGTCTTCTTTGGAAGGTTAAGAAATTATGCATCCCTAGTTTTTGAAAAATATGTGATGAATTGATGCATGAAGCTCACTTCACTAAATACTTGACTCATCCACAGAGCACAAATATGTGCATGGACATGTAAAAAATATTTGGTGGTCGGGCATAAAGAAGGACATAGCACTCTAAGTGACAAAGTGTCACACTTTTGCATTAGTGAGTGCTGAATGTCAACGGCCTAGTGGATTTTTGAATCCTTTATAGATTCTATAATGGATGTTTGATGACAGATCAATGGGCTTTGTACACCGATTGTCGAGGTCGTGGTATGGCAATGATTCAATTTAAGTAATTGTCAGTGTTTTGACAAAGATGCCACACTTAATTCCAAACCCAAAAAAATGACTCTGTGGAGAAGCCCTCAAAGTTGTATATTGACAACATATTATGATTGCATGTCGATCCCCTTAGCATGATAAATGATTGCGATGGGAATTTTACATCAAATGAATGCAGCCTTATTCACCAACTATTAGGTACAAAGCTAAATTTAAACATGATCTTACACTCACAAACAGATGGGCATACTGAGAGTACTAATAGGACCATACAGGATATGCTTTAGATATGTGCCTTGGATTTCGGGAAGAGTTAGGAAGACCACCTTTATATAATAGAATTTACTTGCAATAATCACTACCAAGAAAGCAGTCAGCGGTGCAATTTAAGGCCCTATATGGTAGGAAGTGTCGTACGACCATATCTTGGGCGAAAACTGGCAACACTAAGCTGTTGAAGCAAAAAGATGTTGAATGAGCAAATAAGTTGATTTGGGCAAAATAATAGAGATTTCTAATTGCTCAAGATAGGCAGACAAAGTGTTATAATGCCAAGTAAAGGAATATTAAGTTCATTGTTGGCAACTAGGTTTATTAGAAGATCAAACCATTCAAGCGAGTATTAAGGTTCCGACGCTCGAAAAAGCTAAGTCCAGGGTACTTAGGACCATTTGAGATCACAAAATGTATCGATGATTCTATTTATCGGCTTGCTCTATTTACAGATTTAAGCGTTCCACACAACATAATCCATAAATTGGTATATAGGAAGGTGGGTCAAGAACCTACTCACATTGTTTTGGTCGATTAGGTTTCGGTCAATGGTGAGTTAACGTCAAAATTCAAGCTCATTCACATCGAAGACATTAATGCCGGAAAGTTGTAGCATAATTAAATAAAGATGGCTATATTGTTATAGAGGAAGGTGGTGCAAGAACCCACTCACATTATTTTGGTTTATATGGTGTCGTCCAATAGTGGGTTAACGACAAAATTCAAGCTTATTTGCATTGAAGACACTAATGCTCGAATGTTACAGAATAAAATAATAAATATGGTCAAAGTTCACTATGATAACTACGGAGGGAAGGAACTCTCTTTGGAGCGAGAGAAAACCTTGAACAAGGACTACCTTGAGCTATTTCCCTCTGGTACAACTTATTTTATTGGGCTCTTCTATACTTAAAATTTTGGAACAAAATTTATTTAAGGGAATGTGAGTTGTAACACCCAAAAAATACCTTTTCGAATCCCAATGATCACCTTTGAAGAATTTGTGAGAATATAGATCCATATCGTAAAATTCTTGAGTGTAATAGATGAATTTTGTTCTGTGGTGTGTCAATGGTAATTATCAAAAAATGCTCTAAACATCCCAAATTTCATGTAGATGCATGATATAATTATATCCCTTTACAAGGAGAAATTTGGGAGTGTTTGGAGTAAGTTTTGGGTATTTTCCTTTTGACATGGTTAGGCACATGACTACATAGAAACCTTTTTAATTAGCTGTCACAAACTAGTGAGCTATAGAACTGTACACACATGTGTCTTAGGTCGTACACCAACCCTATTTTTGACCAATGTATTAGATTTTTATCCCGAGAGGGACATAGTTTGGTACATAGTCGTATACCAACCCATGTACATCACCAAGGACTAAAGTAGATTGACATAACTTTGTATTTGGCCTGACATATGGTCGTGTGCTAAGACATATACGAGTTCGTGAACTCATTTTCAAGATGAAATCTGAGCTGTTGGATTAGGTGTTTGAGTTTCTAAGTGTTGGAGTTTCTATGATGGTCTAGAAGTAGTCAAGTAGTTAGTCTAAATATTAACATAAATATGGGCATATAAGGTTGTACATTAGAGCATTTTGAGAAGTTGGAGGAAGGATTATGTTGTCCTTACACATATTTGATATGAGTGAAGGACCAATCTTGTGATTCATTGGAGTTCTGTGTTGACAAGTCATATCATCGTGTTCTTTAGCCATATAGTCATGTTGACACGATGATATTATGAATATCGTTGTATTTAACATGACCACACTGTTGTGGCTTAACATGATGATATCATCATATTGACTCGATGATATTATAAATATTGTCTTATTCAATATGACAACACTCTACTGTGGCTTGACATGATGATATCATTGTGTTGAATCAACGATGTTATGAATATCGTTTGGGCATCATGTCAACACAACGTCACTTGTTGTTTACTCTAATTTAGGCCACGAGTTTGCTGATAGCAGAGGCGCGTGTCTTTTATATTCTTGTATATAAATAGACATGTGATTAGGTTTTCTGTGGTCCTCTTAGAATCCTTGATGGTAAAATTGTTTTCTTGAGCCCTAGAATATTTACGCCACTGCCTATTTCACGACACCCATCCCAACCATCGATATTGTTGCCTCTCCCTTGAATGAATCAAGCAATTTATGAAGATGCTAAGGGAACTCCTTCTCCGACCCAGATATTGTAGGATAAGATATTGGGGTTCTTCGTAGCTAGTGTAGACTGTTGTAGAGGTGCAAATCTATTTTGTGCGCTGGACTCAAGTTCTTGGTTTGGCTCAGTTATAGAATTGAGAAAAATGCTTAGATTAAAAATCCAACAGAGACAAAGGATTTTTCTAGAGTATCTTGACTGACTTTGTTTCGATCTCGCTCAGGTAAATTTGCATTGTGTTGCAATGTTTTTTTTCTTGATTCATTATTACTATAAGGTCCTATTATTATTTAGGGTTTTCTTATAATTTATTTCGTTGTGCACATGTGATGTGTAACCACTCAATGAAAACTCAATAGCGGTATCAAAGCTAGGTTCTTTGATGACCATTTTTCAAAAGTTTGCTGAATCCAGTGCGTGTAAATCAGGATATTTAGAAGTGTTCTAAATATCTAGATTTATTTCTAGAACATCAAATGTTGATGATTTTCTCAATGAAAATTGTTGTAGTTTTTTCTAAAATTCATTGGGGCTCTTCCCTAGGAGAAATGCCAGGGGCACTGCCCCTAAGACCCCACCAATGACACAACCCCTTGGAACCTTGTCAAGAGTGTCTATGATATCGTTATTTCTTCTTGTTCCCTTAGCAATAACCGACCTTTTTTGTCTAAGTTAGTGAAACTAGAGTATAGAATGTCAAGCTTGTCTACTTCCATAAGGATGAATGCTTTTGCTTCCGTACAATACATATAAATTCGAAGATTTAAAATTGTTATAAATGTTAAGATTTAGTCAAATTACAACAAATGTTGATGATTTAATTAACGTGCATCTGGAATGTATCTGGAATGTAGATGCTGTA
This sequence comes from Platanthera zijinensis, assembly GCA_039513925.1. Taxonomy (NCBI): domain Eukaryota; kingdom Viridiplantae; phylum Streptophyta; class Magnoliopsida; order Asparagales; family Orchidaceae; genus Platanthera; species Platanthera zijinensis. The sequence goes on along the minus strand of CM077082.1, from coordinate 122,300,259 downwards.
ATAATGTCATGCTTTTATAAATATGTGCACAATTATTAAGTATTGATTACGATTAATTATTAATCTTCATTCAAGAAAATCTCTTAAAATTAATATTAAGTATACGTATGTCTTCTGATGGATGACACTCTTTCTGCTTTGATCGGTGAATTCTAGGCTTGCCAAATAAGATGCATTATTCTATCGTGGTAAGGGTACAAGTGGATACTTTTGATATCTCACTATCAACATCGGGTCCAACTTAATTAGGTGACCTCAAAGGTTGAGTGTCTAGAGGAAAAAGGTTGGCATGCACCATAAGTTGGATGCAAATAAAATTTATTGACCAACCATACAAGAGTTTCATGATTATGCAATTAGCAAAGGTTGCCTACCTAAATACACATTATGGGTGATAAACCAAAGTTGACTCTTGATAGAGGTGAAATACAGATCTAGTTCACTAGAGAGTAGCTCGTATGATCGCTCTAAATTGATATAAGGGTTACCAATTTGTACAAAATAGTGGGAGCTTTTAATAAAAGTCCATATTAAAATAAAATGTATTTTTGAAATATAGTACTAAAACTATTTTTGCATAATTATTTTAAAATTCCTTGGCAAGTTTATCATACTCCCGCTGTCCCTGATAGCCATCCTTGAGAAGGGCAAGCTCGATAGGACAAACTTTCATGACTGGTATAGAAACCTGAGAATTGTTCTCAAGCAATAGTGCATGCATTATGTCTTAGAAGAACATCCCTGGCAAAGCTACCCGCATCTGCTTCTCGAGCAGATAAAGAATCTTATAAGAAGTATAGAGATGATTCCTCATATGTTGAATGCCTCATGCTTGATACCATGACTTTGAGCTTAAGAAGCAACATGAGATCATGTGTGGTCGTAAGATAATCGAGCACCTGAAGAATGTTTAAAAGATAAGAGACATATGATATCTTTAAGGCATTATTTTAGTGCAAGATGGGAGCTCGAGACCCAATATGGACCCATATACTCAAGATCATTGGGTATATCGAGAAACTTGAGAGACCTAGCTTTCCCTTGGTACAAGAGTTGGCCACAAATGTGATCTTGCAATCGTTGCAAATTAGTTATGAGCAGTTCGTCTTGAACTGCAATATTAATGAGCTTTATAAGACACTGCCCGAGCTCCTAGGCGTGTTGGGAATTGACGAGAATAAACTTAATAAGGTCAAGCTAGTTACCCCCATACTGATGGTGCATAAAGAAATGGGCTTGGCCAAGAGATCCAAGAATATTATTGTAGGACCTAAGTCATATCTTGATCCCAACTCTTCTGTACTGAAGAAGAAAAGATTGGATAAGGAAGGGAAATGTCACCATTATGGTAAGGTAAGACACTAGAGGAGGAATCGTCATCTCAATTTAGAGGATTTGTAAAAGAAGAAGGTAAGTGTCAATTCTTCTTTGGGTATTTTTGTTATTGAAACAAACCTTTCTGCTCCTTCAACTTGGGTATTGGATACCGGATGTGGTTATCTTATTTATACAAATGTGCAGGTACTATGAAGGAGAAGAATGCTGGGTAAAGCAGAGGTAGACCTCTGTATTGGAAATTGAGCAGGTGTTGTTGCCATCATCGATGGAGTTTATCGCCAACCATAGCCCACTGGGGTTGTAATAAAACTTGACAATTGTTATATTGTTCCAACTATAACTCAAAATATTATATCCATTTCATGTTTAGACAAAAGGTTTTTCATTTATAATTAAGAACAATTATTATTTGATTTTTGTGAATGATGTTTATTATGGTGTAGCTCAATTATTTAATTGTTTATACATTTTGAACTTAGAGAAACCTATATAATGTAGAATATACTAAAAGACTAAAAACGAATGACTCAAATCCTACATACCTTTGGCAGTGCAATTTGTGCTATAAAAATAAGAAATGCATATCCAAACTCCATAAAAACTGACAATTGGACCCATTTGATTATGAATCATTTGAGTGTTGCGAATCTTTTTTATTAGATAAGATGACTAAACCCCTTTCATAGGTCATACTGAGAGGGTTGATGAGCTTCTGGGTATTGTACATAGTGATGTTTACGGGCCCATGAGTTCTATGGCTAAAGGCGGCTTCCACTACTTCATTATATTTACTGATGATTTTAGTAGGTATGGAAATGTGTATCTTATGAAAAATAGATCTGAAACCTTTGAAAAGTTCAAAGAGTTTAAGAATGAAGTAGACTAATTGGGAAAAGGATTAAATCACTTCGATATGATCGAGGTGGCAAATATTTGAATCAATAGTTTCATGATCATCTGAAAGAATGTGGTATTGTATCATATCTCACTCCACCTAGAACACCACAACACAATGGTATTTCTGAGAGAATGAATCATACTTTGTTAGACATGGTGCGATCACTGATGATTCATTTGGATTTGCCCGTTTTTTTTTTGGAATTTGCCTTAGATATTGTTGTTTTTACCTAAATTTTGTTCCAACGAAATCAGTTCAAAAGACAATATATAAGATATAGATTGAGGAGTGTCCTAGTATTTCTTTCATCAAGATTTGGGTTGTGAGGCATATGTACAACGTCAAATGCCTGACAAGCAGGAACCCAAATCAGATATGTGTTATCTTATGGGATTTCCTAGGGAAACCAAAAAGTATTATTTCTACTTACCATCTGAGGGAAAAGTGTATGACGCAAGGACTGGTGTCTTTCTAAAGAAAGATTTCTTATCCAAAAAGATTATGAAGATGGAACTTGAATAAGTTCAAGAACCACAAATTGTTAGTGAACGTGGAGCCCTAGCAAGGAATATAAACTATGTAGTTAGAGAGTCTGCTCAAGAGACACGAGTCTTATTTAGATCTGGTAGATGTAGATTTAAACCTAAGAGATATGGATTTCTTATGTCTCAAATAGGTAATATGTTGCTTATGGATCATGATGATGAGTTTGCAACCTACCAAGAAGAAATGAATGGATTGAACTCCGAGTGGTGTATTAAGGCCATGAAATCTAAAATGGACTCAATGTCTACAAACAAAGTTTGGACCTTGGTAGAACCACCTAAATGAGTACGACTTATAGGGTACAATTGGGTCTTCAACAAGAAGACTTATATGGATTGGAATGTACCGACATTCAAAGGGTGATTAGTGGCTAAAGGTTTCAATAAATTCATGTTGTTGACTATGATGAGACTATTTCCACTATTTTCATGGTAAATTCCATCAGAAATCAACTTATTAATACTGCATATTATCACTATGAGATTTAGCAAATGGATGTTAAAATAGCATTCCTTAATGGAAACCTCCTTAAGGAAGCGTACATGACACAACCTGAAAGTTTTGTATCTCTAAATGAAGCCACTAAATTATACAAGCTATACGGATCCATTTATGGATTGAAAAAAGCTTCTCGAAGTTGGAATCTATATTTTGATGAGATAATAAAAAAGTATGGTTTCATCAAGAACAATGATGAGCCTTGTGTTTACAAGAGAATTAGTGGGAGCATTATTATTTAAGTAATTTTATATATAGATGATATATTATTAATTAGGAATGACATTCCACACCTACAAGCTATTAAAAACAAGCTAGAGGACTACTATTCTATTAAATACTTGGTGAAGTAACTTATAATCTTTGTATTAAGATCTATAGAGATAGATCGAAAAAGTAGATGGGTTTAACCCAAAGTATATATATTAAGAAGAAGTTGAAATAGTTCAACATGCTTGAGTCCAAGAAGGGATTATTGCCCATATCTTAGAGTGTGAGTCTATTTAAGGACCAATATCCTAAATCTTTGGAAAATATGGACTACATGAAGTTCATTCCATATGCTTCGACAATTGGATCAATCATGTTCCCAATATTATGTACTCAACCTGATGTCTCCTATGCTTTGAGCATGACTAGTAGATAATCAATCTAATTACAGTGATGTTCACTAGACAACAGTCAAGAATATCCAGAATTAGTTAAGAAGGGCTAAGTATGTATTCTTGGTATTTGGTGGAGAAGAAGACCTCGTTATAAAGGGTTATATAGATGTTAACATCCAAACTGATAGGGTTGACTCAAAGTCTCAGTCAAGTTTTGTGTATTTCCTAAATGGAGGAGCAGTGGGCTAGAAGATTTCTAAGAAAGTGACAGTTGTTGATTCTATATCTGAGTCCTAGTATATTGCTTGTGCATATGTAATAAAGGAGGTTGTATGGATTAGGAAATTCATCGGAGTGCTTGATTCAATTCCTGAGGTAGTTTTAAATATTGTGGTATTTCTTTTATTTTCTTATTGTTGTAAATTTGTTGCAGGTTGGGGCTACTAAGTCTAGCGAGGCTTAGTTGGAATATTGTTTAGTGTGGACATTAGTTTCCTAGGAGGATTCTGAAATTCTCTGTGTGTTATGGCGACTAGTTCTAAGGTAGATCTAGGGGCAGTGCAAGTGTTGGGTCCATTGATCACATTGTCCTAGATTTGGAGAAGGCTCGTAGGTTAATTGTATACACATGTTTGTATCTAATATACATGTTCAAGTTCATTGTATGAATGTTGTCTATTGTTCATTGATTAGACAGGTTGTCAGGGTCACAATGCTATTAAGAATCAAGACAGGTTGTTGGATAACCAAAAAATAGGCTAAGTCCAGAAGCATTGAGTAAACTAACTTCACTCAATGCTAGAAGGTTAAAAGCATTGACAGAACACCAAACAGTCAAAGCCTCAGTATTACTGAATTGAAATCTGTCTAAGTACAAAAGCGTTGAGTGAAGACGAATCACTCAACGTCTCATCAAGAAGTCGATAATGTCCTGAAGTGTTGAGTGTAGAAGCTTCACTCAATGCCTTCATACAGGAAAATTCTACTAAGTCCAAAAGCTTTGAGGGATGAAGGCTCACTCAATGCCTTATCAGTTAGGTTGTAAAAGTCAAATTTGTTAACTGTTGAAGGTTCACTCAGTGCCTTAAGATGCAGAATTTCTGCTAAGTATTTTTTTCCACGAGTTACTTGACTGCACTTAACGCCAATGCAGATTGACTGAAAATTATTAAGTCCACACGCACTGACATGCTGACGTAATCATTAATTCAAATATTATGGGACTTTCACGCTAGATGAAAAAAAGGAATTGTATGCCTTTTGTACATCAATTAATGCTAAAGATATGTTGCAGTTACCTATTTCGGGTGGTCCATACAGCTCACAGATCCATTGGATGGTGGGTCATAAAAGGATTTTTCTGAGAAATCAAAAAGAGCTTTTTGGTCATCTTCTTCCTCTCGATCAAGTTCAAAAATCTCCTTGAACTCAGATTTACAGAAGGTCTGGGAAATACAGACAGAGGTTGGCTACTGGAGATATCACTAACTATTAAATCTAGAAGTCTTCATTAGCAAGTATAGAAATTTCATTTTCTGAATAAGAGGAAGAATTAGAGTAAACACAAGTTGTTGTTCATCTTCAAGGCCACTGTATTCAACTGCTACATCAAAGGCTTGGAGAAATAGAGCAGATCGGCAGTTGTCTTCTCCGCACAAGAAGAATAAACTTGAAGATCTACAATCTTGCTATTGTGTAGAAGTTAGGACTGAGCTCTCTCAGTTCAGGAAGAAGAAGACTCAGAGAACATTCTCTTTGGAGTAAAGCATCATCAAACATTCACTCCTTCTGTAGGATCATTAATGATTTGACTTGTAAGCCTAAAATATAAAGGCTGTGTTGTAGTTTCTTGTTGTGGATCTAAGGTATGGCCTGGGTGCCTGAGGTAGGATGTTGTCAAGATCTGAGGTAGGAGATAATTATCTCTGAGGGTAGGGATATCCTCCTAGCCAGAGTTATAGGGCTTCCTTATAAGTCTGATATACGTAATCTTAAAGGTCACTGAGCTGTAGGAATAGAGATTACTCTGAGATTTTAGGGCTATGTCCTGAGGTAGGGCTTGGAGGAATCCTGAGAGATCCCGAGAGATCTATGTTGTAAGCTCTTTGAATCGAGTTTGGAGAAGATTGTCTTATCTAACACGCTGTTAGAAAGGTGGGCGGGATAGTGGATATACCCATACCTTAGGGAACCATTATAAATATCTGTGTACTTTTTGTGATTGTGTATTTGAACCTAAAACAACTAAGAAAACAAAGAAAGTGACAATCAACCTATTCACCCCCCCCCCTCTAGGTAATTTAGACAAGTACTCTAATAACTTTAACAAGGTTATGTCTTGGAGAGATAGGCTAGAACCAACTGATCCTTAGGAGAAGGGTAGGTATAAAAAATCAAAAGGTTTCGATTTCTACCACAATCTGAAGTGTAATTAGGATCTCAGTTTTGAAATCATCATATCAAGAATAAAAGTATCTTTCTCTCATTGCTTGTTCAATCTTTTATAAATTATTGTTTTAAGCTATTTTTTATCTTCATTCTGTAAGCAGGACTAGATAGAAAAAAAATTTATGTTTTCTTCTATAAAAATAAAAAAATTGAAAAACAAAAAAGATAAAAATATGCTCTTACTTCTTTTATTTGTTTTTCTATTCATAAAAATAAAACAAAAAACTGTTTTACTATAATTGCAATATTTTTTCAAGGATTATTAGATTTATCTTTTCAACATTAAAGTGTAATATTTAATTTTCATTTCAAGCCTTTCAAACATTATCTTGCTTTTATCATACTTTGAAAACTATCTTCTAAACATGCAATGAAATTTATTGTAGTGCATATATGTAGGACTTGTTAACATGTCTCTAAGTGTGATTAATGTTACATGTTTGATAATGATTATTTCACCCACACACTTTTGATAATCTATGTGTTGATAATCTTTAACTTGCATGATTGTGAAGTTTAATACCATGACATCTCAAATTACATAATTAAATCATCTACACACTTGTAAAATTGTTTCTTGCAATTTTATGTTCTTTCATGCACAAACCTCTAATGTGAAAGAGTGGTTTAAAATTAAAATCCTATTGTTTCCAAAATAAGTGAATTCGGAGTCCTTTAGTCACGAATATAAATCGAATAAAATTGACAAAGAAAACTCTACCAAGCACTACTCACCCTCCTAATAAATCTTAATGAGCATTGTGAGGTTGAGTGCTTTGAAAAAAGGATTGTAATGTGTCTTGTAGCAAACAAATTGTTCACAACTTCTCTTAGTGCACCAGATAACAAAACTTTTTTAAAAGAAAAAATCTGATCTCCCAAGCACTACTTTGCACCATGATAAGTCTAATAATTATTGTGTGTACAGAGAACCTTGGTCGTTGCACTCTTTATTTATGTGAATTGAATAATTATTGAAGTAAAGTTCTTTGTGTATTTTAATATTGTGTTATTCATTATGTGTCATAAGTTTTGATTAATTCACATGTATATTTTATCAAAGCACTTTTTGTACACTTCATTATTTTTCATAAAACTTCTACTAATAACATAATGCATACGTATGCTATTCTCTACAATATTAAGTAAATGCACTAGATAGTAAAAGAATAATGACTATAATGTTTATTTTTGCTTGAAATGAAAATTAGCTTACATTGTAGTTCTTATCTCTTTTTGATATTTTGAAATCATGCTTGAAATTTCAATGAATATTTAATTTCTTAGACTAAAATTAAAAACATCTTACTGGTCTTAAAACTCATTATATGATATATGCTCTTATTTCTAAAAAAGATGTTTATTTTAAGAGAGCTTACCATATTTTTATGCATACTACTTGTGTTTAATCATGTGTATTTACTTTTTCAACAAGTGGTATAATGTGTTTAAAAAGAATGATTTCTTTACATTTGTTTTTATATAGATCTCATTGATTATCTTTGCATACACTCTCCTCTACCCTCTTTTAGTACTACCAAAAGGGGAAGAACATCTTGCATATATTTCATAATTTATGGGGAGTACATTAAAAGTTTTTTATATGAAGTATCTTTCAATGGGAAGTATTTATTGGAGGTACATACTTTACTTTTTGCTAAATCATTAAAACCCATCACTAAGTGTACCCAACTTAAACTCATGACTCTCACTCATCCGTGCCAACTTTTGCTAATAATAAAAGAGAAATAATTAACTGATAAATCTAGTGGAAAAGATATTATATTTAGGGGAAGTAAAATTTATAAGGAACATTTATATAGGGGGATTATTCATATTATATGCATATTTAAATAAATCACACTATAAACCTGTTATTCATGCATATCTTTTATTGCACTTATGTATAAACATAAATATGATGAAATTCAATAATTTCTTACACAAGTATTTGTTATTATAAAAAGGAGGATATTTTTGGAGCATGTGCTACACATCTCTTAGTTTGAGAATAACAAATACCGTGATATATTAACATTCGTTACACATCTCTTAATTTTCTTTATATAGATTCCAATTCTCAAGTTTACCTTGTAGAAAATGAGAAAGACTCTTATTGTGTGCAATGATACAATAGGTTTGCTCACTTGAACTAAAATTCTATCAGCAAGCTCTTCAGTGAAGGGTTGGTCAGAAATGGACCCAATTTGAAAAGCACCAAAGAGGGAATTTGTTCTGCATGCCAAAAGGACAAGCAAGCAAAGGCTTCCTTCAAAAACATTGGGTACAAGGATTCTAAGAGGTGTCTCTACCTCCTTAATATGGACTTGTTTATTCCTATGTCAATTCATAATCTAAGTAGGAAAGTCTATACCCTTGTGATAGTTGATGACTATTCAAGATTTACTTGGGTATTTGTAAAGAGAAAAACGGATATCTTAGATAGCCTTGTGAATTTTGTCAATTAAATTCAGAATGAAAAGGGTTGCACTGCGATCAAAATCAGAAGTGACCATGGAATAGAATTCCATTTTGAAAGCATGACAAATTTCTGCAAAGAGCAAGGTATCTTTCAAGAATTCTCTTCTACAAGAACACCCCAGAGAAATGGTATTACTGAGAGGAAAAACACAACTCTTATTGAGTTTGGAAGGGCCATACAAAGTGATGATTATGATATTTATAGGGTGTTTCGGCTCATCTGGGCTTGTTTTCTTACTCGTGCACTACATTTCAACCGGATATCGGTCATATTTTCATCGTTCAGTCATTGACCGCTTTGTGCACTATTTTGGCCCGTGGATGTGCAATTGTACATTCGTTTGTTGGGGGCAAGCACATGGTGCTCCCCATGACTCTTTCTTGTTGTTGTTGTTTGCTTTTTGGTGCTGGGAGCTGGTGTTCCAGCTAGTTTTATTGCTTTGTAGGTGGTCGCGATGTCCAAGTTTCATTTCCATTTCCTATGTGAAATGCACGCTCTTGCGAATTTCTTCGCGCACAATCTGTTAGCAATCATGTGTTTTACACAGCAATTCAGGGGACGTCTGTGGCTACCCGTGCATTTTGTTCACGCACAGTTTCGACCAAACCGTACGAGAAGGAAACACACGGTTTTCCTATTTGCACCATTCTATGGTTAATCGTGTGATTTGTTTATGCAAGGGCAGCAGTGCCCGTGTACGAGTAAAACGCACGGCTTTCCTATTTGTTCCTGCTTTCCTACTTTCTGTCGTTACCCGTGCAATTTCCTTTGCGCACGGGTGGATGCGTCCATGCGTGAGTAAAATGCATGGGTCAACGCCCCTCCTTCAACAGTCTTATCCTAAAAATTAAATAACGCACGGTTGACGCACAGTCATGCTCCAAACCGTGCGTGCCCATTTTTCTGACCTGCTTCTATATAAAGTGTAGATTTCTTCTTCCATCCAACGAGGCCCGAACAAGTCCACCTCCAGCCCGCCATTCCAGCTCCTTTGAGCAGGAAATCCTCTCTCTAGCCACCATCTTCTCTATCCTGCTTGCGGAGTTGATCCGACCACCATTTCTCCTCCAAGAGCTATTAAAAGCTTCATCTTCGGCCTCCATTGCCAACTCAAAGCTCTAAGCTCCATTTCAATCTCAAAGGTTGGTGTATCCATGAAATTCTCCGGATAGAACAAGCCAGCAGTTATTCACGAAGAAGACATGATATTTGAAGGAAGTGACAACCCTTGAAATTCTCCCGATAGAACAAGCCAGTGTTAAATCTCGGTGAGCCTTCGTGCTTTTGGTTGTTTCTCTTCCCCTTCACTTTTAGTGTTTCCTTTTCCTTCATATTTTGAGAGTTGGATTGATGTGTATAAATATTATTAGCTTGAATATTTTAGCATGTCTAGGTGTTGATTTATTTAAGTTCTTGATAGTTTATTGAGCTCCATTATCTTTTGTGCTAGTTGTGATTGTTTCGTTCTAGTGATTGCTAGAAGCACGCATTGCGAAGAGGTGAACGCGACCCTCATTGGTTTGTCCATCTTTCCCATTACTCTTTTGTGTAATCCTCCAAAGAGATGCGGTGACGGCGACCCGCAATAGGATTTTTAGTGATAGATTTAGGAAACCCCAAATCAAAACCCCCTTTGGTTACTTTCCTGCTTGCATTTGCTTTTTCAATAGTGAAGTCACACTCCCTACTTGCACTCCTCGAGAGATAGATATCCGTGGATTCAACTCCTCACTTTATTACTTGACTACGATCGATACACTTGCCGATGCATCAAGTTTTTGGCGTCATTACCGGGTAGTGCAACCGTTGTTTGTATTTTTCTTTTGGAAAAGTTTGTAAGTGTTGTTTGTATTTTTGAAAGGATTTTTTTGTGTGTTGTATGATAGATCCCAACTTTGGTGATTGGGTTGAAGATCTTGTGTTGGAGCCTGAAATCGCACGTGTGAGGTGAGCTCGCCTGCGTGCTGTTGCTGCTGAAGAAAGGATGGAGAATCTGGGCCTAGGAGGAAATGGCCAAGATGAAAGGGTTGTTGAGGGCCAAGAGGTGGTTCAGCCACGCGTTAGAACAATGCGTGATTTCACAACCCCCACTATAGGAAGTGTTTACCATGGCTTCAGACCAGCCATCGTAAACAACCACTTTGAGATTAAACAAGCCATCTTGAATATGATCAGGAATAATACTCAGTTATCGGGCTTGCCGAGTGAGGATCTGCGGCTCCATCTAGCGGAGTTCACGGAAATCTACGACACTTTCCAATATGCCGGTATCTCAAGTGACGTGGTGAAGTTGAGGTTGTTCCCTTTTTCATTGAGGGACAAAGCAAAAACCTGGCCGCATACTATTGTCCCAGGGACCACTACTACATGGGAGGCCCTGACCTCCAAGTTCTGTGCTAAGTTACACCCTATAGACAAGATTGTGAATACCCAGAGGGATATTACAACCTTCCGATAACTAGATCAAGAGACATTATCTGAGGCATGGGAGAGATTCTTTGACCTACAGCGTCGATGCCCCCAACACAGCTGTGAGCCATGGAATCTAGTTGAAATATTTTATTTTGGTATTGAGCCTAATTCCAGGGCCATGATCGACGCAGTGGCTGGAGGAACAATAATGAACTTACCTCCTGATGAGGCATTGAGTCTGCTTCGTGACACTGCCTCCCATAGCACATATTGGACTGCCGGAAGGAAGGCCCCTGGAGGGGCGAGGAATTTGTTTGAAGTAAATGCGATGGTGCAATAAGCTGAAGCGAGCCATCATAATTTGGATGGAAGGATTATGCTGACCAGATCGTCCCCACCTCCAGCTAGGTATATGGACATATCATGTCAGGTTTGTGGTAACCCCGGCCATCATGCTTACGAGTGCACCGCGGGAGAGACCTTAGCTGAGCCGTCAGGTATAATTTCTTATGAAAATGTAAATTTTATAAATAGTCAAAACCGTACTGTTACTTATAATAACATGTATAACCCCAATGCGAGAAATCACCCTCATTTCTCGTGGAATCAAAATGCTCCCGGTCAAAGGTGGTATGGAGGCCAGCATCAATTTGATGCTCAAGCCTCTAGCAGCCAGCCGCGACCGCCGCATACGGGTTATATTCCAAATGTGCAAGGTACGCGCAAGAGTCCGCTGGATGAAATGATAGAAAATTTTGTTGAGATGGCCCAATCTAATATGGCCACTCAAACTGCTTCCATGAGGAACTTGGAGACACAGCTGGGGTAATTGGCCTAAGTGTTCTCCGAGCATACTCGCGGCACCCTACCTAGTGATACGAAGAAAAAACCCCATGAGCAAGGGAAAAGTGCTAGGGATGCGGAGGAGTGCAATAATAATGAAATGGTCGTCAAACGTGAGATTAATGCAGTAGAGACAACAGCTTTATGCAATTCTGGATCATCCTGCAATATTCTTGCTTTGAAAGATGTTGAAAAGCTGAATTTAATTATCAAATCTGATGTCCGGAAATCTCTAGTGCTAGCTGATGGATCGGTAGTTAAGATCGATGGTGAGATTAAGGATGTGGAAGTGATTATGAATGGGGCTGCTATAGTCACTGACTTTGAGGTGTTAGGACCCATGGGTAACACATCAAAACCCATCCTGGGGGTACCATTCCTAAAAGCCAGTGAAGCTACCTTGCAATTTAATGTGAATGGTGTCACTTTGGCTCCCAAGGTCAATTTGCCACTACCACCTTCACCTCCCCATATAATTTCAAAGGAACATGGAGAAGTTTGCAATTAAATGATTCATTATCTAACGATGTGTCTAGTGCTGCTAAGATAGGTCTTCTTATGAAGGAAAGCGAGCAGGTTAAGAAAGTGATAGAATCATTGACGGTAGCTGAAGGAGAGATAGACACAGAGTCACTTGACGTGGAACAAGATTCTGTTGAGAAGAAATGTGAGCTGAGCACGCCTACAAAAAGCGTGCAGAAATCTAACTTGAAAAGCTCTATTTGTTCTAACAAAGTTTGTAAGACTATAAAATTGGTAACATGGGCTGATCGTTAACCCGATGCGGGTGAGGAAAGGATGCCCCCAGTTGAAAAAGAAAAACTTGTGGCTAAATTGGTGGGTGTGATCATACCACCATGGCGATCCCCTTCTGTGGATCTGAAATGAAAGGAGTTGCTCCTGCGCAAGGCGTAGAATTTTTCCCACCGACGTGAGAAGAAGGAGGTTAGGGGTATGGGAGACTAATCTTCCCTGGGCCCTAAATCCTTAGCCTCGCCCTAACCTCGCTTGACTGGGGGGGTCTATCACAAATTAGCATTCAGTTGAGGAGTGAAAGATCTCCGGGGCCCGTTTTCATTTTCTGCTTGCTGATGTGTGTGACTATAGACTTTTTCATTACGTGTTGAACTTATGATCTGAACATTATATAAAACTGATAATACATGTATTTGGTCCACCTTAAGGATGGTAAAGAAAAGGGTTATGGGAGACAACCCAATTTCACTACTTCTAATTTATTCAATTTTGGCTGGTGGAATATATGTTTTGAGTATGTGTGGTTGGAGATAATTTCTTGTGCAGGTGGAGTTCATTTGAGCCATGGACTGTCTGCTAAAGTTAACGCCAATCTTCTGGTATGCTCATTTGATGAGCATGGGTTAACCTCTTCCCTCAACTTTTATTTCTCTGTTTTTATAGCAAATCATGGATAGATTGTTTAGTATAAGTCTGGTGGGTGAAAGTTTTGCGGATTACCTTTGCGCATGCACTTGCATACCATAAGTATATTTTCATTTTCTAGTTTTTTTTTTTATCATGTCTGTATTGTGCACCTACACCACATGAGCGCGCACTTAAGCACGCGCTCGACTCAAGCCAAATTTGTTTCTCTTGTGTTAACTTTAAAATTGTGGTGATGGCTTAGGATTTTAGGATAGGGTAGTGTGAAACTCGTGCAGTGCTCCTAATCGAGGACTCATGGTGTGTAGAAATAGTATAGATTTAATTTTTCTTTAAGCTCGTAGATTTATACTTTTCTGCATTTGAAAATAATGTTTGTACTACTGAAAATTGTGGAATCTGGGGCAATCGAATGGTAGTGTAGGAATGTTTATAGCCGCCACAAGCCACATATTACTCGAGTTGGGAGCAAGGATCATCTTTCTCGGTGGCTAAGAACTTGCCCCAAGCTAATCTCGAAGCATTAGTGCATGGTTAGTCTAGCGTGAGCATGATGTAGGCCATCATTTTCGCCCGGTTGAGCTTTGTACTGTTCCTAACATCCTATCCTCTCTAGCCCCATTGTGCCTACCCCATCTTTTGATTCAGCTTCACAATTATTTCACCAAAGCCCTATAGCCTCTCCTAGTCGTACACCCAAGTTGAGCTTTAGTGTTTTATGACTTTATTTTATGGTGTGGAAGTGGAGAAATTCTTTGTGAATATGTGGACGATCTCCCGAGCTTGTAATTGCTGAAAATGGCTAAAGTAAAAAAAGAAAAGTGAAAAGAAAAATGAAAAGAAAATCTTCAATAAAAAATTCTACTTGAGACTTTGTGGAGGTAGGCGGTGCACAGGCCCGTGTTTTCAAGTTTAAGTCTGGTGGAGTGGTGCTCCTGCTTGTATTGTTGGCAAGAGGATGTCTTTTAGTAGAGCTCATTTGGGTTTGGTGCATAGCCTTCTCTTTTATTTTTGTTTACCTCACCGAAACCCAAGCCCCATTTCTACCCTAAAGTCGTACGGATTCACGCTCGAGTCAAACTAGCGCTGTGGAGTGAGTGTGAACGAGCAAGCATATGGTCCCCGACATTGGTGGATTCCTTTGGAGGTGATCCCGAGCCCCGGTCTTTGGCAATGCTCAACTGAGTTGCCTGCCTACTTTCTTCCTACGCGTGACAGGACGATCTCCAGTGTTCTACTTTTGAGTAGATACAATAATTATTTACACCGGTCGAAATTTATAAACCCCGCAGTATAACAAAAAAGTATATCTATTATATTTTCTATGCCCATGCAGTTTTCGATTTCTCGCTTTACCTTATTTTGAAATTTCTATGCTAGCTAGCTATTTTCTAGTTCATGGAGAGATAATTTGCTCGTGTCGAGCAAATGTTTAAGTCTTGTGGTGTGATGAGTTCGATATTTATAGGGTTTTTCGAACTCATCTGGGCTTGTTTTCTCACTCGTGCACTACATTTTAACCAGATATCGGCTATATTTTCATCGTTCGATCATTAACCGCTTTGTGCACTATTTTGGCTCGTGGGTGTGATATTGTAAATTCATTTGTTGTAGGTAAGAATATGGTGCTCCCCATGGCTCTTTCTTGCTACTGTTGTTTGCTCTTTGGTGCTGGGAGCTGGTGTTCCAGCTAGTTTTATTGCTTTGCAGGTGGTCGCGATATACAAGTTTCATTTTCCATTTCCTGTGTGAAACACACGGTCATGAAAATTTCTTTGCACACGGTCTGTTGGCACTCGTGCGTTTTACACAGCAGTTCTAGGGATGTCTCTGGCTACCCGTGTGTTTTTCTCATGCACTGTTTCGACCAAACTGTATGAGAAGGAAACACACGGTTTTCCTGTAGCTTTCCTGTTTGCACCATTCTATGGTTAATCGTGCGATTTGTTCACGCACGAGCGGCAGCACCCGTTCGCGAGTAAAACTCATGGCTTTCCTATTTGTTCCTGCTTTCCTACTTTCTGTCGTTACCCGTGTGATTTCCTTCACACACGGGCGGATGCGTCCGTGTGTGAGTAAAATGCACGGGTCAACGCCTCTCCTTCCGTAGGCTTATCCAAAAAATAAAATAACGCACGATTGACGCACGGTCGTGCGCCAAACCGTGTGTGCCAATTTTTCTTTTCTACTTCTATATAAAGTGCAGATTTCTTCTTCCATCCAATGAGGCCCGAACCAGTCCACCTCCAGCCCGCCATTCCTGTTCCTTTGAGCAGGAAATAATCCCTCCAGCCACCATCTTCTCACTCCTCCTCAGGGAGGTTATCCGGCCACCATTTCTCCTCCAAGAGCAAGCAAAAGCTTCATCTTCGGCCTCGATTGCAATCTCAAAGCTCCAAGCTACATTTCAAGCTCAAAGGTTGCTGCATCCGTGAAGTTCTATGGATAGAACAATCCAGCGGTTATTCACGAAGAAGACGGGATATTCGAAGGAAGTGACAGCCTTTCTGGACCCAAGACATCATCCGTAGACCGAGCCTATACAAAGCCCGACAACCCTTGAATCCGGCCGTGAATCTCGGCGAGCCTTCGTGCGTTTCGTTGTTTCTCTTCAACTTCACTTGTAGTGTTTCCTTTTCCTGCATATTTTGAGAGTTTGAATGATGTGTATGAATATTATTAGCTTGAATATTTCAGCATGTCCAGGTGTTGATTTATTTCTGTTCTTGATAGCTTGTTGAGTTCCATTTTCTCTTGTGCTACTTGTGATTGTGCCGTCCTAGTGATTGCTTGAAGCGCGCATTGTGAAGAGGTGAATGCGACCCTCATTGGTTTGTCCATCTTTCCCATTACTCTTTTGAGTAATCCTCCAAAGAGATGTGGGGACGGCGACCCGCAATAGGATTTTTAGTGATAGATTTAGGAAACCCCAAATCAAAACCCCCTTTGGTTACTTTCCCGCTTGCATTCGCTTTTTCAATAGTGAAGTCACACTCCCAACTTGCACTCCTCGAGAGATCGATATCCGGGGATTCAACTCCTCACTTTATTACTTGACTATGATCGGTACACTTGCGGACGCATCACTAAGTGACACTTCTCTCCCAGAATATTTCTGGGTTGAGTAAGTGAACATAGCATGTCTTGTCTACAATTGGGCCTCAATCGACAAGTATCACAAGAAGACTCCCTATGGGATAATGAAGGGCAAAAAACCAAATCTCGCCTATTTCAGAATTTTTGGAAGCAAGTGCTATGTGTTGAATAATGTGAAGTCTTACTTGAACAAATTTGCTGAAATCCTATGAGGGTATTTTTTATTGGGCATAAAAACCACAACAAATCCTATATGATCTACAACTTAAAAAATCAGGTTATAGAAGAGTCAATAAATGTTTTATTTTATGAAACTTCTATGATTCGTAATGAGCTTGCCAAGCTCTTCGAGTGTTGCATGTGCATGACTGAGAATTGTCAAATTGAACATTGAAGACACCTCCTGTTGAACATGAAAATTATAATGATGTTCTCATTCCAGAGGAAGAACTAGTTAGAATGCAGATAGAAGATGAACCCTAGGCCACTGAAGATGAAATTTAAGGAGATGGAGAGAGGCTACCAGTAACTGTCAGAAACTTAAGAGAGCATCCAGAGATATGATTATTAAGGATGTAAGCCAAGATGTAACCACAAGGAGCGGAAATCACAACATTGATATGTACTCAAGCTTCCTGTCTCAGATAAAACACAAGAAGTTTGAAGAAGCAAACAGAGACCTATTTTGGATAGTGGCTATGCAAGAAGAATTGAACTAGTTCAAGAGGTGTAAGGTCTGATAGCTAGTTCCCAGACCTCAAGGGCATAACATCATAGGAACCAAATGGATATACAAAAACAAGCTAGACAAAAATGGTGTTATAATCAAGAATAAAGCTAGACTGGTTGCTAAAGGGTACAAGAAAGAGGAAGGTATTGACTTTGATCAAACTTTTGTACTAGTAGCTAGACTTGAAGTCATAAGGTTGCTCCTTGCATATGAGGTTTAAAAAGGATTTAATGTGTACAAAATGAATGAGAAGTCAGCTTTCCTAAATGATGACCTAAAAGAAGAGGTCTATCTTGAGTAGCCATCAGGTTTTATCAATACTTCTTTTCCTGATTATGTTTTTCATTTAAAAAAGGCTTTGTATCGGTTTCAACATGCCTTAAGGGCTTGGTATGAAACCATGTCTAGCTTTCTCATTGAGAACAAATTCTCAAGGGGAAAGATAGACAATACATTATTCCTAAGGGAAGTCAATAATAAGATTATCCTAGTCCAAATTTATGTTGATGGTATAATTTTTGGGTCTACTGATGATGGCCTGCGTAAAAAGTTAAACTTATGCAAGAGAAATTTTAAATTAGTAGTATGGGTGAACTCAAGTTTTTCTTGGGTCTCCAAGTTAAGCAATCTAAAGGACGTCTTATTGATCTCTCAATATAATTTCACCAAGGAGTAAATAAGGAAATTTGAAATGGAGAGTGCCTCCACCATGAGAACTCGTATGGGGTTAAGTATGTAAAAGACAAGGATGAGAATAAAAAGCCAGTTGATGAAATCATGTATGGAGGCATAATTGGCTCCCTCCTTTATTTGACTACTAGTAGACCAGACATTATGTTAGCTATATGTGTTTGTGCTAGGTATCAAGCTTGCCCTAAAGAATCTCACAACACTGCTGCAAAGAGGATTCTGAGATATCTTATGGGCACACCAAATCTTGGTCTTTGGTACCCTAGGAATAATGATTTTGAACTAAAAAGCTATTAAGATGCAGATTTTGCAGGTTGCAAAGAAGATAGGAAGTGTACTTCTGGTTCTTGCCAATTTCTAGGAAGAAGGTTGGTATCCTAGAGCAGTAAAAAAGCAAACTAGGGTAGCAATCTCCACTATAGAATCTGAATACATCTAAGCAGGGAGTTGCTATGCACATCTCCTTTGGATACAACATCAATTTCATGATTATAATATTCAGCTAAATAAAACCCCCATGTTCTATGACTCTTTAGTGTAATTTCAATAGCTAAGAATCATGTATCACACAGCAGGACCATACATATTGAAATTAGATATCACTTCATAAGAGAGCATGTTAAGAATGAAGATATTAACCTTGAGTTTATCCCATAGACAGACAAGTGGCTGACATTTTCACTAAGCCTCTCTATGAAGCCAAGTTTAACATTTTCAAGTTTGAAATAAGAATGTAAAATTTGAAGTAGTTTTATATTTTTGACTAAGCATTTCTGTCATAGATGTGCTTTTGGAGGCTAACCTTTTGTAGGAGAATATAAAGAAGAAAAAGGTCAACAAACTTGGCATTGAATGATGTATCAGGCATTGAGTCAACACTAAGCATCGAGTGAGATGTTCAGGCATTGAGTCGACACCTCAGACATCGAATGGACTAGACACACACATTCTGGCGGGTCAGATAGTGTCAAATCTATTAGGGTAAATCGCAGCCATCCATCTGAATTATAAATCACAACATTGTACGTGCCTCTGCACCTTCTTGGATATAATAAGGTATAAATAGAAATCAAGCCTAGAATAAACTTTATCATTATATTGCCCTTCAAAATTTATGTGTCCCGTATCATAGATTTCTTGCACCGTCTTCTCCTCCTCGCTCAATATCTCTGGCTCAATGGCTCGTAAGGGTGCTGACTTCCTGTTCGGGGTTTGTAAATTGTTGGAGCCTATGGTTCACGTCTCTTGAGTTTGCCAATATCAAAGCTCAAGTTCTATTTTATCACACTTGTGTTTTGTGTAGTGTGCAGGTTTATAGGTTCAAAATAATCAAATAACTCATCTCTATGACCTACCATCGCGTACTAGCGCTACTGCCGAGCGCCAGCCTTGAATTAATCTAAATGGGAGCTCGGAGACCTACCACGTGGTGTAGCTCTACAGCCCGCGATAGCTTCAGGATTTAATCAGGACATGCATTCGGTGACCTACCGCATGGCGCTAGATTCCAACCGCGTAGTGCTAGCTTCCTACTACACTGCGCTAGTTCTATCAACAATTCTCGAGATGGATCGTTGAGATAATTGAGCTACCACCAGGCACTAGCTGGGTACCGCATCGTGCTAGCACGAAAAAGCGGAAAAAAGAAATTTCAAAAAATTTTCCATATCTGCTGGACAACTGTCATATCAACGCGCAATGACCTACTACCGGGCGCTAGTCTAACCACCGACGGTAGCCTGTTTTTCAAAGACATATAAAAGGCTTTCATTTTTTCATCCCTTATACGAATCAAGAGAGAAAACATTTCATTCTTGGGTTTGTGTACCGCCTCTGAGCAGCGTTCCACCATCTCCGTCGAAGGAAGAGAAAGCCGCCTCCCTTTAGTTCGCTCACAAATATCTCTGGAAAACAAAGGACTACGACGATCAAGAGCAGTTGATCGATTGCAACAGAACGAAGATCGTTAGAAAATCGACCTATGAAGGTCGTCGGAATCCGGGAAGGATTCCATATGAAATCATCCTGAGGAAGGGACGTTAAGATTGGGGGATCTAGTGGGGCTCTAAGACACTTACTTTTATGAAGGTGAGGAGTCGGCTTGATGAACTTTCCTGGATGGAAATGGAGAAATCCAAACGGTCTAGCTAGTGGGTCGGTATACAAACCAAAAAGAGATTTGAATTTCACTGTCTCCAATCTCCGGCATCATAGAGATCTAGTTTCTTGTAATCATAAACCACTTTAGTTTAATATTGAATAAAATTATTATTTGTTCTTAATTATGCACGTGTCTTCGTGGTTGGTTATTAGTATATCTCTGAAGGGTATGCGCATCTCCAAGGAGAAAATTATCCAAGAAAACGAGGTCTATGACCTGCCGCCGTGCGCTTGCAATCTAGTGCTCCGTAGTAGCATCCAGAAATAATTTTCCTGGATAAAATTTTGTGAATTTTTAATTAAATCTTAAAACCTTATTAACCCCCCCCCCCCTCTAAGGTTGGCCACTAGATCCAATAAGTGTTATCCGAGGCAAGTTATTCGAAAACAGTTCACCAAAGAGAATGATGGTCAACCTTGATCTCGAATCAACTAGTGGGGATGAAAAATTATACACAAAAAATTCGTTTGCACCACCTCTATTTACATGAGTGAACTATAACGAATAAAGAACTCTGATAAGGAAATTCCTTATATTATTAGATATAGAAGTTTGGAATATAACGTATACCAATCCCCCAAATAATTTAACCAAGCACGAGTCTCATATAAATGCCAAAGCTATGAATAGTTTGTTTTGTGGGCTTGGTCAAGAAATTTTTAAACTTTACATGCTTCCCACTTCCCATGATATATGGAAATTTCTTGAGTTTACATATAGTTCTCTTTCAGTAGATTACGAGCATGGGAAAATTTTCATGGATCTAAGTGAAAAACTAAATGGAGACTTGCTCTTGGAGAAAGATATGACAACCACATCATGGGAAAGGGAAGATGAGATCTCAACTTTGGATGAGGAAACACATGAAGAAGTTAAAGAAACTCTATGCTCCAATCTTGTCTCATCCAAGAGCACTATAAGAAAATTAAGTTTCCTTCTTGTTTGTAACTCTATTTCTACATTGCATGTGCTAGATGCAGCTAACGTAGAATTAAGAAGTTGAAAAGTATTAACTCAAAATTACATTTAGAAAATAATAGTTTGAAAGTAAATGGCAATGTAGAATCTACTAGTGGAGTTCCTAGCTCTCTCACATGCTCCTTAGATAAACATTGCACGCCTTGTACTAATTGTACTGAACTACCAGAAAAATACGAGGATCTTGAAAAAGAACGTCTTTTAGTAAATGAACTAAATGAGAGATTATGTTTAGAAAACTCATCACTAAAAAGCAATTGTGCTAGATGCATTGATTATAAAATTGAAATTAAGGAGATGAATGAGACTTTTGATGAATTCGGGAGTAAGTACGAAGCTCATATTGAATTTGTAGTATTTACTCTTTAAAACAGCACAATCACGTACAATAAAGCTAGACATAACCTCAAAGTTAAAAATAAAGAACTAATTACAAAAATCAAAATGCTTAAGGAGATTATGATTAAAAAATCACAAAACACAATTCCCAAGTTTCACATAAAACCCGAAAACATGTTGAATATGAACCATCATATAATTACTAAGTCAATCAAAGGAAGTAGAAAACCTCAAGCTAAAGCAAGTTAAATTCCTAACCATAAAAACACCTTCACTTGCAAAAACAAATTACACCCTACTTAAAAACAAATGAATGTAAATTTCCTTTTAAAAATTACTACTCTATGAGTCCCTATGTTAAGCGAAATAATTTTAACATGGAAACAATTTCAATATATTTAAACCTCCAACGCAATATTATTCTATTGAAGATAATCACATAAAGACTCCTAAAAATCTTAATGGAAATTTGCAATGTAAACATAAACTTTAACCAAAGTATAAATGGAGGTCCATAGTTAAAAATGACGCACCTATACTACTCGAAAGGGAACATTCATCATTACAATCCCATAAGCTGACACCTAGTGTTTTGGTACTCGAGGGAATCACCACACATGGTCTCACTTGGATACCTAAATCTCCTTTCCGATAACATCCACAAATTGTGTGAAGTAAGTTCAAAATGAACTACTGTATATCGTACTTCACGATTTGCTTATTAGTTTAGTTATTTTTTTATTCTGTTTCTTTTTCTTTTTTTGAATATCACGCTATCTGCTCTATGAACTAATCACAATAAGGTTGAGTAGGGTAGTGTCATGCTACTAATCATAATTGGCAAACATAAAAGCATAAAAAATTTTACCAGTAGTACAACTACCAGCGTGAGAGTTCAACATAGATAGAATAATGTTTAACATGTCTTAGTACAACATGAAGAATAATAATAATAATAATAACAACTGTGAAAAATGGACAAAAGAGGTAAATAAACCACAAACTTTATTGCTCAAAAAAGATAAAGATTACAAAGGTATGACCCCTTATTTATAGAAACTGGGGGAGGAGAGAGAGTGTTGGAACACCCTATTACTAATTTGGGCAAGGATCACTATGTTTGTCTTAGGAAACCAGTTTGACCTAGATGTATAGTTAAAAAGTTAACATTAGAATGTGTTTAGGGCTTAGAATTTAGAAGCTGCCCCCAGGACCATTCAAGGAATCAGACCTAAAGCTGAGGCAAAGACAATTAATGTCGAGCTTAGGTCGACGAAACGTCGAACTCCATTCGACTCTCTCTGAGCTCAACTATGCTAAATCGTCGAGCTTCGGTCGACGATCTTCGAGCTCAGATCGACGATCTGTCTTCGGCTTGTCCTTCAGGTCGCTGAGCTCCGGTCGACGATCTTCGAGCTCAGGTCGACGTTTTCTGTCTGATCTTCATTCCAATCTCTGAGCTCAGGTCGACGATCGTAGAGCTCAGATCGACGTTTTTCCTAAGAGATCGACGATTTTAAGGATTCAAATCAAGTCAGACTTTGGAATGTTTTTCAAATTATCTCAGCATTTATTTCAAGAGATCTGCCAGCCGTTTTCCTTTATTCTGGAGCAAGTTTCAAGGAATTCTTTTTGAGAATGTTTATTGGACTTTCCTCTAGAAGACAAGACTTTTATGGAGGACATTTAATGTCCGCTAACGGCTATCTTGGATGGAGGATCTTCAGAGAATAAATGATCTTTTTTTGGTCTGGCAGATATACATAACAAGAGACTACACAAACACAGACAGTGCACAACAAGAAATTCTCAGTACAGATTCACAAGATAGAGAGATCAATTCAAAAATTAAAGTGATCAATTTTGAAGAATCAGTTGAACATTTTGGCATACTGAAAAAGTGATCAGAGCTTCATCACAAGGACTCCAGACAATTCAATTTTCTCAGCCTCTACTGAAACCATCTTCTGTTGGAGATCTGAAGCTTCTAAAGACCTATCACCCTGAAGCAAAGCTTCCTCTCCTGAACTAGTCTACATCTCAGGGGGAGCTTTGACAACACAATCAATCCACTTGTGCTTCTCTCTTTGATTGAGACAGAGAAGACAACTTCACTCTTTTCCATTTTCTTTCCTGCTGTAAAAGGGTTACCAAAACTCCCTTCAAAAGTCTTGATTCTGGTTCTGAGAACCTTGTCAAAACTCAGTGGTGGCAAGACACCTGATCAAAAAATCTAGTGTGGTTTTTGAGCACCTTATCAAAAGCTCATTGGTGCCCAGGACACCTGATCAACCCTTCCTGCAGTGGATACCTACCAAGGGTGGTAGAAGAGTAGATGTACCTAGGTTTTTGGGGAACCACTATAGCTCCTTGTGTCTTCTGCTTGCTTGAGTATTTTCTTTGCTGTGTGTTGTGATTTTTTTTTTACTGTTTTAGTTTTAAATTATTTAGCAAGGCACGTTACACTTATGCATATATTAAATCTTAATTGTTTTGCTTGTTTAAATTGTAAAGTTATTTTAAAAAATACTCTATTCACCCCCCCCCCCCTCTAGAGTTAAGATAGATCTTACCCTCACTTTCAATTGGTATCAGAGCAAGGTTGGTTGTTCATACAGGCTAACACCTGAACAAAAAGATCCTTGATAAGATCAATCTTTTAAGAGGGTTATTTTCATTATATTTAATTTTATATAAAGACATGGCACAGAACAAAGATTATGCAAGCACCAGGCCTCTAGTGTGCAATCTGTCCAAGTTTGCACTTTGGAAAGCAAGGATTAGACTTTACATGAACTCTATTGATAAAGACATATTTAATTCTATTTTGACAGTGTGCCCAAGTCCACCAGCAAGCTCAAGTACAAATGTTGTTCCACCTCCTTCAGGAACAGATGCTGAAATAAAGAAGTGGAAGACTGCAGATGCCAAGGCCATGAACATCTTCGCTCAGACAATGTCTGATGAGATATTTCAGAAGATAGCTAAATACAACTCAGCCAAAGGAATTTGGGACAAGCTCTCTGAAATTGTCTCAGGATCTGCTGATGAAAGGAAAGACAGGAGATCCCATCTTATAAGCCAATATGAGAATTTCAAAAAGCGAGAAGCTGAATCAGTGGCTGACATGTACAATAGACTAAGTCTGATTGTCAATGAGTTAAAGACTCTGGATAAAGAAGTCTCATTGACTGAGCTGAATGACAAAATCCTAATGTGCTTCCCCAGCACTTGGGATTCAAGAATCTGGCCAATCAAAGATGCCAAAAGTCTAAATAAGATTACCACTGAAGCTCTCCTAGGCAAGCTCAAACCTTATGAGTTGCTTATTAAAAATAGAGAAGAAGAACAGAAGTCTGCATCACCAGCCACAAGGAAAGAGAAGACCATAGCCTTCAAAGCTACAGAAGAGGAGCCTGAAGATAAAGCTACAGGAAATGATGAGCTCCTAAGTCTATTGGCCAAAAGATTCTACAAGATGGCCAGAAAAGACTTCAGAAAAAGATCATACAAGGGACATGATAAGCCAAGGTATGATAAATCAAATAACAATAAAGAAATTATATGTTTTGGTTGCAGGAAACCGGGCCAGATTGTGCCTGACTGTCCAGAAAACAAGAAAAAGGACAAGAAAGATAGAAGAGAAAGAAGAAAGGAGAAAGACTTCAGAAAGAACAGCTCAGACAAACCCTCCTCCAGCAAGAACAAACATACAAGGAAGGGATTTGTTGCTGAGACATGGAGTGAAACTGAAGAGGACTCTGAAGCCTCATCCAGCTTCAGTGATGATGAGGATGATGCTGATGAAAAGGAATTTTGCATGATGGCTATCAATGCCTCTCAAACAGATTCAAAAGCAGAAGAGTCAGAATCAGATTCAGAAGCTCAACTAGAAGAAGATCAGGTAATCAATTCATTTGATTTCAGTTCTGAGGACTTTAAACTTGAGTTTAAAGTACTATGCCTAGATCTGTTGGAGTCTGAGAAGGAAATCACTTCCCTCAGAAAACAACTATCTGAGTATAGCACTTTAAAATCAGAGAATCTCAAACTCTCTGAAGAGTTAGAATGCTATAGAGAGGAGATAGCTTCACTGAAAAGTGAACTATCCAAGGCTAAGCAATTTGAAGAATCCCTTAATGGGAGAAGTATCAAATTAATGGACATCACAAGCACAGTGAACTCAAGATTAAATAGTACACTGGGCTTGGGTGCTTCATCTAGCCAACCCATAGTATTAAAAACCCCAATCAAATTTATTTCTGATAAAGGGAAGGGTGTTGTAGAGGTAGCTAGGAAGAATTCAGATCTACCTAAGAAAAGCAAAGTTCAACAGAAAACGTCGAGCAGAGGTCGACGATCGTCGAACAGAGATCGACGATCTCAGGCTGAAACATCGAACTCAGCTCAACGATTCCTGAACTCTGAACTCCCTCACAGTCGATCTTCAAACGGAGCTCGACGATTTTACCCAAGATCGTCGAACTCAGCTCGACGATCGTCGAACAGAGTTCAGAGCTTTGAACCTTCTTTCAGAGGCAAATCTCAATTCAATCCTAGAAGTGCTTCATCCCAATACTTTAATCCTTATACCGAATGGATAATACCTCCTAGGAGATACCATCCTGAAGGTTATAAGACTCAACCTGGGATGTCTTTTATTTCTGAATTTAAGGGATATCAACCTAGGCCCAAGGTAAGCTGGTTCAAAAACATATAAGCTGTTTATGTGTAGGTGAAGACCTATCCAACATCAAACCAGCTATGGTATCTGGATAGTGGGTGCTCAAAGCACATGACAAGGAATAAGGACAACTTCACATCCTTTAAAGCCAAGCTTGGACCCAAAGTAATTTTTGGTGATTCAAACTTTGGAACTACAAAAGGATATGGTGCAGTCCAAATTGGGACAGTCACCTTTAAGAAAGTAGCCTATGTTGAAGGACTCAAGCACAACCTGATAAGCATTAGTCAGCTGTGTGATGAAGGATATCAAATGACTTTCAACAAAGAAATATGCAAGATCAAGTCAGAAGACAACACAACTGTGTTGACAGGTAACAAGAAAGGTAATATTTACTTAGTAGACTTTCATTCATCTAAGGTAGATATTTGCTGGTTTAATTCCATATCTAGACCTAATATTCTACGGCATAAGAGACTAGGACATGTTAACCTTAGAACCATTGCTAGGCTATCCAAGGACAACCTTGTCAGAGGACTGCCTTCTGGCCCATACAAGAAGGAAGGACTCTGCAAGGCTTGTCAATTAGGCAAGCAAACTAAAAATAGCTTTAAATCAATTAACAAGAGTGATTCACCTAGGATTTTGTATCTGTTACACATGGATCTTTTTGGACCCATTACAGTACAAAGCTTAGGAGGGAAATCCTATACTTTAGTGATTGTAGATGACTTCTCAAGATTCACATGGGTATTCTTTCTGAGAAAGAAGTCTGATAACTTTAAGTGTTTGACAGAGTTTCTCAAATGTATTCAGATTGAGTTCAACACTCACATTGCCCTGATCAGAAGTGATCATGGGACAGAGATTGATTCTCTTCTCATGCAAGAGTTCTGTCAAAGTGAAGGGATCAGGCATACTTTCTCAGCTCCTAGAACTCCTCAACAAAATGGGGTAGCTGAAAGGAAAAATAGAACCCTTATTGAATCTGCAACTACATTATTGACAGATGCTCACCTACCTCTATCCTTTTGGGCTGAGGCAGTGAACACCTCCAATTATGTGTTGAATAGAAGTCTAATACATAAACTGAAGGGCAAGACTCCCTATGAATTGCTCAAAGGGAAGAAACCTAAAGTAGACTATTTTAAAGTTTTTGGTTGCACTTATTACATTCACAATAATGACAAGAAATATTTAGCAAAATTTCAAGCAAAAGCTGATGAAGGAGTGTTTCTGGGATACTCCATGATCAGTAAAGCTTATAGGGTTTATAATAAAATTACTCTAAAAATAGATGAATCTGTTCATATTTCTTTTGATGAAACTAATATGTCTTTCAAGGAGAAGAATACTTCTACCATAGAACATTTGCAGGTGCATTCTCTAGCTGAAGACTTGGACAGATTACAAGTTACTCAAAAGGATGAAAGTAGTGAAGATGAAGAAGCTGCTCCACATCTGGAAGAAAATCTTCTTGAAGTGCCAGTTGTTGTCCCATAAGAGGAAACAACAACACAGGTTGGTGAACAATCAACACCCCCTGTTGATCTAGTAACAACAAGAGATCATCCAATCTCCCAAGTGATTGGAGACATCTCAGCTGGTGTGCAAACCAGAAATCAGGTCAATCAAAACCTAATGCACACTTGCATTCTCTCTCAAATTGAACCTCAAACCATTCAAGATGCAGAGCAAGGTCCACACAAGATCATTGCAATGCAAGAGGAGTTGCATCAATTTGAAAGAAACAAAGTTTGGGAACTAGTGCCTAAGCCAAAGGATCATTCCATTTTTGGAACAAAATGGGTGTTCAGAAATAAGCTGGATGATCAAGGAATTATTGTAAGGAACAAGGCAAGGCTAGTTGCTCAAGGATATTCTCAAGAAGAGGGGATAGACTATGACCAGACCTTTGCACCTGTTGCAAGGTTAGAGGCCATAAGAATCTTCCTGGCTTATGCTGCTCACAAGGGATTCAAAGTCTATCAAATGGATGTGAAGAGTGCTTTTGTCAATAGGGAGATCAAAGAAGAAGTCTATGTCTGACAACCTCCAGGTTTTATCTCTCTAACTCATCCAGATTATGTTTTTAAACTACAAAGAATTATATGGTCTCAAGCAAGCTCCTAGAGCATGGTATGAGACTCTAGCATGCTTTCTGCTGAAGAATGATTTCGTTAGGGGGAGAGTAGACCAAACTCTTTTTATTAGAACCCATAAGTCTCATACCCTACTAGTACAAATTTATGTAGATGATATTATATTTGGGTCAACTGATTCAAATTTGTGCAAAAAGTTTTCCAAGCTTATGCACTCTAAATTTTGAATGAGTAGCATGGGTGAGCTATCCTTCTTCTTAGGATTGCAAGTCAAACAACATGCTGAAGGCATATTTATTTCTCAAACCAAATATGCAAAAGAATTGGTTAAGAAATTTGGGATGTCTGATGCATCATGTATGAAAACACCCATGCCTACTAATGCTATATTGGATGCTGATGAACATGGGAAACCAGTGGATCAGACAACATATAGAGCAATGATTGGCTCTTTATTATACCTTACAGCCAGTAGGCTTGACATAATATTTGCTACATGTATATGTGCTAGATTTCAAGTTAGCCCTAGAGAGTCACACTTAACTTTAGTAAAGAGGATTCTTAGGTATGTTAAAAGCTGTCCAAATCTAGGTCTCTAGTATCCAAAAGATTCAGCATTTGACTTAACTGGATTTTC
Organism: Platanthera zijinensis; assembly: GCA_039513925.1. Classification (NCBI taxonomy): domain Eukaryota; kingdom Viridiplantae; phylum Streptophyta; class Magnoliopsida; order Asparagales; family Orchidaceae; genus Platanthera; species Platanthera zijinensis. The sequence continues at coordinate 122,271,371 of CM077082.1, read as the reverse complement.
AGATGCTGATTATGCTGGATGCAAAATAGACAGGAAAAGCACCAGTGGAACTTGTCAGTTTCTTTGTGATAGACTTGTCTCATGGTATTGTAAGAAACAAACATCTGTGTCAACCTCAACTGCTGAAGCTGAATACATGGCTGCAGGCAGTTGTTGTTCACAAATATTGTGGATACAAAACCAACTCCTAGACTATGGTTACAACTTAGAGAAGTCTAAAATATTTTGTGACAACACCAGTGCTATTTCCATTGCACAAAATCCAGTCCTCCATAGTAGGACAAAACACATAGAAATTAGGCATCATTTTCTAAGGGATAATGTTGAGAAAAATAAAATTGAACTTCAATATATCCCAACTGATTTGCAAAGGGGAGATATTTTCACCAAGCCCTTGGATGAAAAGAAACACAACTTCTTCCTCAATCAGTTAGGCATGTTAGATGGAGGAAGCCTAAAGTAAATTTCAAGATTTTGAAAAGCCAAAAACATACTAATATTAGGCTAAAAACTCATCTCTTTTTGTGTCTGTAGGATAGTTTTTGTCTCTGAACTGCGCTCGACGTTTTCCCCAGAAAGCGTCGAACCGAGATCGACGATTACCAGAGAAATGTCGAACGGAGATCGACGTTTTCCCAAAACGTCGACCTGAGTTCAGAGCATGTCAGATAGTTGTATATTTTCTCTTTCAGGCCTTCGATCGTCGACCTGAGCTCGACGTTCTCCCTAGATCGTCGAACTGAGATCTACGATATTGAAGACCTTTCAGCTTCCATCAGGAGTCCTGATCGTCGAACGGAGATCGACGATCCTTCCTTTTTCGCGTCGAACCCTAATATAAAATCATTTTTCGGCCGCCGCTCGTCGTTTACGCTTTCATACTCTCTGCAACTCTTTCCCTCCAAACTTTCTACACTTGGTCGTGTTTGCTCAATCTTTGCAGGTACAGATGGCTGCGTCAGTTGCTGCTCTTTCAAAAATGAAATTTGATACAGGCTTCGACATCGACATGAATTCTTTCGATGGAAGCGACCAGAGATTCGAAGACATCTTAAATCTTTTCCAAGAACAACGGTTAGTTCAGATTATGTCCACCAGAGTGAATCTTGCAGCAGACGAAATAAAAGAATGGTGTTTTTCTGCCACAAATGAGAACGAGAATTCTATAGTCGGCTCGATCAAAGGGACTCAGGTACCATTGTCCCCCGCTCTACTAACAGAAGTCTTCAACCTCGGTACTGGAAATGATTCTATTGATTTGTCTGGAGAAGAGTTTGATTCAATGCTACATAAAATGGGTCACTTTGCTGTGAACCCTAATAAATTGCTGAAAAAGAATTTATCTATTGAATTTCAATTCTTGGCTGATGTTGTTGGAAAAGTGCTCCTGGCAAAGCACTCCGCCCATGACACAATTTCAAGATACTAGTTCTATCTAATGGGAGCATTGGTTGACAAAAAACATCTGGACTGGGGCTCCATCTTATTTAATTTGATCAAGAAGAAACTTAGCAAAAGCTGTGTAAGCATTGGGAGGATCATAGGGGTTTACCTGCACTCCAGGTGCCCTGAACTGCTGACATCAAGTGGGATGTACATCAATGCATCCAAAAGACTTACCTGTGCCCTCTTCAGCGGGTGGGACAGGCAGATCATAAACCCCAACAGGGCTGCTACAGCAACACCTACTTCAGGCACAAGGACTACCTCAGTCACTCCCCCTCAGGTCTCTGCCCCAGCAGAAGATTTGCCTGCTTCTCCTCCTCCTCCAGCTGTCTCTACCCCAGTCATCTCAACCTCACCACCAATCTCCACCATAGCCATATCTTCCCCCATTACAATCTCTTCACCCCTTTCACCTCCTCCAACCACTATCTCAGAACAATTCCATTCTTTATTCTACTATCCACCTGTCACCACTCCATCATTTTCTCTCTTGGATGACTCCTTCATGGATGATTCTCCTCCAACTCCTCTTGAGCTTCCCCCTACATCCTCCTACCAACAACTTCTTCAAGACATACTCTCTCAACCATCCTTTTCCCCTACCATCTCATCCATCTCCAACCCAGTTACATCAATCTCAACACCTCCTACTCTTAGGCCATCCATCCCTACACCTCCTACCTCCACATTCTCCATTCCATCAGCTCCAGCCAACATCATTCTAGCCACTTTCTCTCCTACCTCTACTCAAGCCCCTCTTGAGCATGTAGATCTCTCAGCCTTGGCAGACAGGTTATATGAGTTGCTAGCCCCCAGGCTAACCTCATTGCTGGAGACCACCTTGGCTCCACTTCTGAAAAGTGTTCAGGAGCTGTCTACCAGGCTATCTCCCTTCCTCTCCTCTCAGGCAATCCCTTCTTCTAGGTGCCTTGATCCAGTTGCCACTGAATCCAGGCAGGGGGAGATGCCTTATGAAGCTCTGGTTGTGCCTGAGGTTGCTGAAGGTTCAGTTCCTGCTCCTGTACTTGCAGTGGATCTTCATAGTCTGCTATCAGTATTTGATTTTGTGTATTTCAATTCTTTCAGTTCTCTGCCAGTGCAACAAGTTGAAGATCTTACTAAGGCCATTGTGCCTATCTCAGTATGTGATCCCAGCCTGATTGCCTCATATGTCAATTCTTTCAAGGCTGTGGATGTTATTGCTTCCATCTCTATTGCTGCTGCTACTGCTTCCATTGAATCTTCTGATATTGAAATGTTGCCTATTATTGATGATACTGCTACTAAAGAACTTGCTACATATCTGGAAGAATCTGCTCCTGTTGCTGCTCCAACTTCTGCTCCTGCTGTTGCTCCAAATTCTGTTGTTGCTGTTGTTCCTGCTCTAACTCCTGATCAATTGAAACAACAAGAGAAATATATAAAGAGCATTGATGATTTGTATGATAGACCCCAAAGTTCAGAAAGTGATCAGTTTCACACTGAATCTGATGACTCTTCTGGTACTATTGCCAAGAAAAGGAAGGCCAGAAGCAAGGCCATGATGAAGGTTCCTCCTGCTCAAGCCAAAGATTCCAATGACATTCCATACTATATTCTGCACGACTGTCCAATCTTTGAGCCCTGGATGCAGTTCTCCAAAAATCAATCGAAAGCTATGAAGAAAAGAAGGAAATTGGATAGATATGAGAAAGGATCTTCTCGGTTTCAGCCTCCTCCTCCTCCTCCAGATTCAGGATCAGGTGGAGGCTCAACTTCTTAAACCCCAGCTTCAAAGCATAGTTCCTCCCAGTCCTTACAAAGATATCATCCCAGGGGACAATACCAAAGGGGTTCTCAGTCCAGAAGGGGATAGTATAGAGGAAATCAAAGAGAACATAGATTTCATACAAGGGAAGGACAAAGGCACATGGACTCAACTCTAGGTCCTTTCCCCTATAAACTCAGAGAAAATGTTGATACTAGAACTCCTACTGCTTCAGAAACTGTAAACAGATATGAGCCTGCAGTTCCTTTTGAAGATCCAGAGAACAATCCACTATCATGGACTGCTAGGATGAAAGAAATTGCTGCTTTAAATCAGTTGAAGAAAGCCCGAGAACAAGGGAAAGACTTCTCCAATATTACTACTTTATTAGATCAGAGAAAAGCAGAACTGGAAAGGTATGCATCAAGAAAATTATTTGACCCAGTGTACTACATGAAATTGCATACTGAGGCTGTGGTTCCCAGGGCTAGATCTCAAACCTCTTTAGGTGCAGAGGATGATAGAAGGTCAAAGAAGGAAGCTCTTAATCCCAACAGGGAAATTCTATTTAAGAAAGGAAGTGAAAAGAAGTAATATCTGTAAGCAGACAATAAAATCATTCTGAACATTTGCTGATATTCCATATGACTGCTGCCCTGTTGCTTGCTCTATTCTTTTGTTTTAGTTTATTGCTCTTCTGTATGTTGTTGTTGTTGTTTTTATTTCTGAGATTTGTAAATAGTAATCCTAACCCAAATAAGGGGAGATTGTTGGAACACCCTATTACTAATTTGGTCAAGGATCACTATGTTTGTCTTAGGAAACCAGTTTGACCTAGATGTATAGTTAAAAAGGTCAACATTAGAATGTGTTTAGTGCTTAGAATTTAGGTTTGAAGCTGCCCCCAGGACCATTCAAGGTATCAGACTTAAAGCTGATGCAAAGACAATTATCGTAGAGCTTAGGTCGACGAAACGTCGAACTCCGTTCGACGCTCTCTGAGCTCAACTATGCTAAATCGTCGAGCTCCGGTTGACAATATTCGAGCTCAGATCGACGATCTGTCTTCGGCTTGTCCTTCAGGTCGCTGAGCTCCGATCAATGATCTTCGAGCTCAGGTCGACGTTTTCTGTCTGATCTTCATTCCAATCTCTGAGCTCAGGTCAACGATCGTAGAGCTCAGATCGACGTTTTTCCTAAGAGATCGACGATTTTAAGGATTCAAATCAAGTCAGACTTTGGAATGTTTTTCAAATTATCTCAGCATTTATTTCAAGAGATCTGCCAGCTGTTTTCCTTTATTTTGGAGCAAGTTTCAAGGAATTCTTTTTGAGAATGTTTATTGGACTTTCCTCTAGAAGACAAGACTTTTATGGAGGACATTTAATTTCTGCTAACGGCTATCTTGGATGGAGGATCTTCAGAGAATAAATGATCTTTTTTTTGGTCTGACAGATATACATAACAAGAGACTAAACAAACACAGACAGTGAACAACAAGAAATTCTCAGTATAGATTCACAAGATAGAGAGATCAATTCAAAAATTAAAGTGATCAATTCTGAAGAATCAGTTGAACATTTTGGCATACTGAAAAAGTGATCATAACTTCATCACAAGGACTCCAGACAATTCAATTTTGTCAGCCTCTGCTGAAACCATCTTCTACTGGAGATCTGAAGCTTTTGAAGACCTATCACCCTGAAGCAAAGCTTCCACTCCTTAACTAGTCTACATCTCAAGGGGAGCTTTGACAACACAATCAATCCACTTGTGCTTCTCTCTTTGATTGAGACAGAGAAGGCAACTTCACTCTTTTACCTTTTTCTTTCCTGCTGTAAAAGGGTTACCAAAACTCCCTTCAAAAGTCTTGATTCTGGTTCTGAGAACCTTATCAAAACTCAGTGGTGGCAAGACACCTGATCAAAAAATCTAGTGTGGTTTTTGATCACCTTATCAAAAGCTCATTGGTGCCCAGGACACCTGATCAACTCTTCCTGCAGTGGATTCCTACCAAGGGTGGTAGAAGAGTGGATGTACCCAAGTTTTTGGGGAACCACTATAGCTCCTTGTGTCTTCTGGTTGCATGAGTATTTTCTTTGTTGTGTGCTGTGATTTTCTTTTTGCTATCTTAGTTTTAAATTATTTAGCAAGGCACCTTACACTTATACATAAATTAAATCTTAATTGTTTTGCTTGTTTAAATTGTATAGTTATTTTTAAAAATACTCTATTCACCCCCCCCCCCCCTCTAGAGTTAAGATAGATCTTACCCTCACTTTCAGAGAGATTTACAACAAACGATGTGACACCCAAGTCGTGTGGCTTATGCGGTTGACATGACCAAACTGCCAACTATACAAGAAATAAAACAACTAACTACAAAGACGCAATCTCCCGGAGTCAGCCTCTCGAACTGACTGCATGACCGCCTGCTGCAAGTTATCAGACTATAACCACGGTCAGACCGCTGCGGCTTCAAGCAGACCGCTACACTTTACCAGACCGCTGTGGCTTCAAGCAGACCACTGTGGCTTCTCTTCGCCAGACCTCCAGACCGCAAGACTGTTGGAACAAATAGACCGTTGTGGTTAGAGACCAGGCCGCCCGAACACTCCAAACTTTAACACTCCCCCTCAAGCTGGAGCATATATATCGAACATGCCCAGCTTGCTACAAACCTCCTAAGATGGAGTAATCGGTTTGGTGAAGAATTCAGCTAGTTCTCTTTCAGATGTAATAAAAGGAGTGCAAACCTGATTCTTCAAAATCTCCTCTCTAATGAAATGGCAATCAACCTCAATACGCTTTGTTCTCTCATGAGAGACAGGATTCCAATAAATATAAATGGCGGCTTTGTTATCATAAAACATAGGAAGATGATGGTCATAGACTTCTCCAAAGTCAAGCATAAGCGCTCGTAGCCATTTTAACTCGCAAGTAGTTGAGGTCATGCTCCTATATTCTGCTTCAACACATGATCTTGAAACCACTACCTACTTCTTGCTTTTCCAGCTAACCAGGTTTCCCCTACAAAAGTGCAAAAACCTGATGTAGACTTTCTATCCTCCTTATTATAAGCATAGCTGGCATCAGAATATGCTACAATCTTCAGATGACCATTCTTTTGAAACAATAAGCCCTTTCCTGGAGACCCTTTCACATACTCCAAAATTTTCATGGCAGAGCATAGATGACACTCTCTAGGACTTTGCATAAACTGACTAACCTTCACAACTGCATAACAGATATCTGGTCGAGTAATCGTCAGATATATAAGTTTGCCTACAAGTCGCCTATACACAGTGAAATCTAAGAGAAGAGGAGAATCATCAGTCCAGCCTTTATCATCACCAACAGCCATGGGGCAACGAGCAGGTTTTGTGCCAAGAAGACATGTCTCCTTTAGGAGATCTAGTGCATACTTCCCCTGTGAAAGAACCACCGAGGTCCTCTTTCGTGAAATCTCAATTCCCAGGAAGTACTTGGGCGGTCCCATATACTTAGTGACAAAGTGTTGTCGAAGATGTTGTTTGGCTAGATCAATGCCCTCCTTATCATCACTAGTCAAAAGAATATCATCAATGTAGATATCAAGAACTATAAGGCCTTTAGTAGTCTTACGTATAAACAAAGAATGATCAACAGAGCTTTGATTGAACCCAATAAGAGAACAACTTCACTAAACTTTTCAAACCAGGCTCCTGAACTCTTCTTTAAACCATAAATCGCCTTCCGAAGCTTGCACACCTGAGACTCCCCCGGAGAACCATACCCAAGAGGTTGCTCCATATATACCACCTCTTACAAATCCCAATAAAGGAAGGCATTCTTAACATCCAACTGAGACATTTCCCAGTATCTATTAACAACCACAGAGAAGAGAATACAGATAGTGCTGATGCGAGTAATAGGGGAAAAAGTATCAAAGAAATCCACCCCATATGTCCGAGTAAACGCTTTGGCAACAAGCCGTGCCTTTTACCGTTCAACAGAGCCATCTTGAAGATACTTAACCACAATGACCCACGGACATCCAACCACATCAACACCCAGAGGTGGTGGAATAAGAGTCCAAGTCCCTCTCTCAGTTAACATGCTCATTTCTTCATCCATAGCATCCTTCCACTAAGTAAGAGCAAGAGCTTCTTGATACATTTTCAGAATGGCATTAGAAGAAATAACAAGAGCATAATGCTTGGCAGTTGGGGAAAGCTGAGCATAGGAGACCACCGCACGAATTAGATGCTGAGTACATTGGTGAATGCCCTTTCGTAGGGCAATTGGAAGATCGAGGTCACTGCTTACTAGAGGCAATGTACTGGCAGAAGACAGAAGAGGCTCATAAACTGGCACTGAGTATTCCAAGGGTAACACATCAGGATCCCGAGAAAGTGATGGAGCAACAGGAGGAGATTCTGAAAGAACCGGCTCTGGAGGAGGTGATGAGAGAATAGGAAGGGAAGGAGAAGTATCGGTAGGTACGAGAGAAGAAGGAGAGGAGAAATATGGAGTATCTTCAATAAAGGTAACATCTGCGGAAACATACTGTTTGTGCAGGAGAGGATCAATACATCGATACGCTTTTTGAGTAGGAAAATAACCAAGGAATATGCATTTAACTTATCAGGGAGAAAGTTTGTCCCGGCTAGGAGAAGGGACATGAACAAAGGCAGTACATCCAAAGGTTTTAAGGGGAAAAAGAAATGGTTCAGCCTCTAGATATAAGACTGAAAAAGGAGTCTTTCCCTGAATAACAGACGAGGGAATACGGTTAATGAGATATAAAGCAAGAATAACCGCATGACCCCAATAAGACCGAGGCACATTCATTTGCAAAGAAAGATTCCGAGCAACATCCAGAAGATGATGATTCATGCGTTCAGCAATGCCATTTTATCTAGAGGTATATGGATAACTTGTCTGATAAATCAAACCCTTGTCCACACAAAATAAATAGAACTGATGGCTGACATATTCTTTGGCATTATCAGTATCAAGAATTTGAATGGGCACACTAAACTATGTGAAGATCTCATGATAAAAAATAGTGAATACAGAGAATAGTTCAGAATGATCCTTCGAGAGATACAACCAAGTGCATATGGAGAAATCATCAATAAATATGACAAAGTGCAAGCTTCCACGACCAACAGAAGCAATCGGAGAAGGACCCCAGGTGTCAGAGTGAACAAGCTCAAAAGGACGCGAAGAACAACATCCCGTTCAAGGTGGGAAAGAAGAGTGATGATGTTTGCCCAACTCACAAGCTTCACAGTTCAAAGGAAAATCATCGAAAGGAAGGTCTGGAAAAAGTTGATGAATGAGGCGAGAAGGAGGATGACAAAACAATGATGCCACAACTGAACTGAGGAAGAAGCAAAAAGAGTAACAACATTGTCAAGATAAAATAGGCCACCACGAGCAGTACCAGTAGCAATCGTAGCCTTAGAAATAGAATCAGAGAAAGAACAAGTGGTGTTAGTAAAAGTAACTGTGCAACTTAACTGAGTGTAAAGAGCATGAACAGATAGTAAATTGAATGGGAAAGTAGGGACATAAAGAGTGTCCTCTAATAGCAAAGTTGAAGAGATATGCACAGTGGAATTACCATGCACAGGCGCAGCGTTCCCATCAGTAATAATAACATGAGATAACATGTTTGTCTCAAGCAAAGAGGAAAATAAATAAGAGTTGCCAGTCATGTGACAAGTGGAACCAGAGTCAATAAGCCACTTATCAGAGGAGAGTGCAAGAGCACGAGTAGTAGAAGAGAGAAGGGAAGTCATTGGAAAGAAGAAGCCGGAAAGCAGGTAAACAAACCGCTCAGGGAGAAATTAGCCAGCATAAACAATGAAGAAGAAAGAGAGACCAAGGAGACCTCCCGGTCAAAGATACATAAATTAACTGCTTGAAGAAGCCGCGACCAGAAGGGAGAGAAGAGAGGCAAAACTGGAAGAAACCGGACCAAGGGGAAGAAACCGTAGCGGGTAAAGAAATGTCAGCGAGAAATGAGAAGAGGAGAAGCATGCGGACAAGGAAAAACAAGTTGCCCGGTCTTAGTGTCAACACACCAGCAGCAAAAACGTTACGACCGAAAGGCGGAAAAGCCGGGCAAGAAGAAATAAGAGACAGAGATTGCGTGAACACGGCGCAAACCGTGCGAATAGAAAGAAAGAAGCCACGTGGTGTAAAAAAGACAAAACAACCAAGATCAGGTTGTAGAAGGAGACTGAGACCGCACGGTCACGGTGTCAACACACCAGCAGCAAGGAACAAGCCGCGACCAAAATGCAGACGCACACCAAAGAAGAGACGAGTGACTAGAAAAGAAGCAGTAAGAAGAGAAAAGAGCACAAGGCCGCCCGGTCAAGGCGAAAACACACCAGCGACAACGAAGAAACCGCGACCGAAGGCAAAACTCGCAATAGAGAAGAGAAAATGCGGGAAGAGAAACCATGTGGTTAGCAGGGGAAGCCGGGCTAATAGAAAGGCCCAGGAGGAAGCAAGACGCAAGCACTTGGATAAGCAAGGGAGGAAAGGGAAAAGAAAGAAGCCGGAAAAACTGGATGAAGCTGGTTTAAGAGGTTGCGCAATTAGAGCAACAAACTGTGATGTTCTTGAAGCAATGGATCGGTTTCCTCTGATACAATGTGGAAAATGGACAAAAGAGGTAAATAAACCGCAAACTTTATTGCTCAAAGTAGATAAAGATTACAAAGGTATGCCCCTTTATTTATAGAAACTGGGAGAGGAGAGAGAGATTTATAACAAATGATATGGGACTAAATACAAGCCGTGCGGGTTATGCGGTTTGACATGACCAAACCGCCAACTATACAAGAAATAAAAAACCTAACTACAAAGCCGCAATCTCCCAGAGTCAGCCTCTCGAACTGACCGCCTGCTGCAAGTTGACGGACTACAACCACGGTCAGACCACTACAGCTTCAAGCAGACCGCTACACTTTGTTAGACCGCTATTGCTTCAAGCAGACCGCTGCGGATTCTGTTCGCTAGACCGCCAGACCGTAAGACTGCAGGAACAAATAGACTGCAGCGGTTAGAGACCAGGCTGCCCGAACACTCCAAACTTTAACAACAACAAATGGGGTAGCGCAATCGAACACCAAAATACGAAGTGATAAACCGTAGATGCTATTATTCTGAAGAAGTCAGAGTAATATTGAGCTTGCTCATTATCTTCTTTAGCATCTTCTTCACTCCCTTCACATCCTTAGTTGTCTGTTTGATCTCCAGCCCTTGTTCCTCTACAATCCTACATATATCCTAGCCGGTTTCCCTAAGGGATCCTCCACGACGTAAAGGAGCATGTGTAGCAAGGGGTCATAGTCGTGAGGAGGTGGGAATCTCACCTACTCTATAGATCTATGAGCAGCTATCAGTAGGGTGCTGCGACCAGTCAATGGCTGGATACACTCCATGAGGATACTCTGGATCACTCCGTCCAATGGCAGAGTGTTTATTCGTTGGAGGTCAAGAGATTTAAGCTGAAACGTATAGCCTTTGGAACAAGGATAGATCGTGATAGTAATCTATTGACATTATGGCGTAAGAGAGATTGAATTGCAAGTCTGAAGACCTTGAAAAATGATTTTTTTGCAGTAAAGGAGCAGTGCATTTACCAAGTTGAACTAATTGGCATTATATGGGTACTTGGACTATTCTGCAAACATTTATTAGTTTACCTTAGGAACCCAAGAGGGATTGGGTCCTTGGTTCATGTTAGTCTGAAAATGAACATATCTACCTATAACATGATTGCCTCCATGATTCCAACCATTGAAGAACATGATGCTGAGGATTGAATGCCAGTAGCTGTCAGACATTTGAGGGATCATCCACGAAATAAGATCATAGGATGTAGTAGGTTACCATAAAAAGTTGGGTCGTTATCTTCTTTGTATCCCCAGACTTGAACATCAAGGAGTAGAGAAGAATATTTTGGTTATTCGGGCATCCGAAGTAAGTGTGTCAACGATGGTGATAAGATCACGATACCCCTCCACACCATGGAGAACCTCATTAATCTCTCTCCAATCCCTTATAGATCTAAATGACTCAATGATATCGAGTCTCTCCCCACCGAGAAACCACACATACTTCCTTTCAAGATCTTCATAAAGTATGGTGATGACTTGAGTATCGATTCACGAATGCACCCCTCTGCCCAGCTGTGTGTGAGTTGGATCCCTGAGGTTGTTATAGAATTCTCGAGTAAGCACCGAGGAAAAAGGATCAACGGTTGAAATCGCGGAGAGAATTCCCGAATGATCTAAATAACTGTAAATGTGAGTGTATCGATCATCAATGTCGATGACCATTGGCACACTCACGATCGACTCATACACCACAAGGAATTTTGAGGCAGGGACTCGGGATCTCTTGGAAAAACTCCATCGTGGTGGTTGAGAGCTGGGAGAAGCCATAACCAAAAAAAATACAAAAAATTCATTCCTCAACAGTCAGGGAAAACTGTTTCTGGGGGTTACCGCGGTGCAGTAATCTGATATCGCCGTGCGGTAGTGTGACGGACTGAACCTCATCCCCCTCTGCCAGATCTCACCCAAAATCCGATTTTTCATAAATATTTTGCATAAAAACTAGAGGGGAAGGAGATCTAAGCACACATAATTCAAATCCGAGAAATATAACACGATCCATGAAGAAATTTCTCAAATCAAAATCAAAACATGTTGAAAATTTCATGGATCATGCCCAAAATGACAAAACCTCTTGGAACTACACTCAAATTAATGGAAATAGGGGAGAGAAGGAGGGAGTATTACCTGGATATTAAGAAGCGCCGGTTGAAGAGCTGAGCTCGGGAGAGAAGAGAGAAAGAATGGAAATAAGGAAAGTGAAGGATTCGGCCTTGCGTCGGATCTAATAAAATGGGTTACTGAGTGGCGGTACCTCTATCGTCGATGGTAGCATGATTTTTTTAAAAAAACTTACTCTTAATGTTGGAAATCTCTGTCTCTCATTTGATGTCCACGATCATTCGCCTATTATATTTGTGTCACGATTGTTGGAGCATAGGTTTGAGTGCATTAGGAACGTTAACCAATAAACCACGCCTTGTCCTTAACCGGGGAGGGTTCCATTAGGTCCTTGTGTGGCATTTGGGGAAAGAGTATTTGGTTGAGAGGGTTCTCTTGTGTGCATATGATATTAATACCCCAACCTACAACATCTTGTGCAGCTCCTCATGCCCATTCGTCACTTAGTACGGGGCTAGGGTGTCGACATATTGCTTGGGTCAATTGTATCTTGAGCATTCTCATGATTTTCAAATTCATAGCATGAGGAGCATGATTTCATGTCTTATGTTCATCAATATCATGCAAAATATTCATGTCTTATGTCATGTGTCTGATTATTTATTCTTTTGGGTTTTTTTTCTTTGTCCAGTGTGCATTGTTTTTGTTCGTTTTGTTTGAATTGTTTATTCCTTTTACTAAAATGAAAAACAAAAAATATATATATAACCCCAAAATACAAAAAATTGTGGATCGTTCTTTCTTAGGACACGCATGAATAGAACCTAGAGCATAACGATTACGTGTAATATTGTTAATCCAAGTGAACATTTTCTAATTATATTATGATACGTCGAATCTAAAGGTGCTTAGATATTGAGTGCAACTAGACATGATAGTGTATGTTGAATATGCCTCTAGGTATGTGTGAGGATTTAGGTAGCGTAATGACTTTACACTGTTCACACATTCCTTGAAAATGCACTCATGTAGAAACTCATGCTTACATGTTATAACTCGTGATATTGTGTCTAACATTGTAGAAACAACTTGAATAATCAATGTCACGATGTACATGTTCTTATATTAAGGTTTGATCTTTGGGTAAAATTTCTAGTGATCATGTCTTTTGTATATAAGTTAAAGTTCATCTATCTATGTGGGTAGATTTCGATTGATTCAGGGACCTTGAAATAACTGTTATAAAAATGATAGTACAAAAAAATGAAAAAAATAAGCTATGCATGCTATCAAATCATGTGTCAAGGATACCCCCAAGCACTACTCACTCCTCCTGATAAGTCTTCATGAGCATTGTTCGGATGAGCACCTTGGTCAAAAGAATCATTTCGATCTTGTGCAAAGACTAAAACATAAGTTAGTTCCCCTTGTTCTAGTCATGATATGTAGTAGATAGAAACGTGACGTGATTTTTCACTCTATTTCTCTTGTGATAGCATATTGAATTATTGAGAAAAAACATGCACTAAAGGTTATTTCTACATGATGTTTTTTTTACTTTTGATGCTACAAGTACACATGTCATTGTTCTATCTAACACTTTCATGCATAAGAATTGAACTGAAACTGCATTACATGTCTATAGCACATAGGTACTAGTACATGATTTCTATTCTTGACTCTTACAATGATACACTGTGTTAACTCTATAAATCTCTTAGCATTATACTGCAAATCGTTGTGTATTGAGTTCCACCTGCGCTGTCCAATTCTTTTAACTCTATAAACTCATAGGATTTTCTTCTGTATACTCTGCTCGTATGTTTGACCCATACACATCATATTCTCTAATTTATGTTTGGTCACTCCTATTGTGTTTTCTTCTTGATTCACTTTATAGCGTGCATTGTTAGTTATTTATCACGCTTATTTGAACTGCATCTCTTTTCGAAAGATGCATATAGTCATTATTCGATCTTGCCCACCCCTTTCGGTAATATCAAAAGGGGGAAAATAGAATGTTCATGAGCTCGTGAGTTGGGGAGATAACATGTAGGGGGATCTTGTTGAACTGTGTGCACGTAGATAGGGGGAGAGCGCATAGAGAATATATATAGGGGGAGTGCGTTTGTAGGGAAAGTCGTAAGTAACCTGAAACCTGGCTATTTCACGATTATTTCTTATTTGCACTATATCATGCATTTCAACTATTATATCTCTTGAACGGGATTTGATAATATCAAATTTCATAAGAGAGTCGTATGTTGGAGCCTACGGTTCACATCTCTTTAATTTGACAATATCAAATTAAATGTAGTATTTGATCACACTTGTATTTGGTGTAGTGTGCAAGTTTACAGGTTCAAAATAATCAAAGAACTCATCTTTACAACTAGTCGTGGGTAAATAGCCTAGGCCCCAAAAGCCCGCCAGGGACCGGCCAGGTAAAAGCCTGGCTAAGACCAGCCCGGAAAAAGCCCGGCCCGGGCCAATGACGTGCATAGGGCCCTTATTGGAACCCATTTTTGCCGGTCGCTCGGACCGGTGCCCGGCCCAGGCCGGGCCGGGCAATTCCCGGGCGCCGGGCTAGCCTGAGCCCGCACTGGGCTAGGCTTATAATTAGGCGGGATTAAATCCGACCGATGATTAGGGATTTAATCCCGCCTATGATTATTTTTCCAAATCCTAAAAGTCTTTTGTTTTTTCGTCCCTTGTACGAATCAAGAGAGACATAATTTCATTCTAGGGTTCATGTGCCACCTCTGAGTAGCGTTCCACCGTCTCCGTCGAAGGAAGAGAAAGCCTCCTCCCTCCCATTCGCGCACGAAGATCTCTGGAGAGTAAAGGACTACAATGACCAAGAGGAGTTGATCAGATGCAATAGAACGAAGATCACTAACAACGGTCATGCACCGCTCAACGGAGGAATCGTCTTGAGGGAGAATAAATTTTAAATCTTTTATAAACTTTTTATTTTTCTCTTTTTTGTTTGTTTATGTTGAGGAAAATTGACCGATGAAGGTCATGTGATTCCTGGAGAAATCATCCCGGGAAAAGGGACGTCTAATCAGGGGATCTAGTGGGGCTCTATGACACTTCCTTGTGTGAAGGTGAAGAGCCGGCTTGATGACCTTTCCTAGAGGGAAATGGAGAGAGACAACCGGCCCTGGTAGTGGGTCGGTATAGAAACCCAAAAGAGATTTGAATTTCACCGCCTCCGATCTCCAGCGTCATGGAGATCTAGTTCCTTGTAATCATTAACCAATTTAATTTATTATTGAATAAAATTATTATTTATTCTTCATTCTGTGTGTGACTTCGTGGTTTGTTGCCGGTAGATCTCAAAATGGTGTGTTCATCTCCAAGGAGAAATTTATCAAAGAAAACAAGGTCTGTGACCTACCGTGCGCCAGTAAGCTAGCGCCCCGCAGTAGCATCTAAAACTAGTTTTCCTGGATAAAATTATTTGAATTTTCAATTAAATCTTAAAACCTTATTCACCCCCCCCCCCTCTAAGGTTGGCCACTAGATACAACATGAAGTTGTTCAAAATGGATTTAGAGATGCTCCAAAGGAACTTTATCATTAATTCATCTCTTATCAGTCATAGAACAAGAATTTGTGCTGTCAGAGTCGTGTGCTATTTGGAAAATAGAAGTATTGGAATTGTATACTAATGCCAAGGTGGACTCTTTCTCCACAAAGATCAAGAAAAACATCAATGGAGAAAAGGCTAAAATTATAGTTAGGAAGATTTGCAAGGCTCTGAAGCTCTCCAAGCTTAACCTTAATGAGGAAGAAGATGAGCTATATCAAGAATATATTATGTATGCCTTCAAGTGGTGTGGTCTTTCCAAACATAATAGTGGTTCTATACTCAGGAAAAACATTAACTTGAAGGGAAAGTTCTTGGAAGACATCATTGGAAAATATTTAATCCTGAAATTACACCCCATGCTCAAAATTGTCACTGCCTCCCTCTCCAAAAGCGTCATTATACTCTGTTCCTGAAAACATGCCCAAGAGCGCCACTCACAAATATGTTCCCTCAAACTACACAATTCAGAATGTGCCTCACACATCACTCTCAAGGAAAAGTTCTAACAGTCTGTTCTCAAGAATGCGCCGCCCACACACCACTCTCAAGGATACACCAAAATTCCCAGCTCTTAAGGATTCGCCACAATGCTCCACTCTCAAGGAATCACTAAAGTGTTTTGCTCTCAAGGATGCGCCACAATGCTCTGCTCTCAAGAGCACACCCCATACTCTTTTTTAAAGAATACTCCACAAAGCGCAACTCTCAAGAACACAGTCCCTCACAAAACCTCTCTCCAAAATATGCCAGGAAGCTCCACCCTCAATAATGAGTGCACATGCTACACCCTCCAAGATATTCTCCATTGCATAATGACAAAAGATGCTCAACTGTCACAACAACACAATTATAAAATGAGAGTTGTTATTGTAGAACCCCGTGTTCGCTGAGTGGATCCAACATGGCAGAGCGGGGCCTTCAATATAGCTAGACTCACACCGGCCTAAGGAGGCGGGAGAATCGAGCGAGCTAGCCCACATCCTCCTAGAAACCGAGCTAGCCAGCCCGCATCCGCCAAGAAACCGAGTGAGCCGAGCGGGCCAGCCCGCATCCTCCTAGCAACCGAGCGAGTCGGGGGGGGTTGGCCCGCATCCACCTAGAAGGCAGCCGAGCTACAAGAAATCGGCCCACACTCGCCTAAGAGGCATGCGAGTCACGAGAGCCAGGTCATACCCGTCTAGGAGACTGGCAGGCTGGTTTGCACTCTCCCCCGTGTGTGGGGTGAGGATAACAAGAATTTAATGTAATTTGGTCTGCAAGTATCCTCTTCCAACAACGGAGTTCCGCTGTTAGCAGACCCATCTTAGGTTGCGTATCAGAAGGCATGCTTTCTCATTCTATGGTATTGTAGCACTTTCTGAGGCACCCTTAGCTGAACATTATCTAAGGAGGGGAAGCGCTCTAAGATCTTCCGGGTGTGTGGAGGGACCTCCATGCTGCAGTCGTGGGTCAGTCTCAAATCTTAAGTTTTTAGTCAAGTAGGCTCACTAGGAGAAGTAAGTGTGCGGTCACCCCATTTTAGGGTCCGAACTCTATAGAAGCCGGTTTCTGATTTCAATCTTTTGGTGCGGTGAGCGTGGAGTGTGACCAACACAAAAAATCCTTAGAGAGTCCAATGACTGGAGATGAAGGACAAGGATATGATCCGGCCGACTCGCCGCCTCCCCCACCCTTGGCCACTCTCAAAATGTTCGAGGAAATCAAGAAGGAAGTACGGGTTCTCATACTCTTCGCACTCGCGGCTCACGGAGAGTGCTCGATGCCCTCCATCCCAGTGCTCATTGCCCTTTCTTTGGGAAAGAATGCTCGGCCAGGCGACCTGGGAAGGAGGTTGTGGGAGAAGAATGCGAGCGAGATCTCCAAGGGAAGAAATTATTCCCCGGCTCGGCGAGTGCAAGAAGGATCAGTGAGGTGGAGGTGGGAGATCGCCCTGCTCGCCCTGTAGCGGAAGTAAGTACTTTCAGCGAGCTGGTCGCATCCGCCCTGGTCCCGCACATCTAGTGGTTTGAGGATGTGGTCTCAATCTGGCAGATGTCGGATGCTTCCAAGTGTCGGCTCTTCGCCATAACCCTCAAGAAGAAGCAAGGGATTGGTTCCATAAACTTCACACCAACTCTATATACTGTTTGAGGACTTGTGTCAGGGGTTCTTGCTGAGGTTCTCAACTTCAAAGAAGAGGAAGAAGGAGCCAGAGTCCATGTTTCTCATCAAGCAGGGTATGGAGGAGATGTTGGGAAGTTATGTTGACAGGTTCCAGGTGGAGGTCCTCTAACTTCAAGAGATGCCTAGGCATACCCTCATGGTAGCCTTCACTCTAGGGCTGCGACATGGGTTATTTAGGATGTAGCTGAAGCAGGGGCCTCCGCAATCCTTTGAACAGCAGATGGAGAGGCAGCGAAGGAGGTCGAGGGAGAAATATTGTATCCAGCATTTGCCAAGAAACTTGAAGGTGGGCAGCAGAGGATGTGAGAGAGCCAAGAGGAGGTAGGAATAAGGAGGTATGGAGTGGAGAGCGTCGGCAGTAGGAGCAGCAACACCTACAGCCGAGGTGGGTCATCAAGAGCCAAATAACCAGCTGGGCTGGAGGCAGCCGGAGTGTCATGACCAGGGCCAAAGGAGAGGTTTCCATGGAGGGGAAAACCATCAAGGGGGGCAAGTACGGTTCAATCCCCTAACTAGAGGCAAGGCCAGAGACCCCCTCTCCCCGACCAGCATCAGTCTATGGCAATACCAATTGGGAGAAGGAGGAGAGGTGTGTAGAGGAGAAGGCCCGAGGGTAGGGCAGAACTACCATTCTGCGATTTCTACCAGGAGTAGGGCCACACGACGGACACCTACCCGGATTTTTTGGAGATGAGAGGAGCAAGGGAGCAGGCTTCGTAGCACCCTGCCAGGACTTGCAGATAGAAGAAGTCCTACCAGGAGCATAGGACGAAGACAGATGCGAGGATGCTCCTAGTAGCTATAATGCAATATTCAGGAAGCCCGTCATCAGCACTCTTTGTTGCGTACCTTCATCCTTCAACCAATGCCTCAAGTTCAATGTCGATCCTGGTCCGGGTTCCGGGAGACCCCAAGGTGGCGAGGCAATGCTACGTTACCATAGTAAACACCATCTCATGGCAGGAGGGAGCTTAGAAGATGGAGAGAACAATGGAGGAGTTGTCCATGCAGGAGTCCATAGGAGCAGAAGAGGAGATAGAGGTGGAGGGTGTAGAGATCTGATAAGTCATTATTTATAGTTATTTTAATATAATTTTTATCTAATAAATAATTATATTTTTTTTGTTTTCATGAATATTTTTAATAAATCATTTATTTTCTAATTTCAGGTATAATTGGGCACCGAATATCAATTTCAAGTCCATGACCATGATCAGAAAATATTTTGGAGAAAATGAATATTTTTGGTCACAGATAGCTGAACTTCAAATGATCATAACTTTCAAACCAGGAAGAGTTACAGGACGTGCAACCAGTCAATGGAAAGAGGACGACATCCTCTACAAATATGGAGAGTTTCACAAGTACATGCCCCCAAGACACAGACATATCGAGGGCGTGAACACAGACGTGTCTAGTTCAAAAAACAGTTTTCTCCAGAAATCTTCCCTGGATAATTCTGGAACATTTCCCAAGTACATGCCCCATGTAATGGGTGTGACCTACCCGAAACTGCCGAATTGATCCCAAATTGTACTGTTTCCAGCCGTTTGCTGACCCGGTCAGTACACGCCCTATGTCATGGGCATGACTAGGGGCATGAACCCTTCATCAACTGCAGAATAACTCCCTCCATTTTCAGCTTCCCGCCATTTTGAGTAACATACACGACACGCCCTAGGTCATGGGCGTGACCTAGGGGCGTGACGCGCAATTTAACAGATTTTTGCATTTTCTTGCCAACATTCCCGAGCTTTCAAGACAGCAGTTTCCGAGCCTTACACGCCCTAGGTCATGGGCGTTACCAAGGGCGTGGCAGACCAGCATGTTTTCCTATAAATTCCAGTTGAGTTCAGAAGCTGGGGAGGAAGTTTTAAGAGCCAATTTTAGGAGTAATTTGTAGGTTAGTGTTGGGTACATTGGAAAATGTGTACCTGATTTGAAGAAGCCCAACTTAGCTCAATGATATACATCAAGGTGTATTTGATGTTGTTTTAAGTTGACATGTGCAGGTGAAGAAGTGTTAAAGAATGCAGAAAAATATTCTAAGTCCATGTGTCGACACCTGAAGAAACAGTGTCGACACTTCAGAATATTTGTGTCGACACTTGAAGGAAGCTGTGTCGACACAGAGAAAGATAGTCGACCACATTTGTGTCGACACTGGGAAGCAGTGTCGACTCACAGGAAGATAGTCGACCACATTTGTGTCGACAATGGGAGGCTGTGTCGACACAATGAGACAGAGTCGACACATATTGGCAGAAGTCGACAACACTTGTGTCGACACCAGAAGACTAAGTCAACATATACTGAGTTCTGAATCAACAACAACTGTGTCGACACACAGGACTTGTGTCGACACACTGCAAAGTCAAGACTAAGTTATTCTCTGAAGAAGCTGTGTCGACTTAAAGGCAAACTTGTCGACATCATCAAAGGCTGTGTCGACACCAAAGTTACTTGTGTCGACACATACAGACAGTTGGTCTCGACACTTCCTGACAGTCTGTCTCAACACATTGCTGACCAAGACTAAGGCACAGGATCTGTTTGAAGACTTGACAGCTATGGGTTGCAGCCAGTTAACTGATGTTGTTAGACTTGTCAGAAGACAGTTATAAACCGGATCAGCCGGTTACCATTAATAAGATCTATATATAGACAGATTCAGAGAGAAGTAGACATAGTAATGAGAAGATTGAACTTTGGCAATCAAATTGAGAAATCAAATCAAGAAGGTGTAATATACTAAAGAAGATCTTCATCAGAAGATCTAAGAAGACGATCTCAGGATCGATCTAAGAAGAGTTCTAACAAAAATTCAGAAGTATCATCAAAGGTGTTGGATAGAGAGGGATCCACCCATTTGGAAGAAGAAGAAGGAAGCCATCAGTGGTTTCTCAAGAAGCTGTTTGGAAATCAACTCAGCTAAGTTCAGATTCAAGAAACTTTGAAGAAAGCTCAGATTCAGTTGATTTCATCAGCTGATCAAGAATTGTCTTGTCCTCTTCTCTCTCAACAAAGGCAAGACATTAAAACTTCTTTTCTAAATTTCTGTAGGATCTGTTTTACACAGATCTGAGTTGTAAGCCTGTGATATAAAGGCTGAGTGTAGGAGAGTTGATCTCTGAGTGGTAGGGCTGTTTGCCTGAGTGTAGGAGAAGGTTCTTCTCTGAGTTGTAGGACTTGTGGCAAGGCTGAGGTAGGGCTGTTGTGCCTGAGTTGTAGGAACCTATCCAGGTTCTGAGCTGTAGGATCTGAGGATCTGAGAATAGTGGAAGTTTGGCCGAATCTAGCATACTGCTAGATAGGTGAAGGGGGAAAGTGGATGTACCCAGACCTTGGGGAACCACTATAAAACATTGTGCAATCTGTGATGATTAAATGTCTGTGAATGCTGTGCTGGATGTTTTAATTTTTGTAATTGAATTCTGCCTAAAAATTTGAACAAGCAATTAGAACCTATTCACCCCCCCCCCCTCTAGGTGTTTAGGTTGTCTTGAATGTAAAACTATCAAGTGGTATCAGAGCCAGGTTCCTCAAAAAGGACTTAACAATCTGAGGTAGATCTGAAAGGCAGAATCAAGATTCAAGAAGATGGGTTCTGGAGAGAATCATAAGGAGCTAGGGTCTATGAAATTACCCATATGCAAGAAGGAAATCTTTGGAATTTGGAAAGAAAGAGTCAGGTTGTTTATGGAGGCATCTGACCCAAGAATATACATCACAGTTCAGGAAGGACCCTTCATTCCAATGAAGGTATCAGTTCTTGATGCTAATATTCAAACTCCAAAGAGTTATTCTGAAATGACCAAGGATGAAATCATTTTGGCAACCATGGATAAAAGAGCACAGAACATTATTGTAAGTGCCATAGATGATTCAACATTTCAGAATCTGATTCACTGCAAGACCTCCAAAGAAATGTGGGACACATTGATTGTCTACATGGAGGGATCAGAAGAAGTAAGACAGGACATGAAATCTATGCTCAATCAGGAATATGAAAGTTTTAGACAAGGAAAATCTGATAGCATAACTGAGTGCTATAAGAAATTCTATAGAATTGTGAATGAGCTAATGTCCTATGGAAGAGTCTTCAGTACTTATGAACTGAATGACAAATTCTTGAGATACTTAACAAAGGATTGGGACACAAAGATCTGTGC
This sequence comes from Platanthera zijinensis, assembly GCA_039513925.1. Classification (NCBI taxonomy): domain Eukaryota; kingdom Viridiplantae; phylum Streptophyta; class Magnoliopsida; order Asparagales; family Orchidaceae; genus Platanthera; species Platanthera zijinensis. The sequence goes on along the minus strand of CM077082.1, from coordinate 122,249,501 downwards.
CATAAGAGAAGTGGCTAAATTGGCAAAGATCTCTCCTCCCACCTTGTTTGGAAAGTTGCTATCCTATGAAATGCAACTTTTGGTGAGGAAGGAGGAGGAAAAGAATTCAAGAGGAGAGCATAGAGAAAAGACTGTGGCATTCAATGCAAAATCCATCAGAAAGAATAGGAGGATATCACCATCCCATCCTAAGGAAATTGCAGAAGTCAGTTCAGAAAATTCAGATAATCAAGGTTTAGAAAGCTGTGATTCAGATGCAGACTTTGCTGCATTCACAAGGCAATTCCAGAGGTTCTTGAAGAAGAAACAGTGGAAGTCTAAGCCCTCTACTTCACAGCAAGTTGATGACTATTATCAGAAGAAAAAGTCATCAAGGAAAGAAAAGAGCAGATCAAAGCCCAGCAAGGCTACTACTTCAAAGATTGTCTGCTATTGTTGCAATAGACTTGGACATGTAGTGGCTGACTGTCCTGATAAGAGAAAGGAGTCTTCAAACAAGAATAAGACTCATAAAAAGGGCAAGAAGGAGAAATCCTTTGTTGCAAAGAAGGATAAAAGCCTAACAGATCAGTCAACTTCAGAGTCAGAATCTGAAGTAGAAGCATATATTGGACTATATGCTGTATCTGAAGAAGAGGAGTTTCTGCAGTTGCTAGACTCCATCAATGAACAAGAGGATCATCAGTGCATGGGACTGATGGCAGGATCAGAAGAGGACATATGCCAGAATCAGTATGGTCCTAATAAGGTACAATGTCCTTCTATGAAATCTGTTTGTAGTACAAGTACAGAATCAGCTACATCTGCATCAAGTGATGTAGAAGCATCTGAATCTGAAGGAGATGTCTATCAATTGATAGATAAGTATGGGGACTTATTGCAGGCCCTTATGAAAAGCAAGAACCTGGTTAAATCTCAGGCTCATGAAATTGCTGAACTAAGGGTAGCTGCAACTGAGTTAGAGAAAGTAATTGATCAAAAGTTAAATGAAATTGCAAAGCTGAAGAATATAACTATTATTCAGATGGGCACAATTAATTATACCAATGATCAAGTGAAGAGTCTGGAGGCCAGACTAAGAATTGAAAAAGATTTAGTGGCTAGTTACTCTAAGCCAAAGTCTGTCTTACCCTTGATTGATGAATTTGTGAATCAAAAGGGTAAGGCAGGATTAGGATTCAAAGGTAACTCCAGGGCTGGCCAATTCAAGAGGAAAGGCAAAGCTCCTGTCAAGCCACTGAACTTTTTAGTCCCTATTAAGTTTAGAAAGGTGGAAGTGCCTTCTAACCTATATGATCATGAAAATATTCATGGTCATATTAAGTCTAATGTTCTGAAAAACAAGGGTGTAAATGCCAACAGGCCTACCTATGTTCATAAACCCAATGGTTATAAAAAATCAGTGGGTGAAGCTGCTGCAGCACCAGCAATGGACAGAAATTCTTTTGTCAAGGATGTATCTAGAACTAGATACAATAGGTTTGAATGTTGGTGCTGTGGCAAGAGAGGCCATTTTGCACTAGACTGCTGGCATAACACAAGTGTTAGAAAGAACAATAGTCTACCTGTTAGAAGAAATAATGGTAGCTTTCTTAATGCTAACTTGAACCAAGGACCCAAGACTTGCTTGGGTTCTAAGGGTAAGTAAATCTGTGTTGCAGGTGAATCCAAGTAACCATACCCCTATATGGTACTTGGATAGTGGTTGTTCCAGGCACATGACTAGAATAAAGGGGCTGCTGAAGGAGTATTCATCTGTCAAAGATGGACCTAAAGTGATCTTTGGTGGATCTAAAAAAGGAGTCATCAAAGGGTTTGGTAACATTTCTTCTAACCTAATTACTATCACCCAAGTGGCTTATGTAAAAGGTTTGAAACATAATCTAATAAGCATAAGCCAGCTGAGTGATTTAGGATATGACATTTCATTTGTTAAGGATGGATGTCATATCAAAAGGTCAAGTGATCAAGAGATCATTTTGACTGGGTATAGGAAGAGAAATGTATATTGTCTTAATTTTGTATGTGAGAATAAAGCTTCTCCCATCTGTCTTGTAGCTGATCACAATGATTCTCATTGTGTTAAGTGGCACAAGAGATTGGCTCATCTTAACTACAAGACAATTGGCCAACTCTTTATCAAAGAGTTAGTGAGGAATGGTCCTTAAGTTAAGTGTATGAAGGAAGGGATATGCTCAGCTTGTCAAAAGGGCAAGCAGACAAAATCCTCCTTTCAAAGCCTTGAAAACAAGGATTCTGTGAGGTGCTTATACCTCTTGCATATGGATCTTTTTGGTCCTATGCCAGTTCATAGTCTAGGTAGGAAGGTCTACACTTTTGTGGTTGTAGATGACTATTCTAGATTTACATGGGTATTCTTTCTGAGACAGAAATCTGAAACCCCAAGTGTCTTACTTAATTTTGTAAAGCAAATTCAGAATGAACTGAATAGTACAGTGGTCAAAATCAGAAGTGGCCATGGTACTGAGTTTCAATCTGAAAGCATGACAAAGTTATGGGAAGACTTTGGGATTTTCCAAGAATTCTCCTCACCAAGAACACCTCAGCAAAATGGAATTGCTGAAAGAAAGAATAGAACATTAATTGAAGCTGGTAGAACTCTATTGAGTGACACCTCTCTACCAGAATATTTCTGGGCTGAGGCAGTAAACACTGCTTGTCATGTGATCAATAGGGCTTCTATCACCAAGAGCCACAAAAAGACTCCTTATGAGATTATGAAAGGTAGAAAACCAAATCTATCCTACTTCAGAATCTTTGGTTGCAAATGCTATATACTTAACAATGGTAAGTCATATTTGACTAAGTTTGCTGCCAAATCCCAGGATGGGATATTTGTTGGGTACAGCACAAATAGTAAGGCCTATAGAATCTTCAACTTGACTACTCAAGTTGTTGAAGAATCTGTGCATGTTGTGTTTGATGAAACAAGATTAATCAACTATGAGTTATCTTGTAGATCAAATGACTCAACAGGTATAAGCAAAGGAATGGACAAGCTCTCCATTTCTGAAGCTTCAAGGGAAGATGGAGTATTGGAAAATGAAGGATATTGTCCAGGGGGAGTACAAGACACAATAGAAGATGAAGAAAACCAAGAGGTTCAGCATAATGAACGAGCTGGAGATGTTCAACCAGAAGGGAATCTTCCTCCAGCTACAAGACATTTAAGAGACCATCCAACTGATCAGATAATAGGTGATCCAAGACAGGGAGTACATACTAGAAGCAGAAGTCAAAGCACAGTTCTGCATTCAAGTTTCCTGTCACAAATGGAGCCTAAGAAGTTTGAAGAAGCCATCCAAGACCTGCACTGGACTGATGCTATGCAAGAGGAGCTGAATCAATTCAGAAGGTGCAATGTCTGGGAGCTTGTTCCTAAACCAAGAGGCCACAATATAATTGGGACAAAATGGATCTACAGGAACAAGTTGGATGAGAATGGAGTAATAGTGAAAAATAAAGCAAGATTGGTTGCTAAAGGATACAGGCAGGAAGAAGGGATTGACTTTGATCAAACCTTTGCCCCAGTAGCAAGGCTGGAGGCAATCAGAATGTTCCTTGCCTATGCAGCCTATCAAGACTTCAAGGTATACCAGATGGATGTGAAGTCAGCATTTCAGAATGGTGATCTTAAAGAAGAAGTATTTGTAGAGCAGCCATCAGGTTTTGTAGATCCTCTTAAACCTGATTATGTTTATAAGCTTAGAAAAGCTTTGTATGGGTTAAAGCAAGCCCCAAGGGCTTGGTATGAAACCCTGTCTACTTTTCTTATTGAGAATAAATTCTCAAGAGGAAAAATTGACAAAACTCTATTCCTTAGGGAATCCAAAAGCAAGATCATCTTAGTTCAGATCTATGTTGATGACATAATCTTTGGATCTACTGAAAACAACCTTTGTAAAAAGTTTGCCAAACTTATGCAAGGGAAGTTTGAGATGAGCAGTATGGGGGAACTGAAGTTCTTCTTGGGACTCCAAGTAAGACAGACTGATGATGGCTTGTCCATATCCCAGTCAAAGTTTACTAAAGAATTAATCAAAAAGTATGGTATGGAGTCATCCTCCATCATGATAACTCCTATGGGGACGAGTATGCCTATATGCAAAGATGATGCAGGTAAACCTGTTGATGAGACTTTGTATAGAGGAATAGTTGGTTCTCTACTATATCTCACAGCTAGTAGACCAGATATTATGTATGCTACATGTGTCTGTGCTAGGTACCAAGCCTGCCCTGAAGAGTCTCATTATACTGCAGTCAAAAGGATTCTGAGATATCTTAAGGGCACACCTAATCTAGGCCTTTGGTACCCTAGGAATAGAGATTTTCTACTAACAGGTTATTCAGATGCAGACTTTGCAGGCTGTAGAGAGGATAGTAAGAGTACAACAGGTACTTGTCAATTCTTGGGAGGAAGATTGATATCTTGGAGTAGTAAGAAGCAGACCAGTGTGGCTATATCTACAGCTGAGTCAAAATATATTGCTGCTGGCAGCTGCTGTGCACAACTATTGTGGATACAGCATCAGCTTAAAGATTATGGTATTCAAGTAAGTAGAACACCTCTTTTGTGTGATTCTAAGAGTGCAATTTCTATTGCTAATAATCCTGTTTCTCATAGTAGAACTAAGCATATAGAAATTAAATACCATTTTCTTAGAGATCATGTAGAAAGAGAAGACATCACATTGGAATTTGTTAAAACAGATTATCAAATAGCAGATGTATTCACTAAGCCTTTGGATGAAACAAAATTCAATAAATTTAAAATTGAATTAGGCATGCTGACCATTGATTAGATTATCAACAAACTTACAAATAACATATTAGATTATCAAATGGTCTTAAATGGTGTAGACAGAAACAGAAATTGGCTAAGTAAAAAAGTGTCGACACATTCAGTGATAAAGTGTCGACTCAGTGAAGTAATGTCGACAAGTCAGAAATATTGTGTCGACACAGAGAATATGTGTCGACACTTAAGAATTAAATTGTCGACTTATCCAGGAATGTAGTGTCGACTTCACCAGAATAGTGATGTCGACACTTACAAATTTTGTGTCGACACTTATCCTAAGAGTCGACACAGATTTTCTGATACTCTACTATATCTCTCAGGTGTCGACATATCCACATTTGGTGTCGACACATAGTAGACAGATTTGTTGACGAGACAATAGAAGTTTGTGTCGACACATTCCATCTGTGTCGACACATATAGACTGTTTTTGCCCGCTAGAAGGTATAAATAGGTCAAGAACTTATTCTGTCGACACGCTTACAAGATTTTCGAGACTGAAACCCTGTGTCAACTTTCTCTCTCCCTCTCTCTTCTCTCAAGCTTTCTCACCAGAACAATGGCGCCGAAGATTGAAGACAACATCAATGAAGGTTATGAGTTAGTAAAGATTGCCTTTGCCGAAGCCCCAACAGATGTTCAACGAGTTATCTCTCTTATTTCCGAATCCGGATTAGAGTTCATAGTTTCTGAACCTTCCAAGATATGGAAGAAGGAGGTGCATGAATTCTTTAACTCTGCATCAATAGGTTCAGATGTTCTCAAGATAAAGTCCATTGTGCATGGGTCGACAGTGAAGATTACCCCAAGAAGTCTAAGGAAAATTCTACATTTACCAATAATTGAGAATGAAGAAGAAGTCCCTGCTTCTAAGTTAAGGGAGGCTATCCAATGGTGCAGATTGGATCCCACTCTGAAGATTGGAGCTGCTTTCAATAGGAAAGGGATGAATCAGCAAGGGAAATTTCTGTCTGAAGTAGTTGGCAAGGTGAATCTGTGCAAACCAGGGGGACATGATAGGATTTCAGCCTCTATGTTCAGCCTCATGACCAGAATTGTGTTTACAATTCCAACTGATTGGTCAGCTGTAATCTTTGAAAAGATCAAGGAAGGACTAAAGAAGCCAAATCAGGCTAGAATTATGAGTTTATATACGAATGGAGTGATCCCTGAGGTAATGCAACACCTGCCAGGAACAAAGATCAATCACATGAGAAAGATGGACATGAGATTGTTTTCTAGGTGGGATAGGGTGCTGTCTAAGGATGTGCCTGATGAGAGCAGGCAGGATACCCCAGTGAAATCCTCTTCTCATGCTCAAGATACTGAGCAGCTTCAAGAAGAACAAGAGAGGAAGCAGGATGAAGATCACCTTGTGTCTACTCCAGCCCAGCAAGACACTATACCTGCACAAATGCAGGGGGAGCAAGCTCATTCTCCTGCCCAGAATGAATCTACTCCTAACCAGGTATAGTTGCAGGGGGAGCTGGTGTATTTTCTTATAAAAGACATTTCTAATATTTCAATTTCTGTACAGTTGCAGGGGGAGCAAGTGTACTCACCTGCCCAGGACATTACCAATACTGAACAGGAATAGGGGGAGAAGATGTCAGACCCAGTGCAAGAGGCAGTCCAAATTGATATCTCCAAAGATCTGAATATAGAAGATCTAATTGATACATCTTCTGTTCAAGCTCAGAAGGAATATACTCTAGATGAGTTATTCCCTAATGTTGATATGGATACTGATAGAGTAGAAGAGGGGCAAGAGATTGAAAAAGCCCTTGACATGGAGATAGAAATTGAGAAGGAGCAAATAGTTGAGGGGGAGTCTGTGCATGTTGAGGCTGAACAACATGGCACTGAGACAGATATTCCTCCTCCTCCTCAAGAAAGAGTTCAAGTTGATAGTTCATCTGAATCTGAGACTGAAGAAGCCAGAATGGCTAAGAAGAGAAAACTTGTAGTCTTCAAGAGAAGGAGCAAAGGTTATAAGCAGGCTCTACAGACTACAACTCAACCATCCCATTCTGAATTTAATTATAACAAGTTTATGGTTGATTTGCAAGTTAAGTTAGATGACCATAGAGTGGCAGTTGAAAAATATGTTGATGAGAGCAATAAGGCCCTTCAATTTGACTTGGCTCAGGATATAAAGTCAATTCGATTTGAAGTCAATATGCATAAGAAGGAGATGACAGATTGCTTCCATAAGGGAGGTAATGTTGTGGTGTATTTGGTAAAACAACAGCAGTCCATCATCCCTAAAGTGGATGATATTGCTCTAAAGCAAAGCTATGTTTTGGAGAATCAGCTAAGGATGAATGACAATTTAACTGAATCTCATCATGAGATTATTGCTGAATTGAAAAAGAATACTCCAGGCCTGCCTGCAGCTAGAGCAAAGGAGATGGAAGAATTTGATAAGACATTTCAAGCTGCTATTTAATCTGTTAAAATTGCTATCACTACCTCTCAAAAGGACATATCTGACAAGCTTCAAAAGTTAAAACAATTTTTTAAAGAGGGTGTGAATTATCTGGATGGACAGATCAGATTTCAGAAGGAAGATCTAAGAGATCATATTACCAAAGAAGCCATAAAGGGGGAGAGGTTGTTAGTTCATGCAGGCTCAGAGCACACCAAATGGGTGACCAATAGTATTCGAGCCACATTGGGATATCCACCTTTGTGTGATGATGCTATGGTGGCTGAGTCTGGAATACAAACAGGTCTACTTGAAGGCAATCAAACTGAGGTTGCCCAAGTTATTTACCCTCCTCCAGATTTTGATATGATTGATCAGCAAGTTCAAGATATGTATAGCCCTCCAAAGGAGGTTAACAGGGTTGTTATTGAGAAGGTGGATAAGCCTGAGGCCACTTTGAAAGAACAGCAAGATGCTCTACTATCTAAGAAGAGATTTAGAGAGCAGGCTGAACTTAAGCCAGATTTTGAGCAGTGGAGCCCTACTTCAAGAAATATTATACTCACTGCATGGAAGGCTGTGAAAGACCAAGTTCATGAAAGAGGAATGTGGTATAATGTAATAGAATAGCAAAAGCATGAAGCTAGGCAGGAGGCAATAGTACAGTTCAAAAGAAATGCCAAGCTGGGTAGGCTGCCACCAGATGCTCAGGAGCCGAGCAAGTACTTTCCAAAGCCCTTTCATTACTTTGAAAGGCAAAGGATCAAGGAAGAAGCAAAGAAGAAGGCTGATCAAAAAGGCAAGAAGCCAGCTGAAGATGTTGAAGCTCCTGTGAAGGCTCAAATCCAATCTGGCAAAGGGATTGTCATTAGAGAGCCTGATCAGTCTTAGTTTTAAGTTCTTTCAAATGTGTTTTGTAATGTTTTGATTAAATCATTCAATGTTAAACTCTGTAATCAAACATTATCAAGTTATAAACAATATTTTGTTTGGAATCATATAATGTTCACTCTGTGATGGATTATTCATATTTTTGGAATCATATAATGTTCACTCTGTGATGGATTGTTCATATTTTGTTTATATTAAGTATTCCTGTTATGTCATATATCATCATATTATACTTTTTATAAATGGTGTATATCATTGGCTATAGGAGTTATGACTTCTCCAAATAGGGGGAGATTGTTGGGTATATTGGAAAATGTGTACCTGATTTGAAGAAGCCTAACTTAGCTCAATGATATACATCAAGGTGTATTTGATGTTGTTTTAAGTTGACATGTGCAGGTGAAGAAGTGTTAAAGAATGCAGAAAAATATTCTAAGTCCATGTGTCGACACCTGAAGAAACAGTGTCGACACTTCAGAATATTTGTGTCGACACTTGAAGGAAGCTGTGTCGACACAGAGAAAGATAGTCGACCACATTTGTGTCGACACTGGGAAGCAGTGTCGACTCACAGGAAGATAGTCGACCATATTTGTGTCGACACTGGGAGGCTGTGTCGACACAATGAGACAGAGTCGACACACATTGGCAGAAGTCGACAATACTTGTGTTGACACCAGAAGACTAAGTCAACATATACTGAGTTCTGAATCTACAACAACTGTGTCGACACACAGGACTTGTGTCGACACACTGCAAAGTCAAGACTAAGTTATTCTCTGAAGAAGCTGTGTCGACTTAAAGGCAAACTTGTCGACATCATCAAAAGCTGTGTCGACACCAAAGTTACTTGTGTCGACACATACAGACAGTTGGTCTCGACACTTCCTGACAGTCTGTCTCAACACATTGCTGACCAAGACTAAGGCACAGGATCTGTTTGAAGACTTGACAGCTGTGGGTTGCAGCCAGTTAACTGATGTTGTCAGACTTGTCAGAAGACAGTTATAAACCGGATCAGCCAGTTACCATTAAGAAGATCTATATATAGACAGATTCAGAGAAAAGTAGACATAGTAATGAGAAGATTGAACTTTGGCAATCAAATTGAGAAATCAAATCAAGAAGGTGTAATACACTAAAGAAGATCTTCATCAGAAGATCTAAGAAGACGATCTCAGGATCGATCTAAGAAGAGTTCTAACAAGAATTCAGAAGTATCATCAAAGGTGTTGGATAGAGAGGGATCCACCCATTTTGAAGAAGAAGAAGGAAGCCATCAGTGGTTTCTCAAGAAGCTGTTTGGAAATCAACTCAGCTAAGTTCAGATTCAAGAAGCTTTGAAGAAAGCTCAGATTCAGTTGATTTCATCAGCTGATCAAGAATTGTCTTGTCCTCTTCTCTCTCAACAAAGGCAAGACATTAAAACTTCTTTTCTAAATTTCTGTAGGATTTGTTTTACACAGATCTGAGTTGTAAGCCTGTGATATAAAGGCTGAGTGTAGGAGAGTTGATCTCTGAGTGGTAGGGTTGTTTGCCTGAGTGTAGGAGAAGGTTCTTCTCTGAGTTGTAGGCCTTGTGGCAAGGCTGAGGTAGGGCTGTTGTGCCTGAGTTGTAGAAACCTATCCAGGTTCTGAGCTGTAGGATCTGAGAATCTGAGAATAGTGAAAGTTTGGCCGAATCTAGCATACTGCTAGATAGGTGAATGGGGAAAGTGGATGTACCCAGACCTTGGGGAACCACTATAAAACATTGTGCAATCTGTGATGAGTAAATGCCTATGAATGCTGTGCTGGATGTTTTAATTTTTGTAATTGAATTCTGCCTAAAAATTTGAACAAGCAATTAGAACCTATTCACCCCCCCCCTCTAGGTGTTTAGGTTGTCTTGAAAGTAAAACTATCAGTTAGTTTACTATCTTTCAGCATTTCTTCCTTGTAATTTCCATTTCATAATTTAGTTTTACTTTTGCAATTTCAATTCAAGTACTTTCTCTTAGCAATCAAGTTCTTCCTTTTCTTCTTTCCTTGTATCGTTTATTTCATGTCATATAGCTAATTTCTTTAGCACTTGATCATGATCTTTGAATAAACCTCTTTTTGTCAAACCATTTTACTACTATTTATTTATCATTGAATTATATTTTATTTAATTCATATTTTTCGGATATGTTCTTCGATCTTAGATCTGCATCTTAAATGACCGAGAGGTTGTGGATACGAGGAGATCACTCAAAGATAAAATGAGTTGCATGCACTCCTCGAGAGAAGACGACATAAATCTGCCAGATTAGAGTCAAATCCAGTAGTGGGTTACACCACTTAAAGCAAGCTTAGGGGTTTCGACTGACCGAGGGGTCTTAATCGATCAATCTAAGGTTAGTCAAAAGCATGAGCTCGAGAGAGATGGTTTTGTATCTTGGGAACCTCCACGGTCGAAGTGAGGAAATTAGAGTTTGTGTTTTATAAAAAGTTTATTCAAAGGGAGTCTAGATCAAGTGCTTGTTTTAGTTTATTTTCTTCTTATAAGTTTAATTTAACCCTTTTTATATTTAGATAAAATAAAATTAATTTGCGTGAGTAGAAGTACTCAGCAGGCCCCGAGTCTAATACGACATTTTCTATACTATATTTTGACAGGTACACTTACCTATTTGGGATTTTAGTTTGGATTTATTTTTAAAACTATAGAAAATCTTTATCAAGATACATGCCCATGTGAGGGAAGTAGAGGAAGATCTGGAGGAGGAGGAGGAGTAGGCCGAGGTGATGGCCATGGAAGAAGTCGAAGAGGAGAAAGATCTTGTCCAAGGTGAGGGGTCCGCGCTCGAGTGGGAAGAGCAGTCCGATTGGAAGGGGCGGAAGAAGTGGTGGAGCTGGAAGTTCTCACCCAGGGGGGAAGGGTGGAGAAAGTGCAGGTCAATTGGGGGCTGAGCCCAGAGGATTAGGGGAAGATGTTGAAGTGCATCTAGAAGAATATGGATATCTTCGCATAGAGCACGATAGACATGCTGGGAATGATGTGGATGTTGATTGCCACCGCCTAAACCATGATCCCGATGCTCAACCCATCCAGCAGAAGAAGAGGTCCACTACCAACATGCTGGCTGAGCCCATCCGGGAAGAGGTGGGTAAGCTTCTTAAGGCAGGATTTGTATTAGATATCTAGTACCCAGGCTGGGTCTCCAAGGTGGTGATGGTCAAGAAGGGGGACGAGCGCTGGAGAATGTGTGTCGATTTTTCACTTTTGAAAAAGGCCTGTCCTAAGGATTGTTATCTCCTTCCTTGAATCGAAGCGCTGTTTTACACAACTGTCGGTTTTTCTCTAATGAGTTTTTTAGATGCCTTATAAGGATATCACAAGATCATGATGCACCCGCCCGACATAAAGGATGTTTTCTTCATCATTGGATACGCGTGCTACTATTATAAGATGATTACCTTTGGGCTGAAGAATGTAGGGGCAATGTATCAAAGAATGATGGACCGAGTATTTCGGGAGCAAAAGGGAAGGAATTTGGAGGTGTATGTGGATGAACTCATGGTGAAGAGTCGGGATGCGGAATCTCATCTCCAAGATATGGAGGAGACCTTCAACACCCTGCGAAAGTATAAGATAAGGTTTAACCCCCTGATGTGTGTTTTCGGGGCAAGCAGGGCAAAGTTCCTGGGTCACCTCCTTTCTCCTGCGGGGGTGGAACCCAACCCTGATAAGGTAAGGGCAATCATGGAGTTGGGGTCACCACAAAATGCCAAGTCCAACTCCTGACAGGAAAGCTTGCAAGGCTGAGCAGGTTCCTCTCTCGGGCTGGAGAGAAATACATGCCTTTCTTCAGGTGCTGAGGGGAGGCTAGAAATTGAAATGGTCCAAGGAGTGCGTGGAGGCTTTCCAAGTACTGAATAGACAACTAACTCAGGCTCCACTTCTCTAGGGACCAAAGGAGGGGGAAGATTTATCCCTGTACCTTAGGGTCGGGGCCTAGGTCGTAAGCTCAGTCTTGGTCCCGGAGGAGGGAAAAAAGCAGCCGTCGATCTATTATGTGAGTAGGGTCCTGAGGAAGATAGAGCTTCAATACCTGATCCTGGAGAAGTTGGCTTTCATCTGTTCATCTCGGCTCGGAGGCTCCGGCCATACATCCAGGCACATTCCATCCGGGTGGTGACTGATCACCCCCTCTACAACATCTTTGAAAGGGTAGAACATTTAGGGAGGCTGGCAAAATGGTCAGTAGATCTAAGTGAGTTTGACATATCTTTTGTCCCTCGCCTCTCAATAAAGGCTCGTATAATGGACAACTTCTTGGCCGACTATGTGGTATAGGTGGCAGAGATGGAGCTCACTCGTCTAGTTCCCTGGAAGGTGATTATGGATGATGCCTCAGGGAGACATTCTTTGGGAGTAAGAGTAATCCTAAAGAGACCGAAAGGTACGAGGATAGAGAAGACGATGGTCTTTTACTTTCCAATTACCAACAACCAAGTGGAATACGATGCAGTAATAGCAGGGTTAGGCCTAGCAAGGAAGCTGGGGGTGCATGACGTAGAGGTGCTAATAGAATCCCTTGTGGTGTCCTCTTAAATCAACGACGAGTTCGAAGCAAGGGATCCTACTCTCCAGTTATACCTAGCAAAGGTGAAGGGTGTCATCGGTATGTTCCAAAAATTTTCCATCCGACATGTGATACAGGAAGAAAGCGTACAAGTAGATTGATTAGCCAAGTTTTGACCCAGTGTGCGAGGAACCATGACTCACCTATTCTTCCCTTCTATTGAAGAGGGGGAGTTGATGGAGGTGAGCCAATGCCCCTCATGGATAGACCCCTTTGCTGCTTTATTATCCACGGGGGAGTTCCAGGAAGACCTGGACAAGAAGCACATCAAGTATAAGTCGGTGTAGTACCGAATGCGCGATGAGAAGTTATACAAAATGTTGGGTCCATTGCCCACAATATTCCCTAGAGTGGATTTGAAGAGGCATCACAATCAAGACTAAGAGCATAGTGTATTTAATGTATTCTTAAGTTCATGTATATAGGTTTTCCTTGATTGGACAGGTGAACAAAAAGAGTAAGCTGGAAGTCAGCTAATTTGACTAAGGAAAAAACGTTGAGACAGCTGAAACAGCTGAGAAGAATGTCTCAACATAACTACTGAGACAGTTGAGAAAGAATTCGTCGAGCTCAGGTATGAATTCATCGAACTCGGTTCAGAGTTCGTCGAGCCCAACTCACCATTCGTCGGGCTAAATTCAGAGCTTGAGATTCTGAGTTCATCGAGCTCAGTTGAGAATTCGTCGAACTGAGTTCAGAGTTCGTCGAGCTCAGTTCACCATTCATCGAACTCAGTTCAGTATTCGTCGAACTAAGTTTAGGATTATGCATAAGGAAAAAACTGTTGTGACAAATATTAGTCTTAGCATAACCGCTGAGAAAAGTGTTAGTCTCGGCATAATCGCTGAGACAAGTGTTTGTCTCAGCAGAGAATAAGAAAGCACTGAGACAGTTAAGCAGGAAAATGGCTAAGGCTGAAAGCGTTGAGTGAGGAGTGCTCACTCAATGCTCTCAACGCCTAAGATGTTGCAGAGGCAAAAATGTTGTTAAGGAAAAGAGCGTTGAGTGGAGGTTTCTCACTCAATGTTGTCAATGCCTAGTGGAGACAGAATTTTGTATAAGGAGTTTGGCATTGAGTGATGTTCACTCACTAAATGCAAAGCAGCAGAAAGCTGATAAAGCAAGTTGGCATTATGTGAAGCTTAATCACTCAATGCCTAGAAACAAAATTATATTCTAAGTAGTGTAGCGTTTAGTGAAGGTTACTCACTCAATGCCAAGAGACAGTAATTTTTTTTAAGTGTTCTGGCATTGAGTGATGCTTACTCACTCCACGCCTATGCTAATGTTGTTAGATTTTTGGCTAAGTCCACAGTTTATGACGTCAGTAAGTCAACAAGTTAGCATATTTCAAATTAGTGGTGGGATGGCTACACTACGCAACAAATGTTTCCGCATACCTACTGTATGACAGTTGGCATCAAAGAAAAGTTGTTGCTAGCCATTAATTATGTGGGGCCCACTGCTCAAGGGCCATTGGGACAAAATCAATAAAAGAAAAGGGCTATTATAAAGAAAGAGAGCTTTTTTGGAGAAAGTAATCAGGCAGTTCTTCTTCTCCGCCGTTGTTGTGGAGCTGAAGAACAGGGAGCTAGGGTCTACAAGATAGAGAGCAAGTTAGCTGTTGGAATCAACATCTTCAACAGCAAGATAGCTGGTGTGATCTTCATCTACACCGGCAAGTTAGCTCAAAAGGATTCTCTTAGGAAAAGGTAGCAGCTTGGGTTGATCCTTGCTGCAGGTGCTTTACAGGCTCAGCTAACAAACTTAAGGAGAATTCTCTTGGGGAGATGTGAAGAAGATGATAGGGCTGAGCAGTTGGCTCAATTCAGAAAGGGGCAGAGAAGTTGATCTGCAAGTTACTTCCAACACAGGTCAATGAGATCTTTATCCTTGTTGCTATAAAGAAAGGAGTTGGGCTGGGATTCTCCCAGCTTAGGTTGCAGTAAGATCTGCTGCAGTTACTTCTCTAGCTCCAGCTAGAAATAATCCCAGCTGCTGAGAAGTGAAAGTTAGGTATAATTATTTACTTAGTACAGATAAGTAGACTCAGGAAATATATTTCTTGGAGTCAAGGTAGGGCTGAGTGTATCTCAGTCCAGGTAGATTGTCATAGTGAAATTTCACTTGTGGACATTCATCACACCAACCCACATCCATCCTTTAGGATCCAAGTGTGGATCTGAGCTGTAGGGCTTAATTTCCTAAGGTAGGAGAGTGCTTTTATCTGAGGTAGGATCCAAGTATGGATCTGAGTTGTAGGGCTTAATAGCCTTAGGTTAGAGAGTGCAGCTCTCTGAGGTAGGATCCAAGTGTTGATCTGAGTGTAGTTCCTTTTTGCCTGAGGTAGGTGACAATCTTATCACTGAGTTGTAGGTTCCTGGAAGGGCACTGAGGTAGGTACCTATTGGGTACTAAGCTGTAGGAGTGTTGCAGCACTCTGAGAGTAGGGTCTTGTGCCTAAAGTTGTAGGGATGAAAAGCCTGAGCTGTAGGCCTTAGAGAAAAGGCTAAGGTAGGTGGCTTGAGGGTAACTAAGTGTAGGAGCACTACAGAGCTCTTAGGTAGGATCCCTTATGGATTTGAGGTAGGGTTGTCCTCCCAGCCTGAGTGTAGGGATTAATAGCCTGAGGTAGGTGGTCTACTGACCACTGATGATTAGTTTTAGTCATTGTTTTTGGGATAATTTAGTAGCCTAAATTCCTAAGTTTATTTATAATTTTATTTATTTTATGTCTGTTTTGTTTTATTTCTCATTTAATGTCTTTTATGTTATGATATTATAATTTCTAACTTTTGTGTTTTCTTTTGTTATGTTATGTTTAGTTTAGTTTTAATGTTTGTTGTTTATTTTTATGTTTTGTTAGTGTTTTATTATTGTTATGTTATATTACATTATGTGGTTTTTAGTTTTATTTATTATAATTATTATGTTCAATGTTAATGAATAATATTAAGTGTTTAATGTTTTGTTTGTTATATTTTGTAGGTTCAAGCCAATTTGGAGCAGCCCGGCCTCCATTACAAGCAACCCGGGCACATCATTCAAGCCCAACACAAGAGCAGCCCGAGCCCTTCAACATGGAGCAGCCCTCTACCCGAGCCCACCTCTCAAGCAGCCCCTACACTCCTACCCGAGCCCTCATCCATTTGTTTCAGCCCATAAAGCCTACAAGCATCCCACTCCTACCCGAGCCCACTAACCATGCATGCATTTCCAATGCATGTGGACGGCCCCTCTCTTTTCCCCTTTCTACACACTTCCATTCATTCCCCCTCTCTCTCCTCATTATTGCATTCATGCATTCTCCAACCTCATGGTCGGCCACCCTCTTCTACATTCATCCACTTTCTATAAAAAATCTCCTATTTTCATTCCATTAAATGCCATACAATTCATCCATCATACCCTCTCTCTCCCTTCATTTAATTAATGCATGAACCTTCTCTCCCTTATGTGGCCGGCCACCCCCTTATCCCCTCATTTTCCCTTCATTCGAGAATCTTCCTCCTCACTTATAAAAGGAACCAATGACACATGCTTTAGGAAGTTGGATTGGAGAGAGAGCAAGAGAGTTCTAGTGCTAGTTTCCTTCTTTTATGGCTATGTATGCTTTTTCTTTCTTGTTGTAATTTCCTTGTTATTGTAATAGTCTTGTTATTAGTAGAATAATATTGGCTTTTATTTCCTTATTGTGTACTCCTTTTTTTTCATAAATCAATGCAAATGAATTTTCTTCATCTTATTGTGGTTTTCCTTTCAATCATGCGTAGCTAATTTCTCTAAGCCTTCGATCGTGAGGATCCACAAAAATAAGATGAAAGTTTCTTTTATTTCATAGTTTTATTTTTGCTTAATTTTACTCAATCCTTCTTTGATCTTTATTTTGTCGACTCCGTATTTCCGGTGTACGGTAGTAGGCTTTGCATCTCATATTTAAGTAGCCGAGAGGCTCGTGAATGTGAAAGATTACTCAAAGAAGGAAGGAGTTGAACGCAACCCTAGAGATAGGATGACGTAAATCTTCCGGATTGGAGTCAAATCCAATAGTGCGGGTCACCTCGATAATGCGGCTTTAGGCCTTTTTGACTTGAAAGAGATTTCGGTCAAAACGTCTATAAGTCAGGGGATTTAATGCTCTAGCGAGATTATTTCCTAATATCGGATCCATCACGGTCGAGTATGATTTGAAAATTTAAAACTATGCCTTTTCATCCCTCTCATTTCGTTTTATGGTGAATCTTCGATCGAATGCTAGCTCTTTATTATAAGTTTTACGTCATATAAAAAATTATCTTTTATTTTACTTTTAAAATTCTCAAATCCCAACAATTTTCAGGTAGGATAATAGTTCAAGCGTGAGTAGCAGTACTTGACAACCCCGAGTTTAAATACGACCTTGATACTACGATTCGACAGGTACGCTTGCCTGTTCGTGTTTTAGCCCATCAAGTTTTTGGAGCCGTTGCCGGGGAACTTATTCGTCAATATTTTGAAAATGCTTTCGCTATTACTTCTGCAAAAATCCAAAAAAAAATTTCTTTCTCGTATTCAAGTTTTTATTTCCTTTCTTTCTTCTCTCCATTCTCATTTTTTTAGTGCATGACCCGCACGAATCCGTTGCTACTTGTTGATTTGGACCAAGAAATCGAACACTCCTTTCGGAGACAACTGCGATTCGGGGCTTCCACTTCTCAGACAGTGGTTGAGGATTCCTATGGTGATTGTAATTTTAATTCTGAAATGGGAGATCCTAACCCAGGAATGGCTTAGCAAAGGACCATGTCCGATTATGCTCGACCCAACCTGGAGGGAACAGAAACAAGTATTGTTCGACCTGCGATTGCGAACAATAACTTCGAGCTTAAGCTTAGCATCATACAAATGGTGCAGCAGTATGTATAGTTCGATGGATTACAAGATGAAGACCGAACCTTACATATTGTTAGTTTTCTTGAAATCTGTGACACCTTTAAAATAAATGGTGTCTCAGACGATGGTATAAGGCTAAGACTCTTCCCTTTCTCCTTAAGAACCAAAGCCAAACAGTGGTTGAGTTCTCTTCCAAGAGGATCAATCACTACTTGGAACATTCTATTTGAAAAATTTCTTGCAAGATATCCCCCCCCCCCCGCCAAAACTGCTAAGCTAAGAAATGATATAACTTCATACTCTCAAATTGCTTCTAAGACCCTCTATGACACTTGGGAGAGGTTCAAGGAACTTTTGAGATGCTGGCCCCATCATGCTCTGCCTGTATGGTTATAGGTTCAGACATTTTACAATGGGCTAAATCAAGAAACTAAGCAAATGATAGATGCCGCTTCTGCTGGTCTTTGGACCACAAAACTCTGGAAGCCGCTCTTGAGCTTATCGAGGACATGGCGATGAACACTTATCAGTGGAATTCATCTAAAACTCTCCCATCTAAACCTGTAGGTATCTATGAAGTGGATTCGGTGTCGCAATTGGCGCTGCAATTGGAGATACTGAACAAGAAGATTTTGGAGATGACTGCTGCCTCCGCCACTAAGGTATTTGAAAATGTAAATGTTGCTGCTGCTACCGAGCAGGTGGATTATCTGGGGAACATACCAAGGCCTGCTCAAAATAATGCTGCCAATAATTTTTCTGCTTTTTCTAATTTTTCTGCTCCTCCTGGTTTTAATGCAGCAATGAATTCTTATCACCCTGGATGGCGTAACCATCCTAATTTTTTTTGGAGTAATAATGCTAATGTCATACACCCACCGCACGATTTTACACCACCACCATAACAAAACCAAAATTTTCAAAAACGTTCCCCTTTCGAAGAGATCCTTTCTAAATATATAAGCTCAAACGAAGCCAATATTAGAAGTCTAACTGGGTCCGTGAAAATTTTTGAAAACCAGGTCACGCAACTTGCCAAGGCTTTTTCCGAGAGACCACCTGGAACTCTTCCCTCGAATACTGAGCCTAACCCAGGGGAGCACGCAAATGCGATTTCCCTTCGGAGCGGTAAGGTTATTAACGAGCCCACCACAAGGGAAGAGCCAAAGGTGATTGTCCCTCCTGTTTTGGAAATAATTATCCCCACGTAAAATGATAAATCAACTTTTGGAAATGAAAAATCTACTTTTGATAAAGAAAAAGATATTTATTTTTTTCTGATTTTGGAAAAGAAAATGACGACATTCAAAATGATGCTCCGGTTGTTATAAAGGAATTTCTGCCACCTCCTTATCCGACTCGACTTAGGAAAGCAAAACTAGACGATCAATACCAACGTTTTCTTGAAATGTTCAAACAGATTCATATTAATTTGCCATTTCATGAAGCGATTAGTCAAATGCCTAAGTATGCAAAATATCTTAAGGATTTATTAGCGAAAAAGATGAAAATGGAAAATTTATCGCATGTAACCTTAAATGAAGAATGCTCGACGGTCGTTAAAAACTCTAATCTTCCTAAAAAGATAAACGATCGGGATAGTTTTTCCATTCCTTGCATTTTTGGTGATCTGTTTGTTAAACATGCGTTAGCGGATCTAGGAGCGAGCCTCAATTTGATGCCCTTTTCTTTATTCAAAAAACTAGGATTGGGCACTCTTAGCCCTACAAGAATGAGTATCCAATTAGCTGATAGGTCAATTAAGTATCCTTTAGGTATCATTGAGGACGTGCTAGTAAAGGTAGACAAATTCATCTTCCCGGTGGATTTTGTCATTCTCGATATTGAAGAGGACGTCGAAGTCCCTCTTATCCTTGGTCGACCCTTCCTAGCCACCTCTCGAGCGGTCATCGATTTTAGTAACGGAAAGTTGTTTTTGTGTGTGGGAGATGATGAGGTCACTTTTTCTATCAATCAATCAATGAAAAACTCTTTAAAAAATGATGATTCATGCTTCTTTATTGATGTTTTAAATGAAGATTCTTCACTTTCTCTCCCTAACAACTCTTCAAATGAATTTTCCTCTTCTTTTTCTGAAATTTCTTCATATGATTTTGAAAACACGGTTATGTCATTACAAGCAAATTTTGAAAATGATTCTGTCTTTGGTAGAAGAAAGTATGAAAAACTTATTTTTGAAAAAGAAAAGAATTTGAAAAACTCTTATGATGAACCACCCCATCTTGATTTAAAATCACTCCCTGATCATCTAAAATATGTCTTTCTTGAAAAAAATTCTAAATTGTCCGTTATAATCTCGGCCTATCTTTCTCAATCCGAAAACGATCAGTTGATCTAAGTTCTACAAAAGCATCGTCGAGCTATAGCGTGGCAAATTTCCGACATTTCTGGCATAAGCCCTTCTTTTTGTACTCATAAAATATTTTTTGAAAATAATCCTAAGGGTGTATTCAAACCACAACGTCGTCTTAATCTGAATATGAAAGAGGTTGTGAAGGGAGAAGTGCTTAAGTTATTAGATGCGGGGATAATTTATCCTATTTTTGATAGTCAGTGGGTAAGTCCGGTCCAGGTTGTTCCTAAGAAGGCTGGGATCACGGTAATAAAGAACAAAAATAACGACTTAATTCCAACTAGGACGATAACGGGATGGAGGATGTACATCGATTACCGTAAGCTAAATGATGCCACTCGAAAAGATCACTTCCCCATCCCCTTTATCGATAAAATTTTTGAACGTTTATCCGGGCACAGTTTTTATTGCTTCCTCGACGGTCTCTCGGGGTATTTTTAAATCCCTATCGCACCCGAGGACCAAGAGAAGACAACATTCACTTGCCCCTTCGGAACTTTTGCTTATCATAGAATTCCTTACGGGTTATGTAACGCACCCGCTACCTTTCAACGGTGTATGCTTGCTATTTTTGATAAATACGTAGAAAATATTATTGAAGTATTTATGGACGATTTTTCTGTTTTTGGCGACTCCTTTGACTTATGTTTAGAAAATTTGGAAAAAGTTTTACAACGCTGCGGTGAAACCGACTTAGTTTTAAATTGGGAGAAGTGCCACTTTATGGTGCGTGAAGGCTTAGTCCTTGGCCATAAGATTTCTGTTAGGGGAATTGAGGTGGACAAGGCAAAAATTGAAGTAATTGAAAAGTTACCGCCGCCTACAAATATTAAAGCGATTAGAAGTTTTTTAGGGCACGCGGGTTTTTATCAACGATTCATTAAAGACTTTTAAAAAATTACTAAGCCTCTCACCCACCTTCTCGAAAAAGAAATTCCTTTCATTTTTGAAGAATCTTGTCTCGCTGTATTTGAATTAATTAAATCCAAACATATAAATGCTCCTATTATGATCGCCCCAGTTTGGGATTCACCATTCGAAATAATGTGTGATACGAGTAGTCATGCGGTAGGTGCGGTTTTAGGACAACGAATTGCTAAGAACTTTCATTCGATTTTCTATGCTAGTAAAACTCTAACTTCTGCTCAAGAAAATTACACCACGACAGAGAAAGAACTCTTAGTTGTTATTTTTGCTTTTGATAAATTTCGACCGTACGTTACTCTTGCTAAAGTTATTGTTTTTACGTATCATTCCGCTTTGAAGTACCTCCTTTCTAAACCGGATGCCAAGCCGCGTCTTATTCGTTGGATCCTCTTACTTCAAGAATTCGACTTGGAGATTCGGGATAAGAAAGGAGCAGAAAACCTAGCGGCTGATCATCTCTCTCGTCTTGAAAATCCCAAACTTTATATTTTAAATGAAAATTCTATTAATGACTCTTTTCTGGATGAACGAATTTTAAACATTTCTTCTTCTACCCCCTGTTTTTCTGATCTGGACAATTATCTTGTGGCTCGGGCCTTTCAAAAAGAATACTCTTCTCACCAAAAGAAAAAATTCTTTTCATAGTTGAAGTATTATTTTTGGGAGGACCCCTTTCTATTTCGCATTTGTGCGGATCAGGTGGTTAGAAGATGTGTTTCCCGGGAAGAAGGTCAACAAATTTTAAGACATGTTCATGAAGGTCTGACTAGCGGGCATTTTCATGCAAACTGCACCGCCCACAAAGTGCTTAGTGTTGGCTTTTACTGGCCAAGCATATTTAAAGATGCGCAACTCTTTGTGAGTGGGTGTGATTGGTGCCAACGGACTGGAAACTTATCTAATAAAAATGAAATGGAACAAAATTATTTTCTGGAATGCGAAGTTTTTGATTTATGGGCCATTGACTTTGTAGGCCCGTTTCCCTAAAGTTTAGGAAATAAATATATTCTAGTCGCAGTAGGTTATGTTTCCAGGTGGGTGGAGGCCCAAGGTTTACCAAGTAATGATGCTCGCATCGTAGTTGCCTTTCTTAAAAAATTATTTTCTCATTTTGGCTTTCCTCGAGCGATCGTTAGTGATATGTGAAGTCATTTTTGTAACGCTCAACTCACTAAAGCTTTAACTAAATATGGCGTTACGCATAAACTATCAACTACTTATCACCCCCAAACTAACGGTCAGGTCGAGGTAGTCAATCGAGATCTTAAAAGAATTTTGGGAAAAACCGTTTCTACTTCCCGTAAGGATTGGTCTTTAAAGTTAGACGATGCTCTTTGGGCCTATCGGACAGCGTACAAGACCACTATTTGTTGTAATCCTTTCCGACTAGTCTACGGAAAATCATGTCATCTCCCGGTAGAAGTAAAGCATCGTGCGTATTGGGCGTTAAAGTTTTTTAATTTCGATCCGCACTCAGTCGGTGAGCATAGAAAAACCCAACTAAATGAGCTTGACGAGTATCGAGCATACACTTATGAAAATAATAAAATTTATAAAGAACGCACGAAACTTTATCACGATAAGAACTTGCGTCATCCTAAAACATATAAACCTGGCGATCACGTTCTTCTTTTCAATTCTCTCCTATGTCTTTTTCCTAGCAAACTTAAATCTAGATGGTTTGGACTGTTTACAGTCAAGGAGGTTTTTCCTTATGGAACTGTGTTGCTTTCGCACCCCCGATAAGGGTGATTTTAAAGTGAATGTGCATAGACTTAAACTTTATTTATCAAATGATTCTGTGTCTCCTGCAACGGAGGATCTTGTCTTGGACTCTTAAATATTTATCGTGTTGTGGAACATTTTTATTTTATTTTTGAATTTATCATTATTATTAAACTTTTAATTAGTATTCGAACATTATATTGTTGTAATAAAGAACAATCTTGGGCACCTGCCCGCGGACTCTGCTTTTCTGCTTTTATTCTGTTTTTCCTTTCGGTGGCAAACCAAGCAAGTTCATGATCTCCACTCCAACGTTGCTGATATCAAGATGGATCAAGTCAAACCAGCTGATGATCAAGTGCGTTAAAAAGCAAGCATGGGGGAGCGACATCCACACTTCATCTCACAAACTCGGGGAAGTCCTGTTTTTTTTTTATTTACTTTACTACATTTTATTTTTATCTCCTTCACAGTCTCTTTCTCTCTCTCGTTTTTCTTTTTGTTTCTTTCATTGGGGATAATGAAGAATCTAAGCTTGGGTGAGGGTTTAGTTAGTTTCTTTTTTCCTTTTTCTTTCAAAAATCCAAAAAAAAAACTTTTGCTTTCTTAAAATCAAAATCTAAAAAATTAGTATAGTTTTATTAAGCTTCTTTAGTATTGCTTATATTTTAGCCTTATCAACAATCAAAAAGGAAAAAATCTATAAAAACAAAAATCCAAAAAAAAAACAAAAATGTTAATATCTATTTGAAAATCAAAATCAAAAATTATTTTCTATCTTTATTTTTATGTTTCTTCTAATGATGTGTAGGCCCGGGCGGTTCCTTAGTTCTATTTAGATTTCTTTGAAACAGTTTTCTAAATTTATCAGTTTAACATAGCTTAGTATTACTAGTTTCTTATTCTTAAATATAGGCATCTGTGTTTTACGTTATAAGTTAGCAATTTGTAGTTATGTCTTTTCATTCGGTTAGTTGCTTACGAATGGTTGCTAGGTAATGTTATCTCTTTTTCATTTGTGGGGTAGTCATTCTTGGTGTCTAGAACTTGTCCCTAGCTACTCTCGAAGCATGTGCGTCGTTTTTACGTACTTTAGAAATGATTTAGACCCCCATTTGACAAGTTTGAGCTATTCTTGCCCACCAACAAATTTACCATTGCAAAACAATTTTTGGGCCTTTTTCCATGTTTCTTTGTTTTTAGCTCCACCTTTCTTTTCATTATTTCACCAAAGCCAAAATGTCTTTCCTATTTTTCACACTAAAACTTTGAGCTTAAAAATCATTTTTGTGAAGGCGTATTATTTTTGAAATGAATAGGAAATTTTAAAGCCTATTTTTGGAGCTCTCTTTTATGAAAAAAATTGTTATTATCAAAATATTATCAAATCAAAAAAAGAAAGAGAAAAAAAAGGAAAAAATGAAGTTTAATTGTGGCCAAATTATTAAAGTAAAAATTTATGTCCTTTTGTTTGTTTAAAGTACTTATCATTTCTCTTCATGTTTTTATATTTTTGAGCTCAACCCTTGTTTAGTGTTTAAGCCCTCATGTTTATCCTTATTTTCATTTCCTAATCATTTACCTAAACCAAGTTTTAACGCCTATTAGAAGTCATATTGATCTTTAGAACGTAAATTCGCGTAGTGGAGAAAGTGTGAACGGACAAGCCTATGGCCACCATCATTGATGGATTTCTTTGGAGGTTACCTTGAAGTGTTTTAGGGGTAATTTTTATCTAAGCAACCAAGTAGTTCTTTAAGGCGCCGTTTATTTAGAACCTCTACTTTTTTTTTCCTTATTTTCATTTTTTTTGGATGCCTTGTTTTATGGATTTAGAAATTTGTAATTCTTTTTAAGTTGTAATGAAATTTTTAGGTCTCCACTTTCAAGTTTTCTATTGTGCACTTTTCACCCCACTAGTTGTTAACATGAACATTAAGATAGTTTAATTTTCATGTTTTGTTTTTCTTATTTATGTAACCTAAATCTTCTTTGCTTTATTTCCCCTAGTTCTTTAATTTTCATTTGCTTGAGGGCAATCAAATTCTCTAGCTTGGGGGAATTTGATGACTAGTTTTAGTCATCATTTTTGGGATAATTTAGTAGCCTAAATTCCTAAGTTTATATATAATTTTGTTTATTTTATGTCTATTTTGTTTTATTTCTCGTTTGATGTCTTTTATGTTATGATACTATAATTTCTAACTTTTGTGTTTTCTTTTTGTTATGTTATGTTTAGTTTAGTTTTAATGTTTGTTGTTTATTTTTATAAATTGTTAGTCATCATTTTTGGGATAATTTCTAACTTTTGTGTTTTAGTGTTTTATTAATGTTATGTTATATTACATTTTGTGGTGTTTTGTTTTATTTATTATAATTATTATGTTCAATATTAATGAATAATATTAAGTGTCTAATGTTTTGTTTGTTATATTTTGTAGGTTCAAGCCAATTTGGAGCAGCTCGGACTCCATTACAAGCCAACCGAGCACATCATTCAAGCCAACCACAAGTGCAGCCGGAGCCTTTCAACATGGAGCAGCCCTCTACCAGAGCCCACCTCTCAAGTAACCCCTACACTCCTACCCGAGCCCTCCTCCATTTGGTGCAGCCGACAAAGTCTACAAGCAGCCCACTCCTACCCGAGCCCACTAACCATGCATGCATTTCCAATGCATGTGGCCGGCCCCTCTCTTTTATCCTTTCTACACACTTCCATTCATTCCCCCTCTCTCTCTCCTCATTATTGCATTCATGCATTCTCCAACCACATGGTCGGCCACCCTCTTCTACATTCATCCACTTTCTATTAAAAATCTCCTATTTTCATTCCATTAAATGCCATACAATGCATCCATCATACCCTCTCTCTCCCTTCATTTAATTAATGCATGAACCTTCTCTCCCTTATATGGTCGGCCACCCTCTTGTCCCCTCATTTTCCCTTCATTCTAGAATCTTCCTCCTCACTTATAAAAGGAACCCATGACACATGCTTTAGGAAGTTGGATTGGAGAGAGAGCAAGAGAGTTCTAGTGCTAGTTTCCTTCTTTTATGGCTATGTATGCTTTTTCTTTCTTATTGTAATTTCCTTGTTATTGTAATAGTATTGTTATTAGTAGAATACTATTCCCTTTTATTTCCCTATTGTGTACTCCTTTATTTCATAAATCAATGCAAATAAATTTTCTTCATCTTATTGTGGTTTTCCTTTCAATCATGCGTAGCTAATTTCTCTTAGCCATCGATCGTGAGGATCCACAAAATGAGATAAGAGTTTATTTTATTTCATAGTTTTATTTTTGCTTAATTTTACTCGATCCTTCTTTGATCTTTATTTTGTCGACTCCGTATTTCCGGTATACGGTAGTAGGCTTTGGATCTCATATTTAGGTAGCCGAAAGGCTCGTGAATGTGAAAGATAACTCAAAGAAGGAAGGAGTTGAATGCAACCCTATAAATAGGATGACGTAAATCTTCTGGATTGGAGTCAAATCCAATAGTGTGGGTCACCTCGATAATGCGGATTTTGGCCTTTTTGACTTGAAAGAGATTTCGGTCAAAACGTCTATAAGTCAGGGGATTTAATGCTCTAGCGAGATTATTTCCTAATATCGGATCCGTCACGGTCGAGTATGATTTGCAAATTTAAAACTATGCCTTTTCATCCCTCTCATTTTGTTTTATGGTGAATCTTCGATCGAATGCTAGCTCTTTATTATAAGTTTTACGTCATATAAAAAATTATCTTTTATTTTATTTTTAAAAATTCTCAAATTCCAACAATTTTCCTGTAAGATAATAGTTCAAGCATGAGTTGCAGTACTTGACAACCCCGAGTTTAAATATGACCTTGATACTATGATTCGACGGGTATGCTTGCCTATTCGGGTTTTAGCCCATCAACCACTGAGTTGTAGGCCCTTGTGGCTGAGAAGTAAGTCTTGGAGGAGACTTAGAGATTTGAGGAATCTGAGGTGTAATCTCTTTGGAGCAAGTTTTGGAAAAGTGCCTTGTCCAACAAGATAGTTGGATAAGTGGGAGGGAAAGTGGATGTACCCAATTGGGGAACCACTATAAATATATTTGTGCTTTACTGTATTGTTTGTTCTTTATTATATTGCAGGTACTAAGGACAAGCTCTAGATCACTTAGTAAGAAAACAACAAAAAGACTTAAGAAATTTCAATAACCTATTCACCCTCCCCCCTTTAAGTGATTTAGCTATCCATGAATTAAAGACTTTCATAAAAAGACCCTCTCAGGATTTTTAGCACGTTACATAGCTGAGGAGGAGGTCCCGAGAATTTTTGAGGAAGTCCATTCCGGAGAATGCGGGAGGCACTCAGGAAGCAAAAATATGGAAGGAAGAATAGTTAGGCAAGGGTATTTTTGGCCGACCCTGGGCCGGGATGCCGCCGAATTTACAAAGAAATGTCAAAAATGCCAGTTGTTCGCTCCTCTCCAAATGATGCTAGCTCAAAGGCTCAGAAGCATCACTACGCCTTGTCCCTTCACTATTTTGGGAATGGATCTTGTGGGGCCCATCCCCCAGGCCAGCGGGCAGAAAAGATTCCTGCTGGTTTAGGATCGATTATTTCTCTAAGTGGATGGAGGTCAAGGTGCTGGCCAAAGTGACCTCTTAGGCGATTCATAACTTTGTATGGGGGGAGATCATTTATCGGTAGGGGTTGCCTCAAGCCATCATCGTGGATAATGGGCCACAATTCGCCAGTTCAGAGTTCAATAGTTTTCGTTGCCAACTATGGATAGACCTTAGGTTTGTGTCAGTCCATCACCCTTGGAGTAACGAGCAAGTTGAGGCGGCAAACAAAATCATCGTAAACTTGTTAAATAAGAAGGTGGAGAATTTGAAGGGGAGTAGGGTGGAGCAAGTCCCCTCGGTCCTGTGGGCCCTGAGAACCACGCCCAACACGGCCACGGGGGAGACCACCTTCAAGCTCTCCCACGGCTGTGAGGCGGTGCTCCCGATAGAATTTGAGATCCGGACGCCGCGAATAGTGGAGGTAGGGGAAGGTAACGAGGAGTGGAGGATCGAGACTGAGAACGAGTTACGGCTCTTCCTAGATATAGTGGAGGAGCTGCACGACTTATCAGCAATTCGATAGGAAGAAGTCAAGCGGCAGATGGCCAAGTACTTCGATAAGCATGTTAGGATCAAACAATTCATTAAGGGAGTATTGGTCTTAAAAAAGGTCGACCCTGTCGGAAGGTCGGCAGCCGTCCGCAAGTTGAATCCCAATTGGGAGGATCCCTATGAAATTAAAGAGGCCTTGAAGTCGGGGGGATACCACCTCCAGAATATTGAGGGGGAATCCCTCAGTCATGCATGGAGCGGCGATGACTTAAAACGCTTCTACCCATGAAAAAGAGAAATAAAATCGTACTTTTCCGCACTCTTATCTATTATTAATGGTTCACTTGCTCTACATAAGTAATATGGGTCCTGGCTGGCAAGGAGAAAAGTCTGGTTGATGTTCAACACCCGCCGTTAAGCTCCTACTAGCTGATTGGGCCGGTGGAAGCGCCTGATGGCGAGACAAGAGGAAAGTCTGGTTGATGCTCAACACCCTCCATTAGGCTCCTACTAGCTGATTAGTCCGGTGGAAGCGCCTAGTGGTTGTCCAGGAGGAATGTCCGGTTGATGCTCAACACCCGCCGTCAAGATCCTACTAGCTGATTGGGCCGGTGGAAGCGCCCGGTGGTTGGCCAAGAGAAAATTCTGGTTGATGCTCAACACCCATTGTCAGGCTCCTACTACCTGATTGGGACGGTGGAAGCGCCCAGTGGTTGTCCAAGAGGAAAGTCTGGTTGATGCTCAACACCTGCCGTCAGGCTCCTACTAGCTGATTGGGCTGGTGGAAGCGCTCAGTGGCTGGCCAAGAGGAAAGTCAAGTTGATGCTCAACACCCGCCGTCGGGCTCCTACTATATGATTGGGCCGGTGGAAGCTCCCAGTGGTTGGCTAAGAGAAAAGTCTGGTTGATGCTCAACACCCGTATTCAGGCTCCTACTTGTCGATTGGACCGATGGAAGTGCCCGGTGGTTGGCCAAGAGGAAAGTCTGGTTGATGCTCAACACCCGTCGTCAGGCTCCTAGTAGCTGATTGGGCCGGTGGAAGCGCCTAGTGGCTGGCCAAGAGGAAAGTCCGGCTGATTCTCAACACTTGCCCTCAAGCTCCTACTAGCTGATTGGGCCGGTGGAAGTGCCCGATGGTTGTCCAAGAGGAAAGTCTGGTTGATGCTCAACACTCACCGTCAGGCTCCTACTAGCTGATTGTCCGATGGAAACGCCTAGTGGTTGGACAATAAGAATGTCTGATTGATGCTCAAAAGCCACCGCCAGGCTCCTACTAGCTGATTGGGCCGGTGGAAGTGCTCGGTGGTTTGCCAAGAGGAAAGTTCGGTTGATGCTCAACACCCATCGTCAGGCTCCTAGTTGCTGATTGGGTTGGAGGAAGTTCCCGGTGGCTGGCCAAAATGAAAGTCCAGTTGATGTCCAACTCCCGCCTACAGGCTCCTATAAGCTAAGCCTCGTCCCTTAAATGCCTATTCGACGAGTACCCTACGACACTCAAAAGACAACCTAAGTCGCGAGCTCTCACCGGGAGAGAGCCCAGTAAAAGTGCGGATCCTAGGCCTCTAGGAGAGTCCACCAGGATATCCAATAGAAATGACAAACAAGGCCTTAGTCATGCGGGGCGCTCGCAAGTCCCTAAGAATGCATCTGGACAAAATGAGGCATGGCTCGGGCTAGCCGAACACCCATGGCGCGGGACAGAAGGTGCCTACACCTAGATCTCACGAGCAACGTGATAGAAGCTCTCTGAGTTAAGGGGGCGGATCGCCACTTGTGAGCCGGCTGGCAAAGGTCTCATCACACTCTATGATAAGTCCTTAAGAATCGTGCGAGCACACTATCGAGGTTTGGATAAGACGTGGCGAGCGAGAAGACCGAACCAGGTCGTGAATTAAGAAAAAGAGTTAGATTGGTTAGGAGTACAAAAAACAACGGGGCCAACCAACATCCATTCAAGAAAGGAGCATGGGCATTAAGAAACAAAAAGTATGGGCTCAGCCCGTGTATCCAATATTACAAAATAGTGACTAAAAATAAATGTACATGTTCGGCAAAAAGAAACCAATGCAGCTCGCACCCTTTAGGACGAGCCCTCGGGCGACACACTGTCCCACAAGGAGTAATAGGAGTCGTTGCCAAGCTTCGCGACCGGGATGAACAGCTCTTGGACCGTATCGTTCGCTGTGAGCCTCGCGCCCTCGCTCGTCACTAGGCCCACCCACGGCATCGTTTGGAGGGTATACTTCAATGCCTTGGTCGAGCTTAGCAGCAACAGCTCATCGATCTCACACTCGGAGTACCACGTGAGCTTGTCGCTACTGCTAGAGGGCGGCGAGAAAGCTACAGACTCTAATTCCTGCACTCGAGCCTTCAGCTCCTCATTCTCCTTCTCTAGGGTTGCAATTCAGGAGTTGAGGAGCTTAGCCATCGCTGCGCCCTGTGGGAGGTGGCGAAAGGAGGATTTAGCGCGAGAAGAAACTCTGAGAAAAGGTGTTAAGGATTTCAAGACTCACCACCCCTCCCAGGTAATCGATGAGGATGGCGTCGGAGGAGTCAGCTCTCTTGTTGTGGAGCTCCACCTCCTCAAAAGTGAGACGGTGGGCTTGCTTCTTGTCAATAGCAATCTTCAGATGCGAGGCGGAGTTCCTTTCCACCTTCATGCAGCGGCGGCCCACCATATGGGCCAGCTCAAAACCGCGAAGCTGGGCACGCGCTCTCTCATGCACGAGTACTCGCATGGACTCCTCGTCGAATATTGAGGCATCCTCCCGAGAGTAGAGACCAAAGGAGAAGGTGAAGGCCTCTCCACCAGATGTTTCCTGCTCTAGCCAGGTTGGAAGAAGAGTCGAGATCTAGGCCTAGTTCGCCCCCTTGTCCCACAACAACAGAGGCTTATCGAGCTCGTCGAGGTACTTCTCGCCATAGCCAAAGTTTTGGTGCCCCCTTGGCACGGGCTTATTGGAGAACTCCTGTTCTCGTGCCATGGAGGTTACGGCCGCCTCGCCAGGGCGTCCGCTTGCGATAGCTCTAGAAGTGGCGGACTCTTTAGGTTGATGGCTCGCCGGTGCTTTCCCCTTTTCCCGGGATGCAGGGGGTTTGTCGCTCCAGGTATTCGATTTCTTAGACGGAGGCCATAAGGGACAATGCTCGTGGGTGACCCGCTTTTGATGCACTAGGGGGGCCAGGACCTCACGAAGCGCGGCAGCAGCCGACTCGAATAGGGCGAGCTAAGTAGGAGAGACCCGAGTGCTCTCATATGGCTGGTGTAGGGGGAGGTCTCGCTCACCTACAACAGTATAGGTTCAGAACATTTTGGATACCAATATAGATCCATTTTGGATTGTGGCTATGCAAGAAGAACTGAACCAATTCAAGAGATGTAAAGTTAGGAAGCTGGTTCCCAGACCACATGGACATAACATCATTGGAATTAAGTGGATTTATAGGAATAAACTTGACGAGAATTGTGTTATCATCAAAAATAAAGCTAGAATGGTTTCCAAGGGATACAGACAAGGGAAAGGTATTGACTTTGATCAAACCTTTGCACCAGTTGCTAGATTGGAAACAATTAGACTATTCCTTGAATATGCTGCACATAAAGGTTTTAAGTTCTACCAAATGGATGTTAAGTCAGCTTTCCTAAATGGTTACTAAAAAGAGGAAGTCTATGTTGAGCACCCCTAAGGTTTTGTTATTTTTAACTTTCCTGATTATGTGTTTAAGCTAAGAAAAGCTCTGTATCGGTTGAAACAAGCCCCTATGGCATGGTATGAAGCCATTTCTAACTTTCTCATTGAGAAAAAATTCTCAAGGAGAACGATAGACGAAACATTATTGCTTAGGGAAGTCAAGGGTAAGATCATTCTAGTCCAAATTTATGTAGATGTCATAATATTTTGTTCTACTGATGATGGCCTCTACAAGAAGTTTGCTAAAATTATGCAGGGGAAGTTTAAGATGAGAAGTATGGGTGAAAACATGTACTTCTTGGGCCTCTTAATTAGACAGTCAGAAGATAGTCTATTCATCTCTCATTCTAAGTTCAGCAAGGAGTTAATTAAGAAGTTAGAATGGAGAGTGCCTCCATAATGGAAACTCCTATGGGGTCAAATGTGTCAATAAATAAGGATGAGACTGCTAAACCAGTTGATGAAACCTTATATATATAGGCATAATTGGTTCCCTCCTCTACTTGACTACTTGTATATCAGACATTATGTATACTACATGTGTTTATGCTAGATACCAGGATAGCCCTAAAGAATCTCATTATTCTACTGTAAATAGAATTCTGAGATAACTTAAGGGAACACCTGATCTTGGGCAATGGTACCCTAGGAATAAAGATTATGAACTAATAGGGTATTCAGATGCAGATTTTGCAAGGTGTAGTGAAGACAGGAAAAGTACCTCTAGAACCTGTCAATTTCTAGGGAGAAGACTCGTATCTTGGAGCAACAAGAAGCAAACCAGTGTTGCCATCTAAACAGCTGAATCAGAGTATATCTCAGCTAGAAGTTATTGTGCACAACTACTATGGATTCAACATCAACTCCAAGAATAAAATATCTAGCTAAGTAGAACTCACATGTTTGTGATTCATCAAGTGCAATATTTATTGCTAGGAATCCTTTGTCACATAGCAAGACAAAGCAAATAGAGATTAGATATCATTTCATTATGGAGCATGTAGAAAGAGAAGACATTTTGAAAGTGAGGGGATAAGTTGTAAACTACTCTAGAGGGGGGGTGAATAGAGTATTCAAAATTTTATGAACACTTAGTCAGCTCCCTTGGAGTTTATTTGCGGAATAAAAAATCTGATACTTGAACCCTAAGAGCCTAACACAGTGAGATGCACAAGTGAAGAAGTTAACTGAAATTTCAGTTAACTACAAGCCTATCACAGCAACTAGCAACCTTAGGTAGTTCTAACACAGCCACAGAATAAGATAAATAAGCAAGATAACCAGATGGACACAGGATATATAGTGGTTCCCTTTAAATAGGTACATCCACTCTTCTACCACCCTGGTAGGAATCCACTACAGGTTTTTGCTAAGGTGCCCTGCCACCAATGATCTGATTCAGGTAGATCAAACAGACCCTTTGAGCTTTTGATAAGGATGCTCAACCACAGGTTGTTGATAAGGTGCCCTGTCACCAACGTTCACTTTTGAAGAGGTGTGAACAAACTCTTTTTACAAAGGGGTTGAGAGGGTTAGATTATCTTCTCTATTTTAAATACAGATTAGAGAAGATTTGTGGATTCTCTAAAGAATCAAAGTCTCCCCCTGGCTCAGTGGAAGTCCAGGGAAAGCCTTTGCTTCAGGATGAAGGAGTTTCAGATAAACTGAAACTAAATCCTCAGAAATCTGAAGACTGATTTTTATCAGGTCTTAAGATTCTGGAACACTTGAAGCAGAACTGGAGCTCTTTCTGAAGTCTTGAAAACTCTAAGCAAATGCTCAGGAGACTTGAGAATGAAATATGATTGCTCTGGGCTTTTGCTTCAGGAAAAACTTTTCTTCTTCTTGTTGTGAGATTGTGAAGAGCTGCTCTGATGATGCTTGAGCGAATGAATAATATTTCTCTGTGTCTGTAACTTCTTGTTTTCTGAGAGCAGAATCTCTTTTAAATATGTCTTCACGTTTTCCTTTGGAACGGCTCTATTGATTTGAATTCTCGAGCCCTGCAACAGATTATCTCAAAATAGAATATAGCAATAGGAATAGAATGGCCTATTAACTTTCTGTCAGTCCCAATAAGGAATAAAATAAGCGGGAAAAATATCTCAGCATAAAGACGTACCATTCTTGGAAATAGTACATAGTACCAACGGCTAGAAAACAGGCTGGAAAGATAAAGTCAACGTAATTTGTATAATAGGACAAAATGCTTTATCAAGAATACTGAATCCCGTGATTTATACTTGACAGAATTTATAATCAATTTATTTGAATTTAACCATAAATTTAGCAACAATAATATCAGAGAATCAATCTAACCACCAACTAAAACACTTGGAAATAAACCAAGGAATAGAATAAATACAAAAAGATAAAGGCAGACAGAAATCGTCGAACAGGGGTTCGAAGATCGTCGACCTACTAACAGATCGTCGACTAAAAACAGAAGTCTGTTGAAACAGAAATCGTCGAACGGAAATCGTCGACCAGCTAATAGATCGTCGACCGGCTAACAGATAGTCGACCAGCAAACAGATAGTCGACCAGCAAAAGCAAATATCTGTCGAGACAGAAATCGTGAAGCAAGAACACGATCGTCGATCTGTTGATGACAGATCGTCGACCAACCTTCAGAGCGTAAGAGGCTTGCTCTGAGATCGTCGACCATCGGTCGACGATAATTGTCTTGACTCAACGATTCGATAGCCCTGCTATCGTCGATCAATGATCGACGATCGCGAGGCCTCGTTCGACGATAGTCGAACGGAAAAAGCCTTAACCGCAAAAACATCTAGAACTTCTAACCTAAGCTCTAGGTCAGTTATATACTGCCCTAGGGAGACTAAGCAAAGTCTAAACATGATCATATGTCTTTATATGGATCAAGAGGGGCTGGAAAGGGATTACATAAGCCAAATCACATCTAGGGTACCAACAATCTCCCCCTATTTGGGTTATGTTATCCAATCCAATTTAAAGGCTAAAGCAGACAACAACAAATCTAAAGATTAACCAGAATGATAAAACACAGGCAATACACAGAAAATATAACAAGCATAAATCAGCAGAAATGAAATGTATCAAGCAGATTTATCAGCAAGTTTAGCATCAGATGAGTTTTTGGGTATTGCAGCTGGTTTGAAAATAATTTCTCTGTTAGGGTTTGCTGCTTGTCTCTTGGATAGCATTAGATCATGTTCACCTATGATTTTCTTTTCAGCATAACTTGGTAGAACTGCAGCAGGATGTAGTCTCATGTATTCCTCAGTGTCAAAGGCTTCTGGATTGACTTGAATTCTGCTGAGTTCCTTTTCTCTGAATTCTGACATTGTTGAGTAAGCTGTAGGATCTAATCCTTGAGATTTGGCTCTCTCCATCATGCTTAGAGCAATAGACTCTTTGAATCTTGCCATAGAGGCAATCCTTTCAGCTTCAGTTTTATCTGATGGAGAGGCAGGTCTATCAGTATCTGTATGAGCTGCAATCTCTATGTTTCTTTGAAGAGCTGTAGCAAGTTTGCTTGAATCAAGAGGAATCTGCACAGCCTTCTTAGGATCAGTTTGAGCATATAGAGATTTTGGAGGTGCAAGCTCAATGAACTTTTTGTGGGATTTTTCTGAAAAGACCACTCTTTTTCCTTTTGATTCAGTTGTCTCAGCAGCAGCAGGTTTTCTTGAAGAAGAGGATGAACCTTTCCTGTGAGGAGAAGGAGGAGGAGAGAATGTAGGATGCTGAAAAGTCATCTCCTTTATTTGTTCCACGAGAGCATTGTCATTTCTTTTTCTTCCCTGTCCTGAAACATCTTGGCCTCCCTGGCTTTGATTACTCCTTCTTTGGTAGGTCTGAGAAGTGTTAGAACTGGCTGACCTTGCAGAGGGGGCAGAAGAGAGACTCCCAGAGGCTCCAGCACCAGGAGGTGGAGGAGGACCTCTGGGGGGGAATTTCTGAACAGGAGTGTCATATCTCTTTCTTCTCTTATTCTCTTTAGTCTGATTCTTTGACAGTCTCATCCATGGCTGAAATTCCTTGCTCTTAGGATCTATTCCCTTCAGAATGTAATAGGGAACATCCTTGTTAGGATTGGCAGTAGGA
The DNA here is from genome assembly GCA_039513925.1 of Platanthera zijinensis. NCBI lineage: Eukaryota > Viridiplantae > Streptophyta > Magnoliopsida > Asparagales > Orchidaceae > Platanthera > Platanthera zijinensis. The sequence goes on along the minus strand of CM077082.1, from coordinate 122,213,970 downwards.
GGAGCAGGAGCTTTTCTTTTCTGGGCTACAGCCTTTTTCTTCTTTTGGGAGCTATCAGAATTTTCAGGATCATCATCATCATCATCAGAATGAGATGAGTCTTTCCCAGCATAATCATCAAAATCAAGTTCAGAAGGATCCTTGGCAGCAGGTTCAGCTTTGTCTTTCTTTTCTCTTTCTTCTTTCTCTTTAGCTTCCTCGATGGCATCTTGCCTAAGAAGGGCATCAAGATCCACATTCGGAGACCTCTTCCAGAGTTCTGATTCTGGATACAACTCAGGAACTGTCTTGGGGACCAGTTCTGCAATAGAAGGAATGGATAGAGGATAGGTAAGGATAGGTGGAGAAAAGATGACGATATCTGCAGGGGCAGATGCTTTCTCTAGAGAGATGGCTAGGGAATCCAGATGATAATTAGCCATCCCTTCAATGTACTCAGAGGCAATGTTCTCAGCCACAAAGGCTATAAATTGTTCTAGGTTTAGAGTACCTGAGCTTGAGTCCATTTCAGTCATCTTGGGAGCATTGTCTGCCCTATCTTGCACTTCTTCAATTTCTTCAGCAGCAGCATCAGCAGGGATGTTGATGTTTTCAGCAGCATCAGCAGCATTTATGGTTGTGCCTGCATGCAAAGAGAGATAGGTTAACAACCAAGTGGAAATAAAATATTCCCCCCAAGGTGAACAAACAACAGGTAATAGATAGGATTACCTGAAGATCTACACAGGATACCACTTTGCATCTAGGAAGGAGGTTATAATTCCTTCTAGATGTTCAGTGACATCAGGGATAGACACCTCTGCAAGGCACAAGAGGAGTGCCATACAGGAAAAGAAAAGAGTATCCTTGACCAAGGGGTCATCAAGGTACTCAGGTCTATAAGGGACCATTTTCTCTTGAAAAGAGGGAACAAGAGGAGTAGATGTGAGTGAGGACTCACAGTCTAGGTTAAGATAGGATTCTAAATCTTTATCAGAATCAATGGATTTAGCAGCATCAACTTGCAATACTGATGTAAGGTCATCAGCAGCTGTGATGGAAAGAAAGAAAGGGATAAGAAATTAACTCTAAGTTGGAGTTAGAATTAATTAGAATCTTAAATAAAGCTATACCATCAGGTTGAGCAGCATCATTCTCACAAACGTCCATGGGGACTTCCTCATTTTCTTTTGCAGGAACTTCTTCCTCAGAAGCTAGATTCACTAGGGAGTGAATGTCTTTGTTAGATACAAATATCAAATTGAAGTCCTGATTATGTCCTTTGGAGGAAGAGTTTTAAGGTTTACCTTCTGGTTCTTTCTCTGGACTCTCTTGAGGTTCTTCTACAGTTTCTTGAAGGGGAAGAGAGGAATTGTCCTGAAGGGTCAGGGCATCACCTGAGACCACTTCAACAGACATCTCCCCCTGCATGACTTCAGTGGGGACTGGAGTCATGCATCTTACAGAAGGGGGCTCAGCAGAAGATGAGATGGATTTGATGGCATCAGTGAGAGAATTGATGGAGGCAATGAGAGGGGCATTGGCAGCCTCAATCATGCTTTGGATGGAGGGAGTGATGAGCCTTACAAGGTGTGCAAGCATTTCAGGGGATATCTGAAATGCTGATGATGTAGAGGTGGATGGAATGGAAGCAGGATGATCTGCCACATGATCAAATGAGTCATGTGGAGATGGGTGGTCATCAACATGAGTGTGGGATTCATGTTGAGAGAGGTTTGTGAGGATGGTAGCAGTCACCATGTCAACACTGGCTGAAGCTGCCAGATGTTGTGGTGTTGGTGACTGGTGTGGAGATGCAGGTGGAATGAAGGATGCATGTTGTGGTGGCACTGCAGGTGTTGTAGAAAGTAATGCAGGAGAGGAGGATGCAGGGGTAAAGAGGGAGGATGAAGGGATTGCTGAGCCTTCCCCAGTAAGCGGGAGAGCGGCCGAATCAGCCCTTGTGTCTGAAGAAGGGTTAGGATCAACCCTGGCTGACTTCTTGATAATCCTCTGGGATTTCTTGAAAAGAGAAGGGTCCAACCTCTTGCTAGCGTTGATTGCGGACGGTGCAGAAACAAGCAGCAGGGGTGCTTTCACATATAGAAACACACCCAGTACCCTTGCAAGGTTTACCTCTTTCTGATTGTTCTTTCTCCTTATTAGTTCAAACAGAACTTTTCCCCAGGCAATCTGTGCCTTATTCACCAAAGCTGACATCAGGGCAAACTGTTGCCGGTTGATATTGTCATGAGCAGAATGTTTTCCCAAAACAACCTTGCCTACCAGGTCGGCCAGAAACTTGTACTCTGGAGACAGGTTTATCTTCAACAGCTTAGCCGGAATCCCTTCGGCATGGCCCATCACAGTGAGCATGCGGCCATATTCCTCTGTGCTTTGCTCATATTCCTCAGTTCCTGTTGGCAGTCCAAACAACTCAGTCAATACTTCAGGAGTCAGAGTGACCTCCTCGCCATTTATCTTTCCTGACATCGCTTCGTCGCTGGAGGACGAGGTGTATACCCATTCACGAATTTCCGGTATGTTAATCTTAGGTGCGGATGACATGAATCTCTTGAGGCCTTGCTCTTCACACAGCTGCAGGATATCTTGGATTGGTTGATCGCATCGGCTGAAAGAATCGAAGTCGACACAGAAGCCAGTGTCGAACTTCATTCCGAAAAGAACAGCAGAAGGAATCGCCATAGAATTTGAGAGAAGATGGCGAATCGAGAAGCAAAACAGGGGAGAAGAGAATCGCGCGGGATTAGAGTTCGAGAGCGAATTCTAAGCCAGGAGAAGGAATATGAAAAGACGGAGCGGAAGGACGACGATCTTCAGACCTAAATCGACTATTAGAAACAAATCTGCGATCGTCGATCCCGGAATAAAATCGGTCGTCGAACATAGACCGACGATAGTCAATGTTTGACTAATCGGTAAACATCGACCGACTACACGCAATTACCACGATCGTCGATCGAAATATGTCGGTCGACGATTCTCCACACAGCACAGAAAATCTGTCGTCGACCATTGGTCGACGATAGATACCTAAGGAGAGATCGTTGACCAGTTGGTCGACGATTTCTGCCTTACTACAGAACGAGCTGTCGTCGACGGTTGGTCGACGATAGTTCTGACCTGGTCGAAGATCGTCAAGCAGTCGTTCGACGATTTTAGACAGAAACCAAAACTAACCAAATTTTCACTACTCTGAACCATTAATCATGCCAAGCTGGTTCAGGAAGAACAAATGCTTTTGTTCATCAAGGGGCTTAGTGAAAATATCTCCTCTCTGCAGGTCTGTGGATATAAATTCCATTGCTATCTTGTTCTTTTCCACATTATCTCTCAGAAAGTGATGTCTAATCTCAATGTGCTTGGTTCTGGAATGGTGCACAGGATTTTGAGCAATTGATATTGCACTGGTACTGTCACACAGAATTTTTGTGTTTGAGTGTGTGTACCCATAATCCACTAGCTGATTTTGAATCCACAGGATCTGTGAACAACAACTAGCTGCTGCTATATATTCAGCCTCAGCAGTTGAAGTAGACACAGATGCCTGTTTCTTGCAAAACCAAGAGACAAGTCTCTCTCCCAGGAACTGACAAGTCCCTGAGGTGCTTTTCCTGTCAACTCTACAACCAGCATAATCAGCATCTGAATATCCAATTAATTCAAATCCTGACTCAGCTGGGTACCACAGTCCTAAGTTAGGGCATCCCTTAAGGTATCTCAAGATCCTCTTGAGAAGAGTTAAGTGAGATTCCTTTGGGTTGACCTGAAACCTAGCACATAGGCATGTAGCAAACATTATGTCAGGCCTACTTGCAGTCAAATACAGTAGGGAACCAACAATGGCTCTATAATTCTTTTGATCAACAGACTTGCCATTGACATCAGAATCAATAACTGCATTTGAGGCCATGGGTGTGCTCATTGATGAAGCATCAGACATTCCAAATCTTTTAACCAGCTCTCTGGCATATTTTGATTGAGAAATGAAAATGCCATCAACACTCTGTTTCACTTGGAGACCAAGGAAATAGGATAACTCACCCATGCTGCTCATCTCAAACTTAGAGTGCATTAGTTCAGAGAACCTCTTGCATAGTTTGGGATCAGTAGAACCAAATATAATGTCATCTACATAGATTTGAACTAACAGTTGTGAGTCCTTATGATGTCTAATGAATAGGGTTCTATCTACTACACCTCTCACAAACTTGTGTTCTAGAAGAAAATTTGCTAAGGTCTCATACCAAGCTCTAGGAGCTTGCTTAAGTCCATATAGAGCCTTTTGGAGTTTGAACACATGAGTGGGTAAGGTTGATGAAACAAACCCTGGTGGTTGTTCAACAAACACTTCTTCCTTTAAATCTCCATTGAGGAAGGCACTCTTCACATCCATTTGGAAGACCTTAAATCTTTTATAGGCAGCATAGGCTAGGAAAATCCTAATGGCTTCTAGTCTAGCTACAGGGGCAAAAGTCTGATCATAATCTATGCCTTCCTCCTGTCTATAGCCTTGAGCTACTAGCCTAGCCTTATTTCTAACTACTATGCCTTGGGCATCAAGCTTGTTTCTAAACACCCACTTGGTGCCTATGATCCGTTGGCCTCTTGGTCTTGGAACCAAGGTCCAAACTTTACATCTTTCAAACTGGTTAAGCTCCTCTTGCATTGCTATAATCCAGTGGGGATCAAGCTCAGCATCTTTAATGGTTAGGGGCTCAACCTGAGAAAGGAAACAAGCAAACATCACATTTTTGTTGAGTTGATGTCTTGTCTGGACTCCTGCTGAAATGTCTCCAATCACTTGAGATACAGGGTGATCTCTAAGTGTGACCAGATCAGTAGGTTCAACAATGATCTGATCTTCAACAGTTTCAAGATTTAATTCCTCATGTGGAATTTGATCAACTGTTGGAGCAGGTGCTTTAACTTGAAAAAGTTCTACATCAGATTTAGAATCTGAAGAAGCAGCCTGAGGAGTTTGTTGGGGATGATTCTCCTGTGTGAGTCTCAAACCTTCCAAATCCTTACTTACTCCTAGGACTTGCACTGTACTATTAGAGGAAGAATCCTTCTCCTTATAATACATGACTGTCTCATCAAAAGAGACATGTGCAGACTCTTCTATCTTAAGAGAGGATTTATTAAGGACCCTATAGGCTTTGCTTACTTGAGAGTATCCTAGAAAAACTCCCATTGAAGCTTTTGCCTCAAATTTTCTATGGTATTCTTTGTTATTGTTATGAACAAAAGCAACACAGCCAAATACTCTAAAATAGTCTATTTTAGGTTTCACTTGCTTAAGTAATTCATAGGGAGTCTTACCCTTAAGTTTATGTATCAGACTTCTGTTCAATACATAGTTAGCTGTGCTAACTGCTTCAGCCCAAAAGGACAGAGGCATGTTAGCATCTGCCAACAATGTACTTGCAGCTTCAATTAGGGTTCTGTTTTTCCTTTCAACTACCCCATTTTGTTGAGGAGTTCTAGGAGCAGAGAAGCTATGTTTGATACCTTCCTTCTCACAGAATTCTTGCATAAGAAGAGACTCAAACTCAGTACCATGATCACTTCTGATCAAGGCAATCTGAGTAGAATACTCACTCTGTATACACTTTAGAAAATCTGTAAGAACCTTGAAGTTATCAGCCTTAGTTCTCAAGAAGAATACCCAAGTGAACCTAGAGAAGTCATCTACAATTACTAAAGTGTAAGACTTCCCTCCAAGACTCTGTACAGCAATAGGACCAAATAAGTCCAAATGTAGCAAGTACAGAATCCTGGGAGAATCACTTTTATTAACTGATTTAAAGCTATTTCTTGTTTGCTTACCTAACTGACAAGCTTTGCAAAGGCCTTCCTTCTTGTAGGGGCAAGAAGGTAATCCTCTTACAAGATTGTATTTAGCCAACCTAGAGATGTTTTTCAAGTTTACATGACTAAGTCTCTTATGCCAAAGGGTATTATTACTGGTTACTTCATTAAATAAGCATATTTCAGATTTGGAGGAATTAAAATCTACAACATAAACATTTCCAATTCTAATACCTACTAACACCACAGTATTATTTAAAGAAATATTGCAAGCAGTGTCAGTAAACCATACCTTGTACCCAGCATCACACATTTGACTTACAGAGATTAGGTTGTGCTTTAGTCCTGAGACATAAGCTACTTTCTTGAAGGTTACAGCTCCTATGGTGAAGCTGCCATACCCTGCAGTCTGTCCACAGCTGGAATCCCCAAATACAACTTTTGGTCCCAGCTTGGCTTTGAAACCTGACAGGTTCTTCTTCTTTCCTGTCATATGCTTTGAGCATCCACTATCCAGATACCATTTGTCATGTATGACTGGATAGGTCTTCACCTGCAGAAAGAACAGTTATACATTGTGGACCCAGGTTACCTTGGGTCCAGTATTCTTCACAAAAGAAAAACTAGATATAAAAGATTTTGCAGGCTTAGATTTATATCCTAAAGGGTGTGATCTCCTAGGTGGGATAATCCATTCAGTTGAAGGATTAAACAACCTGGGGTGGTGATTAGGATTTGAAATTCTGGAAGTTTGATTTTTATTTTCCAGCTTAAGTCCAGATCGTCGATCAATGGTCGACGATCGCAAGCCATATCGTCGATCATTTATGGTAGAACGATGTTCTGGATTCCACGATCGTCGATCACTGGTCGACGACTCAAGATGAGATCGTCGACCTCCTGCACCAAAGCCATTATACTCAGTGTAGGTGTTCAGCGATCGTCGATAGTCGTTCGACGATTGGTTTGACGATCGTCGATTAATGTTCGACGATTTTTGTAAAGCTAGAAATTTTTTCTTCCTATTCTCTCTCTTAATCTTATTCTGAATTTTCTTGCATTTTTCAATTTCCTCAGTATTCTTTATTCCTGATTCAGAAACAAATTTTACTGGAGTGCTAAATCTCTCCTTTGTGAGGAGGATGGGTTCACTAGGTGTAGCACCTAAGCCTAGTTTATCATTACCAACCCTAGTGTTTGCTATACAGGTTATTTCAGATAATTTGAGGCTTCTGCCATTTAATTGTTCTTCTAACCTCTTAGATTTAGCTAGTTCTAATTTTAGGAATGTTACTTCTTCTTTTGAGCTCTCTAATTCCTTTTCTAATCTGATTATTTCAATACCTTCCATGTCTAGTTCCATTATTTTTAATCTAAGTGACTTAATTTCTTTTTCAGATAATAGTAAATCTAAACATAGAGTTTTAAATTTTAGTTTGAACTCAGGAGATGAGAAGTCAAATGAGTCGATTACCTGGTCCTCCATAAAGGAATCTTCTTCATTGTCTCCTTCTTCTTCAGAATTCTCTGCAGCTGACAAAGAGCTGCAGGCATCAATAGCCATGAGGCAGACCTCTTTGGCTTTCTTCTCTTCTTCTTCTTCAGAATCACTGGAGCTAGAGGAGCAGGTATCCTCTTCTGTTTCACTCCAGGTAGCAGCCACAAATCCCTTGTCCTTCTTCTTGTATTTGTGTGATGAGGACTTGGAGTGGTGCTTCCTGTATTCTTTCTCATGTTTCTTCTCCTTGTACTTCTTCTCTGGACAATCTGGAGCAATGTGTCCAGGCTTGCTGCAAACATAACAAATGATTTCTTTAGATGGAGTCTTGTCATACCTTGGCTTGTCCTCATGCTTGGAGAACTTCTTTCTGAGGTCTCTTCTTCCCATGTTGAAGAATCTCTTGGCAATGAGTGCCAGTAACTCCTCATTTGATTGACTTCCTTCAGAAGTCTCAGCAGCCTTAAGAGCTAGAGAATGCTCTTTCTTTATTGGTGTTGGAGTCTTCACTTCAGTTACAGCAGCTCTACTCTTTAAGGTTTGCTCATATGACCTGAGCTTTCCCAACAGAGCTTCTGTGGAGAGTTCCACAGTGTTTCTTCCATCCTTGATGGGCCATATCCTTGAGTCCCATGAGATGGGAAGGCACATCAGGATCTTGTCATTGACTTCTGACAAGGTTATCTCCTTGTCCAAAGACCTCAGTTCACTTATTATTGAACTGAGTCTTGTGTATATTGTGTCAATGTCTTCAGCATCATCCTTCTTGAAATTTTCATACTGAGAGGTGAGATTGGATCTCCTGTCCTTCCTCTCATCAGCTGAGCCAGCAACTATGTGGTTGAGGGAATCCCACATAGCTTTGGCTGAGGTACATTCAGCCAGCTTCTGGAATATCTCATCAGACATTGTCTGAGCTAGGATATTCATTGCTTTAGCATCAGCTGCTTTTGCCTTCTTGTAAGTTTCATTGTAGTCAGGTGGTGGCACAGCACTGAGATCAGCAGAAGTGGAGGCAGCAGCAGGCCTAGCAGGTGGTCCTGTCAAAATAGAAGAAAAAATATCTTCATCAATAGAATTCATGTATAGTCTTATCCTGGCCTTCCATATGCCAAACTTGGACAAGTTGCATATAGGAGGTCTGGTGCTTGAATAATCCTTAGACTGGGCCATGTGTGAAAGTGTTTGTGAATGGAATCAGGAAACAACTTATCACAGGATCTTTTAACTCAGGTGTTAGCCTGTATGAACAGCTAACCTCCCTCTGATACCAATTGAAAGTGAGGGGATAAGTTGTAAACTACTCTAAAGGGGGGGTGAATAGAGTATTCAAAATTTTATGAACACTTAGTCAGCTCCCTTGGAGTTTATTTGCGGAATAAAAAATCTGATACTTGAACCCTAAGAGCCTAACACAGTGAGATGCACAAGTGAAGAAGTTAACTGAAATTTCAGTTAACTACAAGCCTATCACAGCAACTAGCAACCTTAGGTAGTTCTAACACAGCCACAGAATAAGATAAATAAGCAAGATAACCAGATGGACACAGGATATATAGTGGTTCCCTTTAAATAGGTACATCCACTCTTCTACCACCCTGGTAGGAATCCACTACAGGTTTTTGCTAAGGTGCCCTGCCACCAATGATCTGATTCAGGTAGATCAAACAGACCCTTTGAGCTTTTGATAAGGATGCTCAACCACAGGTTGTTGATAAGGTGCCCTGTCACCAACGTTCACTTTTGAAGAGGTGTGAACAAACTCTTTTTACAAAGGGGTTGAGAGGGTTAGATTATCTTCTCTATTTTAAATACAGATTAGAGAAGATTTGTGGATTCTCTAAAGAATCAAAGTCTCCCCCTGGCTCAGTGGAAGTCCAGGGAAAGCCTTTGCTTCAGGATGAAGGAGTTTCAGATAAACTGAAACTAAATCCTCAGAAATCTGAAGACTGATTTTTATCAGGTCTTAAGATTCTGGAACACTTGAAGCAGAACTGGAGCTCTTTCTGAAGTCTTGAAAACTCTAAGCAAATGCTCAGGAGACTTGAGAATGAAATATGATTGCTCTGGGCTTTTGCTTCAGGAAAAACTTTTCTTCTTCTTGTTGTGAGATTGTGAAGAGCTGCTCTGATGATGCTTGAGCGAATGAATAATATTTCTCTGTGTCTGTAACTTCTTGTTTTCTGAGAGCAGAATCTCTTTTAAATATGTCTTCACGTTTTCCTTTGGAACGGCTCTATTGATTTGAATTCTCGAGCCCTGCAACAGATTATCTCAAAATAGAATATAGCAATAGGAATAGAATGGCCTATTAACTTTCTGTCAGTCCCAATAAGGAATAAAATAAGCGGGAAAAATATCTCAGCATAAAGACGTACCATTCTTGGAAATAGTACATAGTACCAACGGCTAGAAAACAGGCTGGAAAGATAAAGTCAACGTAATTTGTATAATAGGACAAAATGCTTTATCAAGAATACTGAATCCCGTGATTTATACTTGACAGAATTTATAATCAATTTATTTGAATTTAACCATAAATTTAGCAACAATAATATCAGAGAATCAATCTAACCACCAACTAAAACACTTGGAAATAAACCAAGGAATAGAATAAATACAAAAAGATAAAGGCAGACAGAAATCGTCGAACAGGGGTTCGAAGATCGTCGACCTACTAACAGATCGTCGACTAAAAACAGAAGTCTGTTGAAACAGAAATCGTCGAACGGAAATCGTCGACCAGCTAATAGATCGTCGACCGGCTAACAGATAGTCGACCAGCAAACAGATAGTCGACCAGCAAAAGCAAATATCTGTCGAGACAGAAATCGTGAAGCAAGAACACGATCGTCGATCTGTTGATGACAGATCGTCGACCAACCTTCAGAGCGTAAGAGGCTTGCTCTGAGATCGTCGACCATCGGTCGACGATAATTGTCTTGACTCAACGATTCGATAGCCCTGCTATCGTCGATCAATGATCGACGATCGCGAGGCCTCGTTCGACGATAGTAGAACGGAAAAAGCCTTAACCGCAAAAACATCTAGAACTTCTAACCTAAGCTCTAGGTCAGTTATATACTGCCCTAGGGAGACTAAGCAAAGTCTAAACATGATCATATGTCTTTATATGGATCAAGAGGGGCTGGAAAGGGATTACATAAGCCAAATCACATCTAGGGTACCAACACATTTGTTTGGAGTTTGTCCCAACTAACAAATAGGTGGCTAACATTTTCACTAAGCCACTAGATGAAACCAAGTTCAACACCTTCAAAATTGAGTTGGGCATATTGAACTTAGTATAGCTTCATTGATTGTTCATGCATCTGTGTTATAGGCAGAATTGACTTACAAGATTTCAAGGAAGAAATAGACCAAGTATCAAGGAGTCCAGTACGCTGAGACTAATTGTCCAAGTGTTGAGTGCACTGAGACAACTTCAGGCGTCGAATGCGTCGAGTGCATCGAGACCACTCAACGTTCTGACTCGGGCAGTTATGGATACGGCTATCTTCTAGGATTAATCTCAATCGTTGATCAACTCATGCCAAACACGACATGTGCGTGCCTCTCCATAATCTCAAATAGATTTAAGTATAAATAAATGTCTGTGTGCTTAAGATAAAATACAGTATTCCTAGCCCTTTTCGACTCTCTGCCTCCCTGTGACGGTATCTCAAGCAAACTCTAGAAATTCATTGGTTCATGGCGCCAAAAGGAATGGATTTTCTATTTGAGGGTTCAGAGTTAGTAAGAAGTGGATTCAAGGATGCAACAGATAAAGTACAACTGGTTCTCCACTTACTGGGTCGTTGACATAGAATTCGTCCTGTCAGAGTCGAGTTCAATATGAAAGAGAGAAGTTCTCGAACTCTATTCGAATGCCAATATCGACTCATCGTCCAACAAAGTCAGGTCATCTATTAGTGGACACAAGATTAAAATCACTTCCAAGAAACTAAGCAAAGCCCTGAATCTGCACAAGTTCAGATCGTTAGATGAAGGAGAAGAACTGTATCAGGATGATGTGAAATCCACCATCAAGTGGGGTGGACTTTCAAAGCACACCACAGGCTCTGTTCTAGCAAAATAAATGAATTTAAAAGGAAACTTTCTCGCAGATATTTTTGTCAAAGCTCTAATCTGCAAAAAAGGGTCACACGAAAAGATCTCCAGACTCAACACCTTTGTCGAGTCAAATGTTGATTTGACGGGTTTGGCGTTGAGAGCATTGAGTTCACTCAACGCCATTCATCGAATATCTTATGGATACTAGATGATTCGTCGAGCATAATTTGTATACTCGATGATTCGTCTAATATATCATTGATACTCGACGATTCGTCGAGACAAAGGTTGTCTGGTTGAAAACACTGGATTCTAAGTCATGGGTCTGCAAATAGCGACGGAGTGTTATGTTTATTCCTTTGGGTATAAATAACGATATTAGGATTTCTTGAACAAATGAACTGTTCATTTTGTCTAACTACCCTGGCGCGTACGTAACAGCGTTACGGCTCCGCTCTCCAGGCATCGCTACCGGGCTGCAGCCCAAGCACCCCAACCCCTCTCCAGCCCACTGGCGGGTTGTTGGTGGCCACAGCCTCCCTTTGATGAGGTAAACTCGACAGTTAAGTTGGGCCGTACGGGGACTTCCCAGGAGGTCACCCATCCCAGTACTACTCTCGCCCAAGCACGCTTAACTATGGAGTTCTTTCAACCTTCATCACCAATTGAGCTCAATTGGTGATGAAGGTTGAAAGAACTCCATAGTTAAGCGTGCTTGGGCGAGAGTAGTACTGGGATGGGTGACCTCCTGGGAAGTCCCGGTACGGCCCAACTTAACTGTCGAGTTTACCTCATCAAAGGGAGGCTGTGGCCACCAACAACCCGCCAGTGGGCTGGAGAGGGGTTGGGGTGCTTGGGCTGCAGCCCGGTAGCGATGCCTGGAGAGCGGAGCCGTAACGCTGTTACGTACGCGCCAGGGTTGTTACAATAAAAGTGCACTTTTTATTGTAACGACCCGGGATTTGGCCCGAAGCCCCCCATGGCATCGCTACCGGGCTGCAGCCCAAGCACCCCAACCCCTCTCCCGCCACAGGCGGGTTATTGGTGGCCACAGCCTCCCTTTGATGAGGCAAACTCGATAGTCAAGCCCGTACTACGGGGACTTCCCAGGAGGTCACCCATCCCAGTACTACTCCAGCACGAGCATGCTTAACTATGGAGTTCTTTCAACTCTCATCACCAATTGAGCTGCAATGAAGGTTGAAAGAACTCCATTATTAAGCGTGCTTGGGCGAGAGTAGTACTGGGATGGGTGACCTCCTGGGAAGTCCCCGTACGACCCAACTTAACTGTCGGGTTCGCTCATCAAAGGGAGGCTGTGGCCACCAACAACCCGCCTGTGGAGGGAGAGGGGTTGGGGTGCTTGGGCTGCAGCCCGGTAGCGACGCCTAGAGCGGAGCCGTGGCACTGCCACGTTGGATCGGCTAGGGTCGTTACAATAAAAAGTGCACTTTTTGTAACGGCCTCCCCAGTACCATGCTCGCAAAGACGGCCGTCGGCACCCCCAGCACCACGCTCGAAAGGGTTCAGCCTAACCAGGTCTGCAGACCATGCACCCCAACCCCTCTCCCTCCACAGGCGGGTTATTGGTGGCCATAGCCCCCCTTAGATGAGTCAAACTCGATAGTCAAGCCCGCACTACGGGGACTTCCCAGGAGGTCACCCATCCCAGTACTACTCCAGCCCGAGCACGCTTAACTATGAAGTTCTCTCAACTCTCATCACCAATTGAGCTGCAGATCAATTGGTGATGAGAGTTGAAAGAACTTCATTGTTAAGCGTGCTCGGGCTGGAGTAGTACTGGGATGGGTGACCTCCTGGGAAGTCCCCGTAGTGCGGGCTTGACTATCGAGTTTGACTCATCTAAGGGGGGCTACGGCCACCAACAACCCGCCTGTGGAGGGCGAGGGGCTGGGGTGCATGGTCTGCAGACCTGCTTAGGCTGAACCCTTTCGAGCGTGGTGCTGGGGGTGCCGGCGGCCGTCCTTGCGAGCATGGTGCTGGGGAGGCCGTTACAAAATTGGTGATGAAGGTTGAAAGAACTCCATAGTTAAGCGTGTTTGGGCGAGAGTAGTACTGGGATGGGTGACCTCCTGGGAAGTCCCCGTACGGCCCAACTTAACTGTCTAGTTCGCTCATCAAAGGGAGGCTGTGGCCACCAACAACCCGCCTGTGGAGGGAGAGGGGTTGGGGTGCTTGGGCTGCAGCCCGGTAGTGACGCCTAGAGCGAAGCCGTGGCACTGCCACGTTGGATCGGCTAGGGTCGTTACAATAAAGAGTGCACTTTTTATTGTAACGACCCTAGCCGATCCAACGTGGCAGTGCCACGGCTCCGCTCTAGGCGTCGCTACCGGGCTGCAGCCCAAGCACCCCAACCCCTCTCCCTCCACAGGCGGGTTGTTAGTGGCCACAGCCTCCCTTTCATGAGCGAACTCGATAGTTAAGTTGGGCCGTACGGGGACTTCCCAGGAGGTCACCCATCCCAGTTCTACTCTCGCCCAAGCACGCTTAACAATGGAGCTCAATTGGTGATGAAGGTTGAAAGAACTCCATTGTTAAGCGTGCTTGGGCGAGAGTAGTACTGGGATGGGTGACCTCCTGGGAAGTCGCCGTACGGCCCAACTTAACTGTCGAGTTCGCTCATGAAAGGGAGGCTGTGGCCACCAACAACCCGCCTGTGGAGGGAGAGGGGTTGGGGTGCTTGGGCTGCAGCCCGGTAGCGACGCCTAGAGCGGAGCCGTGGCACTGCCACATTGGATCGGCTAGGGTCGTGACAAATTACGCTCATGCACTTTCAATTGACGTGAGCCATAGGCGATCACCTTGCCAAACTGCAGGAGAACGCAGCCTAAGCCGCTTCCTGACGCATCGCTGTATATCTCAAAACCATCTGTACCACATGGCGACGTCATAACGGGCGTCGTGGTCAAATGACTCTTCAGCTCATCAAAAGCTCGTGTGCACTCCGGCGTCCAAACGAACTTCTGATCCTTTCTAGTCAACGTAGTTAGAGGCAAAGCAATCCGGGAGAAGTTCTCCACGAACCGTCTATAGTAGCCCGCCAGTCCAAGGAAACTCCTGACCTCGGCCACTGAAGACAACACTGGCCAATCACGAATGGCACTTATCTTAGCCGGATCCACCGCTATGCCCTCTCCACTTACCACATGGCCTAGAAAAGCCACCGACGAGAGCCAGAATTCACACTTAGAGAACTTGGCATACAGCTTATTCCTTCGCAAGGTATGCAATACTAATCGCAAGTGGTTTGCATGATCTTCCTCCGATTGTGAATATACAAGGATATCATCAATAAACACAATCACAAACAGATCCAGGTATTCGCGGAACGTTCGATGCATGAGATCCATGAAGACCGAAGGCGCATTACATAAGCCGAACGGCATCACTGAAAACTCATAATGACCATAGCGTGTGCCAAACGCTGTCTTGGGAATGTCACCTTCCCTAATCCGCAACTGGTAATACCCGGACTTCAAATCCAACTTTGAATAGACGGTTGAGCCTGCTAGCTGATCGAACAAGTCATCGATCTGTGGAATTGGATACTTATTTTTCTCCGTCGGCTTGTTCAGTTCGCGATAATCAATACATATTCGCAAACCACCGTCTTTCTTTTTCACAAAAAGAGCAGGCGCGCTCCAAGGTGACATACTTGGCCATATGTATCCCTGCTCCAACAACTCTTGCAACTGAACTTTCAGTTCGGCCATTTCTTTTGGTGCTACCCGATACGGCGAACGGGCCACAGGTTTCGCACCCGGCACCACCTCGATAGCGAAGTCGATTTCCCTTTGGGGAGGTAACCCCGGAAGGTCCTTTGGAAACACATCAGCATATTCCAACACAATCGGCACTTCACTCACACTGGCCTTCGGCGCCACCGCCTCTATGAGTGTGAAGAACAACTCCGCACCCTTCTGAACTGCCTTAATAACTTGGAGAGCGGATAACAACATCCCACTCATCCCTTGCATACCAATGAACTTGGTCTCTTGTTCGGTATTTTGCCCAAGTGTGACCTCTTTTGAAGTGCAATCTATACAGGCACGCTGCTCTGAAAGCTAGTCCATACCAAAGATTATATCAAACTCTTTGATCGGCAATACTAATGTTTACACCTTGAACTCCCGACTTCCTATCTTGACCTCAAGACCACAAGATCGATCCGCGCTCAGCAAACATCCGTTAGGCAACAACACCTTTACACTGTCTGTCGTGGTCCGGATAGGCACCCCGACACGAAAGACAAAGTCCTCAGATAGAAACGAATGTGAAGCACCTGTGTCGAACAGTGCTCGTGCCGGATACTCTCGTATAAGGACAAACCCTATAACATTACAATTAAAACAAGCACAGCACATCAAAAACAAGAACATTAAAACCTACGCGTACCTGTGACGACATCCGCCTGCTTAATGGCCTCCTGTTGTCCAAGGTTGAAGACCCTGGGCTGCGCGTGCGAGGCAGAAGACTCCACCACAGCCTTCCCCTTCTCCGCATAAGACGCTCCCGTCTTCTTATCACCCTTTGGAGGACCAGATCGACATTCTCGTGCGAAGTGTCCAACCTTCCCGCACGTAAAACAAGCACGAGATCCATACCCAGATGTATCTGTCACAGTCGCAGAAGGAGCTTGTCCAGAAGACTTTGACTTCTTATTCCATCTCTTTCGGTAGCCAAACTTGTCCGGACGCGGCGGCTTAAACTCTGGATTCGCAACAGCCAAGTTGCCCTTTTCTTGCCCCCGTTTCATGTCCATCTCCAAAGAACGAGCCGTACAGACTAAGGCTTGGAATCCTTGACTCACAGAACTCGAGAGCAAATACCGCAGCTCATCTCGCAGTCCCGCATAAAACCGACTAGTCTTACGCTCTTCTTCGGCGAAGATCGTGCCCGCATATCTTCCCAAACGGGTGAACTCATGCAGGTAGTCATCCACACTTCGATCTCCCTGTGCTAACCGTTGAAATTCCATTTCCATCGATATCCTTTGCTGTATCGGCAGATGTTGTGCTAAGAACAATCGAGAAAATTCTACCATTGTAATCTCTGCCAATTGCTTGCCGGCCAAGTGATGCATTTCAATCTCATCCCACCACAATCGCGCCTCTCCTTCCAGTAGGAAAGTGGCTAACATGACTTTCTGTTCCTCCTCAACCTTGATAGCTCTCATGATCCTCTTGATCCTTGCAAGCCAATCCTTTGCTTGGGCCGGTGTACCCGCCCCATGAAACTGCGGAGGGTTGAAGCTCAAGAATTGCTTCCATTGTTGATCTGCTACCCGCGGATCAACTTCGGCTTCGACCGGTTCTTGCCGTACCCCAGCTTGCGTTGGCACCACTGCAGGACGTGCCTACCTAGCCTGCTGAGCATTCATCACAGCAAGTACCATTTCCGTGATGAGACGGACTGTTTTAGTGGATGGAGGAGTTGTGGGCACCTCGGCTGGTGCCGCACTCTCAACAGAACGTTGTGGTTCGGATTGACCCGCAACACTTCTGGTCACCTATATGTGTAAAATACACAGGTTAACGACCAATGAAAATGGCAACCATACAAAAAGAATACACAAGTTCAACAAACAAGTGTATTTGTATTCCTAAGTGGACAATCTTGAGTTCAAGTTAAGTGTTATAACGACAGCACTGCCACGTGCTCGCCACCTCTCAAAAGAATTCGTCCGCGAATTCGGAAGAGATCGACCAACAAGCTGATACCAAATTGTAACACCTCTACCCATCAAGAAGAATATAATAGAGGGTCCGGCCGCACATGAACAAAAGAAACAAAACAATGCCTTCGAGGGCAGCAACGCAGCTTTGGGCTTCAGCCCGCTAAGTCCCGCTCGGACCAGCACCTCCAGTACCTTTAAGAACCAATCCACCAAGCGGTGGCAAACAGGGCAACGGTCAGCATTCAGCTGACCAATTATAACGACCCTGCCCCTGGCACGGGGCAGCGAAATTCCATCCCTGCATAGCAGTCTTCCAATATGATATATATAGCAATTCAAGCAAGACGTGCACGACCGCACAGTCATATATCACAAACGCCGGCACGACGGCCCGACGTCCCGTGCACTCATGGCACTCTCGGGTGCACCGGAAACACCGGATCTCACCATTGAGCATTTAGTCCGGCACGCAGGCCCAGGACTCTCATTATGCCGCTAACGAAAGCCCAATGCCTTGGCGCTCTCATGTCCAGCCTACATAACGCAGGTACAGATCAGCCACCCCCCGTTGCTCAAATCGCCTTGCCCAACTAAGTACATCGTACCTGAGGCTACATTTAAAGGCGCGGGTCGGTATCACCTTGCCTGTTCGGCACGAAGCCTTTTCATACAGTTGCAGCCCAACGCTCAACCGCACACAAAGTGGCAACTCACGGCCACAAGAGTTGCACCCAACTCTCATAATTTACTGGACTTCCTCCAGTACTTTATCCATCATGCATACAAGCAATAATCACGCAGTTTTCTCCGATATGCAAACAAGCATCACCAATCCAGACCAATATGTCCAGATGGGCTTCACACAGCATGCCTAGATCCGTACTCCACTTCCGGACTCTAACAAGGGGGACTTCACATATCTACCCCAAGGGACGCCACAACCCACCGCACACTCGCGGGAAAGGGTTTTCCCTATGTAATACAGGAAATAAGGACTTCACATGTCCAAGAAGGAAATCGTTACCCTAGGAACTCGCTTCGGAGCCATGGAGTGAAATTGAGACGGATGAAAGCCTTCGCAGCAGCGTTGCCTTCGCAAATCCGAACTCGGCTTGCGATTTGGACCACCGTAGCACCACCGGCAGCCGGATTCCACTTCTTCTTCCTCACCTTGCTCTCACCTCTCTCTTAGATGTAGAAAGAGAGTATGAACTTAGAAATGAGCCTTTCCTTCTCCTTTCCCGGCCTTATCAGCCCAGGAATGAGCCCCAGCCACAAGATCCTCTTTAAGGAAAATGAACGGCTAGGATCTGCCCAAAATAATTATTCTTTTGGCCGACACGGCCTGTGACACGCCCGTATCACAGGCCGTGTACCCTTAAGCGGAACATGCGGCACTCGTACCGATTGAAAACTACCAAAACACGAGCATCGACACGCCCGTGTCGAACCTGACATGCCCATGTCAGTCATGTGACACGCCCGTGTCACCCCTGTTACACGGTACTCAACGAGCGCTAAAATCAATCAGAGCAGTACAAGGGTAGGCACACGCCCGTGTCCAATCTGACACGGCCGTGTGCAAGGCTTGGTTCTGGGCCGTGTACTTCCCTGACTCGATCCGGCAATTTCTTGAGTGATATGCCCTGGGACACGCCCGTGTCCCAGGCCGTGTAAAACAGCCTGCACCTCAAATCCAAGTTTGAGATTTTTGGGGTGTTACATAACCATTGGGGGAAAAACCTTTGATACCCCTGCCACAATTTTGAGAATACCAGAATTCGACCTCATCCTGGGTATGGCATGGCTGGATTGGCACCATGCAAGAATCGACTGTGCGGAGAAGCGTATCTATGTGAGACATGGGGATACTGATGTAGTCTTCCAAGGTATAAATTTCGCACCACGAATATTGTTATCCTTAATCCAGACCTTGAAAGCTCATATGAGAGGGGATGAAGTCTACATGATACGTTTCGAACTAAAAGAGATGAAGGTATATGTGAAGGATGTGCGGGTAGCACGGGATTTCCCTGAGGTATTTCCTGAGAAATTGCCAGGGTTACCCCCGCATAGAGAAGTGGATTTTCAGATTAAGCTTGTACCAGGAGCTAAGCCTGTCTCCAGGACCCCTTATCGGATGGCCCCAAAAGAACTCGCGGAGTTTAGAGTTCAACTGCAGGAGCTGGTAGAATAAGGGTTTGTTCGCCCCAGCTCGTCACCTTGGGGACCCCCTGTTCTATTCGTCAAGAAGAAAGATGGAACCCTTCGTTTATGTATAGACTATCGGGAACTCAACCGACTGACAGTACGGAACACCTACCCGTTACCTCGGATCGATGAGTTGTTCGACCAACTGGTGGGAGCACATTTGTTCTCCAAGCTAGATTTGCGCTCGGGGTACTACCAATTGAGAATACAGGAGGATGATATATAGAAAACGGCTTTCAGCTCGAGGTACGACTTATATGAGTTCACAGTGATGCCGTTTGTGCTCACCAATGCCCCATCAGCTTTCATGAGCTTGATGAATAAAGTGTTTGAGCCCTACTTAGATGTCTTCGTCATTGTGTTCATTGACGACATCCTAGTCTACTCGAAGACGGAGGAAGAACATGTCGGACATTTGGCCTTAGTTCTAGAGAAGCTAAAAGAGCACGCCCTGTTTACCAAGTTTAACAAGTGTGAATTCTGGCTTAGGGAGGTGGCTTTCTTGGGTCACGTAATTAGTGGGGCTGGACTAGCTGTGGATCCGACCAAGGTACGTGCCGTGAAGGAGTGGTCGTCTTTGAAGTCGGCGGTCGATGTGAGGAGTTTTCTTGGACTTGCTGGATACTACCGCAAGTTTGTAAAAGGATTCTCCAAGATTGCCCTTCCGCTTACTTACTTGACAAAGAAAGGAGTGCCATTTGAGTGGACACCCCAGTGTGAAGCGGCATTCCAGGAATTGAAGGATAGACTTACCTCCGCCCCCATCCTTGTCCTTCCGTCTGGGAAGGAAGGATTCCAAGTTTACACGGACGCGTCTTATCAGGGGTTGGGAGCGGTGTTGATGCAACACGGGCACGTAATTGCTTATGCTTCAAGACAATTGAAGAAGCATGAAATCAATTACCCGGTGCATGATTCAGTGTGGGTGATCGTTGACCGCCTGACGAAAGTTGCCCGGTTCATTCCTATGAAGAAAGAGGCTCATGTGGACGCCTTAGTACGTCTTTTTGTGGAGCAGTTTGTACGGTATCACGGCGTACCTAAGACGATAGTTTCAGACCGTGATGGTCGTTTTACCTCCAAGGAGTGGAAGGCGGTACAGGCATATTTGGGCTCGCGCCTTACCTTCAGCACCACATTTCATCCACAGATGGACGGGCAGTCTGAGCGGACCATCCGAACATTGGAGGATCTGTTGAGGTTGTGTGTGATAGATAGGGGAGAGCCGTGGGAAAGATTCTTGCCCTTAGTGGAATTCTCCTACAACAACAGCCATCGAGCTAGCATTGGCATGGCACCCCATGAAGCCCTATATGGAAGGAGGTGTAGAACCCCCTTGTCTTGGGTGCAAGATGAAGACCCGAAGACTTTGGGTGTTGAATATATAGATGACACGAATGCGGTGGTTAGGTTGATACAGGATCGTATGTTAGAGGCTCAAAGTCGGCAGGCAAAGTATTACAACGCTAAACACTAGATGGTGGAATTTCAAGTGGGAGATAAGGTGTTTCTGAAAATCCGACCGATGCATGGAGTATCGCGAGTACGAGGAGTGAAGAAGCTCAGCCCACAGTATGTTGGGCCCTATGTCATAGTGGAAAAGATTGGCCCTTTGGCCTATCGGCTGGAGCTACCGCCCGAGTTAGAAAATCTCAACAACGCGTTCCATGTCTCGTCGCTTCGGAAGGCGCTGTTGCGGCCCGAACAATACATCCCCACGACTGATGGTGCTGTGGCGTCTGACAGATCTGTGCGACTGGAGCCGGTACGAATCGTTGATAATGAGATAAGAACCCTGCGCTGCAAAAGTGTGCCGCTGGTAAAAGTGATGTGGTCTAATCATGGGAAGGAAGAATTTACTTGGGAGCCGGTGGACTTGATGCAGAAGCGCTACCCAGAGCTGTTCTCCCAAGGTAACATTTTATAGCGCATATTATTTAGTACTTGCATCCCCATAACCCTAGCCTGATTTCGGGGACGAAATCTTTTATTTTGTTTATAGGATTTGTAACGTCCCAATTCGCGCTAGGCCCCTCGCACGAGTTTTGAGTCAAGAGACTTGACTCGGGCTCGGGGCGCACTGGCAAAAGGTGTCAAGTGTGTTGGATGGAGTGTAGGGTTGAGTGATATCCAACGGATCGAAAGGGAATGGCCTAAGGGAAAATCGTCGAGAATGCCTGGTGATTCTCGCCGATCGTCGAGTATCGATGAGAATACTCAATGCTCTCAACGCCAGATGTTGGAACACCCTATTACTAATTTGGGTAAGGATCACTATGCTTGTCTTAGGAATCCCAGTTGACCTAGTTGTATAGTTGAAAAGGTCAACATTAGAATGAGTCTAGGTCTTAGAACTTAGGGTTGGAGCTGCCCCCAGGATCATTCCAAGATCAAGGTTGAAGAGCTTAGTCTAAGGCAATTTTCGTCGAGCTCAGGTCGACGAATCGTCGAACTCCGTTCGACGCTCTCTGAGCTCATCTTTAATAAATCGTCGTACTCCGGTCGACGATCGTCGAGCTCAGATCGACTATCTGCTTTTGTCTAGCTTCTGCTGAGTCGTCGAACTCCCCTCGACTATCTTCTAGCTCAGTTCGACGATCACTCCCTAAAGTTATTTCTCAGATCTCTGAGCTCAGTTCGACGATCGTAGAGCTCAGATCGACGTTTTCTGTCTGCTTGTCCATTTGATCTCTGAGCTCAGTTCGACGATCGTAGAGCTCAGATCGACGTTTTCTTTGGAGAGATCGACGCTTTCAGGAATTCAAATGCTGCTGTTCTTTGGAATGTTTTTGAATATTATCAGCATTTATGTCAGAAGATCTCCCAGCCGTTTGTCTTTATTTCTGGAGCAAGTTTCAAGGAATTTTTCAGAGAATGTTTGCTGGACTTTCCTCTAGAAGACAAGACTATTTTTGGAAGACATTTATGACTCCCAACGGCTAATTTTGGACAAGGAATCGTCAGAAAATTTATTATTCCTTTCTTCTGTGTTATTAAGATTTAGAGAATACACAAGAAGAAGACACACAGAAGTGAACACACAGAATAGAATATACTGATAGCAGAAGAACAACAGAAGAACTGTGACTCAAAAATCTTCTTGCTGACTGAAAAGTGTTCACAATCTCATCACTCCAAACACCTCACCTTCAGCCTTCTTGCTGAAACCATCTTGTGCTGGAGATCAAAGTTTTGAAGACCTATCACCCTAGAGCAAAGCTTCTTTTCCTGAACCTTTCTACATCTCAGGGGGAGCTTTGACATCATCAATCCACTTGTGCTTCTCTCATTTGATTGAGAACAGAGAAGACACCCTTCACTCTTATTTTTCTTTTCCTGCTGTAAAAGGGTTCTTAAACTCCCTTCAAAAGTTCTGTCTGGTTCTGAGAGCCTTGTCAAAACTCAGTGGTGGCAAGACACCTTATCAAAAAATCTAGTTTTGGTTTTTGGGCACCTTATCAAAAGCTCATTAGGGTCAGGACACCTGATCAACTCATCCTGAGTGGATTCCTACCAAGGGTGGTAGAAGAGTGGATGTACCCAGGTTTTTGGGGAACCACTATAATTCCTTGTGTCTTCTGGTTTATTTGTGTAATTTGTTTGCTGTGTGTTGTGCTTTTTACTTCTTAGTTTTTAACATTTTACTAGCACTCTACACTATATCATAAATTAAATTTTATATGTGCTGTTCATTTCAACTGTGAAAAATTATTTTAAAATACTCTATTCACCCCCCCTCTAGAGTTGAGATAGATCTTAGCCTCACTTTCAATTGGTATCAGAGGGAGGTTGGTTGCTCATACAGGCTAACACCTGAACCAAAAGATCCTTGATAAGATTAATCTCTTAAGGGGATTATTTTCTCTACATCTTCTTTTTACTTAAAGACATGGCACAGAACAAAGATTATGCAAGCACCAGACCACCAGTGTGCAACCTTTCTAAGTTTGCACTCTGGAAGGCAAGGATTAGATTATACATGAATTCTATTGATGAAGACATTTTCAATTCTGTCTTGACAGTTTGTCCAACTCCACCAGCAAGCTCAAGTTCAAATGCTGTCCCACCTCCTTCTGGAACAGATGCAGATATAAAGAAATGGAAGACTGCAGATGCTAAGGCTATGAACATCTTAGCCCAAACAATGTCTGATGAAATCTTTCAGAAGGTAGCTGAATGCCACTCAGCCAAAGAAATCTGGGACAAACTCTCTGAAATTGTCTCAGGATCTGCTGATGAAAGGAAAGATAGAAGATCTCATCTGATAAGCCAATATGAGAACTTCAAAAAGGGAGAAGCTGAATCAGTGGCTGACATGTACAATAGACTAAGTCTAATTGTCAATGAGCTAAAAACCCTAGACAAAGAAATCTCACTGACTGAGCTAAATGACAAAATCCTGATGTGCTTCCCCAGCACTTGGGATTCAAGAATCTGGCCAATTAAGGATGCCAGAAGTTTAAATGAGATTACTACTGAAGCTCTCCTGGGCAAGCTCAAATCCTATGAGCTGCTCATTAAAAATAGAGAAGAAGAACAAAAGGCTATCTCTCCAGCTACAAGGAAAGAAAAGACCATAGCCTTCAAAGCTGTAGAAGAGGAGCCTGAAGATAAAGCTACAGGAAATGATGAGCTCATAAGTCTTCTGGCCAAAAGATTCTACAAGATGGCCAGAAAAGACTTCAGAAAGAAACCATACAAGGGTCATGATAAACCAAGGTATGATAAATCAAATAACAATAAAGAAATCATATGCTTTGGTTGCAGGAAACCAGGCCACATTGTGCCTGACTGTCCAGAAAACAAGAATAAGGACAAAAGGGAAAGAAGAGAAAGAAGAAAAGAAAAGGATTACAAGAAGAATAGCTCAGACAAAGCCTCCTCCAGCAAGAACAAACATACAAGGAAGGGCTTTGTTGCTGAAACATGGAGTGAGACTGAAGAGGAATCTGAAGCCTCATCCAGCTCCAGTGATGATGAGGATGATGCAGATGAAAAAGAATTTTGCATGATGGCTATCAATGCATCACAGCAAAACTCTGATGAAGAATCAGATTCAGATTCAGAAAGTCAACCAGATGAGGATCAGGTAATCAACTCTTTTGATTTTGATTCTGAAGACTTCAAAGATGAATTTAAGACACTGTGTCTAGATCTATTAAAATCTGAGAAGGAGATAATCTCTCTCAGGAATCAATTATCTGAGCATAGTGTCCTAAACTCAAAGAACCTCAAACTCTCTGAGGAGTTAGAATGCTGTAGGGAGGAGATAGCTTCATTGAAGAATGAACTATCAAAGGCCAAAAAGTTTGAAGAATCCTTAAATGGGAGAAGTATCAGACTGATGGACATCACAAGCACAGTGAACTCTAGATTTAATAGCACACCGGGCTTGGGTGCTTCATCCAGCCAACCTATAATTCTGACAACTCCAATCAAGTTTGTCTCTGACAAAGGAAAGGGAGTAATAGAGGTACCTAGGAAGAATGCAGATCTGTCAGAGAAGAACTCAGTTCAACAGATGGCGTCGAGCAGAGCTCGACGATCGTCGAACAGAGCTCGACGATCTAACTACAGATCGTCGACCTCAGCTCGACGATATCCAAACTCTGAACCTCAGCATAATCGATCTTCGAACGGAGATCGACGATCTGACCCAAGATCGTCGACCTCAGTTCGACGATCGTCGAACAGAGTTCAGGCTTGTGAACACACCTTCAATGGCACATTCAGATTCAATCCTAGAAGCTCCACATCCCAAGGCTTTAATCCCTATACTGAATGGATAGTACCTCCTAGGAGATACCATCCTGAAGGTTATAAGGATAAACCTGGGATGTCCTTTATTTCAGAATTCAAGGGATATCAACCTAGGCCCAAGGTCAACTGGGTCAAAAACAAATAAGTTGTTTTTGTGTAGGTGAAGACCTATCCAGCATCAAACCATCAATGGTATCTGGATAGTGGTTGCTCAAAGTACATGACAGGGGACAAGGACAACTTCACTTCCTTCAAAGCCAAGCTTGGACCCAAAGTAATTTTTGGAAACTCAAGCTTTGGAACTACAAAAGGATATGGTGCAGTCAAAATTGGCCCAGTCACATTCAAGAAGGTGGCATATGTTGAAGGACTCAAGCACAACTTGATAAGTATCAGTCAACTGTGTGATGAAGGATATCAAGTGACCTTTAACAAAGCCATATGCAAAGTCAAGTCAGTGGACAACACAACTGTGTTGACAGGTAACAGAAGAGGTAACATTTACTTAGTGGATTTTCATTCACCAGTGGTAGATATTTGCCTGTTTAATTCCATTTCAAAATCTAATGTTTTATGGCATAAGAGACTAGGACATATTAACCTTAGAACCATTGCTAAGCTATCTAAAGACAACCTTGTTAAAGGACTACCTTCTGGTCCCTACAAGAAGGAAGGACTTTGCAAGGCTTGTCAATTAGGCAAGCAAACTAAAAGTAGTTTTAAATCAATCAATAAGAGTGATTCACCTAGGATTTTGTACCTGTTGCACATGGATCTTTTTGGACCCATATCTGTGCAAAGCCTAGGAGGGAAGTCCTATACTTTAGTGGTTGTAGATGACTTCTCAAGATTCACTTGGGTATTCTTTCTGAGGAAGAAGTCTGATAACTTCAAGTGTTTGACAGATTTTCTCAAATGCATTCAGATTGAGTTCAACACTCACATTGCCCTGATCAGAAGTGATCATGGGACAGAGTTTGATTCTCTTCTCATGCAAGAGTTCTGTCAGAGTGAAGGGATCAGGCACACTTTCTCAGCTCCTAGAACTCCTCAACAAAATGGGGTAGCTGAAAGGAAAAATAGAACACTCATTGAATCTGCAACTACATTATTGGCAGATGCTCACTTACCTCTGTCCTTTTGGGCTGAGGCAGTGAACACCTCCAACTATGTGTTGAACAGAAGCCTGATACACAAGCTGAAGGGCAAGACTCCTTATGAATTGCTCAAAGGGAAGAAACCTAAAATAGGCTATTTCAAAGTTTTTGGTTGCACTTGTTTTATTCATAATAATGACAAGAAATACCTAGCAAAATTCCAAGCTAAAGCTGATGAAGGAGTGTTTCTGGGATACTCCATGATCAGTAAGGCCTATAGGGTTTATAATAAATCTTCCTGCAAAATTGAAGAATCTGTTCATATTATTTTTGATGAAGCTAACATGTCTTTCAAGGAGAAGAATGCTTCTACCATAGAACCTCTGCAGGTACATTCTCTAGCTGAAGACTTGAACAAACTGCAAGTTGCTGAAAAGAATGAGAGCAGTGATGATGAAGAAGAAGTTCAACATCTTGAAGAAAATCATTCTGAAGAGCCAGTTGCTGCTCCACTAGAGGAGACAACAACACAGGCTGGTGAACAATCAACACTCCCTGTTGACTTAGTAACAACAAGAGATCATCCAATCACCCAAGTAATTGGAGAGATCTCAGCTGGTGTGCAAACTAGAAGTCAGGTCAACCAAAACCTGATGCACACTTTCTTTCTATCTCAAATTGAGCCTCAATCCATTCAAGATGCAGAGCAAGATCCACACTGGATCATTGCAATGCAAGAGGAGTTGCATCAATTTGAAAGGAACAAGGTTTGGGAACTAGTGCCTAAGCCAAAGGATCATCCCATTGTTGGAACAAAGTGGGTATTCAGGAACAAGCTGGATGATCAAGGAGTTATAGTCAGAAACAAGGCAAGGCTAGTTGCTCAAGGGTACTCTCAACAAGAAGGAATAGACTATGATCAGACATTTGCACCAGTTGCAAGGCTGGAAGCCATATGGATATTCCTAGCTTATGCTGCTCACAAAGGTTTCAAAGTGTATCAAATGGATGTAAAAAGTGCATTTCTCAATGGGGACATCAAAGAGGAAGTCTATGTTAGACAACCTCCAGGTTTTATCTCTCTAACTCACCCTGATTATGTTTACAAATTGCATAAAGCATTATATGGTCTCAAGCAAGCCCCTAGAGCATGGTATGAGACCCTAGCATGCTTTCTTCTGGAAAATGATTTTGTTAGGGGGAGAGTAGACCAAACTCTTTTTATTAGAACCCATAAGTCTCATACCCTGCTAGTGCAAATTTATGTAGATGACATTATTTTTGGTTCTACTGATTCAAAATTGTGCAAAAAGTTCTCCAAGCTTATGCACTCTAAATTTGAAATGAGTAGCATGGGTGAGCTGTCCTTCTTCTTAGGACTGCAAGTCAAGCAACATGCTGAAGGCATATTTATTTCTCAAACCAAGTATGCAAAAGAGCTGGTTAAGAAATTTGGTATGTTTGATGCATCATGTATGAAAACACCCATGCCCTCAAATGCTGTAATAGATGCTGATGAACATGGGAAACCTGTTGATCAGACAACATATAGAGCAATAATTGGCTCTTTATTGTACCTTACAGCTAGTAGGCCTGATATAATGTTTGCCACATGTATTTGTGCTAGATTCCAAGTTAGCCCTAGTGAGTCACATTTAATCTTAGTTAAGAGAATTCTTAGGTATGTTAAAAGTTGTCCAAATCTAGGTCTCTGGTATCCAAAAGATTCAGCATTTGATTTAACTGGATTCTCAGATGCTGATTATGCTGGATGCAGAATAGACAAGAAAAGCACCAGTGGAACCTGTCAATTCCTTGGTGATAGACTTGTCTCTTGGTTCTGTAAGAAACAAACATCTGTGTCAACTTCAACTGCTGAAGCTGAGTATATGGCTGCAGGCAGTTGCTGTTCACAAATATTGTGGATATAGAATCAGCTCTTAGACTATGGCTACAACTTAGAGAAGTCTAAAATTTTCTGTGACAATACTAGTGTTATCTCTATAGCACAAAATCCAGTCCTCCATAGTAGGACAAAACACATAGAAATTAGGCATCATTTTCTAAGAGATAATGTAGAGAAAAATAAAATTGAAATTCAATATATTCCTACTGATTTGCAAAGGGGAGATATTTTCACCAAACCTTTGGATGAAAAGAAACACAGTTTCTTCCTAAATCAGTTAGGTATGTTAGATGGAGGAAGCCTTAATTAAATTACAAGATTTTGAAAAGCTAAAACAGACCAAGACTAGGCCAAAAATCCTTCTTTTTGTGTCTGTAGAATGAGTTTAGACTCTGAACTGCGCTCGACGTTTTCCTCAAAATCGTCGAACAGAGATCGACGATTTTCCAAAAATCGTCGACCAGAGATCGACGCTTTTGCAGTCGTCGATCTGAGTTCAGAGCCCTCGCTAGAGCTAGGCTTTCTCTCCTTCTGATCAGAGGCCGTCGAGCTGAGCTCGACATTTTTCAACATCGTCGAACGAAGATCGCCGATTTTGAAGACTCTTCAGATTCCCTCTGTAGCCCAAATCGTCGAGCTAAGCTCGACGTTTCGTCGAACTAAGCTCAACGATTTTCCTTTTTCGCGTCGAACCCTAATATAAAATCTTTCTTTCAGCCGTCGTTCTCCCTTTGCGCTTTCATACTCTGCAACTCTCTCTCTTTTCCCTCCAAATTCTCTACGCTTGGTCGTTTTTGGTTTTCTGTTGCAGGTGAATATGGCTGAATCGAGTGCTGCTATTGCTAAGATGAAGTTCGACACAGGTTTTGACATCGACATAAACTCCTTCGACAGAAGCGACCAGCGCTTCAAGGACATCCTAAACTTATTCCGAGAACAACAGCTGACTCCAATAATGACTACAAGGATGAAGATCGCCTCAGAAGAAATAAAAGAGTGGTGTTTTACCGCAACAGACGAGTCTGAGAATTTTGTTGTCGGCACCATTAAGGGGACTCAGGTATTTCTATCCCCGGCTCTTTTAACAGAAGTCTTTCAACTCAGTACTGGAGAAGACTCCATTGAACTGTCTGGAGAGGAGTTTGACACCATGCTGGATAGGATGGGTCACAATGCAGCAAACCCTAATAAGCTACTGAAGAAAAATCTGGCTATAGAATTTCAATTCCTGGCTGATGTAGTTGGGAAGGTGCTGTTGGCCAAGCATTCAGCCCATGACACCATTTCCAGATATCAGTTCTGCCTGATGGGAGCCTTATTAGATAAGAAACACCTGGACTGGGGCTCCATCTTCTTCACTCTGATTAAGAAGAAGATTAACAAGAATGCAGTTAGTTATGGAAGAATCTTAGGGGTCTTTCTGCACAACAGGTGCCCTGACCTATTAACCTCCTCTGGCATGTTTATCAATGCATCCAAGAGGCTTTCCTGTGCCCTCTTCAGTAAATGGGACAGGCAGATTATAAACCCCTCCAGGGCTGCTGCAACACTTCATTCAGGCACAAGGACTATTTCAGTCACTCCTTCAACAGAAGAGCTGCCTGCTTCCTCCCCTCTTCCAGCCATAACCACCCTAACCACCCAAGTTGTCACCTCCTCACCACCAGTCACCACCATAATCATCTCATCCCCAATTACCATTTCCTCACCTATGCCATCCCCTCCTCTATCCACCTCAGAGGAATTCCATCCTCTCTTCTCCTATTCATCCTTCACCCTACCATCCTTCTCACTTACAGATGATTCCTTCATGGATGATTCACCCTCTACTCCTCCTGAGCCACCCTCAACTTCCTCCTTTCAACAACTGCTCCATGACATTCTCTCTCAACCCTCCTTCACACCATCTCTTACTTCCCCTATCTCCACCTCAACCTCCTCCATCTCCATTATTCCATCTTCTGAACCAACCATTCCCTCTCCACCTTTCTCCACAATTTCAGTTTCAGCCACCATCCCTCCATCTACCTTTGCCTCTACCTCTACTCAAGCCCCACTTGAGCATGTGGATCTTCCTATTTTGGCAGACAGGCTGTATGAGTTGCTAGCTCCCAAGCTGACATCTCTACTGGAGTCTTCCCTGGCTCCACTCCTAAAGCAAGTACAGGAGCTGTCTACCAAGATTGCCTTCCTTTCCTCCTCCCTGGCTATCCCATCTTCTGCGTGCCTTGATTCATCTTTCTCTGAACCAAGGCAGGGGGAGAAGCCTTATGAAGAAGTGGATGTGCCAGCTGCTGATATTATGTCTGCTCCAACTCCAGCTCTTGGATGTGCTTTCGCACTAAATCTGCAGAGGCTGCTATCTATATTTGATACAGTCCATTTCAGCTATCTGCCTGCAACTCCTGCTGAAGATTTGTCTAAGGCCATTGTGCCTATAGCTACCTGTGATCCAAGCCATATTGATTCCTACATCAAATCCTGGAAGGCTGTGGATATCTCTGATGCTGATACTAAGGCCACTGTGCCTCTTTCAATTGTTACTAAGGCCACTGTGTCTCTTTCTGTTGAAATTGCTGCTGCTGCTACTGCTGACATAGAAATGACTCCAGCAACTGATGCTGATGAAATTGCTGCTCCTGCTCCAAAGTCTGCTCCTGCTTCTGCCTGCTCTGCTGTTGCTCCCTCTCCTCCTGATCCTGATGTTTCTGCAAAACTTAAAGTTCAAGAAGAGCTTATCAGAAGAATTGATGATCTGTATGATCAACATCAAAGTTCTGAGAGTGACCAATACAGGACTGATTCTGATGATTCTGCTAGAACTATTGCCAAGAAGAGAAAAGCCAGAAGTAAAGCAATGATGTCAGTCCCTCCTGCCAAAGCCAAAGACTCAAATGATATTCCATACTACATCCTGCATGACTGCCCAATCTCTGAGCCTTGGATGCAATATTCCAAAAATCAACTGAAAGCTATGAAGAAGAAGAGGAAGCTTGACAAATATGAAAAAGGATCTTCTCAATATCAGCCTCCTCCTCCTCCTCCAGATTCTGGCTCAGGTTCAGCCCCTCTAGCTCCAGTCTCCAGACACAGTTCTTCCCAGCATTATCAAAGATCATATCAAAGGGGACAGCATCAAAAAGGATATCAACCCAGAAGGGGTAATTACAGAGGAAATCAAAGAGGACAAGGATCCTATCAAAGGGAAGGACAAGATCACCCTGACCCTTCTTCAGGTCCTTTTCCCTACAAGCTGAAAGACACTATTGTTTCCAGGACTCCTTCTATTGTTTCTGAAATCATCAACAGATATGAACCTCCTATTCCTTTTGAAGATCCTGAGAACAACCCTGTATCCTGGACAGCCAGAATGAAAGAATTGGCTGCCCTGGATCAAATAAAAAAGGCCAGATAACAAGGCAAGGATACTTCAAACATAACTACCTTATCAGAGCAGAGAAAGAAAGAACTGGAAAGATATGCATCAAGGAAATTTTTCAATCCAGAAGATTATATGAAGCTGCACCCAGAGGCTGTTGTTCCAAGGCCCAAATCTCAAACTTCTCTAGGTGCAGAGGATGACAGAAGGTCAAAGAAAGAAAGTCAGAATCCAAATAGAGAAATTTTATTTAAAAAGGGATCTGAAAGGAAGTGAACTGTGTAAGCTAAACATTTCATCCACCTTTGGACATCTGCTGATATTTATCTGTGATCTGCTTTACTGCTATATATCTTCTCTGCATTTTGTATTAGCTTATGTATTGTTGTATGCCTTTTATTTCCTATGATTGTCTGTAAATAGTAATCCTAACCCAAATAGGGGGAGATTGTTGGAACACCCTATTACTAATTTGGGTAAGGATCACTATGCTTGTCTTAGGAATCCCAGTTGACCTAGTTGTATAGTTGAAAAGGTCAATATTAGAATGAGTCTAGGTCTTAGAACTTAGGGTTGGAGCTGCCCCCAGGATCATTCCAAGATCAAGGTTGAAGAGCTTAGTATAAGGCAATTTTCGTCGAGCTCAGGTCGACGAATCGTCGAACTCCGTTCGACGCTCTCTGAGCTCGTCTTCAATAAATCGTCATACTCCGGTCGACGATCGTCGAGCTCAGATCGACTATCTGCTTTTGTCTAGCTTCTGCTGAGTCGTCGAACTCCCCTCGACTATCTTCTAGCTCAATTCGACGATCACTCCCTAAAGTTATTTCTCAGATCTCTGAGCTCAGTTCGACGATCGTAGAGCTCAGATCGACGTTTTCTGTCTGCTTGTCCATTTGATCTCTGAGCTCAGTTCGACGATCGTAGAGCTCAGATCGACGTTTTCTTTGGAGAGATCGACGCTTTCAGGAATTCAAATGCTGCTGTTCTTTGGAATGTTTTTGAATATTATCAGCATTTATGTCAGAAGATCTCCCAGCCGTTTGTCTTTATTTCTGGAGCAAGTTTCAAGGAATTTTTCAGAGAATGTTTGCTGGACTTTCCTCTAGAAGACAAGACTATTTTTGGAAGACATTTATGACTCCCAACGGCTAATTTTGGACAAGGAATCGTCAGAAAATTTATTATTCCTTTCTTCTGTGTTATTAAGATTTAGAGAATACACAAGAAGAAGACACACAGAAGTGAACACACAGAATAGAATATACTGATAGCAGAAGAATAACAGAAGAACTGTGACTCAAAAATCTTCTTGCTGACTGAAAAGTGTTCACAATCTCATCACTCCAGACACCTCACCTTCAGCCTTCTTGCTGAAACCATCTTGTGCTAGAGATCAAAGTTTTGAAGACCTATCACCTTAGAGCAAAGCTTCTTTTCCTGAACCTTTCTACATCTCAGGGGGAGCTTTGACATCATCAATCCACTTGTGCTTCTCTCATTTGATTGAGAACAGAGAAGACACCCTTCACTCTTATTTTTCTTTTCCTGCTGTAAAAGGGTTCTTGAACTCCCTTCAAAAGTTCTGTCTGGTTCTGAGAGCCTTGTCAAAACTCAGTGGTGGCAAGACACCTTATCAAAAAATCTAGTTTTGGTTTTTGGGCACCTTATCAAAAGCTCATTGGTGTCAGGACACCTGATCAACTCATCCTGAGTGGATTCCTACCAAGGGTGGTAGAAGAGTGGATGTACCCAGGTTTTTGGGGAACCACTATAATTCCTTGTGTCTTCTGGTTTATTTGTGTAATTTGTTTGCTGTGTGCTGTGCTTTTTACTTCTTAGTTTTTAACATTTTACTAGCACTCTACACTATATCATAAATTAAATTTTATATGTGCTGTTCATTTCAACTGTGAAAAATTATTTTAAAATACTCTATTCACCCCCCCTCTAGAGTTGAGATAGATCTTAGCCTCACTTTCACCAGATTTCCGATAAGTATGGCCCAAGGGAAAATCGTCGAGAATGCCTGGTGATTCTCGCCGATCGTCGAGTATCGATGAGAATACTCAACGCTCTCAACGCCATATTTCCGATAAGTACGGCCTAAGGGAAAATCGTCGAGAATGCCTGGTGATTCTTGCCGATCGTCGAGTATCGATGAGAATACTCAACACACTCAACGCCAGATTTCCGATAAGTATGGCCCAAGGGAAAATCGTCGAGAATGCCTGGTGATTCTCGCAGATCGTCGAGTATCGATGAGAATACTCAACGCTCTCAATGCCAGATTTCTGATAAGTTAGGCTAAGGGAAAATCGCCGAGTATCTTTTTTGATAGCCGATGAATTCGTCGAGAATGCCTGACGATTCTCGCCGATCGTCGAGAATGACAAATGATTCCCGCCGAATTTGACTTGTGCGTTTTCTTCGCCCAGGCAGATTCGCCGGCTTGTACAGGCGGACCGAACTGGATTTTGGTATTCTCGCTGGATGGTTCCTTGGACCGGGTCACTTCAATATGACCCATTATGGGCGGTCCAATGAGGCATTAACACGTGGCAGAAGATGTAACCTAATACATCGGCTTATAGAAAGGGAGTTAAAACCGAACCCTAGCTTTTGCGCCGATTGACCCTTGTCGTCATCGTGGATCTCGCGAAACCGACGGAGCCGGCGGAGCTCTTGGAGGCGGCCTTCTCTCTCTCTCCCTCTCCTTCCTTTGCCGTGAAGAACAACCGCACCAAGCGAGAGATGCCGCAAAGGAGAACGACTAGATCCATGGCCGGGAACGGTGGTACCACTGGAAACGAGATGAGCTTCCTCCCCTCTCCCTTGGTGCTAGATCTGTAGATATATTCTAGGAGAGATATCGACTCCATAGTGTTTTGATGGTGAGGAGGAGATTTCCTAGGAAAGCCATGCCTAGGTTTGTTTTCTAGGCTTTAGCCCCCTCCAACCTCTTCATCCTTCAAAGTGAAGATGAGAGAAGGATTCGTGGAGAAATATGGCTTCGTGAGGGTGAATAAGGGTGGACGATTTTCTGGAGGAGATTTTGGGAGTTTGGTGCAAGGAGGAAGATGAACGGATGCCGTTCATCTCGCCTTAAGATGCGTGCAAAAATCTGTTTTCTGCACGCAGCGACCTTCGTGGCAAATTTTGGATGTGTTCTGGTCATATTTGGGTTTTCGACTAACACGAAAGTCGTATACCTCAAAATTATCTTTCCAACGAGTGGTTGCACGTTCCCAGGCGATACCTGTAGCCACGGGAAATCCTGTTCGAATCTGCTGCAGTTGGGGGAAATTCCACCCAGGAAATCTGTACCTTGTATGCAGCAGGCTTCGAGTGGATTTCTGGTGTGATGCGATCAAATCTGGGCTTTTGACTAAACACAAAAGTTGTAGCCCACAAAATTATCTTTCCAACGAGTGGTTACATGCACTCGTCGGATTTCTGTAGCCTCGGGAATCCTTGGTCGAAGTGGCTGCCCGGATTAAGGCTGCACCTAAATTTTGGGCTTGTGTAACGTGGAATGCGATGTGGTTGAATTTAATGTTGCGATCCAACTCGAGGCTTGGGTGGACTCTTTTGAAATAATCATCATAGTGACGTGATAAGTTGAGGTTATGAATCTAAATTCATATAACGAGTGTTGGACAAGTTTAATTGAAGGAAAGAACCCGATATAATTGGGTAGATATAATAGGATAAATGTATAAAGGATTTAACTATGGACATGATACATGTTGGGTGGATAAAAGGGAATTAGTAACCCAATGCTTAGAGTGTCGTCTCCTTACGGGTAGCATTGTGGAAGTAACAAATGCGGTGTTGACTGTCACTAGTTGGAATGAGATTGAGATGTGTAAAGTTGGACGGTTGGGCTTGGCCCTCGGTGTTCATGTCCCGAGGCTCCTCCCGCATTTGATGGATGGTTGAGCTTGGTCCTCAGTGTTCACGTCCCGAGGCTCCTTCCATACCACAATATTGGAAAATTGCATGTGATGTGAGTCGACACACGGTGTCGTAATCCTGGGTTAAGGATAGTGTGGCAGGTCTACGGGCTCGCCAATCGTCACACCGATGGGAGTCGATAGCTAGAACTTTGACGGTTGGGCTTGGTCCTTGGTGTTCATGTCCCGAGGCTCCTTCCGTGCCAAGTGAACGGTTGGGATTGGTCCTCAGGTTCATTTCCGAGGCTCCTTCCGTGTTACGCATAGGCCAGTTCGGGGCTAGGATCTTGGTGCACACTTACCCAAGAGAACCCGCTGAGCCATAGTACGCAAGTGAGCTCCGCTGTTGTGTCCTTAGCGTTGAGGCGTACGGAGGCTTAGGCCAGGTAGTGTGGAGACCAGTCTAGTAGTGGAGATGCCCGCTCTACTGTCACCGTTTGGCCACGACGGTTGACGCCTGAGAGGTTAGCTACCTGCTCGAATAGTGAGAACTATAAGTCTGTGTCGACATAACGATTGCATGTGCTTGATCATGGGTGTGTCATTGCATTGCATTCATAGCATTACACTTCATTGCATACTTAAGACCCTCATCGTATAAGTTTGTATGGGCACTCCTATACGATGAGTTACTTATTGCTGAACGACCCTCAACTTATATGCTTGTATGGGCATCCATATAAGTTGAGTTACTTACTATTGTAGCTATATACTCTCTTGCTGTTGTAGATAGTAGATTTGTAAAATAAGAGCTTGTTTATTATACACTACCGCTGTCGCTGCTTATGATATGTATACTCACTTCACCTGTTGTACTACTGTTATTTATATATTGTACCTGTTCCTTTCTCCGCCCGGTGCCGAGGAGTCTCCGGGGGAGCGGATGTGAAGTCACTTAGTCTTTATGACTAACAGTTGCTACGTCTTCCTTTTTAGGAGGAAACCCCATAGGTGGAGCAGCTGGCTATGCAGCTGGACAGCCAGTCCAGGATGACAGTGCCTGAAGGGACGGTACCGTCGCTACCGTCGGTTACAGATGCGAGTGAGAGAGATTTTGTTGTAGCCCTTCAAGGCAAATATATTCACGTACTCTGATTATGTAGAAGCTTGTTAGCTTCTCTTTTGTTATGCTTATGGATATATGCTTAGTGTGGATTGACTTTCTTATATTATTATGGTTGGGTTGGCAATTATGTGTTGATATTGGTTGTTGCCGGCAGAATAGGCGTCTTGTGGTATAGGCTAGCCCGAGTCCTAGTGTTACCGCAAGGCGGCTGTTCTGGGTATAAGACCCCTCTCGTGCCGTGTCTTGTGTTTCGGGAGGGGGGTCTTACACATTACCCATTTCTCAAATCATCGGGCGCAACAAACAATGATGCGGGTCAGCCTCCCCTTGCCCATTCATAAAATACATAACTGCGTTATGTTTAAAGACTGGAACTCACGACCACCATAGTTGGGCACTTTAAGCTCTAGCTCAATGATTCAAGGATGACACTCAAGACCACCATAGCTGGGCACTTTAAGCTCACAACTCAATGATTCAAGGCTGGAACACACCACCACCATAGTCTGGCAATCTAAGCTCACAACTCAATATATTATCCCCTAGTCTCCATGAGACAGGCCTCACTAACATAACTCTTTGGGAGCTACTGCCAGCGATAGCACAAAACACTATTTCTTCCCCAAATTTGGGTATTTTCCTAGAGACTAACTCCAGTACTCACTGCAGAAACCTGCACACCCCATGACTCCGTAAACTACACATTTAATCACGGAGTCTACTCCGGAAAGCAAACAAAAGATAACCATCAATAATACAGACCAACCTGTCCAGATGAGCCTCTCACAGTATGCTTATTCCGTAGTTCGATTCTGGATTCTATATGCAAGTTTATTACCGAGGATATTATTGATCAACCCATTGGAAATCTCTTTTCTCTCCACTAACTAGTGGGGGAATTCATGCAACTATGCCAAATTAAGGACCTCACATATTCAAGAAGTGTTGAAGCCAAAATTGACTTCTGTGGAGTTCGGGGTCCCAAAAGAGGGGTGACCGCGCACCTACTACCCTCAAGAGAACGATCTTGGCACTATACTAGGAACATGAGGGACAGACCCAAGGTCTCAGCGTGGAGGTCCCACCGCATACCCGAAAGACTAACAAACTCTTCCCCTCCCAAGCCAAAGACTGAGCTAAGACACCTTCGAAGGGCGCTCTTGGCTGACCAGATCATCTAAGGAGGATCTCAAGAACATCTCTCTTCTATCAAGATGTGCCTCCTTGGGTCAATACATAATGCTCCTCACCCGCTCTACGAATGGCGCAATATCGCCGAGCAATTCTACGACACGCTGCCCAACTGGGCTGCAAACAGCGCGACTCCGCTGTCCTAAATGGCTGTCAACAGGCCATCAGGGGCTTTCCGAAAACTAAATCTCGGGGATCCCACGGGACGAGCGGTTCACGAGCACACCACTCGCCCAAGACAGAAAGAGTAAACCACGTACACATAGAGCATCACAGATATTATAAATAATTACAGGAATATGAATTTCATACTTCAGCACGCAGGCCGACAATATAAGCAAAAATAGGCCTTCGAGGGCCGGCACAAGCTTGGGCTTAAGCCCGCTACTCCCCGCTGGGTACTACAACACCTATACGCCATCATCTCGAATGGCGGTAACAAGCCATACATAGGTCGACTAAAAGCGACGCAAAAACATCGCACCCACCCCTTTTTTGGGGACTGCAACGCGCATTCCCTGCAAATGGACAATATACAACTTCATCAGAGTCTTCTCCGGGAACCCCAGAACATCACCAATCCGGCTCACACGTCCGGATGGGCTTCACACAACATGCTTAAACCAGTACTCACGCTTCTGGGTGCTAAATGCAGTTAATAGCGGGGATGTGAACATCAACCCGTCGGAGAGCATCCTTTCCCCACCCGTCGGTGGAGAGGATCTTCCATGCAAATATGATAATTGAGGGCTTCACCTGCCCAAGAAGAAACTTCGTTACCCTTGACGTGTGATTTGACGGCGGTGCCGGGAGAAGTTCTCCTGGCTGATGACGTTTGCTAATCCCCCTTTTAGGCTGAGCCTTGCTACAGGCCGAGCTCTACTCTAGATCAAGTTTTCTGCAAGCGGCGATAGCGGAGGCTGATCTTCCTTCCGGGACGAGCCTTTCTCCGGGCAGAGCCC
This sequence comes from Platanthera zijinensis, assembly GCA_039513925.1. Lineage (NCBI taxonomy): Eukaryota > Viridiplantae > Streptophyta > Magnoliopsida > Asparagales > Orchidaceae > Platanthera > Platanthera zijinensis. The sequence continues at coordinate 122,175,358 of CM077082.1, read as the reverse complement.
TAACTCCAGGCCGCTGCCGGTGGCCGATCTAGCTCTAGCCGATGTTGGGAGGGAAGCTCCCGGCCGATCCAGCCTTAGGCGGCACCCACGGGAGAAACATCCTGATTTCTCCTCCTCCTTGTCAGCCGGTGCAGAGAAAGCGGGAAAAAACCGAGAGAGAGAGAGAGAGATCGGGTGGTGGCTCGGGCTGTTCTGCTTCAGGCAGATGAGAGAAGGAAGCCAAGGTCGGGCTTGCTTTGCCCTAGGAGGCGGCGACAAAGAGAGATTCCAATCAAAGAAAACTCTGATAGATGTAGCTGTCTTTGATGCTTCCAGAGCTTTAGGGCTTGCGCATACAATTCCCATCACTGTGGGCAAAGATAGAGCCTTCTGTGAACCAGTTAGCGCAACATCAACTCCCCATTCTTCCATGCAGAAATCAAGAGCACATATGGATGAGACGCCGTCAACTAGGAGCAATGCAGGATGACTAAACTCATCTCGCAATTTTCTCACAGTTGCCAGATTGTTGGTCACTCCGGTTGCAGTCTCATTGTGAACAATGCAAATAGCTTTTATGGTATGAGCACCATCACTCGATAACTTTGATGCAAGTACACTAAGATTTGCACCTTCTCCCCATTCACTTTCTACAACATCCACATCAAATTTGAGACGACGTTGTTGATCAATCCAGAGTAGGCTGAACTGTCCAACAAGAAAAGTCACAATCTTTGTCTATAAAACAACATTATTTTTATTAACAGTATTGCAGAGTTATCCCTCTCTCTTGGTGGCTGGTTCGAGCTCCAGGCAGCGTCGGGAGAGAAGCTCCCGGCCGACCTTGCTTGTTGGTTCCCTAGTTTTGATTTGGGCCATGTCATCTCAATTAGGCTTAATTGATCCAAGAATTATCTATGGTCAATAGTTAGACTAAAGGTTAGTCTACCCTTAGGTAAGGTTAGTTGAGATTGGATTGAAATGAAAATTGGTTAAGTAGAATTGTGCTCGACGATATTCGAATATCGCTCGACGATCTTCGATTGATGATCGACGATCTCAGAGTTATATGAACTCTGAAGTGGGATCGACGATCTGCTTATTCAGATCGACGATCATGTGCCCTTGTCGACGATTTTTGTGAAGATAGTTTTTCTTCAGGTCGACGATCTGCTTGTTCAGATCGACGATCTTCGATCTTTGGTCGACGCTTTCTGCTTACTATTATCTATATCCATTTCATTTGATCATTGTTTTATTTCCTCTTGTTTAAGACATATTTTATTCAGAATATTCTGCTTAATTTAATGCTTATATTCTTTTGCTTAATTGCAATATTCGTTATGCATTAATCTAGAGATTTGGCAGAATAAAGTCGTTTGCTTTATTAGAGGAAATCGTGTTTTTCTACATCTGTAATATAGCTGTTAGGCTTTGTTTCCTGTGCCAATTTGTAAAGTCAAATTGATAGGATATTTTTAATATCCTTAATTCCTTTTTGGGAATGACAGGAAAGATTACAGGTGGAGTTTCTTTATTTATTTTATTTTATTATTTGGAAAGTTTTCAAGTACAGGGCTCGAGGCTTTTTCAAAAGAAGAGAAGTTTCTATATTATCAGAGCAGACGGCTGAAGATAAGAACACACATACATACACAACAAAAAATTTACACAGCAAACACAGAACAAGAAATCTCAAGAGAAAGAAAAGTTCTTCTTCTTCCTGAGTTCATCCTGTCTTCAGGAAAATCAATACTCAGAGTTCAAGCCTTCAAGAAGAAGAACCTCCCAGATTGCTGAACATTCATTATTGCAAACTCTCTTAGATTGAAAAAGCTGCTGAAGAAGAACATTCATTCAAATTCTAGAGTCTTCTTCAAGGTTACATCAGAAAGTCATCTCAAGCAATTTGGAGATCCTACACCCTGAAGCAAAGCTTCTTCCTGGACATTCTCTAAGCCAGGGGAGCTTTGATATATTCAGAGCTATCCACTAGCTTCTCTGAACACAGAGAAGACATCTTTAATTCTCTCTTTTAACCTCCTGTAAAAGGGTTATTACTCCCTTCAAAAGTGAACTATTGGTGGCAGGGCACCTGATCAAAAACCTGTTTGTTTTGTTTTTAGGCACCTGATCAAAAGCCTGAAGGGTGTTTAGATCTACCTGAGGCCGATCTACTGGTGGCAGGGCACCTGATCAAAAACCTGTAGTGGATTCCAACAAGGGTGGTAGAAGAGTGGATGTACCTAATTGGGGAACCACTATAAAGCTCTTGTGTTGTCTGGTTGCTTATTTTAATCAATACTCTGTGGCTGTGATAGTTTTAACTAGGTTGCTAATTACTGTGTTAGGATAAAAGCTCAACTGAAACTTCAGTGAGCTTCTCCTTTATTCACTAAACTCTATTAGGCTAGGTTTAAAGCTTTTATCTTTCTATTCCGCAAATAGCTCGAAGAGAAGTGTTTAGAGTCTCCTTCTTTTTGAATACTCTATTCACCCCCCTCTAGAGTAGTAAGTATCTTATCCCCTCACTTTCAATTTGGATCAGAGGTAAAATCATAAGATGCAATTACCTGGTCTTTATCAGATAATTCATCCTCCTCATCTTTAGTCATCTCTGCAGCTGAGTTACTGCTGCAGGCATTGATTGCCTTAAGGCAAATCTCCTTAGCTTTCTTCTCTTCTTCATCTTCTTCACTAGAGCTGGAGGAAGAGGAGTCTTCCTCAGTATCACTCCAGGTCTATGCAACAAGACCTTTCTCTTTCTTCTTATATTTATTAGAAGATGTCTTGGAATAGTGCTTCTCATGTTCCTTATCTTTTCTCCTTTCCTTATGCTTTGTCTCTGGACACTCAGGAAGAATGTGTCCAGGCTTCCTGCAACCATAACAAACAATTTCTTTAGATGGGGTTTTATCATACCTTGGCTTATCATCATATTTTGATGACTTTCTTATGTTGTCCTTTCTGCCCATCTTATAGAACCTCTTGGAAAAGAGTGCCATCAGTTCTTCATTTGATTGAGTCACTTTGGACTCATCATAAGCCTTCAGAACAAGGGTTTGCTATTTCTTTATTGGAGTAGATGCTTTGGCTTCAGCTTCAGCTTCCCTGGTATTCAGTACTTGCTCAAATGATTTGAGCTTGCCAAGGAGATCTTCAGTTGAAATCTCTGTTGTACTTCTGGACTCCTTGATTGGCCAGATTCTGAGATCCCATGTGCTGGGGAAGCACATCAGTATTTTATCATTGACTTCTGTCAATGTGATCTCCTTATCAAGTGTCCTCAGCTAATTGATAATGGAGCTGAGCCTTGCATACATGGCTTCTACTGTCTCAGCTTCTTCCTTATTGAAGTTCTCATATTGGGATATGAGGTTGGACCTTCTGTCCTTCCTCTCATCAGCTGAACCAACTACAATTTGATTCAGTGAGTCCCACATGGCTTTTGCTGAGGTGCAATCATCTACTTTCTGGAATGTCTCATCAGACATAGTCTGAGCCAGAATATTCATAGCTTTGGCATCAGCTATCTTGGCTTTCTTGTAAGTTTCATTATAGTCAGGAGGTGGCACTGCACTGAGATTTGCAGATTTTGTAGCCGTAGCTGCAACAGGTGGTGTTGGTGGCCCTGTTAAGATAGAAGAAAAAATATCTTCATCAATAGAGTTCATGTAAAGTCTAATTCTTGCCATCCAGATTCCAAACTTGGCTAAGTTGCATACTTGAGGTCTGGTGCTAGAGTAATCTTTATACTGGGCCATGAATCTAATATGAGTGTATATGGTATCAAAGTATCTTATCACAAGATCTTATGGTTCAGGTGTTAACCTGTTAAACCAATCAACCTCCCTTTGATACCAATTGAAAGTGAGGGGATACGATACTTACTACGCTAGAGGGGGGGGGGTGAATAGAGTATTTACAACTCAGAAAGAATATGATACTTACTATCTAGATACTTGCTACTCTAGAGGGGATAAGATACTTACCATTCTAGAACTAAGCACATTGATATTAGACACCATTTTCTTAGAGACTGTGTTGACAAGAATAAAATAAATCTCGAGTTTATACCCACTGATCTTCAGAGAAGTGATATATTTAAAAAGCCTTTAGATGAACAGAAACATCTATTCTTTTTGAATAAAATAGGCATGATGAATGGATCAGACTAAGTGTAAAAATCTGCTAAGTTGAAATCTATTTTGAGATCGTCGAACAGTGTTTGAAGATAGTCGAACAGGTTGAGCTAAATCGTCGACCCTTGGTATACGACAACTCTTTGCTTTTAGAGATAGAAATCGTCGATCGATTATTGACGACTCTGCTTCAGAAATCGATCGTCGATCGACGATCGACGACTGATTCTCTTGATCTTCACTCAGAGATCAACGTTCCTAGTTTATTTCAAAATGATCGTCTATCTAGGTCTGAAGATCATCGACGGAGCTCGTCTTTTCGTTTCCTGCTTCCAGGACTGTTTCAAGCTCTCATCCCGCGCTTTCTCCTCTCTCTTCTTGTAATTCTTCTCATCGATTCCATGGCGATTGCATTTTTTACTCTTTCCGTGATGAAGTTTGACGCCGGATTCAGTGTCGATTTTGATTCCTTCAGTGACTGTGAACAAGTTTTCAGAGAAATGCTGCAGTTATGCGACAACCAAGGACTAAAGAAGCTTATGTCTACAAAAATCAAAATCCACCTATCATAGATAAATGAATGGGTTTATACATCTTCTTCCGATGACAAAGCGATGATAGGAACCATCAACGGCGTGGAGGTAATTCTTACTCCCGAAATTTTGACTGAAATATTTGAGTTAAAGAATGGATAAATGAGTATGAGCAAGATACTACTGAGTATGGTAGGATGCTGTTAGAGATGAGACATGTAGAAGGCATTCCATCTAATCTCTTGAAAGTAAATTTATCTGTTGGACTTAAGTTCTTGGCTGACTTGGTTGGAAAAGTTTTGCTTGGAAAGCATTCAACCCACGACAACATCAACTGGCAACAATTTGCTTTGATGTCAGCTATAGTGAATAAGAAAGCAATCAACTGGGCTGGATTGCTATTTGAATTGATCAGGAAAAAGAATAACAAGAAAGAGGTGACTCAAGGTAGGATGATTGGGTTCTTTCTATCTAAGAAAGCTTCCCAGCTGTTAGGCTCTGCTCCTACAGCAATAAATGCAAGCAAGAGAATTGATCCTTCCCTGTTTGTTATGTGGAAAAGGACCATTCAAAAAAATCAAAGGCTAGGTCTGCCCCTACAACATCTGAGGGCATAAGGGCTCCTGAGGCCACTTCCCACCCTAGTGAAGAAATTCCTGCTTCATCTCCTTGCCATCCACCTCCATTGAAATTTATTCTTCTCCTGTGAACCATCCATCACAATCTGCATCCCCAACACCAGCTCTATGGCTGTGATAGTTTTAACTAGGTTGCTAATTGCTGTTTTAGGATAAAAGCTCAACTGAAACTTCAGTGAGCTTCTTATTTATTCACTACACTCTATTAGGCTAGGTTTAAAGCTTTTATCTTGCTATTCCACAAATAGCTCGAAGAGAAGTGTTTAGAGTCTCCTTCTTTTTGAATACTTTATTCACCCCCCTCTAGAGTAGTAAGTATCTCATCCCCTCACTTTCATTGCTGTAGGCGGCGTCGGGAGAGGAGCTCTCAACCGACCTTGCTGTAGGCGGTGCCGGGAGAGGAGCTCCCGACCGACCTTGCTGTAGGCAGCGCCAGGAGAGGAGCTCCCGGACGGCCTTGTTGTAGGCGGTGCCGGGAGAGGAGCTTCCGGCCGGCCTTGCTGTAGGCGGCGCTGGGAGAGGATCTCCCGGCCGGCATTGCTGTAGGGGGCCGATCCGAGCTCCAGGCGACCAAACCTTGCTCCAGGCGGCCGATCCGAGTTAGGGCTCGACCTTGCTTGTTCCAGGCGGCGACGAGGAGAGGGCGGCAGTGCTGCTCCAGGTCGAGAGAGAGAGAGAGGTGGGGTAGAGGGACGGCACTTCTTCCAACCTAAAAAACCTCATCGCCTCCTCTACATTTCTTCCTTTTTCTCTTATTTTTTCCTCTGCCCGTTTCCCCTACCTGCCCCCTCTTTCCCCCTTTTTTCCTTTCTTCTTCTTCTTCTTCTTTGTTTTTCCCTTTTTCCTGCCCCTGTACCCGCATGCCCCCCTCCCCTTCTTCTTTTTTAATTTCTCTTCTTTTCATAATATTATATAATATTATGATATATTATAATATATATAATTTTAATATATTATATATTATGATATTAATATATTATAATATTAATCAAATATTTATAAAAAAGTCTTTACAAACAAAACTCCACGCGTGCGCACGAGTGGTCGCACGTCCTCAAACGGGGCCGCGCCAAAACATCGCTCATAGCGCGCCCCAAGTCCACCACTTGGGGAGGATCCTGCTAGGCCGGATACGGGGTTGTACAAGAAGGAAGATCGTTACCTTTGTAAATCTTCTTGGAGTTATGATCACAAACTTGATCTAGATGGAAATGTCTGCAATGATTTCCTTTCTATGGATCTAGCTTTAGCTTGCAAATCTAACAAAAGTACGCTTCCTAGAGCTTTTTAGCTTGCAAATCTAACAAAAGTACGCTTCCTAGAGCTTTTCCAAAGGCTAGAATAGCCTTTCTCTTTGCTTTCCTTCATTCTTTCCTCTTCTTCCTCAACACTTGAAGAGAGAGCGTGAGAGAGAAATATAAACTTAAAGAGAGATAGTGAAAGAGATAAAATGAATCTTCTCTCCCCCACTCCTTAGGCTAAGCCACACGGGTTTCTACCTAGCCACATTATAATATGCTCATAAGGAATGGATGGCCACGATTCACTTGAGCTCACAATTTAAAAAAGCTACCGCTACACTGTAACTTGCTACTGCCGTGTGGTAGCTTAGGCGGTTGTGGTAGTATCATCCAGCACTGCTCTACCGCTCAATGACTGCCCCAACACATCATTACAGAGATAATGGTTGTATTAATTCATTGGCTACCACCAGCGGCAGCTCTACCGCCTTGCGGTAACTTCCAGTAACACAATGTTGTTTTAATCATCGAAAATCCGGGGCATTAAAAATCTCCCCTCCTTTTAGAAATTTCATCCCAAAGGTGTACTTAACAGGAAACAACACAGAATTACAAAACATATGTAATGTACCTCAACGAAATAGCTCAGGGAAATCTTCTTACATAGTTTGTTCGCGCTCCTTTGAAACCCTTTCACAGCCATAGTTGTCTCAATAGACTTTGACTATTCTAATCTCTTTATTCCGCAACCACTTGACCTCTGTGTCCTCGATTCGAATGGGCTTGAATTTTTTCATCAACCCACTATCAACCGTCACTTAATCTGCAGTAACCACTTGTGTAGGCTCTAGCAAAGCTTTCCATAGCAGCGATATAAGAAACACATTGTGCAAAACACTGAGTTCACTTGAAATATTCAGCCAATAGGTAGCTTCACCAATTCGCTCAATGATTTTAAACAGACCAAGGTATCTCGGACTCGCTTTTTCAAGCGTCGAATCCTATATATGCCTTTATCTTGAGATACACCCAATCACTCACCACAAACTCCACATTTTGGTGTTTAGTATTGTAGTAATTTTCTTTCCTATCTTGAGCCATCAACAGACGCTCTCGAATCAACCATATCATTAAACTCGCATCTTCAACGTCTTTGCACTTATACAACTTCAATTCACTCGTTTTTACCCAAGCCAATGAAGTATGGCACTTCTTACCGTATAAGGCCTCAAAGGGTGCTATTTGAATACTCACATGGTAGCTTTTGTTATAGGCAAATTAGATCATAAAGAGATGATCCTCCCATCTCTTCTAGAAATCCAAGATGCACATGTAAAGCATATCATCCATCATTTTATTTACCATCTCAATCTGACCATCCTTCTGAGGATGAAAGGTTGTGTTGAATTTCAGCTTGGTACCTAACAATTGATGAATAAGCCTCAAATCATTTTAGATGAAACACCCATCTCAATCACTAACAATGCTACAGGGAATACTATGCAATTGTACAATATTTTCAACGTATAGTTTTGCCAACTTTTCCACTAAATCGTCCCTCCTATTCGGAATGAAGTGTGACACCTTTGTCAATCGGTCAACGATCGCCCAAATGGCATCGCTCCCTCTCTGTGATCTCGACAAGCCATGAATGAAATTGATAGATATGCCATTAAACTTCCACTCCAGTATTGGTAACAACTTCAGGAAACCACAAGATTTTTGACATTCAGCCTTTACTAGGGCACAAGTATGACACTTCGCGATATAAAGAGATATGCCCTTCTTCATCCTATTCCACTAGAAAAGCTTCATTTTATCCTTGAACATCGTTGTGCTCCCTGGGTGGAGTGAGTACTTTGTAAAGTGTGCCTCGTACATCAATTCCTCCCAAAATTTGCCAATGTTTGGGCCGCACAACCAACTGTCCTTCTACAAAAGACCGTCATCAATAGAAAATTGGGAATTTGACCCATCACTAGTCTCTTCCAAATAGAGTTTCATGTTACCATCCAACTCTAATGCTTAATGAATACTTTCTGCGAGATCATATTGCACATCTGTCTAGTTTAAACATGCATTTGAACTAAAGCTCCTATCAACACAAGTGATCTCCAAGGCCTCCAAATTTCGAATAAGACGTTCATCATGCATCTTTATCCAGTTGGCATGTGCGGGAGCCCGACGACTCAATGCATCTGCGACAGCGTTTCCCTTCCCGGGAATATACTATATCTTGAAAGCGTAGTCCCCCGGGAACTCCATCCACCTTCTTTGTTGCATATTTATATCCTTCTGGTTCAACATGTATTTTAGGCTTTCATGATCTGTAAAGGTGCCAAACTCTATGCCATACAAGTAATGTCGCCATAGTTTCAGGGCAAATATCACAGCTGCTAACTATAAGTCGTGGACTAGATAGTTCCTCTCAGGCACCTTCAGCTGGCAAGAGCCATAAGCTATAACCTTTCCAAACTGTAGAAGAATGTAGCCTAAGTCGCTCTCTGAGCCATCACTGTAGATCTCATCGCCTTCTGCACCACATGGCAAACTCAAAACAGGCGTCGTGGTCAGATGGCTCTTTAACTCCATAAAATCTTGAGCGCACTTTGGAATCCAAACAAACTTCTGATCCTTTCTTATTAACGTAGTGAGAGGAAAAGCAATCCTCGATAAGTTTTCTATAAAGCGCCTATAGTAGCCAGCAAGTCCAAGAAAGCTCCTGACTTTCGCCACAGTAGTCAACATAGACCACTCCCACATCGCAACTATCTTCACCGAATCCATGACAATACCCTCTCCACTAACCACATGACTAATAAAAGCTATTAACGATAGCCAAAACTCACACTTAGAGAATTGGCATAGAGTCGATTCCTCCTCAAGATGCAAAACCAACCTCAAATGATTCGCAAGATCCTCCTCAGACTGAGAGTATACAAATATGTAATCTATAAAGATGATCACAAATCGATCTAAGTACTTTTAAAAGGTCATGTGCATCAAAACCATGAATACCAATGATGCATTCATCAACCCAAATGACATCACAGTAAACTCATAGTGACCATAACATGTACCAAACACTTTCTTGGGAATATCACTCTCCTTAATCCTAAGCTGATAATACTAAGACTTAAAATCCAGCTTCGAATAGACAGGTAATCCAACCAGCTAATCAAATAAATCATTGATTCTCAGAATTGGTGATGAGTCTTATTTTTATACTGATTTTCGGACTCATCTGGGCTAGTTTTCTTTCGCAAGCACTTCACTTTTAGTTTGTTATCGTATATATTTCATCTTATCTTTATTTCCATAGAAAGTGCACTCTTAGGCCAGTGGTTGTGTATTTTTGTTGCTTTTATGGATTATACTTCTTATTTTAATTGCCTGGAATGTCTGCACATATCAGTGATTTGTTTTTCCTGCTGGTAAAATGGTGGTGTGTGTTCCGGGATTGTTTGGGATTGGTTTCCGCCTATGGGCCACTGATCGTGCGTTTTTACACGCGCACGATCAGTGGACTCCTTAGCACATGACCGCTAGTCATGCACGGCCTGCTCATTGATTCCCAAATAGTATAGGAATACTGCCCACGATCATTAGATCTATTGCGCACGACCACTGGTCATGCGCCACTGATCATCCGCGCTATTCTCCATTTTGCCATGTTCTGTCTAGGGCAAACGCATTATCACTGGACATAGTGCACACGACCACTGGTCGTGCGCCCCTGATCATGCCCATTGATTCCAATTTTTACCAGGTTTTGCCATGCCAATACGCATGATCACAGGACACAGTGCGCACGACTACTAGTCGTGCGCCACTGATTGTGTGCATTGTATTTTCTGCAATCTATAAATTCACAAGTTCCGCCCTAATTCCGCGTAGTGGACTTTTCCTCCTCCGTTTTCGTCTCCAAGGAGGGTTTCACCGATCTCCTTCATCCTCCACCGTAGGGAGGGACTCTGGTTAAGCTTTTAACGCCAAATTCAAGTCGGAGCTTCCTCTCAGCCTCCTCCTTCATCCTTGAGCTTCAAGAAGGGTTTGACCTAGCTTTCACCATCAAGCTTTGTGGAGTTTGTGCCATCCTCCACCGGATCATGACACGAAGAAGACTGGTCAATTGGGAGTTAGTGACAGCCTCCTCTACCCCGGACGTAGTTGAGGACCGAGCTCTGATGTGGACAGACAACCCGATGATTCCTTTTGTGAATCCTCAGCAAGACTTCGGATCCGGTCGATTTCACACTCCCTTCTTCTCTTGTTGTTGATAGTGTAGTAGATCTCTTTGTATTTGATGAAGTGTGTTTTATTTGATATACGTTTGTATACAAACATGTCTATGTGATTTTATATTGACATTATTTGCTTGAGGTGCTCCATTATCCATCCTCCACCACACAGTGCCGCACTAGCAATTTCTTGTGTCGTGCGTAGCAAAGAGGTGCTCATGACCCTCAATCCACCGTTCTCACCACCTCATCCGCAAGTCTACTCGTCCATCCCCCAGCGATTCAGTGCATAGCAGCCCATGTAGTTTTCCATCCGCCTGGCGAAGCATTGCATAGCGGCATTGCATAGGAGTAGTTTATTAGTGTTTTACTTTCTTTTCCCGCAACAATCAAAACCCCCTTTGTAAACACCGAGCTAAGAACTTCAATCTCAAGTCCTCCTCAAAATTAACTCCACCTTACTGTGTATCTTGAGAGATCGATACTTGGGAAATTTCGCCCATTTTATATAACTTGTGCGACCGATACACTTACTATATACTGCATCAATTGAATACTTGTTCTTTTTTGTCAGCCTGTTCAGCTCACAGTAGTCAATGCATAGACACAAGCTTCCATCCTTCTTCTTCATAAAGAGAACTGGTGCACTCCAAGGTAGCGTACATAGACGTATATATCCATGCTCTAGCAACTTCTGCAACAGAACCTTCAGTTCCTCCATCTCCTTTGGCACTACACGGTACGATGAGCGTAACACAGGCTTTGCACATGACACCAAATCAATAGTGAATTCGATCTCTCGTAGTGGTGGAACTCCATATAGATCTTTAGGAAATACCTCTACAAACTCCGACACAATTGGAACGTCACTCAAACTAGGCTTTGACTCTACATCCTCCAATAGTGTGAAGATTAACTTCATGCCCTTCCAAAAACCTTGACCACTTGGTGAACAGACATTAGTATCTTGCTTGATCCTCACATACCAACAAATTTATTCTCGCATTTTGTGTTCAGTCCCAGTGTGACTTCCTTTGAGTTGCAATCAATGTAGGCACGCTGCTCCGAGAGCTAGTCCATGCCAAATATCCTATCAAACTCCGATATTAGTAATACAGATGCTTCCAATCTAAATTCATGACTTCTTATCCGCACCTGAACACAGTAAGTTCTATCTGCACACATAAAGTAGCCATTAGGTAGCAAAACATCCAATCTCTCTATCGACATACAAGAAGGCACTCTGATACGCAACATGAAGTCCTCGGACAAAAAGGATTGAGTAGCTCCTGTATCGAACATTGCTCTCGCTGAATAGTCCAAGATTAGGACAAAGCCTAATTCAAACAAGTTAAGCAATGCACATAAGGTAGTAAGTATATAAATCAGTAAAAGTTGTATACTACATTGTACATGTTACCACATCACTTTGTTTTATTTCCTACTATTAGCAAAGATTGTACACTCGGGGCTATACTGGAGCATAATTGGACGCAGAAGACTCCTTTGCCTTCCCTTTCTCCGCATAAGTCGCACCCATCTTCAGAGGGCCACTTTGACAATCTCGGGCTATGTGTCCTACCTTGCCACAAGTATACCAAATAATTGGGCCTCTCCTAGAAGTTTCTTTAAATGCAATAGAAGAAGGAGCTTGTCCAAAAGATTTGAACTTCTAATTCTACCTTCTATATCCAGACTTTGAAGAGCTCGATACTTTGAACTCTGGCTTCTTTGCGCTCAAGTCCTTCTTACTTTGGAGTCTTTTCAATCTTGCTCCAGGGATCGGGCAGTATTTACTAATGTTAAAAAGCCCTGCATCATCAGACCTTAGAGAAGTAGCCTCAGATCATCACACAGACCTTAATAGAACTTATTTGTTTTGCGCTCCTCGTCAGCAAACGTAGAGCCCGCATACCATCCTAATATTGTAAACTCATGTAAGTAGTCACCAATACTACTCTCACCCTGAGTTAACCTCTGGAACAAATTCTCCATTATGATCCTCTAAGCAGATGGGAGATATCTAGCCAAAAACAGCCTCAAAAACTCCTCCATCGAGACCTCCGTCAACGACCGACCAGCAAATTGGTGCAACTCCAATTCATCCCATCATAGCCTCGCCTCTACATCTAATAAGAAGGTAGCAACTATGACTTTCTGCCACTCTTTCATTTCTATTGCTGCCATGGTTCTCATTATTCTTGAGAGCCAATCCTCGTCTTGTGTTGGGGTTCCAATACCCACAAACATAGGAGGGTTGAAACTAATCACATGCATCAATTGCATTTCTATTGCTCGCCTTGCGACCACTGGCTCCACGATAACTTGTCTCACTTCCATAGCCTCAACTACGCCAACCGGGTCCTGGGCCACCCTAGGGGTAGGAGGTTATACTTGCCCTCCTGGTTACGCATTGATTAACGCGAACACAGCTTCAACAACCAATCATATTATTTAGGAAGAAGGAGGAGGTATATGCACCTCAGCTGGTGCACTACTCTCCGCAGGATGCTTGAGTTCAGACTGCCCCGCACTTCTTCTAGTCTCCTATAATCATGAAACACACAATTAAGTAACCAATAGTATTGTAAAAAGCAATTATAGGAGCATAGAGGTTTCTCAAACATGTAACTTTTCATTGCTAAGTGGATGTTCATGGGTTCTTTCTTGTTATAATGGTAACGTACATACACATGCTCACCACCACTTAAAAGAATCTGACCATGAATTCGAATAAGAAAGACTGATACCAAAAGCTTATACCAAATTGCAATACCCCCATCAATCACGTAGTATATAATAGAAGGTTTGGTCGGGGCCCTACACCATATTCCACGAACAGTCAGTAGAGTTACACATTAAAACCAATTCATTAACGCATCCTAACTCAGAGTTGCATTCTAGCAGAAGTATTTAAAATTTCTAAGAACCCAAACATAGGAATGTACAATAACAACACCATAGGAATGATATTCAAAATACTCAAAGTGTTTTTGTCTTAAAATCTTGCAAATGCTCTGTTCACAAAATTATTTTACATACATCGGTACACAGGCCAGCCACACATGAAAACAGTAAAAGATTCACCTTTGGGCCTACAAGGGCCAGCCAACACATCATAAGGGACTTCAGCCCGCTACTTTCCACTTTGCTTTCCAGCACCTGCACAAGTACGACCTACAAAGATGTGGCAAAAACAAGGCAACAGTTAGCTTTAGCTGACCAATTTTAAACGACCCCACCCCTTACTTGGGATGACGGCGCTCCTTCTCTACACGCATACAATATATATATATATATATATATATATATATATATGGTATAAGTACGTGCAATTTAAGCACTATTCACCATAGATGTTGGCACACACTATCAAATGCCCCGTGCACTCAGGGAAAATTTTCGGTGCTATAGACTTTCCCAGACCTACCACCGTACTCAGTGATGGTTCAACATTTATGTAAGCATTACTAGACTTTCCGACCCTTTTTCTAAGACTCTCCCTCCTATGGCTACGATAAAGTTAAAGACGTTCTCCAAGATTCACTTCAGTGACTCACTCTACATCGATCGGCATATGGTGGGTATAGTTCAACCACAACCCATTGCTAAAATCATCGGGTGCAACAAACCAAGATGCGGGTTGATGCGTGTAAATACGGCAAGCGCACCGGTCGCACAAGTAATAAAGTTTGGTAATGGATCCCCGAGTGTCAGTCTCTTGAGGAATGCAGTTTGCGTGGAACGACGAACAATCCGAAATTATTGCTAATAGAGTTAGTAAAATGAAAGAAGAAACAAAAGGGGCTTTGAGGTTTGTGTTCTTACAAACAAAGAAATTAAAGCTAACAATGCGGGTCGCATTCACCGCTTCGCAAGGCGAGATGGGTGTATCGGCCGCTATGTCGTACTTCGGTAGGGCGAGTGGACGGTGAGCCAGTGGGTGAGGTGTTTAGTGCGGTGTGCAATCAAGTGGAACGGTGGGAGTGAGATGGGGCGAGGCGCATCACAACAAAAATCCACAAACAAGTTTAAACAACAAAAATCCAATTACAAATAACTAGAAATTCGAAGTTCATAACAAGCTTGAGTCATTCATACACTACAAGGAAGGTAGAGGAAGAGTAAACCAAGAGGATGAAGATCCACCGCGGTTGTTGGCCGGAGGTGCGGGTTGTCAATCCGCTTCCACGCGCAGTCCGAGGAGGCTTCCGGTACCGACGAGCTGTCAACTCGAGGGCCTTTGAGTCCGTTCTCTAGGTCGTCTCCGTCATCTTCTTCTTCGGTAGAAAGCTCGAAGAAGAGGTCGTTAATGGCCGGGAGGGTCACCGGAGGATGTGGAATGCTTTAGAATCGCCGGAAATCACCTCCCGATGGTAGGGATGAAGGTGGAGATGGATGGAGCGTCTGGAATGCGGAAGGGCGAAGTGGCGGCCAAGTTCGATCAAGGTTCGTTGACCTAATTCGCGGAGCAGGACAATTTATAGAAGTATGATTAAATAGCGCGCACGACCACAGGCGCACGACCAGTGGTCGTGCACAAACAATGTCAGCGCCCGTGCGGCAACAACCTGTAGAACATGCACTAGGAAATTTAAGCATGCGCACGATCAGCAGCGCACGATCAGTGATCGTGCGCGGCAAGGGTGGTGATCGTGCGATATGGGACAGAAAAGTGGAAAAAGATGGCATGACTGCGCACGACCGGCAGCGCACGAGCAGTGATCGTGCGCGGTATGGCTGGTGATCGTGCGATATGGCGGGACAGGACAATGAAATGAGAGCTCAGGCTGCGCACGAGCGATGGTCGTGCTCCAAAGAGGTCGATGGTCGTGCGTGGGTAAAAACGCACGACCATTGACTCCTTTGCCAAAAATGGTGAAAGTCCTATGCCAGACGCCCACACGATCCCCGAACCTGCAGGAAAACTGCACGCGCTGTCGATCATGGCAGTCACAGAAATATACAAAATGCATCACACGAGGGAAATACACATACGCACAAGAATAGGCTAAAAGAGTGCACAAGACGTGTAATGATATAGCGAAACAAAAGGAGTGCTAATGGCGCTAAATGATAGTGCAAAGACAGGAAAACGAGCCCAGATGAGTCCGGAAATGGATATGAAATGGGGACTCATCACGGGTCAACATCCCGTTGCCCATTTATAAAATACATAACCGCGTTATGTTTCAAGGATGACACTCATGACCACAATAGCTGGGCACTTTATGCTCACAACTTAATGATTCAAGGCTGGCACTCATGACCACCATAGCTAGGCACTTTAAGATCACAGCTCAATGATTCAAGGCTGGCACTCACGACCACCAAAGAAGAGCAATCTAAGCTCACAACTCAACATATTGGCCCCCTAGTCTAAAAGATATATGCGTCACAAATATAGCTCTCTAGGAGCTACCGCCACGTGGTAAGGGACAGAACACCATTTCATCCCCAATTTTGTGTGTTTTCCTGAAGACCAACTCTAGTACTCTCAATGTAGGAACCTACACAACCCTGTTGGAACCGATGTTTCATATTCTCTGTGTTTGAGAATATCAACTCCTAGGTTGTATTTGATCACGCCTTGTGTTGATAGAGTGTGCAGGTTGATAGGTGCAAGCGAAGAAGAAGACTCTTTTGGACACTAACGCCGAGTGGTAGAAGTTACCGTCGGGCGGTAGCTATGAATTAATTGGACAGAGCTCTCGGGAAACTACCACGCCATGCTAGTCCTACCACCCGCGCTAACGCAAGGAATTATCTTGGCCAGCCTCTAGGGAAACTACCATAAGCGGTAGTGTTTACCGCGTCGTGCTAGCCTCTCGACGATGTCGAGAAGGACTTCTCGCAAAACAAAACTACCGTAGGCGATAGCTTTTACCGTGCCGTGCTAGCATCTCAATGAATGTCGAGAAGCACTTCTCGAAAAAACGATCTACCGCCAGGCGGTAGTGCTTATCGGGCCACTCTAGCCCTCGACGAGCATCTAAACGTCTGCTCAGAATCGTCGTGTCCTATATTACTACGCTGCGGTAGCTATAACCACGTTGCTCTAGCAACGATAAAACGACAAATATTAATTTTGAATATTTTTCCAGATTTGGATGACAGCTGGCACAACAAGCACGCGAACCTACCACCGGGCGCTACTCTTACCGCCGACAGTAGACTTTTCATGAAGACGTTTAAAAGGCCTCCTCGAATTCTTTGCCTGACACTAAGATGAAAATAGACAGAAGCTCCTGCACTCTAGTGTTCGGCCGCCTCCTTGCATCCGTTCCGATCATCTTCATTTAAGAAGAAGAGAGACGTCTCCCTCACATTTGTGATCGAAAGACTCTGACGATCCAAGATCTACATCAACTACTAAGAGTCAACCGGTTGCTAGCAAACGAAGATCGCAAGCACCGGCCGCGGATCGCTCAACGGAGAAGTTGTCAAGAGAAAGAACTTCATCTTTTAATCATTTACATCTTTTATTCTTGTAATCTTTTCATTTTCTAAATCTTGTGGTGAGGAAAATAAACCGGTAAGGGTCGTCGGAATTCGGGTGGGATTCCGCGATAAATCGTCCTGGGGATAGGGATGTCTAGATCGGAGGATCTAGCAGGGCTCTAAGACCCTTCTGTTGGGGTCCATTGCCCACAATGTCCTGGATTTGAGTGAAGTTAATCTTATCAATGATATACACATATCAGTAGATGACTATGATATGTCAGGTAGCCTAAGTGGCTAAGTCAGGTAAACACTTACCTAAGGTGTGGGATGACAGAAATCTATCTAAGTCCACAGGCGTTGAGTGAAGATCAGTCACTCAACGCCAGATGACGTATAGCGCTGAGTGAAGCCTATACAGTCAAAACCAAGGCAGTGGCAAGTTGAGAAAATGGCTAAGTAAACAGGCATTAAGTGAAGTAAACTCACTAAACCCAAGGCTACTAAAGAGAAAGTTGGCTAAGTGTTTCGGCGTTGAATGATGAAGATGCACTCAACGCCATTCAACAAAAAGGCTGTAAGTTGAACTGGTTGAACTAAGTTCACAATTTGTCGAACTGAGTTCAGAGTTCGTCGATCTCAGCACACCTTTCGTCGAGCTAAGTTCAAAGCTTGAGTTCTGAGTTCGTCAAGCTCAGTTGAGATTTCGTCGAACTTTGTTAAAAGTTCATCGAGCTCAGCTCACCTTTCGTCGAGCTATGTTCAGAGCTTGAGTTCTGAGTTCGTCGAGCTCAGTTGAGAGTTTGTCGAACTAAGTTCAAAGTTTGTCGAGCTCAGATTCACCATTCGTCGAACTCAGTTCAAAGTAAGACAGCATAAGCCCAACCATTTTAAACACAAAAACTTAGCTAAGGCAAAAAGGGTTGAGTGAGGCTTACTCACTCAACACTCTCAATGCCTTTTTGTAGAAATTAGTTAAACGCTAGTAGCATTGAGTGAGGCATGTTCACTCAATGCTCTCAACGCTTAAGTTGCTGAAGAAGCAGAAATTTGGTTAAGGCAAAAAAGCATTGAGTGGAGGTTACTGACTCAACCCTGTCAACGCCTAGTAAAGACAGAATTTTGTCTAAGGGGTTTGGCATTGAGTGATGCATACTCACTCAACTCCAAGAAGCTGAAAGTTGATAAAGAATGTTGGCATTGAGTGAAGATGAATCTCTCAACGCCTCGTATCAGACTTCATATTCTAAGTAGTTTGGCATTGAGTGAAGGTTACTCACTCAATGCCAAGAGATAGTAAATCTGTCTAAGTGTTTTGGCGTTAAGTGATGCTTACTCAGTCAACGCCTATTCTCTGATGCTCGATTTTGGATAAGTCCACAGGTGCTGATGCCAGCAAAATAGACAAAGTCAACTAAGGTCAATTCATACATGGGTAAGCTACACTACACAACAAAACTTGTCGTGAAGCTACTGTACAACTTCTTCCGTTAAAGCAAGGCGCAGCTAGAAGCTGCAAGTGGAGCCCACCGATATCTAAGAGTCATTGATCGATGAACTACCAAAGGAAGAAATAGGGCCAAGACAAAGACAACTTTTAGGGCATACAATATTCAAAAAGGAGAGCAGTCGTCTTCATCTTCTTTGCCATTGCTGCATGTGAAAAGCTTGAAGCTCTCTAGCAAGAAAAGTTCAGTTAGCTGTGCAAGTCTCTATCTGCCATAGCAAATTCAGAATCAGTTCTGAAGAAAGAAGAACCTTCATACTTTAACATTGGAGCTGGTTGCCATGAAGGAGGAGGATGCCTCGAACAAATCTCTGACTAATGTTAAGTCCTTAGCCTTCAATGCCTTTTCTAGACAACTCCTTAGGTTAATGAAGAAGAAGCATTAGAAGAAGATGCCTTCCGATTCCATTTATCACAGAAAGAACCAGTCCAAGACTGACAAGTATGGTTCTAAACATAATAAATATAACTCTTTTAAAGTAATTTGCTACTGTTGTAGCAAGCCTTGGCATGTGATAGCTGACTGCCCAGAGAAGAGGAAGGAGACTGAGGAGAAGAAGCAGCACCAACACAAAGGAAAGAAGGAAAAGTCCTTCATTTCCAAGAAGGAAAAGAGCTGGATAGACTCATCATCCTCTGAGTATGAAGAAGAGGAAGCCTATATTGGGCTAGTTGCTGCTGCTGTTAAAGATGAAGCTATTGCAATAGGAGAAGTGAATCCTCCAGGGAGGATAGGATCAGAGCCCCTCTGACACTGTTAGACAGTGAGTCAGAGGTGGATGCAGATGTCCACAGCTATAGAGGGTTGATGGCAATGATAGATGAGGAAGGAAACTAGGATCAGCCTGTTCAGAGCAAGGTATATCTATCACCTAACTTATCTTATTTGCTTGAGTTTGAGACTAGTCCTTGCTCAGAAGCCTCTTCACCCTGTGGTGAAAAGATTTTGGATCTGAATGAGATGTCAATCAACTGATTGACAAGTATGGAGAACTTCTGAATTCCTTAAAGAAGGTCAAGAAGTTGTCTAAGAAGCAAGCTAAAGAGATCTCATCTCTTAAGCTTACAGTTGCCCAACAGACTGTAACAACAAATCTGTTGGACCAGAAAGCTAGGGAAATTAGCCAACTGAAGTCCCTCTTGGAAATTTTTGTAGCATCCATCAAGCACAAGAACTGTCTCATCAGGGAGCTTGTAGATAAGCTTGAGAAGGAAAAAAGATTAGTGGCTAGCTATTCTAATCCAAGTACTGTCCTCCCCTTGATAGACTCCTTCTCCTCTCAAAAGTGCAAGAAGGGGTTAGGATTCAAGGGAAGCACAAGAGTTTCTCCTTCCAAAAGGATGGGCACATCTCCAGCTTCACTTCAGCCTATTGCTTCTATGCCTCCCATTCTTTTTAGAAAAGTTATGATACCTTCTAACAGGTATGACCAAGAAATCCCTTATGGTCACTGAGAGAGGGGTTGTTCATCTGGAGTGAACAAAGATGTTCACTGCCATGATGAAAGTTTTGGTAGGGTGTGTGCAATCAAGGCAGCCAATGAGAAATTTCAAATGGCCCAATCTAGACCATTTGTCTTTTATGCTTCTGCACCAACTCTCAAGAATGTTGCTGCAGCCAAGGCTTAGAATCTGACAGCAAAGGTTATGACTAAGGGCAAGTCCAAGAATCAGGCTAATATGGGCTTATCTGAAGCCATCATAAACATGCTTTCTGAAAAGAAGCTAGGTACTGCTGGTACTCAGGGCAGATCTAATTAGCCAGCTATAAGACTTACCTTCAGTCAAATTCTAGATGTAAGAAATCAGAAAAAGGCTGCAACACATCTTCCTCCTGTCAAGGTTGCTGCTCATCAAGCTGTAGGGCCTTCACAGAAAAGAAGATATAACATACATGATTATTGGTGCTGTGGTAAGATAGGGAGTTTTGCCATTAACTATTGGCACAATCCCAATGTGGCTAGAGCTAGGGTCAGTCCATCAGTCAAAAATTTTGCTGGTGGACATGTTCAGTTTCATGCTAACATGCACCTAGGACCCAATAGATATAGGGGTCCTAAGGTTAAGTAATTTGTATATTGCAGGATAGTTCAAGGTGTCATACCCCTATATGGTACTTGGATAGTGATTGTTCCAGGTACATGACTAGAACAAGGAGCAACTTGAAAGAGTTTATTATAGTAAAAGATGGACCCAAAGTCATCTTTGGAGGTTCAGATAGAGGTGTAACCAAAGTATATGGTAAGATTACCAATGTCATAGTCACCATCACCAAGGTGGATTATGTTGAAGGGTTGCAACACAACCTTATAAACATAAGCCATCTTTCTGATCTTGGCTAGGTTATTATCTTCCACAAGGATGACTTCTAAATAGGAGGTCAAGTGACCAAGAGGTCATCTTGACAAGCACTAGGAGTGGAAATGTTTATTGCTTGAACTTTCTATGTCTAGAAACAAATTCTCCTATATGTTTAGTGGCAAATGAGAAAGTCTCCTACTGTGTCTAGTGACACAAGAGACTAGCCCATTTGAATTTAAAGACTATTGGCAAGCTCTTCGGTAAAGAGCTAGTTGGGAAAGGCCCCAATGTGAAGTGCTCTAAGGAGGGCATTTGCTCAGCTTTCCAAAAGGGTAAGCAGACAGAAGACTCCTTCAAAGGTATTGGGACCAAAGACTCTATGAGGTGCTTATACCTCTTGCACTTGGACCTATTTAGTCCTATGCTAGTTCACAGTCTTGGTAGGAAAGTCTACACCCTTATGGTTGTTGATGACTATTCCAAGTTTACTTGGGTGTTCTTTCTTAAGAAGAAGGATGAAACCCTTGATGTCTTCATAAGGTTTGTTAAGAAAATTCAGAATGAGCTTGGCTATTCTGTGGTCAAAATCAGAAGTGACCATGGGATAAAATTCTAGTCTGATAGCATGACAAAGTTCTGTGAAGAGCATGTGATTCATCAAGAATTTTCTTCTCCTATAACACCCCAACAAAATGGGATAGTTGAGAAAAAAATAGGACTCTCATAGAGGCTGGTAGAACACTGTTGAGTAACACATCTCTCCCAGAATATTTCTGGGCTGATGCAGTAAATACTACATGTCATGTCCTCAATAGAGCCTCTATCACCAGAGGCCACAAGAAGACTCCCTATGAGATCTTGAAGGTTAGAAAACCAAATCTGGGCTATCTCAGAATCTTTGGTAGTAAATGCTTTGTGCTTCACAATAGAAATTCCTATGTGACTACGTTTGCTGCCAAATCCTATGATGAAATATTTGTTGGGTACAATAATCATAACAAAGCTTATAGTATCTACAACTTGAAAAGCCAAGTTGTAGAAGAATCTGTTCATGTAGTCTTTGATGAGTCTACCATGATTAACAATTGGCTGCCTAGTTCCTATTATAGTACTACATGTACAGAATAGAAGATGGACAAGCTGACATCAAGGAAGCATCACCAGTCATCCAAGATGATATGGATACTCCAGAAGATCTACCTGACACACTGGGAGTGGATGAAGATCAATAAGAAGATACCCCTTTTGCTTAAAGAAGACTGCCACCTGCAGTCAGGCATTTGAGAAATCATCCAGCACACCAGATCATTGGTGAGGCTTGTCATGGTGTATTGATAAGGAGCAGAAGTCAGAACATAGTCATGTATTCAAGCTTTCTATCCCAAGTGGAGCCCAAGAAGTTTTAATAGGCCAATATAGACCATCATTGGATTGGAGCAATGCAGGAGGAACTTAACAAGTTCAAGAGGTGCAGGGTCTAGAAGCTAGTTCCCAGACCTCATAGTCATAATGTCATTGGAGTCAGGTGGATCAACAGAAATAAGCTTGATGAAAATGGCATTATAATTAATAACAAGGCCAGACTCATAGCTAAGGGGTACAAGCAAGAAGAAGGGATTGATTTTGATCAAACCTTTCCGCCTATAGCAAAATTGGAGGCCATCAGATTATTCCTTGCAAATGCAGCACACAAGGGATTCAAGGTCTACCAAATGGATGTGAAGTCAACCTTCCTAAATAGTGACTTAAAGAAAGAAGTCTATGTTGAGCAGCCTCCAGGTTTTGTAGTTCCCAACTCACCTGATTTTGTTTATAGACTTAGGAAAGCTCTATATGGGCTGAAGCCTAGAGCATGGTATGAGACATTGTCTAGTTTTCTCATTGAGAACAAATTCTCAAGGGTGAAAAAAGACAAGACCCTATTCCTAAGGGAATCTAAGGGTAAGATCATCCTAGTCCAGATCTATGTAGATGCTATCGTCTTTGGATCTACTGATGACAACCTCTGCAAAAAGTTTGCTAAACTTATGCAGGGAAGTTTGAAATGAGAAGTATGGGTGAACTTAAGTTCTTCCTGGGCCTCCAAGTAAGACAGACTGATTATGGCTTCTCCATATCCCAGTCTAAGTTCACTAGGGAGTTAATCAAGAAATTTGGCATGGAGAATTCCTCCACCATGATAACTCCCATGGTGTCAAGTATGCCTTAGGCAAAGATAAAGCAGGGAAACCTATTGATGAAACTTTGTATAGAGGGATAATTGGCTCCCTTCTATATCTGACTGCAAGTAGGCCAGACATCATGTATGCTACATGTGTTTGTGCTGGTATAAGGCTTGACCTAAAGAATCCCACTACTCTGCAGCTAAGAGAATCCTGCGGTATCTTAAGGGCACTTCATATCTTGGCCATTGGTACCCTAGGAATGGGGAGTTTGAACTAACTGGCAATTCAGATGCAAATTTTGCAGGCTGCAAAGAGGACAGTAAGAGCACATCTGACACCTGTCAGTTCTTGGGAGGGAGACTGGTATCTTGGAGCAGTAAGAAATAAACCAGTATGGCAATATCAACTGTAGAATCAGAGTACATCTCAGCATGAAGCTGTTGTGCTCAGTTGCTGTGGATCCAGCACCAGCTTCAAGACTACAACCTCCAGATAAGTAAAACTCCTTTATTCTGTGATTATACTAGTGCAATCTCTATTACTAGGAATCCTGTCTTCTATAGTAGGACTAAGAACATAGAGATTACTAAGAACATAGAGATTAGATATCATTTTATTAGGGAGCATGTGGAATGTGAAGACATCACACTCGAGTTTGTCCCAACAGACAAGCAAGTGGCTAACATCTTCACTAAGCCACTAGATGAAGCCAAGTTTAACACCTTCACATTTGAGTTGGGTATATTAAACATAGTATAGCTTCAGTTGCTCCTCATCTGGTTGCAAATTATTTGGCATTATGCAAATATGATGGTCCTTTAAAGAAATGAAGATTCTCCAATTGAGGGGGAGCAAGTCCAGCACAATTCCAATATTTCACTGCTGCCTAATTGAGGGGGAGCAGGAGATAAGATGATCAGTTAATCAAGTGCATCCTACCTGCTATTTGCTGCAGTCAAAAAGGTGGAGAGGATAAGATGATCAGATGATCAGATTAGCAAGGCATCAATAATTCTGGGGAAGCAAATGGCAGATGCAGTAATGTTCCATTCTACAAGGGAAGCAGATGGCAGATGCAGTGATGTTCCATTCTGCAAGCAGGGAAGTGTGGTAACTATAGATCACCTTTCAATTGACTTGTACTGCATGGTTTTCTTTTATTATGCCTTGTGCTGCATGGTTTTGTGTATGTCATTGACTTCGCTTAAGAGTTTTGACTTCCTCAAATAGGGGGAGATTGTTGGGGTCCATTGCCCATATTGTCCTGGATTTGAGTGAAGTCAATTTTATAAATGATATACACATATCAGTAGATGACTATGATAAGTAAGGTAGCCTAAGTGGCTAAGTCAGGTAAACACTTACCTAAGGTATGGGATGATAGAAATCTATCTAAGTCCATAAGCGTTTAGTGAAGATCAGTAACTCAATGCCAGATGACTTATAGCACTGAGTGAAGCCTATACAGTCAAATCCAAGGCAGTGGCAAACTGAGAAAATGGCTAAGTCCACAGGAGTTGAGTGAAGTCAACTCACTCAAAACCATGCTACGAAAGAAAAAGTTGGCTAAGTGTTTCGGCGTTTAGTGATGAAGAGACACTCAACGCCATTCAACAAAAAGGCTGTAAGTTGAACTGGTTGAACTAAGTTCAGAAATTGTCGAACTAAGTTCAGAGTTCGTCGAGCTCAGCTCACCTTTTATCGAGCTAAGTTCAGAGCTTGAGTTCTGAGATCGTCGAGCTCAGTTGAGATTTCATTGAACTGAGTTGATAGTTCGTCGAACTCAGCTTACCTTTCGTCGAGCTAAGTTCAGAGCTTGAGTTCTGAGTTCGTCAAGCTTAGTTGAGAGTTCGTAAAACTGAGTTCAAAGTTCATCGAGCTCAGATTCACCATTCGTTGAACTCAGTTCAAAGTAAGACAGTCTAAGCCCAGTCGTTTTAAACACAGAAAATTGGCTAAGGCAAAAAGCGTTGAGTGAGGCTTACTCACTCAACGCTCTCAACGCCTTTATACAGAAATGAGTTAAAAGCTGGTATCATTGAGTGAGGCATGTTCACTCAATGCTCTCAACACTTAAGTTGCTGAAGAAGCAGAAATTTGGTTAAGGCAAAAAGCATTGAGTGGAGGTTACTGACTCAACGCTGTCATCGCCTAGTGAAGACAAAATTTTATGTAAGGGGTTTCGGTTGAGTGATGCTTACTCACTCAACGCCAAGTAGCTAAAAGCTGATAAAGCAAGTTGGCACTGAGTGAAGCTGAATCTCTCAATGCCTCGTATCAGACTTCATATTCTATGTAGTTTGGCGTTGAGTGAAGGTTACTCATTAAACGCCAAGAGACAGTAAATCTGTCTAAGTGTTTTGGCAATGAGTGATGCTTACTGTAACACCTCCCCTGTAATGACAGTATAATATGGGTTCGGTCGGGGCCCCACAACATACAAACCCCACAACTTTGACGTTAAAAGATGATGTTAACTACCCAATCTCAAAACTCAGAATTAAGAAACAGCGAAAACATACCAAACAACTAGAAGTTATCCACTACTAAACAAGAGTATCAAAAATAGCCATAAGGCCTTACACCAAATAAGTCCAAAACGGAGAGACCAAAAGGTCAAACATCAACGTGCAGCAGCACTCCTAGGCTACCTCGGCATGCAAGCCGGAATATAACAAAATATGGAGCAATACAATCAAGAAGAAAACGAGTTAGTAAGCACAACAAACACTTCATGAGGCTTAGGGCTTTTCGGCAGAAGCACTTGCTCCTTCTTGCGCTCCTTGCCTTGTAAAAATTTGTAGTAATGTGGGTCAGCAAAGGCTGACCTCTACTGTGTAACCAACACATCTCCTCTCAGCCGCCCCTAATGGACCCCAGGGTACCCCTCCAACCTGCAAGTCAACACTTCGTATACCATATACATAAACATATAAAGCTTTTAAAATAGGTTTGGATGTCTCAAATAATAAACACGTATTCTATGTTTAGCACAGAATGAAAGGGGGCCTACTATGCAGCATGCATGCAAACCCGGGCTTTTCGCAAGGCACCCTATTGCGTATGCAACTAACACATAATCATCACAAATGGGTACTTCCAATTCCCCATTGGCGTAAAGCTGCAAACAAAAGGGGACTACAATGCTCCTAACAGCCTAAAAGCCGCTACACAAAAATCTTGCTAAGGCCCCACCAGCTCATGGGTCTTAAACCCGGGATTGCCTGCAACTCTGACTACTCGCGTTCAGGATTCCGTCTCACACACTAACCGATTCTAAGAACCCTTGCTGGACCCTACCCGCTCATGGCTTCATTGCATGGGCTTACCCTACGCTCGACGTTCTCGTCAGTCTCATAGAAGGGGACTTGTCTTATCGGGACACTCTCCCCATATGAATTGCACATCACGGGATAGCCAGCCGACCACGGAGACAAAGCCATGCCTTAGCACATCACAATACATAGCCTTTCCCTTTCCCCACCCTAATCCACCATTTGTACTACAACGTTCCCGCGCACCAAGGAAACCATCTACTGCCAAATGCAGAGCTAACCTTGTCCGGTTCCGGCTATAAGTACTCACTCGAGAAAAGGGGGAAAATACGTACTTCACAAACGACATCTTGCCGCAACGGATTTCTACAGAATCCTTAAGGCTCGCTATGAAACATCACCGAGTCGGACTAACGGTCACGACTACGGCTTCACCCACAATGCCTAATCCACAAACGGAGCGGATCTCTAATGCAAAATCATGTCAGGGACATACACATTCGACCCGGAGGTTTTTATTGAACCATGGCAACCCAAACCCCTCTCATTTAAGAGATTTGGAGCCCAAAAACTTGAAAAGAAAAGATGTTATGCACGCATCCTAGAAACTAAGAGGAGAAGTGTCGTTACCTTAGAACCCCTCTTCCTTGCCATGGATAAACTTGGGCAGATGAAAAACACCGCAACGGTCTTGCCTTTGCGGATCTGGACTCGGCTCGAGAAATGGGGCTCCGAAGCTTCTCCAGCGGCCAGAAATCTCCTCCACCTTCTTCCTTGCTCTCCCCTCTCTCTAAACTTTAGAAAGAGAATGATCCAAGTAGAATGAGGGTTTGAAACCCTATTCCCGGCCTTAATATAGCCAAGACCAGCCTGGGCCCTTGGATCACTTTGGAAAGAAACAAACGGCCACGATTCGCCCTGAAAATGTCTTTCCTGGGCCGAATACGGCTTACGACACTCCCGTGTCCAAGGCCGTGTTCCACACTCGTTGTAAAAACTGGGATTACAGAACAGGACACGGCATGTGACATGGCTTGGGACATGCCCGTGTCAGCATTGACACGCCCGTGTCATGGGCCGTGTGCCTCAATTGATGTTGAAACCGTCGAATCCCGAACAAGACACGGCCATGTGACACGCCCGTGTCACATGCTCTGTGTCAGACACGCCGTAGGACACGCCCATGTCCCATGCCATGTAAATATCTCCAAACAACCCGACAAATAGCCTGAGAAGGACACGACCTGGGACACTTCCGTGTCTCAGGCCGTGTGTCCGACCCCAGGCAAACGTCGATCGTAATTTCGTCGACCTCCCGAAAATTTGTCTATCTCAAGCACGACACGGCTTGTGACACGCCCGTATCACAGGCCGTGTCATCCTATTTAGAACCCAACTTGGCCTGAAAATGCCATCCGTTCCTCTTTTGAGTTTCGGGGCGTTACAATTCTGCCCCCTTAAAAGAATTTCGACCCAAAATTTAAATAGAATGTACACAAAACTTAAACCGTACCTGAGAAGAAAAGCTCAGGATACTCCTCAAGCATGGCCTACTCTCGCTCCCATGAAGGCTCCTCACGACCGTAGTTGTCCCATCAAACTTTTACGAGTTGACCTCTTTGTTCCACAACTGCCGAATTTCTGAATCTTCTATACTAACTGGATGAACTCGCATCCTCAAGTCCTCTTCTATCAGCACTGATGCCGATTCGATCACCACACTAGCCTCTACCAGAGTTTTCCACAAGACGGAGACATTGAAGACATTTTGTAATCCACTCAGCTCCGTGGACAAAGACAACCGGTACGCTGCTTCTCCCACCCATTCTATAACCTCGAAAGGTCCCCAAAACCTCGAACTTAACTTCTTGAGTCGGCGAATCCACAAAATGCCTATGAACGGCTTAATTTTTAGATAGACCCAGTCGCCTATCGAGGACTCCACCTTCCTGTGGCGAGCATTAAGATATTTTGCTTGCCGATCTTGAGCTACCTTCATGCACTCTTGAATGGTTCGCACCAATACACATGCATCAACTACCACTTCTTTTCCCAAAAGTTTGGTGTCTCCCGCCTCTGTCCAAGACATCGGTGTTCGACACCGCCTCCCATACAAAGCTTCGTATGGCACCATATTTATACTTGCTTGGTAACTGTTTTTATAAGCGAACTCTACAATGAAGAGATGATCTTCCCACTTCTTGCCAAAGTCAAGAGTACACATCCTAAGCATATCCTCCATAGTGCGATTCGTTCTTTCGGTTTGCCCATCTGTTTGAGGATGGAAAGCCGTACTAAACTTGAGCTTCTTGTCCAGACTCTTCTGAACCAACCTCCAGTCCTTAGACGTAAAACGTCCATCACGATCACTAACTATACTCTTAGGAATCCCATGTAGTCGCACAATGTTGTGAACATACAATTCTACTAACTTCTCCACGCCGTCCTCCTTCCGATTCGGGATGAAGTGTGCCACTTTTGTCAAGCGATCCACGATCACCGAAATCGCGTCGTTACCCTGCTGTGATAGAGGTAACCCATATACAAAGTCCATGGAGATGTTATCAAATTTCCACTCGGGAATAGGAAGAGGCTTCAGGAACCCGCCTGGCTTCTGACACTCGGCCTTCACCAAGGCACAAGTTTGGCACTGACTCACGTATAAAGCTACGTCCCGCTTTAGACCAGGCCACCAAAAGGATTTCTTCATATCCAAGTACATCTTTGTACTACCCGATGAATGGAGTACTTCGTAAAATGAGCCTCAAACGTCAACTCCTCATGGAGCTTGCCGAACTGCAGTACACAAATCCTTCCGTCCTTCCTCAAAATCCCATCCATCATCTCCCAGGCACTATTCTCGCCCTTTTGAGCTTCCACCACGAATGGCCTGAACTCTACATCCAAACGGGTCGCTTCCCGAATACGATCGGACAAGTAGTTCTACATTTCAATCCAATTCAACCGAGCCACGCTAGACTCTCCTCTGACTACACACTCCATTCCAAGGGATTCCCAATCCCGCACCAACCACTCATCATGAGCTTCGATCCAATTCCCTTGCCCAGAGTACTTTCTAATCAAGCCATCTGCCACCACATTGGCTTTGCCTAACATATACTGAATCGCCGCCTCATAGTATCCAAGAAACTCAACCCACCTGCGCTGCAGCATATTCAAATCCATCTGATCTAGTAGGTACTTCAGGCTTTTATGGTCCGTGAAGATTTCCACCTTCACACCGTAAACATAGTGCCGCCACAATTTCAGCGCAAAAATTACCACCGCCAATTCCAAATCATGGACGTGAAAATTTCTATCGTGAGGATTCAACTGCCTAGACCCAAAGACGATCACACTACCATGTTTTACCAATACGTAACCCAAACCGCATCCTGATGCGTCGCTTAAAATTTTAAATCCTTCAGTCCCTTTCGAAAGACTTAGGATTGGAGTTGTCATCAGCCTTTCCTTTAGGGTGTCAAATGCCTGATTGCACTCTTGAGTCCACACAAACTTATGGTCCTTATGAGTTAGTTAAGTGAGGGGTAGAGCTATCCGCGAAAAGTTTTCCACGAACCTTCTATAGTACCCTGCTAGTCCAAGAAAACATCGGACTTCTGCCACGGTCCTCAATATTGGCCAATCTTTGATGGCTTCCACTTTTGTTGGATCTACCGCCACCCCCTCTCCACTAATCACATGGCCCAAAAATGCCACCTTCTTTAACTAGAACTCACATTTCGAGAACTTTGCATAAAGTTGGTTCTCTCTCAACACTTGCAAGACCACTCTAAAGTGAGTCTCATGCTCCACCTACGATTTGGAGTAAACCAGGATATCGTCAATAAAGACAACTATAAAAGAGTCCAAGTATTTGCGAAATACTCAGTTCATCAAGTCCATGAATACGGATGGTGCGTTCATCAACCCGAACGACATCACCGAGAACTCAAAGTGACTATACCTCGTACCAAACGTTGTCTTAAGATTATCCTCATCTCTAATTCGCAACTGATAATATCCTGACTTCAAGTCAAACTTTGAATACACCACTGACCCCACCAACTGGTCGAACAGGTCATATATCCGAGGAATCAGATACTTATTCTTGATAGTAAGTTTATTCAACTCTCGGTAGTCTATGCACAACCGCATACTACCGTCTTTCTTCTTCACGAACAACACTGGTACGCTCCATGGAGAAGAACTTGGTCTTATATATCCCTGCCCTAACAGTTCCTACAACTATACTTTGAGTTCAGCCAACTCTTTTGGTGCCATCCTAAAAGGAGGACGTGACACTGGCATAGCCTCTAGCACTAACTCAATTTAGAAATAAATCTCCCATTGAGGAGGTGCTCCAGGAAGCTCCTCAGGAAACACATGCTCGAATTCTGCCACTACGGGTACTTCTCCGAGTGATAACTTGGAAAGTCGAACCTCCAATAAAGCTACAAGAGCTACTCCTCCCTAGTTAACTGCCTGTACCAACTACATGGTCGAAATCAGGGAAAGAGCCGCTCCACAGAGGCCCTTAAACTTAACTTCTGTCTGCCCATCGCTTCTCAGGGTCACCACCTTGGATAGGCAGTCAATACCGGTTCGCTGCTCTGCTAGCCAGTCCATTCCTAATATTACATCGAACTCAACCAATGGTAGTACCTCTGCTATCAACATGAAGTCGACTCCGCCTAGGTTCCAACAAATGCGCCCCTTCGCCCCGGGTGTCATGGATGACCCATTGGGCAAGCACACCTTCAGCTCTGTGTCCGCTGAGAATGACTCAACTCCAATCCTCCGAATAAAACTTTCTGCAAGAAAGGAGTGCGACGCTCTCGTATCAAACAACACCCTAGCGGGGTATCCAGAAACTAATATAAAGCCTAAACACAGGCAACAAACATAAATGGGCTTGAAAGTATGAAGTACAATATTAACTTTAAACTTTCTCATACCTGTCACCACATCGGGTTGACGGATCGCTTCCTACGGCCCAAGTTTTTAGGCCTTTGGTTGCACCGGTTGGAACCGAAAAGCGCTCGACTCCGCCATCTTACCTTTCTCTGCGATACTGGGGCCGGAGCGCACAATCTGCTCCTATCTTGGCTCCTGCTCAGTGCCTCCTTGAGTACAAAAATGAGCTATGTACATCACCTTACCATAATAAAAACACGTCGGTGGTCCGTTAGAGCGATATCCTCCGAAAGTCCAGTTTCTTTTCTCACCGGACTTGAAAGAGTGAGGCTTTATCTTCCATTTATTCCCTTCAGGCTTCCCTTGGGATTGAGAAGGCTTCCCTTCCCCTTGCTTGGGTGCGAAACCCTTGCGGCGTTGGGTTCGCTCCATATCGCTCTCCAAAATTCCGGCAGCCTCAACAAGTTCATTGAAACCTACGCATTTCATAGATATGAGGGGTATCCACAGGTTCTCTCTCAGCACGTGATAGAAGAGGTCGTCCCTCTCCTCATCATCCTCCATGGTCATTCTTGCATAACGACCTTACCGAGTGAATTCTTTAACATACTCGTCCACAGTCTTGTCCCGTTGCACCAAGTGCAGGAATTGCCTCTGAAGGGCTAACCTCGTTGACGCAGGAATGTACTTTTTCAGGAAAGTATTCCCAAACTTATCAATGGACGGGGTGCATCAAGGAAACTGTCGACCGCTATGGCTCACCCACCACAACATTGCTTCTTCTTCCAACATGAAGGCTGCAAACTCAGATTTCTTCTCCTCCGACATCTCTACCACCCTCAAAAGTTCTTGTATCCAGGTCAACCAATCCTCTGCATCAGTCGGCGTACCGACTCCCTTAAACGTTGGAGGATGGAAGCTCAAAAAATATTTCATCTGCCGGTCCCCATGCCCGATAACCCCCCTTTAGGCCAGCGACTCTGCTCGCCTGGCTTCTCCACCCGGCAGGGCCGGCGCTGTGTCCGGGGTAACAGGAGTTGCTACCTGAGCAATGGGGGCTGCTTCTTGTGTTGCCGCTGTAGCTTGGGCTGCCACCATTTCTTCTGATAGCAAGCGGTAGAATTTGGTCGGGGTTACCCCCATGCCTTAAGGACCCTGCGTAGTCGTGCTGCTCGCCGAAAGCTCTTCTCTTGGCCTCGACGTTCCCGCCTCGTTGCTTGCACTCTTAACAAAAGCAAGGTAACAAGAAATCAGTCTCTAATCACAAGACTCAAACATAAGGACACTTATGGTCCCGCAATACTCCTATGTGGATAACTTATTTTACGCGATTCGATTATGACTTTCGACCACGAATCCTCTCCTTGGAACCTAACCTCCCTCTGATACCAAATTATAACACCTCCCCTGTAATGACCGTATAATATGGGTCCAGTCGGGACCCCACAACATACAGACGCCGCATCTTTGGCGTTAAAATATGATATTAACTATCAAATCTCAAAACTCAGAATAAAGCAATAGCGGAAACATACCAAACAATTAGAAGTTATCCACTACTTAACAGGAGTATCAAATATAGCCTTAAGGCCTTACACCAAATAAGTCCAAAACGGAGAGACCACAAGGTCAAACATCAACGCGCATCAGCACTCCTAGGCTACCTCGGCATGCAAGCCAGAATATACCAAAACATGGAGAAATATAAACGAGATAGAAAGCACAACAAACACTTCATGAGGCTTAGGGCTTTCCGGCCGGCGCACTTGCTCCTGCTTGCGCTCCTTACCCTGTAAAAATTTGTAGAAACGTGGGTCAGCAAAGGCTGACTTCTACTGTGTAACCAACACATCTCCTCCCGACCACCCCTAATGGACCCTGGGGTACCCCTCCAACCTGCAAGTCAGCACTTCGTATACCATATACATAAACATATAAATCTTTTAAAATAGGTTTGGATGTCTCAAACAACAAACACATTTTCTATGTTGAGCATAGAATGAAAAGGGGCCTACTATGCAGCATGTATGCAAACTCGGGCTTTGCCAAAGGAACCCTATCACGTATGCAACAAGAACATCATCATCACAACTGGGTACTTCCAATTCCCCATTGGGGTAAAGCCACAAACAAAAGGGAACTATAATGCCCCTAACGGCCTAAAAGCCGCTACACAGAAATCTTGCCAAGGCCCCACCCATTCATGGGTCTTAAACCCGGCTTGCCTGCAAACTCTGACAACTCGCGTCAGGATTCCGTTTCACACACAAACCGATTCTAAGAACCCTTTATGGACCCCACCCACTCATGGATTCATTGCCCGGGCTTACCCTACGCTTGGCGTTCTCGTCAGTCTCACAGATGGGGACTAGTCTCGTCGGGACACTCTCCCCATATGACTTGCACGTCACGGGATAGCCAGCGACCACGGAGACAAAGCCACGCCTTAGCCCATCACAATACATAGCCTTTTCCTTTCCCCAACCTTATCCACCATTTGTACTACAAACGGCATCTTGCCGCAATAGATTTCTACAGTATCCTTAAGGCTCACTATGCAACATCACCGAGTCAAACTAACGGTCGTGACTACGGTTTCACCCACAATTCCTAATCCATAAAGGAGCGGATCTCTAATGCAAAATCATGTCTGGAATGTACACAATCGACCTGGAGGTTTCTCTTGAACCATTACAACAAAAACCCCTCTCATTTGAGAGATTTGAAGCCCAAAAGCTTGAAAAGAAAAGATGTTATGCACGCATCCTAGAAACTAATAGGAGAAGTGTCGTTACCTTACGACCCCTCTTCCTAGACATGGAGAAACATGGTCGGATGAAAAACACTATAACGGTCTTGCCTTCGTGGATCTGGACTCAGCTCGAGAAACGGGGCTTCGAAGCTTCTCCGGTGGCCTGAACTCTCCTCCACCTTCTTCCTTGCTCTCCCCTCTCTCTAAACTTTAGAAAGAGAATGATCCAAGTGGAATGAGGGTTTGAAACCCTATTCCCGGCCTTAACCTAGCCAAGACCAGCCTGGGCCCTTGGATCACTTTTGAAAGAAACGAACGACCACGATTCGACCTAAAAATGACTTTCCTGGACCGAACACAGCTTGAGACACACCCATGTCCAAGGCCATGTTCCACACTCTCCGTAAAACTGGGATTACAGAATAGGACACGACCTATGACATCGCTTGGGACATGCCCGTGTTAGCATTGACAAGCTCGTGTCATGGGCCGTATACCTCAATCGACGTTGAAACCGTCGAGTCCCGAACAGGACACGGCCAATGGACACGCCCGTGTCACATGCCGTGTGCCAGACATGCCTTGGGACACGCCCGTGTCCCAGGATGTGTAACTATCTCGAAATAACCCGACAAACAGCCCGAGAAGGACACGGCCTGGGACACGCCCGTGTCTCAGGCCGTGTGTCCGACCCCAGGCAAACATCGATTGTAATTTCGTCGACCTCTTGAAAATTTGTCTATCTCAAGAACAACATGGATTATGACACGCCCGTATCACAGGCTGTGTCAGCCTATTCAGAACCCAACTTGGCCTGGAAACGCCATCCATTCCTCTTTTGAGTTTCGGGGCGTTACACTTACTCACTCAATGCCTATTCTTTGATGCTCGATTTTGGCTAAGTCCACAGGTGTTGACATCAGCAAAATCGACAAAGTAAACTAAGGTCAATTCAGACATGGGAAAGCTACACTACACGACAAAACTTGTCATGAAGCTACTATATATCTTCTTCCATTAAATTAAGGCGCAGCTGGAAGCTGTAAGTGGAGCCCACCGATCTCTAAGAGCCATTGATCGATGAACTACAAAAGGAAGAGATAGGGCCACGACAAAGATAACTTTAAGGGCATAAAATATTCAAAACGGAGAGCAGCCGTCTTCATCTGCTTCGCCATTGCTGCATGTGAAAAGCTTGAAGCTCTCTAGCAAGAAAATTTAAGTTAGCTGTGCAAGTCTCCATCTGCCACAGCAGATTCAGAATCAGTTCTGAAGAAAGAAGAACCTTCATCCTTTAACAGGTTCAGTGAGCTGTTTGAAGACTAAAGATCAAAATATCTTTAGCCTTCAGCAACATGTTCAAAAGTTATCTTCTGAGTTCCTCCAACAAATTCTTTCCCTGCTATGAGGAGAGTTGTAGCAGAAAGTTTTCTGCTCTAGTTGTAGACACAGAGAAATTTCTCTGTGTCAAAGTAAATTAAACTATTTCTTTTTGTAGGATCCTTCTGGATCTAAGCTGTAGGGCCTTTAGGTTTTAGGTAGGGCAAATTTTCCTGAGTTGTAGGAGAGTGTTGCTCTTTAAGGTAGGTGAGTTTTACTCACTGAGTAGTAGGGCAGTTTTTGCTGAACTATAGGAGAGTGCATCTCTATGAGTTGTAGGAGCAAGCATGCTCTGAGGTAGGGCTATCCTCCATAGCCTGAGTGGTAGGGCTTAAGTGCCTGAGGTATGTGATACTTATATCACTAAGTGTAGGCCTTTGTGGCTGAGATGTAAGTCTTGGAGGAGACTGAGAGATCCTGAGGGATCTGAGGTGGAAGCTCCTTGGAGCATTTGTTTGGAGAATTTCCTTGACTAACAGGAAGTTATCAAGGTGGGAGGAGAGTGGATGTATCCATAATTTTGGGAACCACTATAAAACACTTGTGTGTCTTTATGTGTTTGCTTTTATTTTCTTAATTGAAGGTGCTAAGGAAGAGCTCTAGATCACTCTAAGCTGAAAGCTAAAAAAAATAAACAAGTGATTTAAAAGACTATCAAAAGACCTAAGCTAACCTATTAACCCCCCCCCCCTAGGTTGCTAGCTACCTTGAAAATTAGATCCTTCACCAAACTTATGAGGAGGTAAAGAGCGGGCTCGAAGACCTTTCTTTGAGGGAAAGGGAGAGAGCCAACTGGTCCATTGAGTGGGTCGGTATAGAAAACAAAAGAGTTTTTATTTTCACCGCCTTCGATCCCTGGCATCACTGGGATCACAATTTTGTAATTGTAAAACCATATGTAGTTAACTCTTGCAATGAAATATATTTTCCATATTATTGCTTTTACGATTCTACTGTGAATGTTAGTTTAATTTCTAGTGTGTGGTGTACAAGCAAATTCGCACAGGAAACGAGTTCATAGACTTACCGCAGCGCGTTAGCTACCTAACGCCCCACGATAGCTTCCAGAACTTGATTTCCTGGGACGAAATATTTTAAATTTCAATTAACTCATAAAACCTTATTCACCCCCCACCCCCACTAAGGTTGACCACTAGATCCAACATGTGGTATCAGAGGAAGGTTACTACAAAAAGACTTAGAGGGACAAGGTGTGAGTAGAACTCCACTGTTTATTGGGAGTGACTATCATCACTAGAGGACTCGGATGAAAATCTTTTTGATTACTCACAACATGGACATATGGGCCATGATAGAGACAAAGTACATTGCACCCACTATCACGGTTGGGGATATCGTCATAGAAAAACCACGTGATAAGTGGGATGACGCAGACAAGCTTAGATGTACGAATAATGCCAAGGCTATGAACTCATTATTCTGCGCCTTGGACAAAACTGAATTCAATAGAATATGTAACTGCGAGACTGCTTATGATATATGGCATCTTCTTGAGCTCACTCAGGATGATACCTCACAAGTGAAGGAGTCAAAGCTGTTCCAACTCGAATCTGAATATGAACAGTTCTGGATGGAGATCGATGAGGATGTGGACAGCATGTACAAGGGTATTACTAAGATCGTTAATGCCTCAAGATCTCTCGGACAGAGCTTTCCAAATGGTGACTTAGTGAGGAAGATCCTGCGATATTTTCCTCCTTGCTTCAACCCGAAGGTGACGACTATTGTTGAGTTTCATGAAATCATTACCCTGGAGATAGAGATCCTCATCAGCAATCTGAAGACACACGAACTTGAATTTAATATTAAGGCAGATGAATATCCCAGGGAAGTAAAGAAGAAGGGACTGGCGCTGAAGGCCGCAAGGGAGAGAAAAGCTGCTGAAGATTCTGAGGAAGATGAGGAAGAGAGCCTCTACGTTTGGGAGTTCAAAAAATTCGTGAAGAATCCCAAGAAGCAGGGACAGTTAAATATATTCTTGAAGAGAGGAGCTGGAGAAGGCAGAAGGTGGAACAAGCCATCAAAAGAGATGAAAAGCGATGATGAGAAGTCCCAGCCAGAGTGTTATCACTACCACAAGCCTGGGCACCTTAAAAGAGAATGTCCAAAAGGAGGAAAAAGAAAAGCAAAGCCGGCACAAAGGGAAGAAGAAGGTGCTGAAGGCGCTCACCTGGGATGAGGATTGATCTAATGAATCAAGCACCACAGACTCTAGTAGTGAAGATGATGCAAATCTATGCCTCATGGGAAAGAATCAAGAAGAATCAAACGACGAGTACAGTGTCCAGAGCAATACTAAGATAGCCCCATCTACTTATACTGAACTTCTTGAAATTTATGAACACTTAGTTGATAAATTAGAAAGTGTTATTTCTGAGAAAAATTCCATGAGAGACGAGAATAAGAAATTCAAAAAGGACTTGGAAAAATTAAAAGGTGAAGTAATTATAAGTGACAAAGAAAAGATCGAGTGTCTAAAATGCTCACATTTGATGACAATGATCGAAGAACAAAAGGCAAGTCTCTCCAAGTCGTCAATGAGAACGAATAGCCTCATAAATGAAAAGAAATTCTTGGAGAAGAGACTTCACTTGTCGCTTGCCAAGATAGAAGAAGGCAAAAGTAATTTGCCAATCGGTGTGTAATTCTTGTGACTGAAAACAATGCCCCAAAGGCGAGGATCAATGATCTTAACTGTGCCATCCAAAAGTTTGGAATAGGCCAAAAGTCTTTAAATATTGTTGGGTGCACAGTGTCATGGATCTGGGAAGTTTGGATTAGGATACGTGAGTCCAACGTCACCACCGAGAGGGAATCACTATCATTCCGAGCCTAAGTCCAACTTTAATAAATCTAAAGATAAGGTTAAGAGTTCCGGAGGGCTATCCCCATCCTCAAGCAAGAGCTCAAGCAACTCGATAAAGGCAGCACCACTGCTTAGACTTTGTGTGCAAACTGTCAAAAGTTCAGTCACACATATGGTTCGTGTTTGAGGAAAGGTGCCATGAAAAATATGCAAGTCTGGCTACCAAAGTCTTCTACCTATCATATGGGTTGGACAACTTGGGTAACTAGAACTTTACCCTCATCTTATTTTTAGGTCTGTTTGCACGCTAAGGACACAAAGAACGTGTGGTACTTGGACTCTGGGTGCTCCCAGCACATGACAGGAGATAAAGACAAATTCCTTAGCCTGGAGAATAAGAAGGATGACATGGTGACCTTTGGGGAAACAACAAAGGATGGATACTTGGAAGCGACACTATAGGTAACAAGGCATTTTCTATTTCTAATGTTCTGTTTGTAGATGGACTTAAGCATAATCTCATCTCTATTAGCAAATTGTGTGATAAAGGTCTAAATGTCTTATTTGTGTCATCTACAAACACCTGCAAAATTATTGATGCCAAAACTACTAGTGCATTACTTGTATCTCAAAGAAATCATAATGTTTATACTATTAGTTTTGATGATATATCTGCAACTGATTTGAAATGCCTAGTTACAAAGAATGAGGAATTAGATCTTTGGCATAGGAGATTAAGACATTCTGGAAGTAAGCTTATTGTAAAACTATCAAAAAATAAACTTTTTCAGGGAATTCCCAACTTAAGCGGTTGTTTAAATGTCTTATGCACTCCTTGTCAAAAAGGCAAATTTGTCAAAACCTCTTTTAAGAGCAAAACTGAAGTTTCCACGTTTAGACCACTCAAAATCATTCACATGGACCTGTTTGGACCCCTTAGTATGTTTAGTCTAGGTGAAAAATTATACTCCTTCGTTATCATAGATGATTATTCATGCTATTGCTGGACGATCTTTCTTGCGAATAAATCTGACAGCTTTAGCGAATTCTCAAATCTTTGCATGTGACTTAAAAATGAGAAGGAGCTGAAAATAAAATGTATTTGATCAGATCATGGAGGAGAGTTTGAGAATGAAGACTTATCAAACCTATGTGAAACCATTGGAATTAAGCACGAATTCTTTGCCCCTCGCACTCCACAATAGAACGGGGTTGTAGAAAGAAAGAACTGCACTCTTCAAAAATTAGCCAGCACAATGCTCACCGAGTTCGGCTTACCATGATCTTTTGGGGCTAAAGAAGTTAACACTGCAAGTTACGTGATGAATTGAGTCATGCTTCACCCACTTTTAAAGCGAACTCCATACGAGCTGTATTTTAAAAAGAAACCCTATGTATCATACTTTAGGGTGTTTGGTTGCCCATGCTACATTCTAAACACTAAGGATCATCTAGGAAAATTTGACAAAAAATCTCATCTAGGTACCTTCTTAGGATACACTAGCAAGAGTCGGGCCTATAATATCTACAATAAGAGGACCTTAGTGGTAGAGGAATCGGCTCATGTGCATTTCGATGAAAATTCCCCAACTAACGAGCCCAAGACGAATGAAGAGGAGATTGATGAGAGTGTACCAATAGGGGATAAGGGTGACGAGAGAGTTGTAGCATGGGAAACTCCAACTCTTGTACAAGGATATATGCCTCCTTGTAACTTAAATTTTTCGAAGCAACATCCACGTGAACTAGTCATAGGAGAGCCATCTCATGGAGGTAGAACTCGGTTTGAACTTCATGACTCTTTTTCAAACTTGTGTTTCCTATCTGATATTGAACCCGATAATGTCTCAGAAGCCTTAAAAGATGAATCATGGTTCTTGGCTATGAATGAAGAGCTAAGACAATTCGGGCGAAGTAAGGTATGGTTTTTAGTGAAACGTCTAGATAATAATCCAGTCATAGGCTTAAAATGGGTTTTCAAAAATAAAATTGATGGTGAGTCTAGGATAACAAGAAATAATGCTAGGTTGATGGATCAAGGGTATTCTCAGATAGAGGGTGTGGATTTTGAGGAGTCATTTGCCCTAGTTGTTCGTCTTGAGTCCATCCGTATGTTTTTGGCGTTTACAAGTTACAAGCAAATTATATTGAACCAAATGTAAGTTAAGAGTGCTTTCGTAAACGAGTATATTAAGGAAGAGGTATATGTCGAGCAACCACCCAGTTTCATGAATGCCTCCTACCAAAACCACATATACAAGTTGGTGAAGGCCTTGTACAGACTGAAGCAGGCACCCCATACTTGGTACGATAGGCTCACTAATTTTCTCTTAGATCATGACTTTAGGATGGGTAGTGCGGTCACCACTTTATTCGTAAAGAACGATCACTCAGATCTAATTATACTAGAAATCTATGTGGATGATATCATTTTTTGGGGACACCAATGAAAAGTTGTGTGAAGAAATTGTAACCCTAATGAAATCCGAATTCGAAATGAGCCTAGTAGAAGAAGTTACTTATTTCCTACGATTTTAGATTTCTCAACGTAAAGACAGAATTTTTGTAAGTCAATCAAAATATGTCAAAGATATGCTTGTGCGTTTTCGGTATGAGAATTTGAAACAAGTCAAAAACTCCTATGAGTGCCTCTCTTAAATTAGGAAAAGAAGAAAGTGGCATTTCTGTTAATCAGACTGTGTTTAGAGCTATGATAGGATCATTGTTATATTTGAGCCTCTAGGCCAGATATCACATTTGCGGTAGGTATGTGTGCTAGGTACCAAGCCGACCATAGAGAGTCACATTTGAAAGCAGTAAAGCATATTTTTAGGCACCTTATAGGAACACAGAACCTTGTACTATGGTACCCACATACCACCGATTTCACACTTCACGGGTACTCTAACTCTGATTATGCAGGGTGTTCACTTGATCGTAATAGCACAAGTGGTACATGTCAATTTCCTAGCCCTACACTAGTCCCCTGGTCAACCCGCAAACTAAACTCGGCCGCACTATCCACCGCTGAAGCCGAGTATATCGCCTGAGGAAGCTATTGCGCTCAAGCACTGTGGATGTCTCAAATGTTAGAAGACTTTGGCCTCACTTGTAGGAATGTTACACTTAGGTGCGACAACAAGAGTGCCATAAACTTGACATATAATCCAGTGCACCATTCAAGATCAAAACATATTGACGTGCATCACCATTTTATTCGCGATCATATCAAAAAGAAGAACGTGAGTTTAAGCTTCATTGGCACCGATGACCAACTAGTGGACATATTCAGTAAACCACTCCCAGATGCATGTTTCTCACTACTTCGACTCGGCTTGGTGTTCTGGACCTCTCATTCTAGTCATCGTTGTTTGTGTTTGACTGTTATTTTGTCTGTAGTTTTTTTATGTTCCATTTTTCTTCATGTATTTGCTTATGAGTTGGTTACTTGAGTTTCCTTGCCATTGTTTTTTTTCTTAAAAAAATAAAA
The DNA here is from genome assembly GCA_039513925.1 of Platanthera zijinensis. Lineage (NCBI taxonomy): Eukaryota > Viridiplantae > Streptophyta > Magnoliopsida > Asparagales > Orchidaceae > Platanthera > Platanthera zijinensis. The sequence goes on along the minus strand of CM077082.1, from coordinate 122,133,529 downwards.
AACAAAAAATATGCATTTGTTTTCATTGTAACGTTTTTATATTTCTGTAATAGTTTTTAAAAAAAGTGAAAAAAAAGCAACTATTGATTTATAATGTTATATGGCTCACATGACTTTGACTTAGACCATAACGTGTACGTACAATGTTTGAGTCTAGACTCTTAATCTATGTAAAACATTGCCATCTGGTCATAGTGGGCTGAATCTATAGGTGCTTAGGTATTGAGTGCGATAAGACGGGGTCATGTTTGTTGACTATGCCTCTAGGTATGTGCGAGGACTTAAATAAGGGAATGACCTCACATGATACACACATCCCTAGTCGGTGCACTCAAGAAAAAGAAAGCTATGCTTACATGTTATAAATTGTGACACTATAATCTAACATGCTAGGAATACGTTGTATAATCAATGTCACGATACATTTGTGCTTATCCTAGGTGTGAAAATTCGGGCAAAATCTCTAGTAAAAAAGTCGTATGTGTCTAAGTTAAAGTGTATCTATCTAGGTGGTTAGATTTCGATTGACTCGGGGCTCCGTGCATAAAAAAAATGATAATCAAAGTGATAGCTCTACGCTAACAAAAAAAACTATGCAAGCTATCACATCTCTTGTCACGATCCCCCAAAGCACTACTCATTCCTCCTGATTAGTCTTCATGAGCATTGTGAGGATGAACACCTTGGTTAAAGAGTCATTTTGATCTTACGCATCGACTCAATCTTTAGATTAGTGCCCCTAGTTTTAGCCTATGTATGACATCGATTGACATGTGAGGTGATTATTCACCCTATTTCTCTTATGTTAGGTTCCTAGACGATCGAGATAACCATGTACAATATGCTATTTTTCCCTTGGTGTTATCTCACTTTTGATGCTACACGAACACATGTCATTGCCTTGCCTAAGACTTTCGCACATAAGAATTGGACTGCAACTACACTATCCTTTTTTAGCACATACGTACTAGCACACGATTTACACTCTTGACCTTTTCAATGTTTGTTCAACTTGATTACTTCCTAACTCTTATAGCATTGTAGACGTACTCGCAGTGTGCTTAGCTTAGTCTATGCTGTCCAATTCACATTAACTCTAAAAATTGAACTTTTTTGTCTGTGTACCTTGCTCCATTGTGTGACCCATGTGCTTACAACTCTGATATGTTCTTTTTTAGAGTCACCTCTATGCTTGTCCTGTCTATCTTTACTTTATGTGTGCACTATCTACTATTTGTTTAACACTCATCATTTCTACTATTTTTCATCCTGCATGTCTGATTGACCTTGCCCGCCCCTATTTTATATTATCAAAGGTGTAGAATAGATTGTTCATGAGTATACGTTCAATAGAATCGATTGTTCATGAGTATAATTCACGGGTTAGGAGTGGTCACATGTAGGGGGAGCATGTTAACAATGTGTGCACATTGATAGGGGAGCAAGTCGAACATGTAGATAGGTGGAGCGTGCGCGTAGGGGAGCTACATAGAGAACCTGCAACCTTATGTTAGCTTATAACTCTTATTCTTTATATGCACTCTATCTCATTGTTACTTCTCATGAACGGGATTTGATATTATCAAAAAGGGGAGTTTGTTGGAACCGATGTTTCACATTCCCTGTGTTTGAGAATATCAACTCCCAGGTTGTATTTGATCACGCCTTGTGTTGATAGAGTGTACAAGTTGATAGGTGCAAGCGAAGAAGAAGACTCCTATGGACACTAACGCCGAGCAGTAAAAGTTACCGTCGGGTGGTAGACATGAATTAATTGGACAAAGCTCTTGGGAAACTACCGCACTGCGCTAGTCCTACCGCCTATGCTAATGCAAGGAATTATCTTGGTCAGCCTCTCGGGAAACTACCGCAAGCGATAGTGTTTACCGCACCGCGCTAGCCTCTCGATCAATGTCGAGAAGGACTTCTCGCGAAACCAAACTACCGCAGGCGATAGATGTTACTGCGTCACGCTAGCCTCTCAACGAATGTCGAGAAGCACTTCTCGAGAAAATGATCTACCGCCTGGCGATCGTGATTACTGCGCCGCGCTAGCCCTCGACGAGTATCGACATGACTGTTCAAAATTGTCGTGTCCTATATTACTACACGATGGTAGCTGTAACTGCGCAGCGCTAGCAACGATAAAATGATAAATATTCATTTTGAATATTTTTCCATATTTGGATGACAGCTGGCATAACAATCGCGCAAACCTACCACCGAGCACTAGTCTTACCGTCGGTAGTAGCCTATTTTAATGAAGACATATAAAAGGCCTCCTCAGTTTTTGTACCTGACACCAAGATGAAAATAGACAGAAGCTCCCGCACTCTAGGGTTCAAACGCCTCCTTGCATCTATTCCGATCTTCTTCGTCTAAGAATTAGGGAGTCGTCTCCCTCACATTCATGATAGAAAGACTCCTGCGATCCAAGATCTATATCGACTACTAAAAGCCAACTGGTTGGTAAAAAATGAAAATTTCAAGCACCGGTCGTAGATCGCTCAACAGAGAAGTCATCAAGAGGAAGAACTTCATATTTAAATCATTTACATCTTTCATTCTTATAATCATTTGTTTTCTAAATCTTGTGGTGAGGAAAATCGACCGGTAAGGGCCATTATAATCCAGATAGGATTCCGCGGTAAATTGTCTTGGGGATAGGGACGTCTAGATCGGAGGATCTTGTTGGGCTCTAAGACCCTTCCTTGTGAGGAGGTGAAGAACGAGTTCGAAGACCTTTCTTGGAGGGAAAGGGAGAGAGCCAACCGGTCCGTGGAGGGGGTCGGTAGAGAAAACAAAAGAGTTTTCATTTTCACAACCTTCGATCCCCGATATCATGAGGATCACAATTTTGTAATTGTAAAACCATATGCCGTTAACTCTTGCAATGAAATATATTTTCTGTATTATTGCTTCTACGATTCTGCTGTGAATATCAGTTTTATTTCTTGTGGGTGGTGTACAAGCAAATTTGCACAGGAAAGAAGTTCATAGACTTACCGCCGCGCGTTAGCTACCTAACGCCACGTGGTAGCTTCTAGAACTCGATTTCCTGAGACGAAATATTTTAAATTTCAATTAACTCAAAAACCTTATTCACCCCCCTCTATGGTTGGCCACTAGATCCAACAAACACATGACTCCGTAAACTACATGTTTAAACGTGGAGTATTCTCCTCCATGAAAACAGAAGATAACCATCACCAATCCAAACCAACCCGTTCAGATGGGTTTCTCACATCTTGCTTATTCCGCACTTCGATTTTGGATTTTATTTGCAATTTTATTACCGGGGATATCATCAATCAACCTATTAGAAATCCCTTCTCTCTCCACTAATTAGTGGGGGACTTCATACAACTATGCCAAATTAAGAACTTCACATGTCCAAGAAGGAAGATCGTTACCCTTATAAATCTTCTTGGAGCCATGATCACAAACTTGATTCAGATGGAAACATCTGCAGTGCTTTCCTCTCCGCGGATCTAGTTTGGTTTGCAAATCCAACAATAGGAACGCTTCTTAGAGCTTTTCCAAAGGCTAGAATAGCCTTTTTCTTTGCTTTCCTTCTTTGCTCTTCTTCCTCAACACTTGAAGAGAGAGAGAGAGTGAGAGAGATATGAACTTGAACAGAGATTGTGAAAGAGATGAAGTGAATCTTCTCTCCCCCACTCCTCAGGATAAGCTACAAGGGTTTCTCCCAAACCACATGATAATAAGCTCAGAAGGAATGGATGGACACGATTCACTTGAGCTTGCAATCTAAAATAGCTACCACCACGCGGTAACTCACTACCGCCGTGCGGTAGCTTAGGCAGTGGCGGTGGTCTCATCAAACACCACTCTGTCGCTCAATAACTGCCTCAAAATGTCATGATACGTGACATTATACTGCCAACAATATCTCTACTGTTAGGCGGTACTTTCCCGAGACAATGGTTGAATTAATTCATTGGCTACCGCCAGCGATAGCTCTACCGCATGGTGGTAACTTCCAGTAACCTAGTATTTTTTTTTATCATCGAAAATCTAGGGCATTACAATGGATCCACTTCTGCATTTGCAAACAACTCTAGTACCTCCCTTTTTCAGATGGCAGAGGGTTCTGATAACACAAATGCCAGTTCAAGTGCCGATAGAAGATGTATAAAAGTTTGAATCTCTTTAGGATCTTCATTGAATCCATTGCAAACAAGTTCACATCCCTCAAATAGGAAGTCATTACCCTTGGGAGGCATTGATTTATAGAAATAGATCGAGGAGTAGAGGATGGTGCGTGAAATCTATGGTTTGGGACGCAGAATTTTTGAAAGAGCAATGCAAGTGTAGATTTTATTCTAGATATATATTCTATTTATAGCCTACTCTATTCAAAAAGTTGAAGAGGAGCGTACTTTGGCGGGATTGGTAATTTTGTTGGATGACTTTGATTTAATTTGATTAATTTGAAGTTTTCTGACCTATTAGAACATTAACATCGAATCCATTTGACACCAAAGATTTCCACTCGACGGCAAAAGTTGTTTTCTTGATGCCAAGCCTGTTCCTCTTGACACACAGTGTCACAACCCACATTTTATCAGCATTTAATAATATATTCGAGTAAGAGAAAATATGCACCATGATGTCACACCATGTAGGGGACAACTGCAGACGCTCAAGCAAGAACCTACTCCTAACAGTTTTCATAAAATTTGTTATGATGAAGATATAGTTTGAGTTTAAGTTTTAATGGTCGTGTCCCTCGAGTCAATGGATAAACTAGTCCACGAGTGAAAATATACATGTACACAACGAAAAATACTTGGTTTATATCATTTATTATCCTATTTGAGTATGAAGATCCAATGAGACTATTCATGATATGCACATCTCTAGATTTGATATAAGTACTAAAAGAGTTTTTGCATTCATTAAAGTAGAATGAAATTTAATTTGAAGAGATGATATGAGTATGAGATAAAAGTATTTATCTTTTTATACTTTGAAAATAACTAACATGCAATCCTAACATAAAACTATCCCAGAGAGCAAGTAGGTACAAAAAATAATAAGAAATTAGCATAGCAGCTAGCAAATAGTGTAATATCTATAATATTTCACTGTGAGCGTCAACTACCTGACACGAATCCACAAAAAAAATGTATGCCTGAAATAAAATATGAACAACAAAACTGCCTCACAGAGGTGAGGGAAGAACCACTACTACTACTGTAGAATGCCTGAGACTGTTGACTCTAGCTGCTCAGACCACTACTACTACGAGCCTGAGGCATTCGAAAGAAAAAAATGCCTCAGCAAAATATATACAAATGTAAATAAAGATCAAAATCAACTAGTTAGACCTGTTAAGAGAGTTACCAACCCAAATAGATTAGCTGCCAAACCACAGCACCTAAATAAAAAATGCAGTAAGCAAATGAAGAATTCAAGAGGTTAATTATGTAAAGTTGCACCAACTGCTACAAAGAGCTATGCTTTGTTAACATCTACAAGAGTATGCTTATAAACATATGTATATATATTAGAAAACACTGATCAATAAAATACGTGAATCATTAACACCAGTAAAAGAAACCCGATATTGAGGCGGTGTCCACTTGTCCAACACAAACCATCAGACCAAATAATCTCAAAAAGGAACTGTGGTGGTGGCCACATTTTCCAACACAACCCAACAATCAATAAGAAGAGAAAAGAAGAAACACCCACTAGGCATAATGATTCACAAACCGATACTAAGGTGGTGGTCCTTTATTCACTTTCAACCAAACGCCACAAATAAACTTCCAAAAGTACTGATAATGAAAGAAAACACAAAATTCTACTAAGGTATACTCGACGAATAGGAGGGTCACTCGTCGAAAAACTTCTAAGTCCACATGGATTCATCAATAATATTCGACGAATTGACTCGATGATGAAGGTCAGACTCAACGAATTCAGTATATATGCTCAACGAAAAACTCTAAGTCCACGAAAATTTGTTGAAAGGCACTCAACGAAGTCACGGTCCACTTGACGAAAAAGACTTGTTTTCACTGACAAACTCGACGAATTGGACTTGGTTCAACGAATATACTCGACGAATTGGACTTGGATTCACGGATATACTCGACGAATTGGACTTAGTTTCACAGATATACTTGACAAATTAGACTTGGTTCCATGAATATACTTGTCGAATTAGACTTGGTTTCACGAATATACTCGATGAATTGGACTTGGTTCCACAGATATACTTGACGAATTGGACTTGGTTTCACAGATATACTCGACGAATTGGACTTGGTTTCACAGATATACTCGATGAATTAGACTTAGTTCCACAGATTTACTTGACGAATTGGACTTGGTTTCTTGGATATACTTGATGAATTTGTTGGATACTCGACGAATTGACTTCACTCGACGAATCCGTCGAGAATACTCGATGAATTGGACTTCACTCAATGAATTCTGCTTAACTCGACGCCTAACTGGAATCACTCGATGAATTTGTCGAGAATACTCGACAAAAAAGACTTGGCTCCACAAATTTACCTTGTCTTGACGAATTTTCTTGGTTTCGGGAAGTGACTCAACGAATATACCTAGACAGACTTTCTATTCTACCTTAATTCAACTGAAACAATATGGCACAAGGTCCTACAACATTTCTAAGTCCTATGAAGAGAAAAAGAAGAGGTAAACATGAACAATTACACCAAAGCAAGAGGGTGAACAAGAAGGGAAAGAGAGCAAACCACCACTTTCCTCAAAATCTTTCAAAAAACGGCCTCTCAAGCTCTCTACTTCAAGGATCGTCCACAAGAACTCCTCACCCATGGTCTCTGAAACTTTTTGGGGGTAAAATAAGGGTCAAGGTCAAATACCCTAAAGTCCAAATTTCACGAAATAGGAAAATCTTATCGTGCACGCGGAGATCTCGACGAGAGCTTGATTTTTTCTCCGTCGAGGGTTTCACGCACCAGAGCTCCGAAGGGCGGCGGCTGGAAGACTACGCGATGTCCGAGTTGCTCTCTTCTTTCTGCTCTTCGGGCTGATAACTTGGGGAAAATGGTGAATAGGGTTTCTTAAGTACAAATATATATAAATATAATACATTATTATTATTATACCTAGAAAAACTCAAACAACGAGAATGACCAAATTACCTCAGTTTTTTATGAAATTTGCACCAAAACTAAATGGCGGTGCTACGAATCAACCGGTGAAGTCAAAATCAGGATCTGATAAACCAACCTCGAGTTAAAATTCTCTGAAGTTAAAACAACGACAATCCTTATAAAATCCACCAAGATCCTAACTAAGCCCGATCGCAACAAAATTTCACACACTCCTAAAATTTATTGCTTGAATTTTCCAAGTCAAAACTCTAATTCCGATGAGTCTAAAAATTGGCTGACTTGCCCCAACAAAAAAAATCATGCACTAACGATGACACACCGTTAACTATACATCAACATAACACCTTTACGTCATTAATAAGACACTAAGGAAATCAAAATAATTATCTAAAATTCAGGGTCGTTACAGCCACTACCCCTAAAAGAAAGTTTCATCCAGAAACTTGATACGCAAATCGAGTCTGAAACAGAAAGGAGGTAACTAAAGGTTACCGGATAAAAATACTTACCAAGGGAAATAAGGACAAAAGGTGAGGGAGAGCCTCTCTCATAGCAGACTCCAACTCCCATATCGTACTCTCGAGTATTAGTTTCGGCAAAGAACCTTGACTGTGTAAATCATCTTTCTCCATAACACCCAATCCTGTGTATCTAAAACCCGAACATGCTCCTTGACATCAGAAAGATTAGGCTGCAACTTGGGCACCGAGTCAAGGACGGTCACTAAGCATGCATTTCTGCAACTGGCTCACATAAAACACATCATGCACACTAGGGAATGAAGCGGGCAAATCCAGCCTATAAGCTGACACTCCGACATGCTCAATAATCTGGAAAGGTCCCATATATCTAGGATCTAACTTGTGGTTCCTTCCAAACCTCTTAACACCTGACAGCAGAGAAACCTTCAGAAAAACCATGCCCCCAACTACAAACTCCAGATCAACTCTTTATTGATTAGCATACTTCTCATAACGCTCCTGAGCTATACGAAGCTTTTTCCGAATATGTGTTACAAAAATACTCATTTCATCCAAGGCTTCTAAAAGTCTTTATTTTCAAGGTAGCTAGTGTTAGACCCCCTCCCGGAACACAGAACACAGCACGAGAGGGATCTTATGCCCAAAATAGCCGCCTTGTGGTAGCACTAACACTCGGGCTAGTCTGTACCTCAAGACGCCTATTCTGCCGGCTACAACCAATATCATTCATTGATAACCTAACCAGAATATAGAATAGAAGTCAAATCCACACCAAGCACATAGCCATAATATAACAATAGTAGAGAAGCTACAACAAGCTTCTAATATCAGAGCATGTAAATAGTTTTTCCAAAAAGGGTACAATAAAAGACTCTCACACTCACATCAGTAACTGACGGTAGCGACGGTACCGTCCACTTAGGCCCTGTCGTCCTGGCCTGGCTGTCCGGCTGCATAACCTGCTACTCCACCTGCGGGGTTTCCTCCTAAAAAGGAAGACATATCAACCATTAGTCATAAAGACTAAGTGGCTTCACATCCGCTCCCCCGACGACTCCTCGGCACTGGGCGGAGAAAGGAACAGGGTACAATATATATAAACATAGGTACAAGCGGGTGGTATATCACTATGTATGTAAAGCAATGTATAAACAAGTAACATGTAGTTCTAGCATTTCTACCATCTACCACATCATATGAATAAAGATATAACAGAAGGTAACTCAACTTATATGAATGCTCATACAAACTTATTAGTTGAGGATCGTTCAGCAATATGTAACTCATCATATAGGAGTGCACATACAAACTCATACGATGAGGATCTTGTGTATGTAATGAGGAATAATGGTATGTATGCAATGCAATGACTCACCCATGATCACGCACATGAAATCGCTATGTCGACACAGACTTGCAGTTCCCACTTTTCGAGCAGGTAGCTAACCTCTCAGGCGTCATCCGTCGTAGCCAGACGGTGACAGTAGAGTGGGCATCTCCACTACTAGACTGGTCTCCACACTACCTGGCCTAGGACTTTATATGCCTCAATGCTAATAACATAACAACGGAGCTCACATGCGTACTACGGCTCAGCGGGTATCTCGGGTAGATGTACACCGAGATCCTAGCCCCAAACTGGCCTAAGGTGTGATACGGAAGGAGCCTCGGAAATGAGCAAGATGACCAAGCCCAACAGTTCACTTGGCACGGAAGGAGACTCGGGACGTAAACACCGAGGACCAAGCCCAACTTCCCAAGGTCTAGCTGTCAACACCCATCAGTGTGACGATTGGCGAGCCCGTAGACCTGCCACACTATCCTTAACCCGGGATTACGACACCGCGTGTCTACTCACAACGCATGACACACAACCATAATATTGTACGGAAAGAGCCTTGGAAATGGGCATGAGGACCAAGCCCAAACATTCACTTGGCACGGAAGGAGCCTCGGGACATGAACACCGAGGACCAAGCCCAACCGTCCAATTCATGACTCTTCTCACGACACCAACAACATTTATTCTACCAACCTAATCACTCGTGAGCACATGAGTTACTCATCCAATAATCAACACACAAGTTCATATCAATCAACACTGAGTAATTACCCAAGCTCTAGTAATCATTGTTATTAAATGACTAAATAGCATTCGTTCACTAATCCCCACCAAGTTGTTTCGCTCAACCGCATATCATTCACCCTTTGTTTACGTGGGGTATATTCCAATACTATCATCATGCATTGAATTATCACAGTATACATATAATGATTCGCCTACAGCTTTATGTCAGATTATTACAATACCTCCTCCGAGTCCCAATTCATTTATATAACAAACTCAGGAATTCAGGTGCAGAATCCTGCTGGACAGCAACTTCAACCGAAGGTTCCCATGGCTATAGGAATTCGGTAAGTGCCTGTAACACCTCGATGGAAAGGTATTTCCATGGGCTATAACTTTCATGTTCAGTCCGCAACCCAGATCAGATTGTATCAAACATGAAATTGACTCCAAAGCCTACTATATGCAGAATACAATTTCTGCACGCTTAGTCCGACAACCCTCTACATCAATCAGACATTCCCATGGCTACAGACTCCACCCGAAGGCGTGTAACCACTCGTCGGAAAGGTAATTCCAAGGGCTACGACTCTCGTGTTTAGGCGAAAGCCCAGATCTGACCATATCTTGCCTGAAGATAGCCAAGAGGGTCGCTGCATGCAGAACACAAATTTCTGCACGCATCTTGAGGCGAAATTAACGGCATCGGTTCATCTTCCTCCTCAAGCCAATCCTCCCAAAATCACAACCAGAAGTTCCTCCACCCTTATTCACCCTCTTAAGGTCATTCCTCTTCACGAATCCACCCTCATCATCACTTTGAAGAAGGGGAGGTTGAAGATGACTAAACATCATAACACAAGTTCTAGAAAGGTCCTCCTAGAAACCTTCACCTTACACATCAAGACTCGCTGCAGTCGATATCTCGCCTAATAATAAGTATGGATCTAGCACCAAGGGAGAGGGGGGGAAGCTCACCTCATTTCTAGCGGTTACGCCATTTCCGGCCATGGATCTTGTCATCCTTCTCGTTGGCCTCGTTTTTCCCTTGACGGCGGTTGCGTTTCCTTACGGGGTTGGTTGGCTCCAGCAAGATCTATATCCTTCAAAAGTTCCTCTCCATAAAATATGGTTTGGAAGATAATAAGACAGCTTGGGTTTCATTTTTCTCTTTTATACAGAAGTGACACGGGTAGGGACACGACCGTGTCCTTACCCGTGTTCTGCTCTGGCGAAATGTCATCAAAGGTTTGACTGCCGTTTAATGCTCATACACGGGTACTAACATGCCCTTTTTTGTACCCGTGTACAGGTGACATGCCTGTGTCTGAACCCGTATCGATACCCGTGTCCTGCTCGGGGCACTTCTCGATTTGCTTGCCTTGGAGCACACGGGTCGGGACACGCTTGTGTCTCTACCCATGTCCTTCTCTGGTCAGCCATGTCTGCCACTCAAAGCCATGGCACTCAACGCCATGACACACGGGTAGGGACACGCCTGTGTCTCTACCCGTATCCTCCTCAGGACAGTCCACTGAATGTCGTGCCACTCAAAGCCATGACAGTCAACGCCACAACACACGGGTAGGGACACGCCCGTGTCTATACCCGTGTCCTTCTCGGGACAAGCCACGCAATGCCAGGCAAAAATCACTCAACACCACGGTCATTCAATGCTATGGAACACGGGTAGGGACACACCTGTGTCCCTACCCGTGTTATTCTCAACACAGGTACTCAACTTATTTCCTTTTTCCCACGAGTGCGCGCCTGATCGCCTGCACTCTCTAAGCCTAAATCATCTCTCCTGACTCAAAAGCGTGCACAAGGGGCCTAGCGCGAATCGGGTCATTAAAGCTAGCAACCTAGAGGGGGGGATGAATAGGTTTCTTGGTCTCTTGTGACTTTCTTTTAATTTCTTCTTTAAGTGCTTAGTATGTTTGTAGTTTTCTGCTTTCAAGAAACACACAACCTGCAAGAAAGATACAACACAATAAGCACACACATAATATATGTTAGTTCCCCAGATTATGGGTACGTCCACTCTCCTCCTACCTTTTTAACTTCTAGTTAGACAAGACACTTCTCCAAAACTCAGCTCCAAGAGCTTACATCATAGATCCCATAAGATCTCTCAGCCTCCTCTAATACTTACAACTAAGGACAAAGCCCTACCCAGAGCAAACTTACTCCTACGACTCAGTGATCAACTGATCACCTACCTCAGGCCCAAAGGACCTATAACTTAGGTTGGGAGGACAACCCTACCTAGAATTTACAAAGGATCCTACCTCAGAGAGAATGAATCTCCTACAGCTCAGGCATAAAGGCCCTACCTCAGATCCAAATGTTCCTATAACTCGGCACAAGTGCCCAATAAACCAGAGAGAATTACTCTCCTACCTCAGGATAAAGAGCCCTACCTCAGATCCAAACTGGATCCTACTCTCAAAGAGTATAACTCTCCTACAACTCAGGCAAAACTGCCATACCTCAGGGTCAAAAGCCCAACAACTCAGATCCAAAAGCATCCTACAGAAAAACAATGGTTTTAATTAATTTGACACTGAGAAATTTCTCTGTGTCTGCTACTAGAGCTGAGTTATCTCATCTCTATCTATCTTCACAATAGTAGAAAAATGTTCTTCAATAAATGGCTACCTCTGCTGGAAGTATCTTAGAAAACTATTTCTAAACTTGTTGTAGAAGACTGAAGATTTACAAGGTCTTGAGTTATTCAAACAGCTAACCTGAACCTGTAGAAGACTGAAGGCTCTCCTCTCTTTCTTTATCAGAAGTGTTCCTGAACTTGCTATAGCAGAAGAAAATACTACAGCCAATTGGACTGAACTTTTAGTTCAGCTGATCGACTTCAAGCTTTTTCCCGGCAGCAATGGTGAGGAAGATGATGTCCAACCGCTCTTTTTCTTTTTGAAACAAAACCCTAAAAGTTAAGTTCAACATCCAGAAGTTGTCCCTTTTATCTTCCGCTGATTAATGGGTCCAAGAAGTAGTGGGGAACACCTACAGTGTACAGTTGCACCTTCCTTTAATGGAAGAAGACGTACAGTAGCATTTCGGTAATATTTGTCATGTTCTCTAGATTTCCGCAAGTATTTTGAACAATGTTGACTTCTACTGACTTTGGCTAATGTCCTCGGTTATGAACTTATCTAATTTCACAAATCCACTCTAAGTGTTGAGTGCATTGAGTGAACTGACTTCACTCAACGCCAAAACCCTTAGTCAATTGACTGAATCATTCTGCATCATAGGCGTTGAGAGCGTTGAGTGCAATGGCTTCACTCAATGCTTATTCACTTAGTCATTTCTTCACCTGTCTGAAGGCATTGAGTGAGCTGGCCTCACTCAATGCTTTCTACTACTTTGCCTGTCTTCTTTATTAGGCTTTGAGTGAACTGGCTTCACTCAACGCTTCTGGACTTAGCTGATTTTTGTCTTCTTCTTAGTCTTTGACAGTAGCAGCAAGACTCAAAGATTTTGTTATTTGGCATTGAGGGTGTTTAGTGAAGATTCATCACACAATGCTTTTGTACTTGACTGCCTTCTATTATCTTAGGCTTTATCATAACTGGATGACTTCTGCTTTGGCGTTGAGTGAGCCGTGTTCACTCGACACTTCTGGACTTTATCAGATATTCAGCCCGCCAATACTTAGGCGTTGATAGGTTCAGCTATACTCGATGATGGCGTTAAGTGAACTATCATCACTCAATGCCTGTGGACTTGGTGATGATGCATATTTTAGCTTAATTTATTGTTGGGTATTTGAAAGTTAATCTAGTGTCAACTACCATCACCTATGAGGGGGGATAGGTGATTTGCAGTCTTTTTGTGGAATTAAAAATAAACCTGCTCAAGAAAACAAAACACGCACAACACAGAAACACACAGGCAGTTATAGTGGTTCCCCTATTTGGGTACGTCCACTCTCCCCCTTCGACCTATCTCCCAACAAAGGACGACTCGGTCACTTCACCAACAATATAGAAATCCAATCCTCTCACTATGGAAGAAACCCTTCCACCCAAAGGAGTCACTACTCCTCAACCACGGGTTGCACCCAACCCTTACAATGAGGAAACAAAGTTCCTTTACAACAAAAGTAAAAATAGAATGTACAAAAATACAAACTACATTTGGAGTGCTTGGTGTCCCTCTTCGTTCGATGAAGCGTTCTTGAAGAAGAGGAAGAGTCCATGACCTAAGCACTCTCTTGGAGAGGATCTCCCCGAGATCGACGGCGGCAAGGATTGCGGCGGCGATGCTTTCGAGATCCAAACTTCGTAACAAAGCTAGCAAGGTCTACCAACGATCTTACTTGGATCAATCGTCTCAATCGATTCGGAAGGGGAAGAAATTCTCGTTCAACAAACCAAGAGACAAAGGATCTCAAGAAAGAAACGTGAGACGCGTTGCTTGGCTAAGTTTTTGTCATTGGGAGATCAAGAAGAATCCAAGACCAACGGCGGCGACAACCTCTCGAGCGACGACGGCGGCTGAAGAGATTCCGCGATTAGCTAGGTCACGCGAGGTGGCCGACTTGTTCGTTTTCTTCGCTTCCTATTACATTTAAAATAGGAGAGTATTTATACTGTAGAATACTCCTTTATGACCGTTGTGGGCCCCACAAGTCGAAACCCTAATTCCTGTTCAAACAGTGCCTGAGTACATGGTCTAGTCCAGCGAGTCGACGAAAAACGCCTAAGGCAAATTTGGCGGGAATCATTGGTGATTCTCGACGAATCGGCGAGAATCACTTATAATTCCCATCGAATTCTCCTTAAAAGAATTCTAGCTGAAAAGCAAGCCATCCAGAGAGAATCGGCGAGAATCACAATCCATTCTCGACGTATCGGTGAGATTGCAAAGTCATTCTCGACGATTCGGCGAGAATCACTTAGTGATTCTCGTCGATTCTGCCTTAGCTTAATTCTACAAGGTGTTGAGACAGCCGGATGCATTCGGCGAGAGTAGGCTAGTGATTCTCGATGATTCGACGAGAATCACTAGTGATTCCTGTCGAATCGGTGAGAATCACTTAGTGATTCTCGTCGAATTTTCCTTAGATGATTTTTCATCTATCTTCCCGTGACCTGGTCTTTGACCCATCCTTGCTCCTTGTCTGCTCTTGATCTATCTAAGCCCTGTACTTGAACATAAGTACACTCAGATAGAGAGAGTGCTGATAATACGTTTTGTAGCCTAAACTATTATCGTATTTTATATTTTATATTGTACAAATTATGTCTATTATTAGTTTATTTTTATCCTTTTTATGTAAATTTTATTGCCACTAACTTTTTCCTGTCTTTTTGCAGGTTTCCAGAAAAATTGCCAAAATGACCTGTCACGCCCCCCTGTCACGCCCTCCCTGGGCGTGACCTAGGGCGTGTCACCCGATCCCGAGGACACCTGCAGGAGGGGACAGAAAACGGTCAAAAACCGCTGTCACCCCCCCTGACACGCCCTCCCTGGGCATGTCACAAGGCGTGACCAGGGGCGTGTCGCCCTCTGCCGCAAAGCTGTCGCCGCATTAAATGCCATCCCGCCTCAGCACGCAAATAGTACTGTCACGCCCCATGTCACGCCCGTGACATGGGCGTGACACCCTCCTTTTTCGGTGACTGACGGATTTCCGACCAATGATTTGGACATGACATGTCTGTCACGCCCCTCTGTCACGGGCGTGACCTAGGGCGTGACCACCGACGTACCGAAGCAATCATCCCTCCCGCCAGAATCCAGAGCCCGAGGTCAAATCCATACTTGTCATGCCCCCTGACACGCCCCCCCTAGGGCGTGTCGGAGGGCGTGACCAACCCGAGAAAAAAATCTATAAATAGAGCCCCCCCTCTCCATTTCAGCAAGCTTTGGTTGAGTGGGGGAGGTGCTTCCCCTTTGTTTCTTGATCCTTTTTCATGCTTTCTCTCTCTCTCTCTCCCCCTCTCTTTGTACTTTTTGTTTAACCCTAGTTTAATCTTATTTTGTTCTAGCTTTTATTGTAATTTTCTTCTTGCTTAGTGCTTAATGTAGGGCTAGAATAGGGTTTAATTTTAATGCACTTGTAACTTTATTTTCATTAGTGTAACTTGCCCTTTTTCATTAATAAAATTGTTCTTCCCTTAGCTTGTGTTTTTCTTATGTTTTTCTACTCATCTCCCCCCCTCCACTCCATTATGATTAACTAATCCTCCTTGTACTCGATCTTGATGATCCGAGGTTAGAGCGATTATGTTATGATGTTTTAATTAATCTTTTCTTTTTAGGTTAGGGCCTTGAATTACTCTTGATTAATCACGGGTTGGGGGTATATTTTCGATATATACTCTCCGCCTTTGCTTTCATTCTAGGCTAGCCGAGAGGCCGAAAGAATGAAGTGAGCATTCAAGAGTAAAGGGAGTTGTACGCACCCTCGAGAGAGGCAGACGTCCAAATCTCCCGGATTGGAGTAAAATCCAATAGTGGGGTTCACCGCGTAAAGCGAGTTTTAGGCCTCCGATTTAGACGAGAGTCGGTCGGACCTTCCTAAACTCAGTTGGGCACGACTTCGAGAGAAGCGTGTTCAAGCTTTAGGAACCTCCACGGTCAAGGACCCTTATCCTATTAAGTTTAGATTTTTATCGCATTTTCTTAATCGTCTTTAGCCGAGGTGAATCTTGATCGGGTGCATTTCCATTTCATATTGTTCTACCTTTCGTAGTAATCTCATATATTGTGCTCTTTAATTAACTGCAGTAGTTTCCTTTCTAGCATAGTTCTTTACTTAACAGCTTTACTTAATTGCAGTGTTTCTCTTTCTAGTATAACTTTACTTTCTCCCCTGCACTTAGATTTTCTAAAACCCTAGTTTTTCCGTCGATAAGATAATAGCATTCGTGTGAGTATGCTTAGCCAACAGTTCCCGGATTTCAATACGACACTTGTGTCCCCTTGCTACAATTCGATAGGTATACTTGCCTCATCGGGTTGCTAGTTCGGTTGCATTTATTTTCTTCGAACCCTAGCGCGTAACAAGTTTTTGGCGCCGTTGCCGGGGACCCAACTTCCGTTGATATTTTGAAAACAAGAACCTATTAATTTTATCTCTTCTCTTTCTCATCCCCTTTCTTTAAAGTTTTAAAAATCAAAAAAAAAAATTTATCACCGCTCTTAATAGTAACCAACCTCACAATTTTTCTACGCCACCTAATTCTCTCGAAAAGGGCAAAGGGCTTTAAGCGCCACTGTCTTGTCTAGTACCTTGCGAACCCTTCACGGGGTAGTCCTTGGGAAGTTCGGGAGTTAATCTATATAAAAAAAATCTATTTCAAAAAGAAAAAAAAATTTTAATTTAATTTTCTAAATCTAGTTTTTCTTTCTAGTTTATCCTTTTTCTCTTTCTCTTCTTCTTTTCTGTTCTTTTAGTGCATGACCCGCGGGAGTCCGTCGGTTATTTTGGACTTGGACCACGAAATTGAGCGTACTCTTCGGAGAAGATCGCGATTTCAAGGTCCTACTATCCAAGTGCCGGTTGAGGACTCCGAGTCATTTAATACTTTAAGAATGGAAGAACCCAACGTAGATGAGGCCGTGCAAAGGACTATGTCCTATTATGCACGACTGAACCTCGAGGGAATAGAATCGAGTATAGTCCGCCCTACTATAGCAAATAATAACTTTGAACTAAAGCCTAGCATAATTAAAATGGTGCAGCAATATGTGCAATTTGACGGACTTCAAGATGAAGATCCGAACGCACATATAGCTAGCTTTCTTGAAATTTGTGACACCTTCAAGATAAATGGTGTCACAAATGATGCGATCAGGCTAAGACTCTTCCCCTTCTCTCTAAGAACTAAAGCTAAGCAGTGGCTTAACACACTTCCTAAAAATAGCATAACCACTTGGAATGAATTAACTGAAAAAATTTTGGCGAAGTATTTTCCGCCAGCTAAAACTGCAAAACTTAGGAACGACATCTCTGCCTTCGGACAAATAGACTCTGAAACCCTTTACAAAACCTGGGAGAGATTTAAAGAATTATTAAGACGATGCCCACATCACGCGCTGCCTGTATGGTTACAAGTGCAGACGTTTTATAACGGGCTAAATCAAAGCACGAAGCAAATGATAGACGCAGCTTCTGGCGGTAGTTTAAATCATAAGACCCCGGAAGCCGCTCTTGAGCTTTTTGAGGACATGGCCATGAACACTTATCAGTGGAATGTGCCTAGGTCCCGCCCGAACAAGCCTGCAGGTATCTATGAAGTGGACAACGTCTCCCAGCTCGCTCTGCAGGTAGAAATCCTAAGCAAAAAGATAACGGAGATAACTGCTGCCTCCGCCCCTCAGGTATGGGAATTTGCAACCCCTACTCCAGAACATTTAGATTATGTTAATAATTTGCCTAGAACTGCTTTTAATAATTTTTCTGCTGCGAATTTTCATCCGCCTGGTTTTAATTTTCCGAATAGTTATAACCCCGCTTTAAGAAATCACCCGAACTTTTCATGGAGTAATCCATCGAATGCGATGCGCCCACCTCCGCAAAATGATTTTTCTGCACAACCACCACCACCACCACCACTTCTTCAAAATTACCCAAAACCTCCGAGCTTGGAGGAATTACTTTCTAAATATATCACCACAAATGACGCTACCATAAGAACTTTAACCGGAAGCGTAAAAAGTTTAGAAAATCAGGTAGGACAGCTCGCGAAAATAATTTCTGAGCGACCCGCAGGGTCTCTTCCTTCCAATACTGAACCCAACCCGAGAGAGCAAGCGAAAGCTATAACTCTTCGGAGTGGGAAGCAAGTCTCCGGTATGGTAAGTGAAGAGCCCGAGGAAAGCTCCGCTTCCGCTTTTAAAAATCAAAGCTCCGCTTCCGCTTTTAAAAATCAAAGCTCCGCTCCCGCTTTTAAAAATCAAAGCTCTGCTCCGCTTCCACCCTCTGCGGAAGAAGTAATCACCCCCACTTTAGAAAATAATCTCACTCCACCACCCATCTTCAAAAATAATTCAACTCCTCCATACCCCTCTGAACTTAATAGACAACGTCAAGATGATCAGTACTCCCGCTTCTTAGAAATCTTCAAACAAATCCACATTAATCTTCCCTTCCACGAGGCTATTTCGCAAATGCCGAAATACGCCAAATATCTTAAAGACCTCCTTACAAACAAGAAGAAGTTAGAGAATCTTTCGCACGTCACGCTAAACGCCGAGTGCTCCGCCGTTTTAACAAATGGTTTGCCGAAGAAAATCAGTGACCCGGGTAGTTTCTCTATCCCGTGTGTCTTCGGTGATCTCTTTGTTAAACACGCGTTAGCCGACTTAGGCGCAAGTATAAACCTGATGCCCTTTTCGTTGTTCAAAAAGTTAGGGATTGGTAGCCTTAACCCCACGCGTATGAGTATCCAGCTAGCCGATAGATCCGTCAAGTACCCGTTAGGAATAGTGGAGGACGTTCTAGTGAAAGTCGACAAGTTCATCTTCCCGGTGGACTTTGTCATTTTGGACATCGAAGAAGACGTCGAGGTTCCCCTGATCCTTGGCCGACCCTTCCTTGCCACCTCCCGAGCCATCATTGACGTAAGCAATGGTAAGCTCTTTCTTCGAGTAGGTGACGACGAAGTCACATTTCCTATCACCCCTTCGATGAAGAACACCTTAGCGAACGATGACTCATGTTTTTTCGTAGACGCCGTGAGTGATGATTCTTCCTACTGCCTCTCCGACTTTGAAAAAGAATTTTCTACTTTTTGCTCCTCTTCTCTTACAACAGAATCATTGCAAGGAAGTGATGAATCTTCTTATTGTCTTTCTGAGTTTGAAAAAGAGTTTTTTGATTTTTGTTCTTCCTCTTTTCTTACCACTGAATCTGTACAAGAAGCTGTCTTGGCTGCTAGCCCCACCCCTTATTACGTTCCTTATAAAAAAGTTTTTGAAGATATTATTTTTGAAAAAGAAAGAATCTCAAAATCCTCTTATGAAGAATCTCCTACCCTAGAACTTAAAGAACTTCCCGAACACCTTAAGTATGCTTTCCTAGAAAAAGACTCCAAGTTACCAGTTATCGTTTCGGCCTACCTCACGGATAGGCAGAACGATAAACTTCTTCTAGTTCTACGTAAGCATCGCCGGGCTATTGCTTGGCAAATTTTTGATATCAAGGGCATAAGCCCATCTTTCTGTACACATAAAATTTTAATGGAAGACAATTCGCGTAACTCTATCCAACCTCAGCGCGTATAAACCCGAATATGAAAGAAGTAGTTAAGGGCGAGGTTATGAAACTATTAGACGCAGGAATTATCTACCCTATATCGGACAGTAAGTGGGTTAGCCCCGTTCAGGTAGTTCCGAAAAAGGGAGGGATAACCGTAGTTAGTAATGAGAATAATGAATTAATCCCGACACGGACGGTGACGGGTTGGCGTATGTGCATAGATTACCGTAAGTTAAATGACGCCACCCGCAAGGACCACTTCCCTTTACCGTTTATCGACCAGATTTTAGAACGTCTCTCCGGCCATAGCTTTTATTGTTTTCTCGATGGCCTCTCGGGGTACTTTCAAATACCCATCTCTCCCGAGGACCAAGAGAAAACTACGTTTACTTGTCCCTTCGGCACCTTCGCGTACCGAAGAATGCTGTTTGGATTATGCAATGCGCCGACTACATTCCAACGATGTATGCTCGCAATATTTGACAAGTACGTAGAAAGCATTATGGAGGTATTCATGGATGATTTATCCGTGTTCGGCGATTCCTTCGATAGATGTTTAGAAAACCTCGAAAAAGTCTTAGAACGATGTGAAGAAACTAACCTTGCCCTAAATTGGGAAAAATGCCATTTTATGGTGAGGGAAGGGTTAGTTTTGGGTCATAAAATTTCTGCTAAAGGTATTGAGGTAGACGTTGCCAAGATAGAAGTTATTGAGAAGTTGCCGCCGCCTACAAACATAAAAGCTATAAGAAGTTTCCTAGGCCACGCTGGTTTTTATCGTCGTTTTATAAAGGACTTCTCCAAGATCACTAAGCCCCTCACCCATCTCTTAGAAAAAGACGCTCCATTCATTTTTGATGACTCTTTTATTTCTGTCTTTGAATTAATTAAAGAAAAGTTAATTAACGCGCCAATTATGATAGCTCCGGTGTGGGACCTTCCTTTCGAGATATGTGCGATGCGAGTAGTTTTGCGGTGGGGGCCGTATTAGGTCAACGCATATCTAAGAACTTCCACCCCATCTATTACGCTAGTAAAACCCTCACATCTGCACAAGAAAATTACACCACAACCGAGAAGGAGCTCTTAGCTGTAGTATTTGCGTTTGATAAATTTTGCCCTTACATTACACTTTCAAAAATCATTGTTTTTACGGACCACTCGGCCCTCAAGTACATTCTTGCCAAAACAAATGCCAAGCCTCGCTTGATTCGCTGGGTCTTACTCCTCCAGGAGTTTGACTTAGAGATCCGTGATAAGCGAGGAGCCGAGAACTTGGCCGCCGACCATTTATCAAGATTAGATAACCCCTTTTTAGAAAAATTAAATGAAAAATCTTTTAATGATTATTTCCCTGATGAGAAGCTGCTTTTAGTTAATACATCTACTTCTCCTTGGTTCGCGCACATCGCCAACTATCTAGTGGCCCGGGTGCTCCCAAAAGAGTTCTCCTCTCAACAAAAGAAGAAATTCTTTTCTGAGCTGAAGAACTACTTTTGGGAAGACCCACATCTTTTCAAAATTTGTGCGGATCAAGTGATAAGGAGATGTGTTTCTTGTGATGAAGGAATTGATATTCTAAAACATTTGCATGAAGGTCCGACAGGTGGGCACTATCAAGCTGCTCGCACCGCTCATAAGGTGCTTTGCGCGGGTTTTTACTGGCCTAGCCTGTTTAAAGACGCGAAAGCCTTTGTGAGCAGGTGTGATAGTTGCCAACGGTCGGGCAATATTTCTAATAAAAATGAAATGCCGCAAAATTATTTCTTAGAGTGCGAAATTTTCGACCTGTGGGGAATTGATTTTGTTGGCCCCCTTCCTTCTAGCTTCGGAAACAAATATTTTTAGTTGCTGTTGATTATGTTTCAAGATGGGCTGAGGCCCAAGCTCTTCCTACGAACGACTCCCGAGTTGTAGTCACGTTTTTAAAAAAATTATTTTCTAGATTCGGTACGCCTCGCGCAATCGTTAGCGATAGGGGTTCCCATTTCTGTAACGCGCAATTTTCAAAAATCCTCACTAAATACGGCGTTACGCATATGCTTTCCACTGCCTACCACCCCCAAACTAACGGTCAAGTCGAAGTAGTTAATAGAGAAATAAAAAGAATTTTAGAAAAGACTGTTTCAACTTCTAGAAAAGACTGGTCAGCCAAACTTGACGATGCTCTATGGGCCTACCGAACAGCGTACAAAACCGCCCTCGGATGTACGCCGTATCGGCTGGTCTATGGAAAATCGTGTCATCTGCCCGTAGAGTTAGAACACCGCGCCTTTTGGACCTTAAAATTTTTAAACTTCGATCCCCACTCAGTCGGTGACCTTCGAAAATTTCAACTAAATGAACTCGATGAGTGGCGCTCTTATGCTTATGAAAATAATAAACTTTATAAAGAGAGGACGAAGCGTTTACACGATAAACACTTAAGGCACCCTAAAAACTTTAAGCCGGGCGACCAAGTCCTGTTATATAATTCTCGTTTACGATTATTTCCGGGCAAATTAAAATCTCGCTAGTCTGGCCCGTTTTCTGTTTTAGAAGTATTTCCTTATGGAACTGTTTTAATTTCTCACCCTGATAAGGGTAATTTCAAAGTGAATGGTCAGCGTCTTAAACTCTATTTTTCTGGTGATGATGATGTCAGTCCAAACATTATTAAGTTTCTGCTTCACGAACTCTAATCTGAAACTTTTAATTTTTTGCTAAAAACAATTTTATTGCGGGACAACAATATTTTTGGACAATATTATTTTTTTTTGATGCGTCGAGCTCAACGACGCTTTAACCAAAGGGCGCTCTTGGGAGGCAACCCAAGTTATCTTTTTTTGTTTTCTTTATTTTACAATTTTTGCCTCGGACGGCTTCGACAAGCTGAAGCTTCTGCGATCGCCTGCTCCAACACTGCTGAATCCATCACGAAGTCCAAAGAAGACATTCGGAGGAGCGGCATCACTCAGCTTTCGCAGCAAATAAATCCGGGGAAGTACCTGTATTTCAATTCTGTCTTTCAATTCTGTACTTTATTTTTCTCTCCTTCTCCAATCCCCTTCTTTAGACATCGAGGACAATGTCTGTTTTAAGCTTGGGGGAGGATTTCCTCCTTCATTTTTTGCGTAGTGTAAATAATCTTCTTTTTGTATATATTGTAAATATTTCCCAAAAAAAATGAATATCTTAAAATTCCAAAATCCAAAAAAAGAGAATATTCCACAAAATTAAATTAAAAAATATATATGTGTTTTTGAATAGTTTAGACATTTTGGTATTTCAATAGTACCCCTAGTTTTTAGTTTTGTTTTACTCAAAATCTTCTATAAACAACTTAGTTAATTATAATATTTCTAATCGTTCTTTTTAATTATGTTTCACAAGTAAAATGTTGGTCATGCTGTGTTTCTAATTCGCGGTAGCATGTTAAGGTGAAATATTTTTCTAAAACTCGCATTTCTATTATGGTTTTTTTGTTTTATATTTCCTTTACTTTCTTAAAAATTCATCATCCACTATTTTATTTTTCGTTTTGAATAATTTTTGTAAAGTCAACTTTTGAATAACGTAGTAGATGTGAACGATCCAAGTCACCTATTATTTCTATTTTCAAGTTAATTTCATCAATCTTCTTTTATTATCTAGGACTCGCTTTTTGAAAATTTTTCAAACCTTTGTTTTAAATAAATTCAAAAGCGTGAAAATGATTTAGGCCATTTTTGTTTTCGTTTGAGCTTTCCTGCCAACCTAAAAAAAAACTTTTACCACTAGTTAGCCGTTTTTGAGCCTTTTTCCGATTTCATTTGATAGCTCCTCCCTTCATTTCAGTTTCACCAAAGCCAAAATTTCCAACCTATCGAATCACACTAGCCTTTTTGAGTTTCATAAATTATTGTGACAATTTTGATAGGGTATTTTGTGATTTTTGCGGGAGAAAGATTTAAAAAAAAAAGAAGTATTTTCGAAAGTGATGTTTATTTTTGTTTGGCCAACTCAAAAAAGGAAAATAAAAATATTTATGGCCTTTGTTTTGAAAAAAAAAGAGAAAAAGAAAAAAAAATGTGTATATATTTTTATGAAAGTTTTTGAAACTCTTTGCTTTGGTTTAGTGTGATTTTAAACCTTCACGTTTATCTTTGAATTCCACTCCTAATCATTTTCCTAAACCAAACGTTTCTGTCCTATTTAAGTCCTTTTGATTCGCGCTTTTTGATTTTTATTTAACAACTAATAAAAGAAAAACAGTAAATCAGTTTTAGTTTTAGATTTAAACCTAGATTTTTGATAATTAAATTGATATAATTATAATGCGTTGCTTGGATCTAGTAACAACTCAATGCGTGTTTTTCATTTTCGTTGCTTTGCTTAAGTCAATTTAAAAAATCTCGTTAAAATTTTGGATGATTTGTTTTTATTAAGTAAAGTTTATAAAAGTTTTACCATACCTAAATAATTGTTTTAGACTTACATTTCACCTTTTCCCTACTAAGAATTTCACATAGTACTTGTGTAGGCATAATTAGAACTTTTTGATTAGTCTTTTTTTTTATAAATTTCTAGTTTTTATATTTTTGCTTGGGGACAAGCAAAGCTTAAGCTTGGGGGAATTTGATAATACGTTTTGTAGCCTAAACTATTATCGTATTTTATATTTTATATTGTACAAATTATGTCTATTATTAGTTTATTTTTATCCTTTTTATGTACATTTTATTGCCACTAACTTTTTCCTGTCTTTTTGCAGGTTTCCAGAAAAATTGCCAAAATGACCTGTCACGCCCCCCTGTCACGCCCTCCCTGGGCGTGACCTAGGGCGTGTCACCCGATCCCGAGGACACCTGTAGGAGGGGACAGAAAACGGTCAAAAACCGCTGTCACGCCCCCCTAACACGCCCTCCCTGGGCGTGTCACAAGGCGTGACCAGGGGCGTGTCGCCCTCTGCCGCAAAGCTGCCGCCGCATTAAATGCCGTCCCGCCTCAGCACGCAAATAGTACTGTCACGCCCCATGTCACGCCCGTGATATGGGCGTGACACCCTCCTTTTTCGGTGACTGACGGATTTCCGACCAATGATTTGGACATGACATGCCTGTCACGCCCCCTGTCACGGGCGTGACCTAGGGCGTGACCACCGACGTACCGAAGCAATCATCCCTCCCGCCAGAATCCAGAGCCCGAGGTCAAATCCGTACTTGTCACACCCCCTGACACGCCCCCCCCCCCTAGGGCGTGTCGGAGGGCGTGACCAACCCGAGAAAAAAATCTATAAATAGAGCCCCCCCTCTCCATTTCAGCAAGCTTTGGTTGAGTGGGGGAGGTGCTGCCCCTTTGTTTCTTGATCCTTTTTCATGCTTTCTCTCTCTCTCTCTCCCCCTCTCTTTGTACTTTTTGTTTAACCCTAGTTTAATCTTAGTTTGTTCTAGCTTTTATTGTAATTTTCTTCTCGCTTAGTGCTTAATGTAGGGCTAGAATAGGGTTTAATTTTCATGCACTTGTAACTTTATTTTCACTAGTGTAACTTGCCCTTTTTCATTAATAAAATTGTTCTTCCCTTGGCTTGTGTTCTTCTTATGTTTTTCTACTCATCTCCCCCCTCCACTCCATTATGATTAACTAATCCTCCTTATACTCGATCTTGATGATCCGAGGTTAGAGCGATTATGTTATGATGTTTTAATTAATCTTTTCTTTTTAGGTTAGGGCCTTGAATTACTCTTGATTAATCACGGGTTGGGGGTATATTTTCGATATATACTCTCCGCCTTTGCTTTCATTCTGGGCTAGCCGAGAGGCCGAAAGAATGAAGTGAGCATTCAAGAGTAAAGGGAGTTGTACGCACCCCTCGAGAGAGGCAGACGTCCAAATCTCCCGGATTGGAGTAAAATCCAATAGTGGGGTTCACCGCGTAAAGCGAGTTTTAGGCCTCCGATTTAGACGAGAGTCGGTCGGACCTTCCTAAACTCAGTTGGGCACGACTTCAAGAGAAGCGTGTTCAAGCTTTAGGAACCTCCACGGTCAAGGACCCTTATCCTATTAAGTTTAGATTTTTATCGCATTTTCTTAATCGTCTTTAGCCGAGGTGAATCTTGATCGGGTGCATTTCCATTTCATATTGTTCTACCTTTCGTAGTAATCTCATATATTGTGCTCTTTAATTAACTGCAGTAGTTTCCTTTCTAGCATAGTTCTTTACTTAACAGTTTTACTTAATTGCAGTGTTTCTCTTTCTAGTATAACTTTACTTTCTCCCCTGCACTTAGATTTTCTAAAACCCTAGTTTTTCCGTCGATAAGATAATAGCGTTCGTGTGAGTAAGCTTAGCCAACAGTTCCCGGATTTCAATACGACACTTGTGTCCCCTTGCTATAATTCGATAGGTATACTTGCCTCATCGGGTTGCTAGTTCGGTTGCGTTTATTTTCTTCGAACCCTAGCGCGCAACAAGTGCACGCAAGCCAACACACTGATCTGCTCAACGAGGGATTACGTTGCACATACCCGTGTATATTGACCTACTGCACCCTGACATTGGTGTGTACTTAGCGTGGAATAACTACAAGCACAAATTGAAGACAAATGATCAAATACATTGTGAATTCATCTTATCTTGACAGGAGGCTTCCTCAAATCCAGGTAATTGTGGATACAATACCCAACAATCTCCCCCTATTTGAAGAAGCCAAAATCCTACTAGCTAAGATGATTACACCAACCAGAGTAATATACAAGGCAAATTAAGAAAAACAAGACATAGAGAAATAAAGGCAAACAGAACAATATTTTAGTCAATCATGAAATCATATATATATATATATATATCCACAAGAATTGTTCATACAATATGAATATAAAAACAAGCATTGAGGATATGACAAGCCATAATCCTAAGCCTATTTCTCCTTAGCTAGATCATCCTTTAGTTATTGAGCCAAGAATTTCTTGCTTTGTCTCTCAAAATACTCCTTGGGCTTTGGATAATATCTGGGGGGAGGAGCTTTATTTTCCACGGTGTTGGACCTGAAAAAGATATTCCATTTAGCTTCATATTCTTTATGCAGCTCCCACTCATACTGATTGTATACATCATTCGGATTTATTTCCCCCCTCTGCTGTAGCATAAAAGTATCCAAAATAATGCTCCTTGAAACAGGACTCCATCTTTCATTTCTCACTTCATCCTCCTTCAATCTTACTTTCTTTTCGGTTAGAGTTTCTTTGAATGTCCCTTCTTGGAGTTTCCTTTTTCCTCTTGCTATGTCTTCCGGGTCAAATATGGCCCTGAGAGTAGCTTTTTCAGCAGCCTTGACAGCCTTCTTGGCATCAGATTCGCTAAGAGGAACCTCCTCAACACTTACAATCTCATCAGCAGCAGTGGTAACCTCATCTGGAGAAGGAACCGGAATTGGAATTTGAATACCTAATGCCTGCTGAACGAGCAAGTGACAGCTATCAAAAACATACTTATTTGACTGTTCGAAGTTATCGATGATAATCTGTTGTAGCCCTGCCATCTTAGCTTTATATTCTTCCTCCCCCTTTTTGGCTTCGAGGGAAATTGAGTTTTCATAATTGTGCAGTGACCCATCGATGTGCTGCACAGTCTTTGTAAACTCAGTCAGCAGGGTTTTTTGATTTGTATTTAGAATCACCATGTTGGCATCGAATTTCTGGATGTTGTCGGCCAAAACATGAGCAATCTTATTTTCTACTGCCAGATCGGTCGTATTTTTTTGAAGCCCTTGCATGAGAAGTGTGACAGCAGTGCCGGCCTTTGTGTACTTAGCATTAAACTTTTGTTCCATCAGATCCATCTTGTGATTGATTTCCATAACATTTTTCAGCATTAGCTCCTCAGATTTCTTAATTCTTTTTAATACCTTGTGTGATTTCTCAGAAGAATCTTTGAGTTCATCAACTATCCCTTGAATGATGTTCACTGTGTGATTTGCTAGATTTGGTCGTAGTGGATAACCCTGAGGCATGCCTTGGTCTTGCTCTTCAGCAGATTCTCTGGACGAGCTTGACACTTGCACTATTTCTAATGGGGGGATAGTGGCAGCCTCTGTAGATTTATTAGGAATGCTTATCAGCCCCTACTGAGAGGACTATCCCTCCATTGTTGCACCAGATTTCTCAGGAGCTACCATTGGAGCTCGTTCCTCAGATGGAACTTCAACATCACCCTGTGGTTCCACCATCTCCACCCTCTCCCTCAAGGTTGTTTCATCTTCAACAACATCATCCACTTTGTCAACACCCTCATCTTCCACATCATCGTGGTCAATTGCATCATTGTCCAAGGCTTCCTTATCTTCCTCTTCATCCCCTAGATAAGTGGCCAGGGTATCAACTACATCTTTGGCTATCTGAGAGATATCAGAAACAACATCAGCAGGAGCAGGTACTGCGAGATCTGTCCTATGAGTTCCAGTCACAATAGGTAGAGACTCCCCCTCGGTTCCTGTAGGCAGTAGATCAGGAACTTCACTGGGTTCAGCCATGGGATCTTCTAGAGTTCAATTGTCCTCATCCCCATGGGACTCAGCCAGGGATTCATCATGTTCTTAAGCAACGGCTGCTTGACCAATTCTTCTTTCCCATCTATCAAAAACACTTGAATCCATTTTCTTCAGGTAGTGTAGAGGAACTCCCTTACTCATATCGAACCTGTCTCCATCCAGTTGGTTGAGAAACAGACTGATGATTCTTACAAAACTTGGGGTTCGCAGAGTATCTTTTATTTTATCAAACGACATAGCTCCCCAGTTGTATCTCTTTCGACAGACTATAGCCACTAAGATCTTGAACATATCTCCCGAGATATGATCGTGGGAGCCTGGTTTGTAGATCAGGACTTTCCCAACGATATCTGATAGCAGCTTCCCTTCCTCATTCATTTCCTTTCTCTTGATCGATTTGGTTTCTCGAGCTAGTCCACATAATAGAAGAGTCCTGGCTCGATCCTCTTCCTCCATATAATCTTCTTGATCAGAACTGGAGAGCTGCAAATATTGTGTCAGTTTTCCTACTATCATCTTGATCCGTACACCGGCAATCTTACTCTTGATCACTGTATCTTCGTGCCATAGCCTTGCCGTTGTAAAGAACTCCAGCACCTCCTTATCCAGAATTTTGCAAGGATGCTCCAGGATGAATGTAAGTACGGCCTCTTCAAGCATGAGGATAATATTCCTGAACTCATCGGAGGCATGAGAGAAGCATGTCTGAACCAGTTCACTTCCAGTGAGGAGTCATGCAGTGGTTCTAGAAGCCATTGCAAACCTAAACAGGACATGTTCAAGTGTCTAACCCTATCAGTACTTCTAGAATAGGAGCTACACTTAGACACGAAACTTCAAGGAAGAGGGAAACTTACCCTAGCACCGAGCGGTTTGGCGGTACGACGACGACTGGAAGGCACGGAACCGACGGGATCGCGACAATATCCTTGCGTACTTAGGATAATGGAAGCACGAAGAAGTGATGGAGAGCACCGGGCGATCGAAGCACGGGGAGCTTTCGCACAATCGACGTGAAAATGTGAGGAGTCTGGGAAGTCGACGGGATGCTCTAGGGGATTTGTCGGGATTTCAGTGATTTCGGAAGGTGAAGAGTCCTTCAGGATTTTCTATTTATTTCTTCCGAACCGGGGAAGTCGACCGGATTTTCTATACAACTCCAAGTGGCATGTTAATTATGTTACAACCAAGTTAATAACCATGGCATGTTAATTTCAAGCCTTTGCCCCAAGTTATTTCTTGATAATGAAACCTCGATCGAGTTGAACAATATATAAGCCCTATACGTAATTCCAGAGTAATTCTAGGTGAAATATTATAATATTTTGTTGCACCCACTAGCATACGTTCTTTAATTTCAAATGGGCTGATTTATACCTATTGAGATTCATTTTCAACTCTAAATATGTAACTATACAGAATTCTTCAGATTGTAACAATTTTGTCCTTTCATCAGGCGTGTGAACGTATATCTGTATATATATATATAAACATTTACTTTTAGAGTATGAATTGACAAATTCGTGTGGATATATGAGTATATATATATATGTAAACATCAATATAATATGACTCAAGTATTGAAACTGAACGCGTGTACCTGGGATCATAAAATTGATCATTCAGATCTTCTACTTGAGGTACACCAGGTGTCCAATTTGAGTAGGCCATTGTAGTTAGCACTGCTCTTATCCCAA
Source organism: Platanthera zijinensis (assembly GCA_039513925.1). Classification (NCBI taxonomy): domain Eukaryota; kingdom Viridiplantae; phylum Streptophyta; class Magnoliopsida; order Asparagales; family Orchidaceae; genus Platanthera; species Platanthera zijinensis. The sequence continues at coordinate 122,103,405 of CM077082.1, read as the reverse complement.
ATACTTGTTCCATGTCATTCTTGGAACATCTCATGTCTAGTTCCCGTTATATCTACGGGAACCTAGACTATCTTGCAACAAAAAATATTATCCTACCTTAGGAACCCAATAAGTATTGGGTCCTAGGTTCTTGTCAGCATAAAATCTTTAATGCCTTACTACAGGAATCCTGTCAGGAAGGCTAACTCTGCCCAGAGGAAGTGGACATACCCTTGCCCTTGGCACAGAGGGATTGCGCCAACAATCTACGGCAAAGTGACCCATTTTGCCACAACACCAACAATCATGAATGTTGTATCGCCATTTCTGACCTTATCTACTGACTGAGGTGGTCATGATCTTGGGTCTAAACGGGACCGGGCAGGTTCTGCTCAAAAATTTGCCCTTTCCACCGAGACACGAGGGAGGGTGGATAGAGAGCATGTGGTGAGTGTCATGAGGCATGGAAGGTGGTGCCTTCCTTTCAGTCAAAAAACATCCGGGGGCCCCATGGGTACTTACTACATGTTTACCAACCCCCCTTTCCTGTGTCTTGGGGTGGTAAGAGATGACGTGAGAGCTGGTTCCTGCATATTCATGACGAGTTGGGGCTGAGGCCGAGAATACAAAGGGTTCAGGATGAGCCTTGGGTATTCTCTCATGGGTAGCCATGACAGCTCTTACACTGTGGGTATTTCCACCTGAGGGCCGATCACTCTTGCAGTGACCAAGTTTGTTCTTATGGTCATACCTGAAAGCATGATGTGTGCCCTTCCTACTCAGGGTGGGGGGGGGGGGGGGTCTGAACACAGTTTCCCCATTTCTCCATGAAATAATGATTTGAGAGATCCACCCATTTTCTGCTTTTCTTTTTATAGCATCTATCTTGGAAAATTAAAAACTATCCTCTCCTCGGTTTCTAGACGACTCTCTAGATCCGAGATCATTGAGTCCTTTACCTTGATGGATTCCAATTGGAGATTCATCAAGGTCCTTAGCTGAGCAATCTCCTTAGCTTGTTCCTCAATAAGTAAGTTGCTCTTCTGAAGGGCACTCTCAAGGGAATCAAGATTTTCAATCCTTTGATTGAAGCTATCCATTTCCCTTTCATCACTAGATGGACAACCCTCTGAACTGTTCCTGTCTTAAGGAAATTCAAGGGGAGAGGAGCATGATGAAGAAGTTACCTGATCCTGACTTTGATGTTCCGGGTCAGCGTTAATATCGACAGAGACTGTTGTGTCAGCTTCATCAGAACTGTGTTCCTCAACCTCTTCTTCAGTCTCAGACAAGGACACAGGAGCCCTGATACTGAGAGATTGGTCTTGACCTTCATCTTCAGAAATGAGGACCCCCACGTAGGCTTCATCCTCCAGTTGGCACCTGGTCCCAGCTGTCTCCGATCCCTCCATGAGGTCTGAGATGGTTTCCCACATGGACTTGGTAGTCCTACACTTGTCCACTCTTGAACGAGATATACCAGATTAGAGGTCAGTGATGATCTAACGAATCAACTTGTCCAAGTTGAACAGAGAGAGCTCGGTCTCAGACATCTCTTCGGGACTCTTGGGGATTTGGAGATCCTTTCCTGAGCCGGAAGCCTTCATGGGAATGAAGGGACCCTCTTACAAGATGAGTGATGCTTGAGGGTCGATGGCCTCCAGATGAAATAAGACTCTAATCTTCCAGATGGGATAATACTCCTTTGTGCATGCGGGGAGTCTCAGAGGAGAGACATCAGAATATAGCTCCATGCTTGAGTCTGGTTTTCTTCTTGACACTAGAGGCAGGATCTTACTCAAGGTGTTAACCTAGTTGACGAGTAACCTCCCTCTGATACCACTTGAAAGTCAATCTAGTGTCAATTACCTTCACCTATGGGGGGGATAGGTGATTTGCAGTCTTTTTGCGGAATTAAAAATAAACCTGCACAAGAAAACAAAACACGCACAACACAGAAACACACAGGCAGTTATAGTGGTTCCCCGATTTGGGTACGTCCACTCTCCCTCTTCGACCAATCTCCCAACAAGGGATGACTCGGTCACTTCATCAACAGGATTGAAATCCAATCCTCTCACTATGGAAGAAACCCTTCCACCCAAAGGAGTCACTACTCCTCCACCACGGGTTGCACCCAACCCTTACAATGAGGAAACAAAGTTCCTTTATAACAAAAGTAAAAATAGAATGTACAAAAATACAAACTACATTTGGAGCGCTTGGTGTCCCTCTTCGTTCGATGAAGCGTTCTTGAAGAAGACGAAGAGTCCACGACCTAAGCACTCTCTTGGAGAGGATATCCCCGAGATCGGCGGCGGCAAGGATTGCGGCGGCGATGCTTTCGAGATCCAAACTTCATAACAATGCTAGCAAGGTTTACAAACGATCTTACTTGGATCGATCGTCTCAATCGATTCGGAATGGGAAGGTATTCCCGTTCAACAAACAAAGAGATAAAGGATCTCAAGAAAGAAACATGAGACGTGTTGCTTGGCTAATTTTCTGTCGCTGGGAGATCAAGAAGAATCCAAGACCAATGGCGACGACAACCTCTCGAGCGGCGACGGCGGCTGAAGAGATTCCGCGATTAGCTAGGTCACGCGAGGTGGCCGACTTGTTCGTTTTCTTCGCTTCCTCTTACGTTCAAAATAGGAGAGTATTTATACTGTAGAATACTCCTTTATGACCGTTGTGGGCCCCACAAGATGAAACCCTAATTCCGGTTCAAACAGCGCCTGAGTACATGGTCCGGTCTAGCGAGTCGACGAAAAACGCGTAAGGCAAATTCGGCGAGAATCATTGGTGATTCTCGACGAATCGGCGAGAATCACTTATGATTCCCGTCGAATTCTCCTTAGAAGAATTCTAGATGAAAAGTAAGCCATCCAGAGAGAATCGGCGAGAATCACAATCCATTCTCGACGAATCGGCGAGAATGCAAAGTCATTCTCGACGATTCAGCGAGAATCACTTAGTGATTCTCGTCGATTCTGCCTTAGCTTAATTCTAGACGGCGTTGAGACAGCCGGATGCATTCGGCGAGAGTAGGCTAGTGATTCTCGATGATTCGATGAGAATCACTAGTGATTCCCGTCGAATCGGCGAGAATCACTTAGTGATTCTCGTCGAATTTTCCTTAGACGATTTTTTGTCTATCTTCCCGTGAGCTGGTCTTTGACCCATCCTTGCTCCTTGTCTGCTCTTGATCTATCTAAGCCCTGTACTTGAACATAAGTACACTCCAATAGAGAGAGTGCACGTAAGCCAACACACTGATCTGCTCAACGAGGGATTATGTTGAACAGACCCGTGTATATTGACGTACTGTACCCTGATATTGGTGTGTACGTAGCGTGGAATAACTGCAAGCACAACTTGAAGACAAATGATCAAATACAGGGGGCCCTTTGAGAGCCCTTCACAGGGAATACCGGGGGAACTACTGGGTTAACGTAAACTGTATTAACAAACTAAAAAGAGTAACAAGTAATATGGGTCTCACATTTCACAAACACTGTTAGTATAGGAAGATACGGGTCTGCGCAACGTAATCCCTCGTTGAGAAGATAAGTGTGTTTGCTCACGTGTACTCTCTCTATTGGAGTGTACTTATTTTCAAGTATATGGTTTAGATTGATCGAGAGCTGAAGAGGAGCAAGGATGGGTCAAAGACCAACTCATAGGAAGAAAGACGAAGATTCGTCTAAGTTAAATTCGACAGGAATCACTAAGTGATTCTCGCCGATTCGATGGGAATCACTAGTGATTCTCGCCAAATCGTCGAGAATCACTCGCCGATTCCCGCCGACTGCATCCGGCTGACTCAACGCCTTCAAGAATCCTGTTAAGTCAGAATCGTCGAGAATCAATAAGTGATTCTCGCCGAATCGTCGAGAATGACTCTACATTCTTGTCGATTCGTCGAGAATGGATTTGATTCTCGCCGATTCACTCCGGATGGAAAGCTTTTCAGCTAAAATTCTAGCAAGGATAATTCGACGGGAATCATAAGTGATTCTCGCCGATTCGGCGAGAATCACCAATTTTTCCCGCCGAATTTGCCTTAGGCGATTTCTACCTGCTCGCTGGACCGAACCAAGATATCAGGCGTTGTTTGGACCGGGCTTAGGGTTTCTCCTTGTGGGACCCACAACGGTCTTTTAGGGTTGATCTACAGTGTAAATACTCGCGTTTTCTCAGACTAAAACAGTAATCAATCACGAAAAATCCATGCCGCCGAGCGTAACCTAACCAATCGCGAAACTCATTCCGTAGCCGTCGTCGCTCGCAAGATAGTCGCCGCCGCTGATCTTAGAGGTCATCTTTGATCTTCCGGTGACAGGACTGAGGCTAAGCTTAGCGTCTCACGTTTCTATCTTGAGATCCTTTGTCTCTTGATTTGTTGAGCGGGAATATTTCTCCCCTCCGAATCGATTGAGACGATCAATCCAAGTAAGATCGTTGGTAGACCTTGCTAGCTTCGTCAAGAAGTTTGGATCTACAAAGCATCGCCGCCGCAATCCTTTGCCGCCGCCAATCTCGGGAAGATCCTCTCCAAGAGAGTGCTCTGATCGTGGACTCTTCGTCTTCATCAAGAAAGCTTCATTGAACGGAGAGGGACATCGGGTTCTCCAAACGTAGTTTGTATTTCTTGTACATTCTATTTTAACTTTGTTGTAAAGGAACTTTGATTCCTCGTTATAGGGTTGGGTGCAACCCGCGGTGGAGGAGTAGTGACTCCTTCCGATGGAAGGGTTTCTTCCATAGTGTGAGGATTGGATTTCAATCCGTTTGGTGAAGTGACCGAGTCATCCCTTGTTGAGAGATAGGTCGAAGGGGGATAGTGGACATACCCAAATCGGGGAACCACTATAACTGCTTGCGTGTTTCTGTATTGTGGTTGTTTTTGTTTTCTTATACAGGTTAATTTTTAATTCCGCAAAAGACTGTAAATCACCTATTCCCCCCCCCCCCATAAGTCAAGATAGTTGACATTAGATAACTTTCAAGTGGTATCAGAGGGAGGTTACTCGTCAATAAGGTTAACACCTTGAGTAAGTTCTCGCATCTAGTGTCAAGAAGAAAGAAGATCTCTGAAATGGAAGGACTCAAGTTTTCAGGGAAGATCCCAGGGTGTACCAAGTTGAACTTTCCTATCTGGAAGGAAAGGATCAGGTACTACAAGGAAGCAGTCGACCCACGACTCTTCATGATAGTTGAGGAGGGACCTTATATCCCCACTAAGGCCTCCACCATTGATCTTACCAAGAAAGTGCCCAATAAACTTTCTAAAATGGATAAGGATGAGATGGTGCTTGTCGGACTTGACAAGAAAGCTCAAAACATTCTGGTAAGCGTCGTCGATGATTCCATGATGCAGGTTTTTTGCAACTGTAGGACTGCCAAGGAAATTTGGCACTGCCTGATCATCTTGATGGAAGGCACTGATAATGTAAGGGATGATCGAAGATCCCTTCTGAACCAGAAGTACGAGGCCTTTAGGCAAGGTCCCAAGGAAGAAATCGGAGTGACATTCGATAACTTCCTGAAGATCGTCAATGCCCTGAAGGGCTATGGCAGAGTGTTCACCAATGGTGAACTAAATGACAAGTTCCTTAGATCCCTTACTAAGGAATGAAACACCAAGATCTGCGCCATCAGAGAATTTGACAGGCTGGCAGAAACAGATCCCCAAATTCTGTTTGGGAAACTTCTGTCCTATGAGCTTCAGCTGAACACCAGAAAAGCGAAATAAGAAGCCGATAAAGCCGCTGTCAGAGAGAAGACTGTGGCCCTAAAAGCCAATCACTCAAGGAAAGGCAAGGGTGCAGCCTCATCCCGCTCTCGGAAAATGGATGAGAAAGAAGAATCTGAGCCATGCTCTTCCATCTCAGAGCTATCTGAAGAAGACTTCTCCCTCATCACTCGGGAGTTCAAGAAGTTCCTCAAGTTGAGGAATCAAAGAAAGAGAGACGGCTCCTCCACCAGACATCAGAAGAAGAATTATTCTTCTGACAGGTATGAATCAAAACAGAACAAACATCACTCTAATGACATTTTTTTCTTTGGATGCAATAAGCCAGGTCACTTCATTGCTGACTGCCACCAAGGCAAGAGAGATAAGGGGAAGGGTGTAAGATCAGATTCCCCCTTTCGAGGAGTACCCGGATCTTATGCCCAGAACTATCGCCTTACGGTGACACTAATACACGGGTTAGTCGACACCGTAAGTCGCCGATTCTGCCGGCTAGTACAATCATAAACCTGTCGGCCAATATGAGAAATAGAAGTATAAAACAGAGTAAATATCACAGTCCACAGCCACAGTACTAATCATATACATATCAAATGAAAAGTACATGAATATAGTCCAAAATGAGTACGAAAATGAAAGTGAATAAGGTCTTATGCCCAATACATCAATATCAAATCACTCTCTCTCTAAATCTAACAGTAGCGGAATCTGAAAGTGAGGAAAAGATCTACCTTAACTCTAGAGGGGGGTGAATAGAGTATTTTTAAAATAATTTACAATTAAAAATATAAAGCAGTGGAAGAATTAATTTAAGTATATGTGTAAGGTGCTTGTGATGAAATAAAAACTAAAGCAAGAACTAAGAAAACACACAGCACACAGCAAAGTCAAATACAGATCACACAGCAAAGTCAAACACACAGCAACCAAATGACACAAGGATCTATAGTGGTTCCCCAATAACCTGGGTACATCCACTCTTATACCACCCTTGGTAGGAATCCACTGCAGGAATAGTTGATCAGGTGTCCTGGGCACCAATGAGATTTTGATAAGGTGCTCAAAAACCAAAACTAGATTTTTTGATAAGGTGTCTTGCCACCACTGAGTTTTGACAAGGTCTCAGAAACCAGTCTCAGAACTTTTGAAGGGAGTTTTGAAAAACCCTTTTACAGGAGGGAAAGGAAAAAGAAAGAAAGAGTTGAGTTGTTCTTCTCTGTCAACAGTCTGAGAGAAGACAAGTGGAAGATGAAGCTAAAGCTCCCCCTGAGATCTGTAAGGTTCAGGAAGGTGAGCTTTGCTAGGGTGATAGGTCTTCAGGTTCTTTAGATCTCCAGCAAAAGATGATTTTAGCAGATACTGAAATGTGTGATGCCTGGAGTCCTTGATGTTGAAGCTTTTGAACACTTGAGGATTTGGAGGAGCAGATGATTTCCTCCACAGAAAACTTTCTTGTGTTCATGAAAATTTTGACTCAGTGAATCTGTATGTTCCAAAAGATGAGTTCTTGATCAGAGTATATTTTGATCTCTCTTCTGTAACTCTTTTTCTCAATCCAATGATCTTGTATATCTCTTGCCTATCTTGTTGTATTGATCTGTTATTATTTCAAAAACATATTATGTAGGAGTATATCAGATTCTGACTTAGATAGACATTACTCAGTCATAAATGACTTCCATAAATGACAACTGTCTCTGGGGAAAGTCCTAAGTAACATTCCTTTTAGCCTTCCTTGAAACTTGCATTAGATTGCTTGAAACGGCTAGAAAATCCTTTGCAATAAATGCAGGAAATAACTCTGAATGAATCTGAATGAATTCCATAACTGTTCTTGAATTTTAAATCTGAAAGCGTCGATCTCTCACAAAAATTGTCGACCTGAGCTCAGCTATCGTCGACCTGAGCTCAGAGATTGGATTTATACTAGAGACAGAAAACGTTGACCTGAGCTCTACGATCGTCGAACAGAACTCAGCAACTTGGAAAATAGCTGAAGACAGAGCGTCGATCTGAGCTCGAAGATCGTCGACCGGAGTTCGACGACTTACAGAGTTGAGCTCAGAGAACGTCGAACTAAGTTCAACGTTTCGTCGACCTGAGCTCGACGAAAATTGTCTTTGTCTCAGCAATGAATCCTGATCTTTGAATGGTCTTTGGGGCAGCTCCAAACCTAAGTTCTAAGCCTTAGACTCATTCTAAGTTTACCTTTTCAACTATACAACTAGGTCAAACCAATTTCCGAATAACATAGTGATCCTTGCCCAAATTAGTAATAGGGTGTTCCAACAATCTCCCCCTATTTTGGTTAGGATTACTATTTACAGGACACAATAGGAAATACAAAAGCATACATATAGAAACAAAAACTAAACCAACAATGCAGAAGAAAAACATAGCAGCATTCAAGAACTCATATAGAATATCAGCAATATTCAGAGATATAGATGTACTGTCTGCTTACAGAAATCATTTCTTCTCATTGCCTTTCTTAAATAGAATCTCCCTATTAGGATTGAGAGCATCTTTCTTTGATCTTCTGTCATCATCTGCACCTAATGATCTTTGGGATCTTGGCCTTGGGACTACAGCCTCAGGATGCAGCTTCATATAATCTTCTGGATCAAAGAACTTTCTTGAAGCATATCTCTCCAGTTCTGTCTTTCTTTGTTCTGATAGGGTTGTAATGTTTGAAATGTCTTTATCTTGCTCCTTGGCCTTCTTCATTTGATCTAGAGCAGCAAGCTCTTTCATTCTGGCAGTCCATGACACTGGGTTGTTTTTAGGATCTTCAAATATGACTGGAGGTTCATATCTATTGATAGATTCTGAATCAGTAGGAGTCCTGGTGACAACTGAATCTCTAAGCTTGTAAGCGAAAGGACCTTGAGTAGAATCAATAGGACCTTGTCCTTCCCTTTGTTGTCTGGAATAAGTTCTGTACTCTCTCTGATTTCTTCTGTACTGACCTCTTTTAGAATGATAGCCTTTTTGATGTTGACCTCTAGGTTGATATCTTTGAGAAGATTGATAAAAACTATGCTTTGAAGCAGATCCAAGTTGAGAAGCAGATCCTCTACCAGTACCAGCATCTGGAGGAGGAGGAGGAGGAGGATGAGACTGAGAAGATCCTTTCTCATATTTGTCAAGTTTTCTTCTTTTCTTCATAGCCTTTAACTGATTCTTAGAATATTGCATCCAAGGCTCTGTTATCTGACAATCATGCAAAATGTAATATGGTATATCATTGACATCTTTGGCTTGATCAGGAGGTACTCTCATCATTGCTTTGCTTCTGGCTTTCCTTTTCTTGGTAATGGTGCCAGCAGAATCATCAGAGTCAGTGTTGAATTGATCACTTTCTGAACTCTGGGGTCTGTCATATAGATCATCAATGCTTTTGATATACTCTTCTCTTTGTTTAGACTTCTCAGCAGACAGAACAGGAGCAGAAACAATTGTAGTAGTAACAGGAGCAGAAGGAACTTCTGGAGCAGTAGGAGCAACAGGAACCTCAGAAATAACAGGTTCTTCTATAAAAACAACAAGTTCAACAGCAGCAGCAACATCAACAGGATCAGCAGGCAATATATCAATATCAGTAGATTCAGATCCTTCAGCAGCAGCAGCAGCAACACAATCAGAAAATTCCACAACCTTAATATAATTTATATAAGATCTAATCAGGCTTGGATCACAGACAGTAATATGCACAATGGCCTTAGTAAGGTATTCAACTCCCCGAGTTGGAAAGCAGCTTCTGTGAAGAAGATCAAATTCAGACAACAGTGACTTGAAGTCCACTGTGAGTACTGGTACTGGGGCTGGAGTAGAGTTCTCTGCAGACAACAGTTCCTCAGGAGCAGCAAGCACTACCTTAGCTTCATAGGGCATCTCCCCATGCCTTGATTTAGTGATAACTGGATCAAGGCACCCCATAGAAGGGATTGCCTGAGGAGAGGTGAGAGAGGTTAGCCTGTCAGATAGCTCCTTTATTGAGTTCAGGAGTGGAGCCATGGAGGTCTCTAGCAGGCTTACTAGCTTGGGGGCCAGTATCCCATATAGCCTATCTGCCAAGGCTGATAGATCCACTTGCTCAAGTGTGACTTGAGTAGAGGTGGAGGAGGGAATTGTTTGGGCTGGTGATGGATGGACTGTGGTAGATGATATTGTGGATGGTAGGATGGTTGGTTGAGAGATTGTGATGGTGAAGATAGATGATATGGGTGTGGAGATGGATACTATGAAGGATGGTTGGGTGAGAATGTCATGAAGGAGCTGTTGGTATGAAGAAGTAGAGGGAGGCTCACTAGGGGAGGAAGTGGAATCATCCATAAAGGAATCTTCCAAGATGTTGAAAGAGGGTATGTCAAGAGGTGGATAGTAGTGGAGTGGATGGAATTATTCTGAGGTGGCTGGAGGTGAGATTGGTGATGAAATGGTAATGGGGGAAGAGATGGATGTGGAGATGGTTGATGTAGTTGAAGTGGAGGTGGAGGTAGAAACAAGTGGTGGAGAAGGAGGAGAAGAGGTGGAGGCAGACAACTCTTCCATGAGGGCAGAGGCCTGAGGGGAAGTGACTGCAAGAGTCCTTGTGCCTGAAGCCATGATAGTCCTGGATGGTTTGATTATCTGCCTATCCCACTTACCAAATAGGGCACAGGTAAGTCTTTTTGATGCATTGATGTGCATCCAATTTGAGACTAGCAGTTCTGGGCACCTGGAGTGCAGGAATACCCCTAAAATCCTCCCAAAATTCACAAAGCTTTTGTTTATTTTCTTCTTTATCAAATCAAAGAAAATTGCTCCCCAGTTCAAGTGTTTCTTATCTACTAGGGCTCCCATCAAACAGAACTGATACCTGGATATGGTATCATGAGCTGAGTGCTTTGCTAGAAGCAGTTTCCCCACATGAAAGTGATGATCGATACAACTCTAGAGGGGGGGTGAATAGAGTATTCAAAAATTATGACACCCTACTCAACTCCCTTAGAGTTAATTTGCGGAATGAGATTATAGATATTGATAACCCTAGAGCCTAACACAAAGTGAAGTGCACTAGAGAAGGGCAACTGTAATTACAGTTGAGCTTTGATCCTATCACAGCAACTAGCAATCCTAGTTATTTCTACTCACAGCCATAGTGCAATAAATTAAATAAGCAGCACAGACGACACAAGAAATTTTATAGTGGTTCCCTCTAAATAGGTACGTCCACTCTTCTACCACCCTGGTAGGAATCCACTACAGGTTTTTTTAGGTGCCCTGCCACCAACTGATCTGCTTCAGGTAGATCAAGTAGACCCTTTGAGCTTTTGATCAGGAGCTCAAAATCCAACACAGGTTTTTGATCAGGTGCCCTGCCACCAAAGGTTCACTTTTGAAGGGAGTAATAACCCTTTGTATAGGAGGTTGAGAGAGTTAAAGTTTCTTCTCTATTGTAAAAACAGATTAGAGAGGCTAGTGGATTGCACAGAGCTAGAAAGCTCTAAAGAATCAAGGCTCCCCTGGCTTAGAGAATATCCAGGAAGGAGTCTTGCTTCAGGGTGCAGGCACTCTTCTGAACTAAGACAAAGAACTGTCTTGGAGTTCTGAAGGAGAAGCTTGAAGAAGACTCTTGATTTGGAAAAGGTGTTCTTCTTCAATCAGCTTCCTTTCTTCTTCTTCTTCTTCTTCTAAAAGGCTCTGAGTGAAAGTCTTCCTGTGAGCAGGATGAACTCAGGATGAAAAAGAATGCTGAAGAGATTTGATCTTCTCAGTTGAATGTGAATTTCTGAGAGCTGTAGATCTCTATGTTGCTGAGAGTAAAAAATTCTTGTGTTTTTGAGTATTGTATGTCTGTGTATATCTCTATCAGTGTATATCTCTTCTTTCAAAAGAAGCTCTTTATATATGAGCTTTTGCAACGGCTCTAATCTGAGTTTGAACTTTGTCTTCATCTGGAATCTGCAATCTGGGCTGCAAAAAGCATAAAGCAAAAGTATATCCTGCAGGCAGACATGCTATAAGGGGATAAAGCTTTCTAAGAAGCTGCATATCCAATCTGATAAAAGAGTGCTAGAAAAAGTCACATCAAAAAGAGCTCTTTTCGGCCAGAGAAGACTTTCTGAGTCTAACAGCTATAAAGGACAGCCTGGCAGATAAAGCAGAATATATATATCAACTAATAAGACAAAACACTTTGTCAGATAAAGATTGGCTCATGCATAAAGAATGGAGCAGAGATTGCCTGGAAATAATAGCATAATATCAATGAAATATACTTTAATAGAATATGCCAAGCAGATAAGAAATACATACTATAACTTTACTAAAGGCAGACAAAAAGACGTCGAACGACCCTCGGAGATCGTCGACCGAAGCACGGAGATCGCCGACCTATCAGACAGATAGTCGAACGACACAGATAGTCGAACTATCAAAGAAGATAGTCGAACTACCACAGCAGATAGTCGACCTATCAGAACAGATAGTCGAGCTATCAGATAGTCGACCTATCAAGATAGATAGTCGAGCTATCAAGCAAAACAGATAGTCGACCTATCAATCAGATAGTCGAGCTATCAGATAGTTGAACTATCCAAGCAGATAGTTGACCTATCAAGAAGAGCAGATAGTTGACCTATCAAACAGATAGTCACGCTATCAAACACAACAGATAGTCGACCTATCAAATAGATAGTCGAGCTATCAGATAGTTGAACTATCCAAGCAGATAGTTGAACTATCAAGAGAAGTGTCTGGTCAAAAGAAGTCGAGCGGGGTTCGACGATCGATGAGGCAGATTCCACAGAACGTAAAGCTAACAAGAGTTGAACTAACTCAGAGATAGACGATCTGCTGACAGACGATAGTCGACCAACTGATAGACGATCGTCGAATAGTTGATAGACGATGGTCGAGCGCCGTTCGACTATAGTCGAACCAAAAAGCGACTTAACCAAATTTTTCATCTGGATAAGCAATTCTACAACTAAGGGAATCTAACCTATTAGCTAACCTTTGACCATAGATAAAACTTGGGTCAAGAAACTAAAGGAGCAGACTAAACTCAAATCCAAACTAGGGTACCAACACCACAACATCAGCTAAAAATCTAAATTCAATAGATAAGTTCTTTTTCAATAGCTTGTTAGGGTTTGCGGCAGAGTGTCCCATTCTATCCATCATTGAATCAAATTCCTCTCCAGACATTTCAGTAGAATCATCTTCAGTACTTAAATGGAATACTTCAGTCAGTAGAGTAGGTGATAAAGGTACCTGAGTCCCGCTTATAGTACCGACTATAGTATTTTGATCCAGATTATTTACTGTAAATACCCATTCCTTTATCTCATCGGCCGCAATCTTCATTCTGGTAGACATAATATGCACCAACTGTTGTTTTCTGAATAGTTCAAGAATGTCTTTGAAGATTTGATCGCTGCTGTCAAACGAATCTATATCGATATCAAATCCAGTATCAAACTTCATCTTTGCAAGAGCGGCAACATTCACAGCCATTGTATACCTACAAAAAGTTAACAAACACAACCAAGTGTAGTAGAGTTTGGAGGGAAAGAAAGAATTTGCAGAGAAAATGAAAGCACAAAAGAAGAACGACGGCGAAAGAATGATTTTTATATTAGGGTTCGACGCCGGAAAGGAAGGATTGTTGAACTCCATTCGACGATATAGGCTTCTTAATGGAATATGAAGAGTCTACAATAACATCGATCTCCATTCGATGATACTGGAGAACGTCGAGCTCCGCTCGACGATCGATGAACAGAAAGAAGGATAGCTAAAAGCTAACAGACGGCGCTGAACTCCGGTCGACGATTTAGGAAAACGTCGATCTGTGTTCGATGATTTTTGGGGAAAACGTCGAGCGCAGTTCGGAGACAAAACAGAACCTACAGACACTAGAAAGATAAGTTTTTAGCCTAGTCTTAGTCTGTTTTTATATTTTCAAAATCTTGGGATTTATTTTAAACTTCTGCCATATAACATTCCTAACTGATTTAGGAAGAAGGTGTGTTTCTTTTCATCCAAAGGTTTGGTGAAAATATCTCCCCTTTGCAAATCAGTTGGGATATATTGAATTTCAATCTTATTTTTCTGTACATTGTCTCTTTGGAAGTGATGCCTAATCTCTATATGTTTTGTCCTACTATGGAGGACTGGATTTTATGCTATAGAGATAGCACTAGTGTTATCACAAAATATTTTTGACCCTTCTAAGTTGTAGCCATAGTTTAGGAGCTGGTTTTGAATCCACAAAATCTGTGAGCAACAACTGCCTGCAGACATGTATTCAGCTTCAGCAGTTGAAGTTGATACTGATGTCTGTTTCTTATAGAACCAAGATACAAGTCTGTCACCAAGGAACTGGCAAGTTCCACTGGTGCTTTTCCTGTCTACTATACATCCAGCATAATCAGCATCTGAAAATCAAGTTAATTCAAATCCTTAGTCTTTTTGATACTAGAGTCTTAGATTTGGACAACTTTTCACATACCTAAGAATCCTCTTAACAAAAGTTAGGTGTGACTCTCTAGGGCTTACTTGGAACCTAGCACATATACATGTAGCAAACATTATATCATGTCTACTAGCTGTAAGGTACAATAGAGAGCCAATCATTGCTCTATTTGTTGTCTGATCAACATGTTTACCATGTTCATCAGTGTCTAATACAGTATTGGTAGGCATAGGTGTTTTCATACAAGATGCTTCAGACATACAAAATTTCTTAACCAATTCTTTTGCATACTTGGTTTGAGAAATAAATATGCCTTCAGCATGTTGTTTGACTTGCAATCCTAGAAAGAAGGAAAGCTCACCCATGCTACTCATTTCAAATTTAGAGTGCATCAGGTTGGAAAACTTTTTGCACAAATTTGAATCAGTAGAACCAAATATGATATCATCTACATATATTTGTACTAGTAGGGTATGGGACTTATGGGTTCTAATAAAGAGAGTTTGGTCTACTCTACCCCTTATAAAATCATTTTTCAGAAGAAAGCATGCTAAGGTCTCATACCATGCTCTAGGAGCTTGCTTGATACCATATAATGCTTTATTCAACTTGAAAACATGGTCAGGATAAGTTGGAGAGATAAAACCTGGAGGTTATTTAACATAGACTTCCTCTTTGATGTCTCCATTGAGAAATGCACTCTTCACATCCATTTGGTAGACCTTGAATCCTTTGTGAGCTGCATAAGCAAGGAATATTCTTATGGCCTCTAACCTTGCCACTGGTGCAAAGGTCTGGTCATAGTCTTTCCCTTCTTCTTGAGAATAACCTTGAGCAACTAGCCTTGCCTTGTTCCTTACAATAACTCCTTGATCATCCAACTTGTTTCTGAACACCCACTTTGTTCCAACAATTGAGTGATCCTTAGGACTTGGTACTAGCTCCCAAACTTTGTTCCTGTCAAATTGATGTAGTTCCTCTTGTATAGCAATGATCCAGTGTGGATCTTGCTCTGCATCTTGAATGGATTGAGGCTCAACTTGAGATAAAAAACAGGTGTGCATCAAGTTCTGGTTGACCTGATTTCTGGTTTGCACACTAGCTGAGATGTTTTCAATCACTTGGGAGATTGGGTGATCTCTTGTTGTTACTAAATTAATAGGGGGTGTTGATTGTTCACCAACCTGTATTGTTGTTTCCTCTTGTGGAACAACAACTGGCTCTTCAAAATGGTTTTCTCCAAGATATTGAATATCAAGATGTTGAGTATCCTCTTCATCTTCACTGATTTCAGCTCTTTGTTGGATAGGTGAATGTACTGAATCCTTTTCTACAATGTGTAACCTGTCCAAATTTTCTGAAAGAGAGTGTACCTGCAATGGTTCTATAGTAGAAGTAGACTTCTCCTTGTAACAAATGTTAGTCTCATCAAAAGATACATGAACAGATTCTTCAATTTTAAGAGAATTTTTATTATAAACCCTATAAGCTTTACTGATCATGGAGTATCCCAGAAACACTCCTTCATCAGCTTTAGCTTGGAATTTTGCTAAATACTTCTTGTCATTATTGTGAATATAACAAATGTAGCCAAAATTTTTGAAGTAGTCTACTTTAGGTTTCTTCCCTTTGAGCAATTCATAGGGAGTCTTGCCCTTTAGTTTATGTATCAATCTTCTATTCAACACATGGTTGGAGGTGTTCACTGCCTCTGCCCAAAAAGATAGAGGAAGGTGAGCATCTGTCAACAATGTAGTAGCAGATTCAATTAGGGTTTTATTTTTACTTTCAGCTACCCCATTTTGTTGAGGAGTTTTAGGAGCTAAGAAAGTATGCCTGATCCCTTCACTCTTACAGAACTCTTGCATGAGAAGAGAATCAAACTCTGTCCCATGATCACTTCTGATCAGGGCAATGTGAGTGTTGAACTTAATCTGTATGCATTTGAGAAAATCTATCAAACATTTAAAGTTATCAGACTTCTTCCTCAGAAAGAATACCCAAGTGAATCTAGAGAAGTCATCTTCAATCACTAAAGTGTAAGATTTCCCTCCTAAGATTTGTACTGTAATGGGTCCAAAAAAATCCATGTGTAAGAAATACAAAATCCTAGGTGAATCACTCTTATTAAGTGACATAAAACTGTTTTTAGTTTGCTTGCCTAATTGACAAGCCCTGCAGAGTCCTTCCTTCTTATAGGGGCCAAAAGGTAGTCCTCTAACAAGGTTGTCCTTGGACAGCCTAGCAATGGTTCTAAGGTTTAAGTGTCCTATTCTCTTATGTCATAAATCATTTGGTTTGCAGACTGAATTAAATAAGCAGATATCTATGTTGGTTGAAAGGAAATCTACAAGATAAATGTTACCTTTCCTTTTACCTGTTAACACTATTGTGTTATCCCTTGACTTGATCTGGCATAAGGATTTGTTAAATGTCACTTGATATCCTTCATCACAGAGTTGACTGATGCTGTGATTAGGTTGTGCTTCAGTCCTTCCACATAAGCCACCTTCTTGAATGTGACTGAGACAATCTGAACAGCACCATATCCTTTTGTTTGACCATAGTTTGAATCTCCAAAGATCACTTTAGGTACAAGTTTGGCTTTGAAGGATGTGAGATTGTCCTTACTCCCTATCATGTGCTTTGAGTACCCACTATCCAGATACCATTGTTGGTTCATTGGTGGATAGGTATTCACCTGCACATAAACAATTTATATATTTTTGACCCAGTTTACCTTGGGTCTAGGTTGATAACCTTTAAATTCAGAAATGAAAGACATCCCTAGATGACTCTTATATCCTTCAGGATGGTATCTCCTATGAGGTACTATCCATTCAGTATAAGGGTTGAAGCTTTGGGATGAGGGACTTCTAGGATTGACTTGAGATTTACCTCTGAAAAAGGTTCAAAGCTCTGAGCTCCATTCGACGATCGTCGACCTGATTTTGATGATCTTGGGTCAGATCGTCGAGCTCCGTTCGAAGATTGACTATACCATAGTTCAGAGTTCAGAAGTCGTCGATCTGAGTTCGACGATCCAGCCTTAGATCGCCGAGCTCTATTCGACGATTGTCAAGCTCTGTTCGACGTTTTCTGTTGAACTTGATTTTCCTGAGGTAAATCTGGATTCTTCCTAGATACCTCTATAACACCCTTTCCTTTATCAGAAATAAATTTAATTGGGGTTGTTAATACTATAGGTTGGCTGGATGAAGCACCCAAGCCCAGTGTACTGTTGAATCTTGAGTTCACTGTGCTTGTGATGTCCATCAGTCTGATGCTTCTCCCATTAAGGGATTCTTCAAACTTCTTTGCCTGGGATAACTCACTTTTCAGTGAAGCTATCTCCTCCCTATAGCATTCTAACTCCTCAGAGAGTTTGAGGTTGTCTGATTTTAAGGTGCTATGTTCAGACAATTGATTTCAGAGAGAAATAATCTCTTTCTCAGATTTTAACAGGTCTAAATAAAGTGCCTTAAATTCAGACCTAAAGTCCTCTGAGTCAAAGTCAAAGGAGTCTATTACCTGGTCTTCTTCAGTTTGAGTTTCAGATTCTGAGTCTGATCCTTGTTCTGCATCACAATTTTGCTGAGAGGCATTGATAGCCATCATGCAGAATTCCTTTTCTTCAGCATCATCCTCATCATCACTTGAGCTTGATGAGGCTTCTGATTCCTCTTCAGTAGCACTCTAGCTTTCAGCTACAAACCCCTTCCTTATATGTTTATTTTTGTTGGAGGAGGATTTATTGCTGTTGTTTCCTCTGGAGTCCTTGTCTTTTCTCCTATCTTTCCTGTCCTTCTTGTCCTTATTCTGATTTTCTGGACAGTCAGGCACAATATGGCCTGATTTCCTGCATCCAAAATAGATTATTTCTTTATTATTTGATTTGTCATACCTTGGCTTCTCATGCCCTCTGGATGACCTCTTTCTGAAATCTTTCCTGGCCAGCTTATAGAATCTTTTGGCAAGCAAACTCATCAATTCTTCATTGCATGTGACCTTGTCTTCAGGCAGATCTTCTGTAGCTTTGAATGCTATGGTCTTCTCCTTTCTGATGGCTGGATAAGCAGTATTTTGTTCTTCCTCTCTGTTCTTGATGAGGAGCTCATAAGATTTGAGCTTGCCCAAAAGAGCTTCAGTAGTAATCTCAGTTAGGCTTCTGGCATCCTTGATTGGCCAGATCCTTGAGTCCAACGTGCTAGGAAAGCACATTAGGATCTTGTCATTTAGCTCAGTTAGTGTGATCTCCTTATCCAATGTTTTCAACTCACTAACTATCAGACTGAGCCTGTTGTACATATCTGCAATTGACTCAGCTTCTCCTTTCTTGAAATTCTCATATTGAGATATGAGATTGGATCTCCTGTCCTTCCTTTCATCAGCAGATCCTGAGACAATTTCAGATAACTTGTCCCATATATCTTTTGCTTAACTACATTCAGCCACCTTTTGGAATATCTCATCAGACATGGTCTGAGCAAGGATATTCATAGCCTTTGCATCTGCAACTTTCCATTTCTTTATTTGTGCATCTATTCCTGAAGGAGGTGGAACAACACTTGTACTTGTGATCACTGGGGGTCTTGGACAAACTGTCAAAACAGAATTAAAAATGTCCTCATCAATAGAATTCATGTAAAGCTTAATCCTTGCCTTCCAAAGTGCAAACTTAGAGAGGTTGCACACTGGAGGTCTGGTGCTAGCATAATCTTTGTGCTGTGCCATGGTTTTGTATGAAAGTAAATATAATACAAAACGTAATAACTATCCTCAATAGAAGGTTTATCTTATCAAGGATCTTTTGGTTCAGGTGTTAGCATGTTCAACCAATCTGTTGAAGATTCAGATGTTGAATAACCAACCTCCCTCTGATACCAATTGAAATTGAGGAAAAGATCTACCTTAACTCTAGAGGGGAGTGAATAGAGTATTTTTAAAATAATTTACAATTAAAAATATAAAGCAGTGGAAGAATTAATTTATGTATATGTGTAAGGTGCTTGTGATGAAATTAAAACTAAAGCAAGAACTAAGAAAACACACAGCACACATCAAAGTCAAACACACAGCACACAGCAAAGTCAAAAACACAGCAACCAGATGACAAAAGGATCTATAGTGGTTCCCCAACAACCTGGGTACATCCACTCTTCTACCACCCTTGGTAGGAATCCACTACAGGAATAGTTGATCAGGTGTCCTGGGCACCAATGAGCTTTTGATAAGGTGCTCAAAAACCAATACTAGATTTTTTTGATAAGGTGTATTGCCACCACTGAGTTTTGACAAGGTCTCAGAAACCGGTCACAGAACTTTTGAAGGGAGTTTTGAAAAACCCTTTTATAGGAGGGAAAGGAAAAATAAAGAAAGAGTTGAGTTATTCTTCTCTGTCAACAGTCTTAGAGAAGACAAGTGGAAGATGAAGCTAAAGCTCCCACTGAGATCTGTAAGGTTCAGGAAGGTGAGCTTTGCTAGGGTGATAGGTCTTCAGGTGCTTTAGATCTCCAGCAAAAGATGATTTCAGCAGATGCTGAAATGTATGATGTCTGGAGTCCTTGATGTTGAAGCTTTTAAACACTTGAGGATTTGGAGGAGCAGATGATTTCCTCCACAGAAAACTTTCTTGTGTTCATGAAGATTTTGACTCAGTGAATCTGTATGTTCCAGAAGATGAGTTCTTGATTAGAGTATATTTTGATCTCTCTTCTGTAACTCTTTTTCTCAATCCAATGATCCTGTATATCCCTTGCCTATCTTGTTGTATTGATCTGTTATTATTTCAAAAACATATTCTGTAGGATTATATCAGATTCTGACTTACATGGTCGTTACTCAGTCATAAATGACTTCCATAAATGACAACTGTCTCTGGGGAAAGTCCTAAGTAACATTCCTTTTAGCCTTCCTTGAAACTTGCATTATATTTCTTGAAACGGCTATAAAATCCTTTGCAATAAATGTAGGAAATAACTCTGAATGAATATGAATGAATTCCATAACTGTTCATGAATTTGAAATCTGAAAGCGTCGATCTCTCACAAAAATCGTCGAACTGAGCTCAGCTATCGTCGACCTGAGCTCAGAGATAGGATTTATACTAGAGAAAGAAAACATCGACCTGAGCTCTACGATTGTCAAACTGAGCTCAGCAACTTGGAAAATAGCTGAAGTCAGAGCGTCGATCTTAGCTCGAAGATCGTCGATCGGAGTTCGACGACTTGTAGAGTTGAGCTCAGAGAACGTCGCACTGAGTTCGACGTTTCATCGACCTGAACTCAACGAAAATTGCCTTTGTCTCAGCAATGAATCCTGATCTTTGAATGGTCTAGGGGGCAGCTCCAAACCTAAGTTCTAAGCCTTAGACTCATACTAAGTTGACCTTTTCAACTATATAACTAGGTCAAACCAATTTCCTAATAACATAGTGATCCTTGCCCAAATTAGTAATAGGGTGTTCCAACAGATTCTATCATCTCAACTCATCTCACCTGAGGATGTGCTCCAGTAGCGGTAGTAGGTGGTATCGGTATCTGCTCCTCAAGTCCTGCCTCCTCGACATGCTGGTCCATCTCCTCGGGCTCCTAAAATGATATGGTCACCGACCATTAGTCAAAAAGACTAAGTCGTTGTAAGACCCCCTTTTTTTTCTTTTTAAAACACGGGGTCTTAGGCCCAGAATCGCCACTTTGCAGTGACACCTTCACGTCCTGAAGGGTCATCACCACAAGGCGCCGTTTCTACCAGCCAAATTTGATCACAGAAAGGTAGCACAACAATTGAAGTAAGAGCAAGTCCACTGAAAGTAAATCACATATATAGAATAAAATCTCCACGAAGGGAGTGTCCACAGAATAACAATAATCAGAGTACTATAAATGCGGGCTTATGCCCGGTACATCATGTCCTCACTACAATCTCTCATGCGGAAGCAAAAACAGAAACTACTCAGGGTCGAGACTTACGGTCCCGACTGTATGAACTTCGGAGCTAGACTGCCCCATCTCCAAGTGCACCGGCCTCTGGGGCTGCTCCTCCATGCTGGGCTCAGCGATCCCCTAAATAATGCGGTTCAAAAACCGTTAGTCATAAAGACTAAGCCCTATCATCCCATACCCCTTCCCCCATGGCTCCTAGGTACCGAGCGGAGAGGAAGAAAGGGAAGGACATGAAGGTGGAGATTTAATCAAGAAACAGATGGCAGCGGAACTAATCTAGCAATTCTATAATAAATATGACAGAAACAGAAAGTAGGAAAGGTAACCTTAACTTATGTGCGAAAGCGCATAAGCCAAGGGATCTTCTGCAAGGATCCCATCGTATAGAGTGTCCCATACCACTTATACGTTGGGGTGTCGGTTATCAAACAGCAGCATATATTTATATTGAAATTAACCTTAATTTATAAACTTGCCCACACAAGCTTATAGACCAAGGGGTCATTTTGCAGGTCCTAATGTATAAGCGTCCCATACCACTTATACTTTAGGTGTCAGGGTTAAATGAATCGATTATGCTATGATATGCAAGTGGGTATGATGAAACATGCAAGTGTAACTCACACACCCGACTCTGTGCACACAGACCTTTAGTTCCCCCTTTCGGAGCCGTTACCTCCCAGGATACCTCCGTAGTGGCAGACGGAAGCGGTGGGTTGGGACTCGCCCACCTCTAAACCAGTAAAGCACTACCGGTCAGACCTATCGTACGCCTCAACGCTTGGTGCACTAAGAGGACGCCTGCGTACTCTTTCCGGCTGGCGCACCGGACTTCTGTTGGCGAAGTGCTAACCACACTTGCCTAGTAAGCGTATTGGCGTCGGTGCATCGACCCTCCAATACCGAAGACCCACCACCTTAATTTTCATTCCTTTTTATGCACATGCAAGTTTAATCGTAAACACACAAAAACCGAGCTGAAGCTCCCCGGACCATCCCGTCCGTCTCTTAACCAACCGAGCTAAAGCTCTCATCAATCTTCATGTGCCAACAATGTTTGTGAAAGGTGCAGCCCTAATTACTAAGTTACTCTTGTCAGTTTGTTATTACAGTTTACGTTAACCCAGGACTGCCCCCGGTATTCCCCGTGAAGGGCTCTCAAAGGGCACTAGGAACTATGATGGTAGCTGAAGCCCATCGTTCCCTTTCGCAAGGCACTTATTGTTATTGGTTGATCCCTTTTACCCATTCCCTCCTCATATTACGATAGACTATCCTAGGGTGATTTTTAACCTTCCTCTCTTCGGGAAAGACGATCTTTCGTCGAACCCGAGCACCTCTTAACTCCAGCTATCACTACTTCTCTCTACTCTTCATATCATCCTATTGTGCTATCATCCACAACTATACACCCGGACAAAATGACTAACTCCAATGACTTTCTCAGACCATGTCCTATTGCAATTCACAAATTTGCTATATGTAGACCAACCTAGACTATATGTCGAACCGGTTATGCAATGATCCCAAAAATCATCCAAATGCCCTAAATTATTTACTGGAAACTTATCATGATATAAATAGCCTAAGTCCAGAATGTGGTAATTTTCCTAATTTATCTGGCATTTAATTAATTTCCTCGAAAATCCCAAGGGCTACCGATTTAAACATGAACTACCCTAAGTTATCATGCAAGACGTCCAGAAAATTCATGATAAAAAGTAGGTTTTCTCAATAGGGTAAATCCAAAGTATCATAATTTTTCTATCATCAAAAGGGCGACAAAACTATTTTAGTAATATTTACTATCTTCCATTATTTATGAACCAAGTATAGAGAATATTCTTTCAAAAATTATAAATAATTTATAATATGCAGATAAAGGATTAAATATAACACTGGCCCAGTTTCATAATTTTTCAGTAATAAAATCATCCCTAAATAATTTTCAAAACATAGAACCCCTTTTTAACATTTGTGAAGGAAGTACTGGCTTTACTCAACTAAAAATTATAAAAAAATTCAAGGGTAACCATTCTGTCCTAATACATTTATTTTAAAGATTTCATGAGATTTCTATGAACAGAAAGGTACAAATAATTAAAACATCAATTGGGGTTATAATTAACTT
Organism: Platanthera zijinensis; assembly: GCA_039513925.1. Lineage (NCBI taxonomy): Eukaryota > Viridiplantae > Streptophyta > Magnoliopsida > Asparagales > Orchidaceae > Platanthera > Platanthera zijinensis. The sequence goes on along the minus strand of CM077082.1, from coordinate 122,080,129 downwards.
TATAAACAAAGTGCTAGAAATAAACATCATAAAATTCCAGTAAAATTTCTATAAATTCTACCCGCCTCAAAACTTACTCTACCCAAGTTTCACAGCTTTTAGATAAAGTTTAGTGATGGATTGTGCTTAATTAGTATTTTACCCTAAATCTAAGATTAGGGTTTCGAGATATCTACTTGTCTTCAAATCCTCCAAGATTCCATCCAGACAATTCTTGTCATGCTAGTGTCAACTTTATAGAGTTTCAAGGAAATACGAGGGCAATTGCCCCCATATCCTTCACAACCCTCAAAACCCTCCATCTAGGGTTTGAGTTTGGTTCCTAGGGTAAACCAACCCTAAACCACACCATTTTCTCCAAGTTGGTTATAATAACCCTTCCAAGTCAGTGGTCAAGATATCAGCCTCAGTTGAGGTGATTTGACCATTCCAACCTCTCGTGCACTTTTTACTCAAAAATGCCTCACTTTTGCCTAGTTAAGAATAGGTGAATCCCTAACCAAAACTCATCCAAATGAGTTGAAAATTTGTACAGAGCTAAGTTTCATAGCCATGGACCATTCACCAAAATTTTGGAGGGTTTGGAGGTTATTTGACTGCATAAATAAATTCCTCTATCTTTATTAAATTAAAACAAAAACTTTAGGCAAAGTGTCTCCAAAAATTCCCATTTTTGGACTTCCTTTAGATATAGCTAAGGTTAACCTCCTGCCCAAATTTTAGGTCATTTTTACAAGGGATGAAGCGTGGGCATCCATTTTAGTTTCTGACCAACCCTAGGTATAGCCCCCATTAAAACGGGTGCTGCGGTCAAACCGCTTACCCAAACAAGTTGAAACTAATTTTAAATTAATCTAGACTCGAAGGGCTACGACTTCCGTGACAGGTCATTTTTCCTAAATCAGCCTCTAAGTGCCTCAATTTACAGTCTCAAAATATACTCAAATAATTTAACTTTTCATTATGTACTATATACATAATATATATATTTTAAATTGATTTTACTGTTCATCTTCTACAGAAACCCGAAAACCAGAACACAGAAAACCCATATTTCCTATAGCACTTTCGTGATCCGTCGCTGGCTATCCGGTCACTTCCCTGGCCAACCTCCACCACCACCACCTCCGTTGAGGCGATGGCTATCGGTCGGCGGTGGTTTGGCCGCCGGAGGTGGCGGTTTCCGGCGAACTCAAAACAATATTTTTCCATGGTTTTCCATGAAAACACGAGGTTGGTTCGGCTCCTTTGAGCACGTACTTCATTTCTAAGAACCTAAGATCTACCCATAAGAGAAGAAGTAGAGGAGGACCTTGTTCGCGGTGTGAAGGCGAGATGAACGTCGGATTATCATGGCGTGGTGATGGCGTTCCCGAACTTCTCCTACGGCAAGAGCAAAAATCTGAATTTGTTTGATCGAGCATGTAACCTTCTCATCTTGCTTTAAGGGGTCTTTTATAGATCAGCAAGTGGGGAGGGGAAAGAGGTAAGCAATTATGGTCATGAAGGCTCCTCTTAATGGTGTTTCGGTTATGGTAGAGGCAGTTGAAACGCTGGAAACGAAGAGGTGTTTGCCAGGTGGCGATTTCCTATTGGACCAACATTTCCTTATTTTATTAAATAATTAGAGTAGGAAACGACCCATAAATTCTCCTGGTGTAACTTCCCATACCAGCATTTATTACCACGCGTGTCAGAATAATTTCTGGCCTGAACCGGCGTTTCGGCCTCTGTCACGGGCGTGACATGTCAGTCACGGGCGTGACAGACCTGCATGGAAAACTCTGAGTTCGACGATCGTTTTCCTGAGATTGACGATCGTCAAAGGGGGTCACGCCCTTGGTCACGGGCGTGACACCTTGGTCACGGGCGTGACAGGGTCAAGTCTGCAAATTCCGCGCTCGGCGATCGTCTCGCTGAGATCGACGATTGCCGAAGAGGGTCACGCCCTAGGTCACGGGCGTGACACCTGGGTCATGGGCGTGACAGGCCCGGGCTGCAAGTTCGACGATCGTCTTACGGAGATCGACGATCGTTGAAGGAGTCACGCCCCAGGTCACGGGTGTGACAGACCCGGGTTTCAAATTTGACGATCGCCTTACGGAGATCGACGATTGTCGAAGGAGTCACGCCCTCTGTCACAGGCGTGACACATAGGTCACGGGCGTGACCAACCCGTGACCCGAAATCTCAGTCGATGTACTTTAATTCTTGGGCTTCTAGGGTTCTCTCACGACAGACCGACTCCTAGGGGTCTAGCCGAAAATGGGATGTTACAGTCGTTTCCTCCGCACCTCGCCCTGCAGCTCCTAGGCACCGAGCGGGAGGATGAAGCGGAGGATAATAAGGGGTAACAAAAGTGGAAGCAGATGACAAGAGCTAACTAGAAGTTTTAATAGGTATTAACATTCTACTCTAGCAGTTTCAAGTATATAGTACAGGTAAGTAAAAAGCGGTACTAGTAAATAAAAAGCAGTGCTAGTAAAGGAAGAAATTAAAGTAATGAAGGAAAGTAAAACTACACTACCACTACACTACCATCACAGAGCGTACCTTAACTTATAAAGATGCCCATACAAATTTATAAGTTTATATTTCCAGGAATTGTAACTTATTATATAAAAGAGCCCATACTAATTTATATGATAAGGATTTATGAAGCATATGCCCTAATATGAATAAATGTTATGATGCAAATTATGCAGCAGGCAAGTGCAACTCACACACAACGACTCCGTGATCACGGACCTTTAGTTACCACTTTTCGAGAGCTAGCATCACTCTCAGGTACCGCCGTCGTGGCTCCGGCAGCAGCGGATCGGGCTTCTCCGCTTTCTAGGCGGGTATACACACTACAAGGCCAAGACCTCTCCTGTACGCCTTTATACACCGACAAGTGCACTCTAGAGTCTCTGCGTACTAATTGCTAGCTGCCTGCTAGACTTTTAGGTCGGGTATACGTCTTCAGGGATTGTCTGCCTGACCGCAGTATTAAACAACATACTGGCCCTTCCACCCGTACACCTCACCCGAGTCACCGTACTGCCATCGGTGTGACGATTGGCCCAGTACCGCATGACCCACCACCATTTATGCACATGCAAGTATTTCATCTCAAGCCTCCAGCTCGTTGGATCAACCTATCCTGATTCCTCCAACCCTTCCTGGGTGAGCAAGTAAACCAAACACTTCCTTCCAACTCTACACGGGTAAGCAAGTTGTCGACAGACTCCAAGTCCCTTCAACTCGGCATGAGTGAATATATAACTCATCAATTCCCTCCAACTCAGCACGGGTGAGCAAGTAGTAAATAGACTCCAAGTCCCTCCAACCCGACACGAGTGAGAACAAGTACAGTTTACTTAGCCTATTAGGCTACTCTTGCCTACTGGTTATTATACTTAGTGAATTAGGGTTAATCCCAGGACTGCCAAGGGTATGCCCAATGAAGGGGTCTCGGGGGAACTAGGAACAAAGATGGAATTAAAATCCAAAGTTCCCTTTCGCAAGGATAATTACTTTTAGTTGATGTCTACCCATAATCCACACTCAACTCTCATTATTACTCTTAGTTGACCCTAATGACTTAAGTTATTATCGAGAGGGCGACGGTCTTCCGCCGACCTCCATTCCAGTTGTTACCCAATGACTTGCACTTTTAATATCGTCACTAAGATAACACTAACCACCAGGGTCATACTTCCAATCGTGTTCTCTAGCTCAATTGTCGATCTATCCCCTGGTGGGCCTATAGTATAACCTACTTTTACTATGCGTAGCCCATGACCTAACTCCACCCCGGAATCCAACTTCTAATTCCTTGACCCATATGTCTCAAATTATTTATCCTAGGGTGGTATGGGCCTATATGATGACCATGATGATTTTCATAATTTTCCCAATTATTTAAACCATTAATTAATTTCTTCAAATAATCCTTCAAGTCATTTAACACATGGAGTATATCATATCATAATCCTACTGATGTGATAAATTTTTCTGACCTATAACATAGTGAAATATCATTGTCTTCCAAGATTTATAATTTTCCTTTAAGTATTTCTTTTTATTCCTTAATTAATACAAAATCATCATAATTTTCATTTTACAAAGGAAGTATAAGGAATTCAATTACAAAAATTCTAGGAAAATTACAGAGCATATAAGACATTAATTTAAGACTAATGAAAGAGTTTCATCAACCTCTATGGTGTAATGGCCTAACAAATCCCATTCTTAAGTATTTACGAAAATGCCATTATGTAGATTTAAAAATTATCAGTACCTCCATAAATTCTGAGATAATTATACAAGACTAATAATATAATTATACAACACTAGGAATATTTCCAAATTTTTATGATATGTATTTCCATCAATTCATGAATAAATGCAATAAGGGTAAAATGGTCATTTCAAGGTATTTTACTCCAGAAGTTCTCAAACAGAAGGATCAAATTTTACTAAGTCAATTATAACCTTCTTTTTAACTTGGCAAAGTTTGAGGATTTTTTCATGAACAAAACCTATTTTCTATATTTATTTTCCAATAAGGACTATATTTTCAAAATTCCAAATAATGAGATTTTTGATTCCAAAAATCCGATAATTAATCTGAGGGGTGAAATTTACCCTAATGAACCACTAGATTCAAATCCATGAATTTTGGATGCCTCAACTAGGCTGAATGCACAACATTTCATTTCTTGCTATTTGCACCCCAAGGCTATAAGTAGCCAACACATTCAAGTGGATTACACGAACATGCAGTGATCCAAATGTGCTGAAATTTTTATCACGCACCAAGGATGTTCTCAAGGACTTACCACCAAAATTTTGGGCCATTTGGAGGTATATAACTCCAATTATTTCATTTATTTAGTTTTTGATATTATGAAAAAAACTATAGGCAAAGTTGTCCCAAAAATTCTCAATTTTTGGCAGGGTCTAAGTATGCCCATATAAGCCACATGCCCAAAATTTCAGGCCATGTGGACCTCTGGTTTGGCAGGGGCTTAGGTTTTAGTTTCTGACCTAGCCTAGGACCAGTCCTAGGAAAAATTCCCTACAGGCCAGACCACTAAACCAAAACCAAAGTTTAGGGTGTTATTTTAAAGGTAAAACATCAGGATACATTTTTTATTCAGATGTCAAGATCTGGTTAAGCTTATAAGTACCCTAAATATCACATGCAATCTGATTGTAATTGTGTGACAGATTATTACATTTCATAATGTTTAATACTATATCATTTATATATATAAATTGCACGAATCCTAAAGCCAAATGAATGGCATCTGGTTATCTTACCCAATGGTTCAACGGCTAAGATCGAGCCGACCTAGGGAATATTGCGGGGCCGTTTACGACCACCTGAGGCGGCGCCACTGCCGGCCAACGGTGCCACCACCTTCACGGTGGTGGTGGCCATCTTTTGCCGGCGGTAAGACGGCGGAGGCGGCAGCGCCGGCGATCCCGAGAGGTGGCGATTTCTCGGAAAAATCAAGATTTTCTCACATGGAATCGGGCTCAATTGAGCCCGATATCTCCCCTAGTTGATCTAGGATTCTTGTACGGGTAGAGGTGAGGCGAAACGGACCTGAATGGAGGCTCGGCGGCGAACTTGGCGGCGGTATGGCATGGCGGTGGTGCTCCGGCGATCTCCTGCTCAAAAGCTCGATTCTCCACCGTTTTCGTTGCTCCAGCACTCGATTTCAATTCTTTTTCTCTCTCTGAAGTTGATGGAGGGGATAATTGGGGCTGGGGTGGGGTATATGAGGAGATACAACCAAGGTGAGCTCGGGCTCAGCCTTGGTTGCTCCGCCCATGGCTGCCAAGTGGTCCTCCTGCTTCTAAACCTCTCTGGAATTGCTTGGACAGTCAGCCAACAGCTTTTGGGCAGAAAGAGCCAAGGCCAAGTGGCCTCCATCCCATAAATCCTCCTTCTCTCTCCTACTTTAGGTGAATTCCCCATAATGCCCCCTTGCATGCACTCTCTCCTCATTTTGGGGGTTAGGAGATGTCCTTGTCCACTTGGGCTGGTCATGGGCCAAGTTTGGTGGGCTTGGCCCAAGGGAAATGGCTTGGGCTCCTATTTTCATCTTTTAGGTCAAATCGTTGACTTTGTTGACTTGGAGAGTTGACTTGGTCAACATGATGAGTAGGCTGACCCCACTTGATGGTCATGAGCCCAATGGCACCATCCAACTTGGTTTGGGTCAAGGGGGTGCCCTACTTAGGCTAATTGGGCTTATGAGTGTGGGTTTGACCAAATTAGGCCCAAGGTTGACTTTGGTTAACTAGGGTCAAAGTATTGACCTAGTGACATGCCCTAGGGTCCACTTAGATTGTTTTTAGGGTTAGGGCAATGTGGTGGGGTCATGGTGTGGCTAGGGTCCTTATTTAGGCTAGTTTTACCTAGTTTGACTTTGTCCTATAGTGGGCCCCACATGGCTACAACCCACTACCTAGGGTCAAACCTAGCTAATTTCCCTAAAACCCACCCCATGCCTAAACCAATCTAAGTTAAGGGGTCTAGAAGTAACATGAGATGTTACAAATCCTATAAACAAAAAAAATAATTTCGTCCCCGAAATTTAAGTTCAGGTCTACGGGGTTCTACTTGTAAGAATTTTAAGCAACTTTAAAATATAATTAAAAGTACCTGATACAAATAGCTCAGGGTATTGCTCCAGCATCAGTTCCCTCGGCTCCCAGGTGTGCTCCTCCCATCCATGGTTGGACCACAACACCTTCACGAGAGGGACCTTCTTCTTCCGCAACACTCGGACGGCCGTATCGTCAATCCGGATCGGCTCCAATCTAACTGATCTGTCAGGCTCTACTGGTCCGGCTGTAGTAGTAATGTGCTGCCCCGGCCGAAGGAGAGCTATTCATAAGGAAGAGACATGGAAGACGTCATGTAAGGTACTCAACTCCGGTGGCAGCTGCAGTCGGTAAGCCAAGGGGCTGATCCGCTCCAGGATCAAGTAAGGCCCCATGTATCGCGGACTGAGCTTCTTGTGCCTCCGCACCCGAGAGACATCATGTACTGGACGTATCTTCAGGAAAACCCTGTCCCCAACCTGTAACTCCACCTTCCGGTACTGAGCATCATAGTACTTTGTCTGCCTGCTCTGTGCCTCCAATAGCCGATCCCTGATCAAACGAATCTGGGCCTCCATATCTTCCACAAAATCTGATCCGAGAGCTCGAGTATCCACATCATGAACCCAAGATAGCGGTGTCCGGCACTTCCTCTCATAGAGTGCCTCATAAGGAGCCATCCCAATGCTGGCCTGGTGGCTGTTGTTGTACGAGAACTCAATCAGTGGCAGTAGCCTCTCCCAAGGCTTCCCTGTATCCAATATACATAGCCTGAGCAGGTCCTCCATAGTCCGGATCATCCGTTCCGTCTGACCATCGGTCTGCGGATGGAAGGCAGTGCTAAAGGTGAGTCTGGAACCCAAGTAAGCATGAACTGCCCTCCATTCCCTGGAGGTAAAGCGACTGTCTCGGTTCAAAACAATAGACCTTAGGACGCTATGGTATCTGATGAACTGCTCCACAAACACTCTCACCAACACAACAACTGGAGAATCCTTTCTGACCGGAATGAACCGCGCTACCTTGGTAAGTCTGTATACAATAACCCAGATGGAATCGTGCCCAGAGTGGGAGCGAGGCAATCCGTGAACAAAATCCATGCTAATGTCCTCTAACTTCCACTCTGGGACTGGCAGTGGCTGTAATAGACCACCCAGGCTCTTGCACTCGGCCTTTACTCGCTAGCAGGTCTCGCAGTGTGTCACAAAATAGATGATCTCCCTCTTCATCCCTGGCCAGTACATGGTTCGTCGTAAGTCAGCCCACATCTTGGTGATGCCGGGATGCACTGAGTATCTGGAGCAGTGTGCCTCTCTGAGGATGTCATCTCGGATACCATCTCCTTCTGAAATGTACACTCGACCACGAAATCGAAGAAGATCATCCTACAGTGTGTAGTCCTCATATTTGCCCCCTTTCAGGGTGCCGAAAATAGTCTCTAAATTAGCATCCAATCTCTGATGTGTAACTATACGCTCCCGGATGTCATCGTCACTGATCAAAGAACTCAAGTACTCTCTGTATACTACTGGCTCGGCCTCCGAATCCATGGTAATGTGAATATCCTCCATCATGCGAAGCAGCTCTATAGACTTCATCTGAGGCTCCGGTCCAGAGGTGCCGATTCTCCTGCTCAAGGCATCCACAACAGTGTTCGCCTTCCCCGGGTGATAGTGCATCTCATAGTCATAATCGCAGAGGAACTCAAGCCATCTCCTCTGGCCCAGGTTTAGATCCTTCTGCGTGTCAATGTACTTGAGATTCTTGTTGAAAGTCCACCTAGTGCCAACTAGCTTCACCTATGGGGGGGGATAGGTGTCTTGTGGGGTTTTTGTGGAATTAAAAACTGTACCTGCACAAGTAAATCAAACAACACAGCATAGAAAAGAACACAGGCAAGTTATAGTGGTTCCCCGATTTGGGTACGTCCACTCTCCCTCTACGACCTATCTCCCAACTGGGGATGACTCGGTCACTTCACCAACAGAATTGAAATCCAATCCTTGCACTAACGGAAGGAACCCTTCGACACGTAGGAGTCACTACTCCCACACGGCGGGTTGCACCCAACCCTTACAACTAGGAACCAACCGTTCCTTTACAATGAAAAAGGAAATAGAATGTATAAGAAATACAAACAACTTGTGGAGATCAAGGTGTCTCTCATCGTTAGACGACGTGTTCTTGACGTCGACGAAGAGTCCACGACCGTAGATCTTTCTTGGAAAGGATCTCCTCTAGATCGACGGCTTCAATGAATGAGGCGGTGATGCTATGTAGATCCAATCTTCTTAGCTAAGCCGGCAAGGTCTACCAACGGTCAATCTTGGATCAATCGTCTCAATTGATTCCGATTGGGATAGTTTTCCCGATCTACAAATCAAGAGACAAGGGTTCTCAAGAAGGGCACGCGAGACGCGTTGCGAGGGAGAGCTTCTGTCGCCGGGAGATGAGGAGGAAACCTCAATCAGCGGTGGCGACCACCTAGCACGAGCGGCGCAACAGTCGGACGGAGCTCCGCGACCTAGGTTTTGACGGCCGCTCGTTCTTTTCTTCGCTTCTCTATTCGTTATCGTACTGTTCAAAAATACCTGTGTATTTATACATTAGGTCATCAAGATGACCGTTGTGTACCCCACCAAAGAGAAGCCCTAAGACCGGTTCAAAATACCGCTGGTAACATGGACCGGTCCAGAATGTGTCGGAAATTTGCCCAAGTCAAATTCGGCGAGAATCGTAGGTGATTCTCGACGAATCGGCGAGAATTACCTACGATTCTCACCGAATTCTACTTAGCAGAATTCTGGCTGCACTGATATAGAAGCGGGGAGAATCGGCGGGAATTACACTTGATTCTCGCCGAATCGTCGAGAATGCAAACTCATTCTCGACGAATCGGCGAGAATCACTTAGTGATTCTCGACGATTCTGCCTCAGAGAAATTTCCGGCGGCGTTGAGACTGCCGGCTCCAACCGGCGAGAATCATCTAGTGATTCTCGACGATTTGGACTTAGACGATTTCTCGTCTTTCCACTCATGAGCTGGTCTTTGGCCCATCCTTGCTCCTTGTCTGCTCTTGATATTTCATGACCCTGTGCTTGGAAGTAAGTACACTCCAATAGAGAGAGTACACGTAAGCCAACACACTGATCTGCTCAACGAGGGATTACATTGTGCAGACCCGTGTATATTGACCTACTGCACCCTGACATTGGTGTGTACTTAGCGATGAATAGCTGCAAGCACAACTAGAAGGATTTCATCAAATACAATTTGAATTCATCTTAGCTTGACAGGAGGCTTCCTCAAATCCTGGTGATTGTGGATACAATACCCAATAATCTCCCCCTATTTGAAGAAGCCAAAATCCTACTAGCTAAGATGAATTTCAACAACCAAGATAATAAGTGCATTAAACCAAGAGAACGATAATGAGAGAAATCAGACTAATATGAGAGCCAATCAACAAATCACATATATATATATATAGATATCCACATTAAATGTTCATAATTTTACATGATAGTGAAAATCAAAACGTAACGAAGGCACTAGCTAACACCCTAGAGTTCTTTATCCTTAGCTATCTCTTCTTTAAATTGCTGAGCCAAGAACTTTCTGCTTTGCCGCTCAAAATATTCTTTGGGCTTTGGATAGTATCTCGGAGGGGGAGCTATGTTTGCCACCGTATTGGTCCTGACGAATAGGTTTCTTTTGGCTTCATACATTTTGTGCAGCTCCCACTCGTATTGACTATACACATCATTCCTTTTAACTTGCCCCCCTTGGTGTAGTGCAAAGGTTTCCAATATGATACTTTTTGAGACTGGGCTCCACCTTTCATTACGCACTTCATCTTCCTTCAGTCTGATCTTCTTTTCTGTTGGTGTTTCCTTTGAAGTTCCTTCTTGGATTTGCCTTTTGCCTTTAGCTTTTATAAGTGCTTCCTGATCAAACCAGCTTCTTCGCTCAGCCCTTGCAGCAGCCTTCTTTGACTCGGCTTCACTCAATAGTACTTCTTCAGTCCTTATTTCTTCCTCAGCAGCATCAGCTAAGCCCTCATCCTCTGGCGGGGAAACATGGACATGTATGCCCGATGCCTGCCGTACGAGCTAGTGGGCCGTTTCAAACACATACCTATTAGACCGAGCGAAGTTTTCGATTATCAATTGTTGAAGCCCCGCCATCTTAGCTTTAAACTCCTCCTCCCCCTTTTTGGCTTCGGCGGCTATAGAGTTTGCGTAAGAATGCAGGGATGTATCAATGTGCTTCACAGTTTTACCAAATTCATCCAGCAGTGTCTTCTGATTTTCGTTCAACGTCACCATGTTGGCATTAAACTTTTGGATGTTATCTGCCACAACATGTGTATTATTATTGACCACTTCCAGGTCATCAGTGTTCTTTTTCAGTCCTTTCATTAGAAGAGAGACTGTTGTGCCTGCCTCTGTATATTTTTCTTCAAATTTCTCATCCATCTCATCTAGCTTATGATTGATTTGTACTACATTCTTGAGCATGAGATCCTCAGATTTCTTCATTCTCTTCAGCACTTTGTTTTGGGCTTTCTCAAACTTATCTTTAAGCTCATCCAGCATCCCTTGGACAATGTTTACCGTATGATTTGCTATACTTGCTTGAAGTGGAGGAACCTTAGGCACGCCCTGGTCTGTCTCCTCAGCGGAGGCACTGGGTGAGCTGGACACTAGAATAGATTCCACGGGGGGAATACCGGCATCCACTGTAGGATGTTCCGGATTGTTCACAGAGGGTTGCTGGGAGGGCTCCCCCTCCATTCTTGCATCCAATCTCTCAGGTACTTGTTCCTCAAATGGAACATCAGCATCCTCCCGAGAATCCACCCCTTTATCCCTCTCAGGTACTGCTTCCACCTCCTCAGTTTCCATGTTCTCAGTCTTATCGGCCATATAATTCATATCTTCCTCTTCCTCCTCTTCCTCCTCCTCATCAGCCACTTCATCTTCCACCACCTCCTCACTATCTTCTTACACAGTCTCAACCGCATCTCTAGCTATCTGAGAGATGTCAGATATGATATTATCAGAAGCGGGTAGAGGCTCCCCCTCAGTTCCTGCAGTCAGTGCATCAGGAACTTCACTGGGAACTGCCACAGAATATGCAGGAGCACTGGTGTCCTCAACTGGAGATGCTTCTTGGTCTATGTCCACGGCAACCGGCCCTATTCGACGCTCCCACCGGTCGAATATGCTTGAGTCCATCTTTTTCAAATAGTGCAGGGGCACTCCTTTGTTCATGTCAAATTTATCTCCGTCCAGCTGATTAAGATAGAGACTTATTATTCTACCAAAGCTTGGGGATCGGAGAGTGTCTTTAATTTTCTCAAAGAGCATGGCTCCCCAGTTGAACCTTTTTCTACAGACAATCGCCACCAGAGTCTTGAACATATCCCCTGAGATATGGTCGTGTGATCCAGGTTTGCAAATTAGAACCTTCCCAATGATGTCTGACAGCAGTTTCCCCTCCTCGTTCATGTCTTTTCTCTTTATTGACCTTGTCCCCCTGGACAGTCCACAGAATGATAGGGTCCTTGTTCTATCATGTTCCTCTAGGTAATCTTCTTGCTCAGAACTGGATAGCTGCAGGCATTGGGTCAGCTTCCTTGCAGACATCTTAATCTTTGCCCCAACAACCTTACTCTTGATGTATGTGTCTTCATTTCGGAGTTTGGCTGTCGCGAAGAACTCCATGACTTCCTTGTCCAGGATTTTGCAAGGGTGCTCCAGTACGAAAGTGAGTCCCGCTTCCTCAAGCATAATGATGATATTTCTGAATTCATCTGAGGCATGGGAGAACCCAGTTCGCACCAACTCGCATCCGGTGACCAGGCCGGCAGTAGTCCTTGGAGCCATTGCAAACCTAGGGAGGGATTTCCCAAGTCTAAATCTAATCAGAAACCACGAGAGTGAATACCAAAGCTACACTAAGCTTAAATCACTATAATGGACAAGATAAGGTTACCTAATGCGGAGAGGAAGAGGGAGTTCCGGTTGCTTCACCAGGGAGACGACGGACCACCCGAAGAAACTCCCGACAATGATCCGCGGTGAAGCCTGGACGAACACCCTAGTTACGAGCGGGAAGGCCTACGGGATTCAGAGTTAGGTCAACACCGGCTCACGAAGATGGAAATCGCCGGGAGGAGAGGATCGGTGGGATTCCTGCGGGGAGGTCTCGGCGAATATCGGAAGTCGAAGAGTCGGCGGGAATTAGAATACCAGAAGGTTTGATTGTTGGGTATATATATATGTAGACCGGGTTTATCTATGTATAACTTCAGTTCGATGGGAATGACTTTAGTTCGACGGAAATCGCCGGGATTCCTAATTTACGTCTTTGTCAAGGGTTGGAAAGGATTCAAAATGTTTGTTTCTTAATCCAAGTATGTTTCAACACACCACACGGCTTAGGAGGCACATCAACTTTGGTTTACCTAACCCAATAACAGTGGCTAGCAAATTTCATAAGTTATTTTTAGATCGATAAACGCAAGATCCTTGATGTCAGTTATCATTCTCAGTGATTCCCAATGACGTATCTTCTCAATTTTCCGAGGGCGAACTTGTACCTGATGATGTCAGACTAATCTTTACTAATGAAACTAAAGGTTATCTCACAATTTTACTCCTTCCCTAGGTGAAGGAGCACATGTGAAGAATTCTCCATATGACCATTTACTTTCAAAAAGTGGGAATTTATTACTTAGTGAGGATATGTAAACATACATATATACATATATGGAACTATTTATGCATTATGGCTCAAACATTTAGGCGAATTGCAATTACCTGTGATAACAGGATGTATCATTTATATCATCAGCACAAGACACATCAGGAGGTCAACTGACATGTGCCTGTGTTGATGGCACTGCTCCTATTCCATATACTTTTTACACGTCATTCTTGGAGCATCTCCTGTCAGGTTCCCATCAGGTTTACGGGAACCTAGACTACCCTGCAAGAAAGAGTTATCTTTCATTAGGAACCCAATAAGTATTGGGTCCTAGGTTCTTGTCAGCATAACAATTTGAATGCCTTCCCACTGGAATCCTGGTGGGAGGGATAACTTTGCCTCGAGGATGTGGATATGCCCTTGCCCTTGACACAGAGGGGTTGTGCCAACAATCTATGGCAAAGTGACCCACGTTGCCACAGCACCAACACTCGTGAATGTTGTATCTCCGTTTCTGACCAGATCTGTTGACTGAGGTAGTCATGATCTTAGGTCTAAACGGGATAAAGCCGGTTCTGCTCACAAAATTGCCTTTTCCACCGTGACACATGGGAGGGTGGAAAGAATGCTTGTGGTGAGTGTCAAGTGGCCTTGGAGGTGGTGCCTTCCTTTCAGTCAGCACGCTTCTAGAGGCCCCATGGGTACTTACCACATTTTTCCTGACCCCCCTTTCCTGTGTCCTAGGGTGGAAAGTATTGCAGTGAGAGCTGGTTCCGGTAGATTCATGATGAGTTGGGGCTGAGGCCGAGAATACAAAGGGCTCAGGATGAGCCTTGAGTATTCTCTCCGGGGTAGCCATGACAGCTCTGGCACTATGGGTATTTCCACATAAGGGTTGATCATTCTTGTAGTGACCATGGTTGTTCCTATGGTCATACCTGAATGCATGATGTGTTCCCTTCCTGCTCGGGGTGGGGGGTCTGTACACAGTTTCCCCATTTCTCCATGAATTAACGATTTGGGAGATCCACCCATTTTCTGCTTTTCTTTTGAAAGCACCTATCTTGGAAAAGTTAGAAACAATCCTCTTCTCGGTCTCTAGACGACTCTCTAGATCCGAGATCTTTGAGTCCTTTACCTTGATGGATTCCAATTGGAGATTCATCAAGGTCTTCAGCTGTGCAATCTCCTTAGCTTGCTCCTACACAAGTAAGTTGCTCTTCTGAAGGGCACTCTCAAGGGAATCAGGATTTTTAATCTTTTGATTGATGCTATCCGTATCCCTTGCATCTCTGGAAGGACTACCCTCTGAATTGTTCCTGTCTTCAGTAACTTCAAGAGGAGGGGGGCATGAGGAATAAGTTACCTGCTCCTGGCTTTGATGTTCAGGGTTACCGTTAATATCGGCAGAGACTGTTGAGTCAGCTTCATCAGAACTGCTTTCCTCAACTTCTTCTTCAGTTTCTGACAAGGACACAGGAGCCCTGATACTGAGAAATTGGTCATCACTTTCTTCTTCAGAAATGCTGACCCCCATATATGCCTCATCCTCTTGCTGGCGACTTATCCCTGTTCTGTCTGATCCCTCCATGAGGTCTTATACAGTTTGCACAAGGACATGGCCGTCCTACACTTTTCAAGTCTTGACCGGGAAGGTCCAGTCCAGACATCCAGGATGATTTTACGAATCACTTTATCCAAGTTGAATAGAGAGAATTCAATCTCAGACATTTCGGTAGTCTCCTTGGGGATCTGCATATCCTTTCCAGAGCAGGAGGCCTTCATGGGAATGAATGGACCCTCTTCCAAGATGATTGATGCGCGAGGGTCGATGGCCTCCAAATAAAAAGATACCCTCATCTTCCAGATGGGATAATAGTCCTTTGTGCACGCGGGGAGTCTAAGAGGAGAGATATCATATTCCAGCTCCATTCTGGTTGACACCGGTGGTAGGATTATCCTCAAGGTGTGAACCTCTTTGACGAGGAACCTCCTTCTGATACCACTTAAAAGTCCACCTAGTGCCAACTAGCTTCACCTATGGGGGGGGGGGGGGGTATAGGTGTCTTGTGGGGTTTTTGCGGTTTTAAAAGTGTACCTGCACAAGTAAATCAAACAACACAGCATAGAAAAGAACACAGGCAAGTTATAATGGTTCCCCGATTTGGGTACGTCCACTCTCCCCCTATGACCTATCTCCCAACCGGGGATGACTCGGTCACTTCACCAACAGGATTGAAATCCAATCCTTGCACTAACGGAAGGAACCCTTCCACACGTAGGAGTCACTACTCCCACACGGCGGGTTGCACCCAACCCTTACAACTAGCAACCAACCGTTCCTTTACAATGAAAAAGGAAATAGAATGTATAAGAAATACAAACAACTTGTGGAGATCAAGGTGTCTCTCTTCGTTAGACGACGTGTTCTTGACGTCGACGAAGAGTCCACGACCGTAGATCTCTCTTGGAAAGGATCTCCTCTAGATCGACGGCTTCAATGAAGGAGGCAGTGATGCTATGTAGATCCAATCTTCTTAGCTAAGCCGGCAAGGTCTACCAACGGTCGATTTTGGATCAATCATCTCAATTGATTCGGATTGGGATAGTTTTCCCGATCTACAAATAAAGAGACAAGGGTTCTCAAGAAGGACACGCGAGACGCGTTGCGAGGGAGAGCTTCTGTCACCAGGAGATGAGGAGGAAACCTCAATCAGCGGTGGCGACCACCTAGCACGAGCGGCGCAACAGTCGGACGGAGCTCCGCGACCTAGGTTTTGACGGCCGCTCGTTCTTTTCTTCGCTTCTCTATTCGTTATCGTACTGTTCAAAAATACATGTGTATTTATACATTAGGTCATCAAGATAACCGTTGTGTGCCCCACCAAAGAGAAGCCCTAAGACCGGTTCGAAATACCGCTGGTAACATGGTCCGGTCCAGAATGTGTCGGAAATTTGCCCAAGTCAAATTCGGCGAGAATCGTAGGTGATTCTCGACGAATCGGCGAGAATTACCTACGATTCTCACCGAATTCTACTTAGCAGAATTCTGGCTGCACTGATATAGAAGCGGGGAGAATCGGCGGGAATTACACTTGATTCTCGCTGAATCGTCGAGAATGCAAACTCATTCTCGACGAATCGGCGAGAATCACTTAGTGATTCTCGACGATTCTGCCTTAGAGAAATTTCCGGCGGCGTTGAGACTGCCGGCTCCAACCGGCGAGAATCATCTAGTGATTCTCGACGATTTGGACTTAGACGATTTCTCGTCTTTCCACCCGTGAGCTGGCCTTTGGCCCATCCTTGCTCCTTGTCTGCTCTTGATCTTTCATGATCCTGTGCTTGGAAGTAAGTACACTCCAATAGAGAGAGTACACGTAAGCCAACACACTAATCTGCTCAACGAGGGATTACATTGTGCAGACCCGTGTATATTGACCTACTGCACCCCGACATTGGTGTGTACTTAGCGATGAATAGCTGCAAGCACAACTAGAAGGATTTCATCAAATACAATGTGAATTCATCTTAGCTTGACAGGAGGCTTCCTCAAATCGTGGTGATTGTGGATACAATACCCAACACTTGTGATCTGAATAGATATCACAATGGATCCCATATAAGTAGTGTCTCCATGTCTTGAGGGAGAATACCACAACCCCGAGCTCGAGATCATGTACTGGATAGTTATGCTCATGCTTCTTCAACTATCGCAAAGCATAAGCGATAACGTGTCCATGCTGCATCAGGACAGCACCCATCCCCTGATAGGAGGCATCTGTATAAATCTGGAATCCTTTACTCCCAGATGGGAGTGCAAGGATGGGGGATGAAGTGAGTCGGTCCTTCAGCTCCTGAAAAGCCGCCTCGCACTGCTCTGTCCAAACAAACACCGCATCCTTCTTCGTCAAGGACATGAGAGGGAGGGCTATCCTCAAGAACCCCTCCACGAACTTGCGATAATAACCTGCTAAACCCAAGAAACTGCGGATGTCTGGCGTTGTCTTTGGTCGTGGCCAATCCCGCACTGCCTCTACTTTGGCTGGATCTACTGCCAATCCAGCCCCGCTGATAGTATGCCCCAGGAAATCGACCTCCTACATCCAAAACTGGCACTTCGAGAACTTGGCATACATCTAAAACTCCCTCAGTCTCTGTAAAACCTGTGCCAAGTGCCCGGTATGCTCCTCCTGAGTCCAAGAGTAAATCAGGATGTCGTCGATGAATACTATGACAAAGCGATCAAAATAAGGTTCGAACACACGGTTCATGAGCGTCATAAATGCCGAGGGGGCATTTGTGAGCCCAAATGGCATGACCGTGAATTCGTATAATCCATAACGTGAGCCTAATGCTGTCTTCGGTATATCTTCCTCCCGGATGCACAACTGATAATAGCCGGATCGTAAATCTAGCTTAGAGAACCAGAAGGCTCCCTGAAGCTGATCAAACAACTCATCTATCCGGGGCAACGTGTAGGTGTTCCGAACCGTCAACCTGTTCAATTCACTGTAATCTATACAAAGTCGAAGGGATCCATCCTTCTTCTTTACAAATAAAATCGGTGCTCCCCACGACGACGAACTCGGCCGCACAAATCCCGAATCCACTAACTCCTGAAGCTGTATCCTGAACTCTGCCAGCTCCCTGGGAGCCATCCTATAAGGTGCCCGGGACACTGGTCTCGCTCCCGACACTAGCTGAATTTTGAAGTCCAGATCTCGAGCCGGTGGTAGTCCGGGTAATTTCTCCGAGAATATGTCGGAGAAATCCCGGACCACCGGGATATCGGCTATGGAACTCTTGACTGTCGCCATCTCGAAGCATATGAGGTATACCTCCTCACCCTGCTCGTAGGCCTTGACAGCCTGTATAGAAGATAAAGATATATGGGGGATGGGACAGATACCTTCGATGGTGACATAAGAATCTCCATGTCTGAGTGTAATCTTCTTCGTGGGGCAGTCGATCTGGGCATTGTTCCAATGGAGCCAGGTCATGCCCAAAATCAGATCGAAATCCGGCAATCTCAAGATCTCCGTCAGAGCCTCAAATGCCTTGCCCCCGATCTCGGCCTCCATATTACAGCTATCTGTGCTCCGAAGATCCGATCTGTCAGGGAGGCGCACCCTCATCTCTAGGCCAGGGAACCTCTCCACACCCTCAAGTCCTTCGATAAATTTGTCTGACACGAATGAGTGGGACGCACCCGTGTCGAAGAGGGTGTGGGCGGGCTTACTGCTGATCATGACTATCCCTGGGTTTTGTTTGAGTTCAAAGATAAAGATTACTTCTAATGTTTTCAAGGTACTATAAAGTTAAAGTTCTAATTTACAATAATTAAAGTACCTGTGATCACCTCCTCAGGGTTCCTAAGCTCTACAAGATCCAGGGGGTACATCTGTTCCTGGCCACGTCCTCGACCATGATGTCCATGACCTCGGCCTCGACCTCATCCACGGCCTCGACCCTGGTGTGCTGTAGGGGCCACTGGAGGTGGAGGAGGAGGGAGTGTGTTGATCGGATGTGGGCACTGTGACCTGATGTGCCTAGGCTGGCCGCATCCAAAGCATGTGATCTGCCTCTGACCCCGATTGTCTTGCCTCATTGGTCCTTGCATCTGCAGAGGTGGGGGAGCCAATGATGGAGGAGGCCCCTGCTCCTGCCTGTAGTTGGGACGACGACGTCCCCCACCCCTCCTGTAGCCGATAACCTTGTCTCTCTGCGATGTCCTGCTACCTTCTCCGGATGATGACCCCTCTAGCGGTCTCTTCCCTCTGCCTTGTACCATCAGCTGGTCAGCCTCCAGCTTCTTCTCCATCTCAATAATCTGTGCAGTGGTGTCATGCAATATGAACAACAAGGGGTTCCTCAAGGTGTCCCGGAGCCCATGTTAGAACCTCTTTGCATACTTCTGGTCATCCCAATCATGGAATCCCGCAAACCTAGCAAAGTGGGAGAACTCTCTTTGATATTCGATCACGGATCTGCTCCCCTGCTGGAGGTTCAGAAACCTAGCTTCCGAGGCATCTCTATCTGTGGAGGATACATAGTGCTCTAAGAACTCATCACTGAATTCCTCCTAAGTAATATCCATCAGCTCCCTATCAGTGTATGTAGAGTCTCGTATAGACATCCACCACCTCTTCGCATGAGCCTCCAGTACGGAGGTGGCAAGAGGGACAGCCTGTCTGACGGGGCAGCTGATGCTAGCTAATAGCTCCTGAATGGTCTCGAGCCACTCCTCCGTCTTCACCGCATCTTCTGTCCCGTGGTACACTAGCGGAGACAGACTCTTAAAGGCATTCAAACAGTTCGACCCGGGGTTTGGTAGTTGTGTCAGGGCTTGCTGGGCTCTGAAGGCATCCAGGATAGCCGTCAGAGCTTGTCCCATCTCTGTCTGCATGAAGGGAATGACAGCCGGAGGGGGAGGAACCGCATCCTGTGGGGGCTGCATAAAGGTAAGGTAAACGTCAAAATTGGCCTAACTCATTGTTTAATGGTCTATTTTATGTGACTTTTTGCACATGGGCACACCATTGCTTCCGCTGCATAGTTTGTCCACAAACTAATGCTCGAGCGGGGAGTTCCAGTGTCATGGACTTCTTTCTCACATGATCGTTTGTTCAAGTGATACCAGTTTGTAAGATCTGATTACCCCTCCCGAGGAGTACCCGGATCTTATGCCCAGAACTGCCGCCTTACGGTGACACTAACACACGGGTTAGTCGACACCGCAAGTCACCAATTCTGCCGGCTAGTACGATCATAAACCTGTCGGCCAATATGAGAAATAGAAGTATAAAACAGAGAAAATATCACAGTCCACAGCCACAGTACTAATCATATATATATCAAATGAAAAGTACATGAATATAGTCCAAAATGAGTACGAAAATGAAAGTGAATAAGGGCTTATGCCCAGTACATCAATATCAAATCACTCTCTCTCTCTCTCAATCTAACAGCAGCGGAATCTATCATCTCAACTCTTCTCACCTGAGGACATTCTCCAGTAGCGGTAGTAGGTGGTATCGGTATCTGCTCCTCAAGTCCTGCCTCCTCGACGTGCTGGTCCATCTCCTCGGGCTCCTAAAATGATATGGTCACTGACCATTAGTCAAAAAGACTAAGTCATTTCCTCCGCACCTCGCCCCGCAGCTCCTAGGCACCGAGCGGGAGGACGAAGCGGAGGACAACAAGGGGTAACAAAAGTGGAAGCAGGTGACAAGAGCTAACTAGCAGTTGTAATAGGTATTAACATTCTACTCTAGCAGTTCCAAGTATATAGTACAGGTAAGTAAAGAGCGGTACTAGTAAATAAAAAGCAGTGCTAGTAAAGGAAGAACTGAAAGTAATGCAGGAAAGTAAAACTACACTACCACTACACTACCATCACAGAGCGTACATTAACTTATAAAGATGCCCATACAAATTTATAAGTTAAGGTTTCCAGGAATTGTAACTTATCATATAAAAGAGTCCATACTAATTTATATGATAAGGATCTATGAAGCGTATGCCCTAATATGAATGAATGTAATGATGCAAATTATGCAGTAGGCAAGTGCAACTCACACACAATGACTCCGTGATCACAGACCTTTAGTTCCCACTTTTCGAGAGCTAGCATCACTCTCAGGTACCGCCGTCGTGGCTCCGGCAGAAGCGGATCGGGCTTCTCCGCTTTCTAGGCGGGTATACACACTACCAGGCCAAGACCTCTCCTGTACGCCTCTATACACCGACAAGTGCACTCTAGAGTCTCTGCGTACTTATTGCGAGCTGCCTGCTAGACTTTTAGGTTGAATATATGTCTTCAGGGATTGTCTGCCTGACAGTAGTATTAAACAAAATACTGGCCCTTCCACCCGTACACCTCACCCGAGTCACTGTACTGTCATCGGTGTGACGATTGGCCCAGTACCGCATGACCCACCACCATTTATGCACATGCAAGTATTTCATCTCGAGCCTCCAGCTCGTAGGACCAACCTGTCCTTATTCCCCCAACCCTGCCTGGGTAAGCAAGTAAACCAAACACTTCCTTCTAACTCTACACGGGTGAGAAAGTAGTCGACAGACTCCAAGTCCCTCCAGCCCGACATGAGTGAATATATAACTCATCAATTCCCTCCAACTCTGCATGGGTGAGCAAGTAGTCAATAGACTCCAAGTCCCTCCAACCCGGCACGAGATAGAACAAGTACAGTTTACCTAGCCTATTAGGCTACTCTTGCCTACCGGTTATTATACTTAGTGAATTAGGGTTAATCCCAGGACTGCCCAGGGCATGCCCAATGAAGGGGTCTCGGGGGAACTAGGAACCAAGATGGAATTAAAATCCAAAGTTCCCTTTCGCAAGGATAATTACTTTTAGTTGATGTCTACCCATAATCCACACTTGATG
This sequence comes from Platanthera zijinensis, assembly GCA_039513925.1. Lineage (NCBI taxonomy): Eukaryota > Viridiplantae > Streptophyta > Magnoliopsida > Asparagales > Orchidaceae > Platanthera > Platanthera zijinensis. The sequence goes on along the minus strand of CM077082.1, from coordinate 122,058,395 downwards.
TAGGGATATCAGGAGATATCCGGAGATCAATGGAGTCACGTAAATAACCTCTCGATAAACTAACTTATCACCGCTCCCAAATCTACGTCCGCACTTTCCATAGTGAATTAGGGTTAATCCCAGGACTGCCCAGGGCATGCCCAATGAAGGGGTCTCGGGGGAACTAGGAACCAAGATGGAATTAAAATCCAAAGTTCCCTTTCGCAAGGATAATTACTTTTAGTTGATGTCTACCCATAATCCACACTTGATGTAGGGATATCAGGAGATATCCGGAGATCAATGGAGTCACGTAAATAACCTCTCGATAAACTAACTTATCACCGCTCCCAAATCTACGTCCGCACTTTCCACAACGTGAAAACCAAGCAATAACTAAAATTACGGATAGCAACCCGTTGTGTGAAAGGACAAAGGCGATAAGCCAAGATCCGATCACGCTAAAGGGACGAATATTGCGTCCGGACGAGCGAGTTGTACCAAAGGAGATATATCCAAAAATAACGATCAAAACATGGAAGATCTCCGCCAACAAAAAATAGCGAGGTTCGCCAAACCTAAACAAATTTAAATCAACTAGTAAGTAAATGATAATCGATTTAGAGGCTACTACGATGCATTCAACGCTACCGAAATAACACCAACACTTAGCCACCACAAGACTATCAAGAGGGAAATCACAAGTGGTGGGAATTTCGTTACCCAAGTTAGAATAGATGATTCTAACTATCTAATCTCGATCACCCGTTCACGGTTCCTTCGGAAGCGAGGAGTAGGAGATGAGGATCTCCGCCACAGAAGCGTCACGCCAAACCAAAGCCGTTGCAAAGACTTCTCCAACCACCCGAATCCTCTAGGAGAGAGGGAAGTCGACCTGCATGGGGCTCTCGTTTTTTCTTGTGGGAAGTGGAAACGGGGCGGTTGGGTTGAGGCCGAGACGGGAGAGGCGAATAGGAGGGGGTGGCAGCTTGGTGGAAAGGGAGAGGAGGCCGAGAGTTATGGAGGAGAGGGGGAGTGATCGAATAGGGGGAGGCGGCGGTTTGTAGAGGGGTGGTGAAGGGGGCGGCCGAGAATGAAGAAACGGGGAGGAAGTGTGAGGCCGGTGGCTAGAGAGGGGGGAGAGAGGGAATTAGCAAGAGGGAAATTTAGGGTTTCTATTTCTTTCTCATTCTACCCAAAATAAACACCACTCAAGCCTATATATAGGCTTAAGTCAAAATCCGGCTATTTGCAGCCCAATAGCAGAAATTTAAATGTTCTGAAATACAAAAATAAGTGCTCCCAAACACTGAGCAATATAAATAACGACTTCTAAATTATTTATCGGGAGTGTTGCGCCGCGGGCGTAGGTTGTAGCGTCTCAAATCCCTTGGTGGAGATGAAGGGGGGTCTTCCGTGTCCGTGTTGTCGTTTGCCTCTGCATGTTGTGGATCGTAGTCTCCATCAACCCTCCCCCGCCCGAAAGAACTCATGACCGATGAGTTGACTCGAAGGTACTGGCGTAGGAGAGCATCATCCAACTGGGCCAACTCCGACTCAAGAACCCAAGAATAATCGGAGGCCGGCCGATTGCGCCATCGGATCAAGAAGTGGCGCACATCACCATCTGGAGAACATAGTACATCATCTTGAAGAATCCTATCCGGCATTTAATGTGTCCTGGCAAAACTTGGAAAAGCATTAGGCAACAACTGCGGAAAATCTTTTTCATCATCCAACCACGTACCTCCGTTGGAGACCAATGAAGAGGGCGATCGAGAATTACACTCACCCCCCGTCCCAATAGATTTTTCAGTGGAACTAAATGGAAAGAGAGATAAATCATGTGGCGGAGCAACATATGGTGTTAAGTCAGAAACATTAAAAATAGGGGAGATTCCACAATCGTGTGGTAACTCTAACAGAAAATCATTTTCCCCTAGCTTCTTTAAAATTTAGAAAGGTCCCGCTCGCCGGTTCGCCAATTTTTTTATGGTGCCCGAAGGCAACCGTTCAGGGATTAGACGTACCATGACCAGATCGTCAACCTTTAAAATAGACGCTCGCTTATGTATGTTAGCTGAAGCTTGATAAGACGCGTATTGAGTGACTAACATTTCCCGGATGAGCGTGTGTAAGTCATGAATATGAAACGCAAAATCCTGTGCGAATTGACTTTATTTATATGACGGTGGTAAAGGGACTAAGTCAAGAGGCACAGGTTCCTTGTATCCGTGCACGATCTCGTTAGGGGACATTCCCGTGGACCTATTCCTGGAATTGTTGTAAGCTAATTTGGCGTGGGGAAGGACTAGGTCCCAAGTACCTTTGTGGTCTCCCACAAGGCAACGTAATAAACTGCCCAAACTTCTATTCACAACTTCCGTTTGCCCATCCGTTTGCGGATGGTAAGCTGAAGTAAACAGGAGTTTGGTGCCGATAATTCGCCAAAGGGTCTTCCAAAAATAACTCGTAAATTTTACATCCCTATCCATAACGATAGATTTCGGAACGCCGCGGTGGCCCACTACTTCCTTAAAATATAATTGCGCAACGTGTGATGCGTCGTTGGTTTTATTGCAAGCGATGAAATAGGCCATCTTGGAAAAACGATCTACCACAACTAATATCAAATCGTGACGTCTAAAAGTGACCGGAAGGCCAAGAACGAAGTCCATACTAACGTCCGACCACAGAATAGAAGGAATCGGAAGAGGAGTGTAAAGCCCCGCGTTTGTCTTGTTCCCCTTAGCCAATTGGCACACACGGCAACTTCCTACAACTTTATTAACCATCGCCTTAAGACTGGGCCAATAGAACTTATCCTCCACTAACGTGATCGTCTTGTCACGGCCAAAATGTCCCCCTAACCCTCCACTATGCGATTCCCACACAATAAAGTGTCGTAGGGAGGAGCGGGGAATGCATAGCCTCGCATGGTTGAAAAAATAACTGTCACGAATATAAAATGAAGTAATGGTTGACGGCTCGTTGTCTTGGGTGGAGAAGTAGATATCCTTGAAATCCGGGCAGTTGACGTACTCATCCTTAATTCGGTCAAAGCCAATCACCTTAACCTCTAACGTGGCTAATAATAATGATACACGACTCAGGGCGTCGGCCACGCGGTTTAGGGTACCCTTAAGGTGTTTTATGATGAATGTATACTACTGGAGGAAGGAGACCCACTTGACGTGCCTAGGACTGACCTTGGATTAGGAGTTAATGAACCTTAGCGCCTCATGGTCGGATAAATTGACAAATTCTTTAGGCAACAAATAATGTCGCCAATGCTGGAGGCAGCGGATGACTGCGTAAAACTCCCGATCGTAATTAGAATAATTGAGTTTCGGGCCTGCCAATTTCTCGCTAAAATACCCCACGGGGTGGCCTTCCTGGCTCAGCACACCACCAATTCCCACCCCTGGCGCATCACATGACAACTCAAAAACCTTGGAAAAATCAGGTAGTCGGAGAAGGGGGGCCTCCGACATACGCGTCTTAATTAATTGAAACGCCTTAGTGGCTGAGCTTGACCAAATAAAGTCACTTTTTTTCATGCACTCGGTTATGGGGGCCATAATGCTGCTAAAATCCTTAATAAATCGCCGATAGAATGTGGCGAGCCCATGGAAACTACGAACGTCCCTAATGTTGGCGGGCTCGGGCCAATCTCTAATGGCTTGCACCTTCCTTGGATCCATGTGGATTCCCTTCGAGCTCACTATGAAGCCGAGGAACTCAATCGAAGACACGTGGAACGCACACTTCTTAATGTTCACAAACAATTTCTCCGTTCTCAACGTGGTAAGGATGATCTTCAAATGCGTTTCATGGTCGATCGTGGACGTGCTAAAGACCAGAATATCATCAAAATATATCACGATAAACTTTCCCATAAAGGGTTGGAAGACATGGGTCATCATCCTTGAGAAAGTGCTTGGGGCATTAGAAAGCCCAAACGGCATGACATGCCACTCGTAGAGCCCTTCCTTAGACTTAAAAGCAGTCTTCCACTCGTCACCTTCCCTAATGCGGATCTGATGGTAGCCACTCCGAAGATCCAACTTGGAGAAGATCGAGGCTCCGACCAACATATCTAACAAATCGTCTAAACGGGGAATGGGAAAGCGATACTTGACAGAGATTTTATTAATCGCTCTACTGTCAACACACATCCTCCACGAACCGTCCTTCTTGGGGGCAAGTAAGGCGGGAACGGCACACGGGCTCATGCTGTGGCGGATAAAACCCTTCTGCAATAAATCCGAAATCTGGGCTTGTAACTCTAGGTGCGCGGAAGGATTTAGTCGATAATGGGGAAGGTTGGGCAAAGAGGAACCCGGGATAAAGTCTATCGCATACTGGATGTCTCTCATGGGTGGTAGCTCGGACAGAAGCTCGTCCGGATACACATCCACAAACTCTCCCAAAAGTTCTCTTAATGCTGGGGGTAAACCCTCAAAAGAGACCACCTCTTCCTTAGCTTGTAGGCAAACTAGCGCATATAGGACCCCGTCCATGAAAGAGGTTCTCTTAAACTCCTTCCGGCCTATTAAGCTTAAGGCTTTCTTCTCAACCGAGACGACTGTACCCTTGGAGGGGACCGATGGGTCCTTTGGCGGGGCGGGCTTCAAGATGACGGTGCGGTCATTGAAATTGAACTCATAGGTGTTTGCCCTACCAAAATGGGTGATGTCATGGTCATATAACCAGGGGCGACCCAACAACACATGACAGGCATCCATAGGGATGACGTCACACCAAATCTTCTCTGAATATGCCTTGATGGTAAGGGGCACCAAACATCGTTTCGACACCGGGAGGGATGACTTGTTCACCCAAGCCACCTTATATGGGTGTGGGTGGGGCTCAGCCGATAGAGACATACGCTTCACTGCAGCCTCAGATATGACGTTCATACAGCTACCACTGTCGATAATCAACCGACACCACTTCTCACCACACTTGAAGTTCAAGGTAAAAATATTCGTTCTGTTCCAATCGTCCAATGCTCTGGGGGTCGCCAGGATACACCTCATCACCATCATATGGGAGTCATCCTCCATATCACTAGGTATTCTGTCCGAATCACTCTCTTCCCCCTCCTCGAACGTGAGGTCGTCAAACCCGCCAGTGGAATCTAGCAAGGCTAACGGTTTGGGCTTGGTAGGACAGTCACTAGCGTAGTGCCCCTAAATACCGCACGCGAAATAAGTGACGTTCGTCCGGGTGACCCGACCCACGGGGACTCTCTCACCTGAGGGGTTTCTATTATTTCTAGCCGTTACCACAATAGAGGCCGAATCGGGGGATCGGTATCTTCCTTTATATTTCGTGGTGGTCGCGGGAGGTGGTCCCAAGATGGACTTTCCCTTCTGAAACGGACGCGTCTTACCCTTAAGCATATTATGCTTCTCGATATCTAAGGCGGCGTTAAAGGTGACGTGCAGGTCGGTGTGACCATAACGCAGTAATTTTCCTTGGATGTCGGAGTTTAGCCCCTTTCGGAACCTAGAGTGGGTTACCTCGGGCATCTCCTTAACGTCAAACCTAACCATCATGTCCTTTAGCAGGCTCATGTACTCTGAGAACGATCTATTCCCCTGAGTGAGGGTAGCTAAATCATCGAACATTTGGGTTCGATGGTACGTGGGTAAATACTGCTCGGTAAGTTTGGCTTTCATTTCGTCCCAGCCTATGGGCAAAGCCCCATTCTCTATCCTCAGACGATGCTCCTCATTTAGCCAGAATATTTTGGCGCGCCCAAACAATTTCATTCGTGCTACCCGCACCTTATCCGCATCATTCAGCGTATACCACTCAAAATAACATTCAATCTCCATGACCCCGTCCTGGAAGACTTGGGGGTCCCCCAATCCATCATAGGAAGATGGTTTGACTCGAACGGCTCGAGTGAGATCAAACTCATACGGTGCTCGCTGAATATACTCATTTGGAGGGTTGGGATTAGGATTGGGATAAGGATTGTGGTTCCCTCCCATCCGAGGGTTAGCGGGAGGATTACGTGGTCCCCCTTGCGCGAGACCCATCCCGTGAATCGCTTCCCTAAGGGCCATCATTTTCTCCGTGAGATCTTGTAGGAGCACCTCAATCTCCGTGAGATCACGAACATCATCCTGTTCATCCGCCATGGTGGAAGATGTGGGGGAACACTCCGTTCCTGATCTAGTGCGCATGCAAAACGGAGACACAAGTTTGAGACAAACTTAGTTGAATTAAAACCCACTTAATTACTAAAGAAAAATAAAATTTTTTTTGATTCTCTTACAGCACTTAGCAAGTAGATGATTAACAAATTTTTTTTTTCTGATTTTGACTACTAACGAGCAAGCAACGACGCGGAAGGCGGGAGTCGATTAAGAAATCGACTTGAACCTGGCTCTGATACCAAAATTGATGTAGGGATATTAGGAGATATCCGGAGATCAATGGAGTCACGTAAATAACCTTTCGATAAACTAACTTATCATCGCTCCCAAATCTACGTCCGCACTTTCCACAACGTGAAAACCAAGCAACAACTAAAATTACGGATAGCAACCCATTGTGTGAAAGGACAAAGGCGATAAGCCAAGATCCGATCACGCTAAAGGGACGAATATTGCGTCCGGACGAGCGAGTTGTACCAAAGGAGATCTATCTAAAAATAATGATCAAAACATGGAAGATCTCCCCCAACAAAATATAGCGAGGTTCGCCAAACCTAAACAAATTTAAATCAACTAGTAAGTAAATGATAATCGATTTAGAGGCTACTACGATGCATTCAACGCTACCGAAAAAACACCAACACTTAGCCACCGCAAGACTATCAAGAGGGAAATCACAAGTGGTGGGAATTTCGTTACCCAAGTTAGAATAGATGATTCTAACTATCTAATCTCGATCACCCGTTCACGGTTCCTTCGGAAGCGAGGAGTAGGAGTGAGGATCTCCGCCACAGAAGCGTCACGCCAAACCAAAGCCGTTGCAAAGACTTCTCTAACCACCCGAATCCTCTAGGAGAGACGGAAGCCAACCTGCATGGGGCTCTCGTTTTTTCTTATGGGAAGTGGAAACGGGGCGGTCGGGTTGAGGCCGAGACGGGAGAGGGGAATTGGTGGGGGTGGCGGCTTGGTGGAGAGGGAGAGGAGGCCGAAAGTTATGGAGGAGAGGGAGAGTGATCAGATAGGGGAGGCAGCGGTTTGTATAGGGGTGGTGAAGGGGGCGGCCGAGAATGAAGAGATGGGGAGGAAGTGTGAGGCCGACGGCTAAAGAGGTGGGAGAGAGGGAATTAGCAAGAGGGAAATTTAGGGTTTCTATTTCTTTCTCATTTTACCCAAAATAAACACAACTCAAGCCTATATATAGGCTTAAGTCAAAATCCGGCTATTTGCAGCCCAATAGCAGAAATTTAAATGTTCTGAAATACGAAAATAAGTGCTCCCAAACAATGAGCAATATAAATAACGACTTCTAAATTATTTATCGGGAGTGTTGCGCCGCGGGCGTAGGTTGTAGCGTCTCAAATCCCTTGGTGGAGATGAAGGGGGGTCTTCCGCATCCGTGTTGTCGTTTGCCTCCGCATGTTGTGGGCCGTAGTCTCCATCAACACTCAACTCTCATTGTTACTCTTAGTTGACCCTAATGACTAAAGTTGTTATCGGGAGGGCGACGGTCTTCCGCCGACCTCCATTCGAGTTGTTACCCAATGACTTGTACTTTTACTCTCGTAACTAAGATGATACTAATCACCAGGGTCATACTTCCAATCGTGTTCTCTAGCTCAATTGTCGATCTATCCCCTGGTGGGCCTATAGTATAACCTACTTTTACTATGCGTAGCCCATGACCTAACTCCACCCCGGAATCCAACTTCTAATTCCTTGACCCATATGTCTCAAATTATTTATCCTAGGGTGGTATGGACCTATATGATAACCATGATGATTTTCATAATTTTCCCAATTATTTAAACCATTAATTAATTTTTTCAAATAATCCTTCAAGTCATTTAACATAGGGAGTATATCATATCATAATCCTACTAATGTGAGAAATTTTTATGACCTATAAAATAGTGAAATATCATTGTCTTCCAAGATTTATAATTTTCCTTTAAGTATTTCTATTTATTCCTTAATTAATACAAAATCATCATAATTATCATTTTACAAAGGAAGTATAAGGAATTCAATTACAAAAATTCTAGGAAAATTACAGAGCATATAAGACATTATTTTAAGACTAATGGCAAAGTTTCATCAACCTTTATGGTGTAATGGCCTAACAAATTCCATTCTTAAGTATTTACCAAAATGCTATTATGTAGATTTAAAAATTATCAGTACCTCCATAAATTCTTAGATAATTATACAAGACTAAAATATAATTATACAACACTAAGATATTTTTCCAAAATTTTCATATATGTATTTCCATAAATTAATGAATAAATGCAATAAGGGTAAAATGGTCATTTAAAGGTATTTTACTCCAGAAGTTCTCAAACAGAAGGATCAAATTTTCCTAAGTAAATTATAACCTTCTTTTTAACTTGGCAAAGTTTGAGGATTTGTGCATGAACAAAACCTATTTTCTCAATTTATTTTCCAATAAGGACTATATTTTCAAAATTCCAAATAATGGGATTTTTGATTCCAAAAATCCCATAATTAATCTGAGGGGTGAAATTTACCCTAATGAACCACTAGATTCAAATCCATGATTTTTGGATGCCTCAACTAGGCTGAATGCACAACATTTCATTTCTTGTTATTTGCACCCCAAGGCTATAAGTAGCCAACACATGCAAGTGGATTACACCAACATGAAGTGATCCAAATTTGTTGAAATTTTTATCATGCACCAAGGTTGTGATCAAAGACTTACCACCAAAATTTGGGGCCATTTGGAGGTATATAACTCCAATTATTTTATTTATTTAGTTTTTGATATTATGACAAAAACTATAGGCAAAGTTGTCCCAAAAATTCTAAATTTTTGGCAGGGTCTAGGTATGCCCATATAAGCCACATGCCCAAAATTTCAAGCCATGTGGACCTCTAGTTTGGCATGGGCTTAGGTTTTAGTTTCTGACTTAGCCTAAGACCAGTCCTAGGAAAAATTCCCTACAGGCCAGACCACTAAACCAAAACCTAAGTTTAGGGTGTTATTTTAAAGTTAAAACATCAGGCTACATTTTTTATTCAGATGTCAAGATCTGAATAAGCTTATAAGTACCCTAAATATCACATGCAATCTGACTGTAATTGTGTGACAGATTATTACATTTCATAATGTTTAATACTATATCATTTATATATATAAATTGCACGAATCCTAAAGCCAAACGAATGGCATCTGGTTATCTTCCCCAATGGTTCAACGGCTGAGATCGAGCCGACCTGGGGAATATTGCGGGGCCATTTCCGGCCACCTGAGGCGGCGCCACTGCCGGCCAACGGTGCCACCACCTTCACGGTGGTGGTGGCCATCTTTTGCCGGCGGTAAGACGGCGGGAGGCTGCGGCGCCGGCGATCCCGAGAGGTGGCGATTTCTCGGAAAAATCAGGATTTTCTCACATGGAATCGGGCTCAATTGAGCCCGATATCTCCCCTAGTTGATCTAGGATTCTTGTACGGGTAGAGGTGAGGCGAAACGGACCTAAATGGAGGCTCGGCGGCGAACATGGCGGCGGTTTGGCATGGCGGTGGTGCTCCGGCGATCTCCTGCTCAAAAGCTCGATTCTCCACCATTTTCCTTGCTCCAGCACTCGATTGAGATTCTTTTTCTCTCTCTGAAGCTGATGGAGGGGTTAATTGGGGCTGGGGTGGGGTATATGGGGAGATACAACCAAGGTGAGCTCGGGCTCAGCCTTGGTTGCTCCGCCCATGGCTGCCAAGTGGTACTCCTGCTTCTTAACCTCTCTGGAATTGCTTGGACAGTCAGCCAACAGCTTTTGGGCAGAAAGAGCCAAGGCCAAGTGGCCTCCATCCCATAAATCCTCCTTCTCTCTCCTCCTTTAAGTGAATTCCCCATAATGCCCCCTGCATGCACTCTCTCTCCTCATTTTGGGGGTTAGGGGATGTCCTTGTCCACTTGGGCTGGTCATGGGCGAAGTTTGGTGGGCTTGGCCCAAGGGAAATGGCTTGGGCTCCTATTTTAATCTTTTAGGTCAAATTGTTGACTTTGTTGACTTGGAGAGTTGACTTGGTCAACATGATGAGTAGGCTGACCCCACTTGATGGTCATGAGCCCAATGGCATCACCCAACTTGGTTTGGGTCAAGGGGGTGCCCTACTTAGGCTAATTGGGCTTATGAGTGTGGGTTTGACTAATTTAGGCCCAAGGTTGACTTTGGTTAACTAGGGTCAAAGTGTTGACCTAGTGACATGCCCTAGGGTCCACTTAGATTGTTTTTAGGGTTAGGGCAATGTGGTGGGGTCATGGTGTGGCTAGGGTCCTTATTTAGGCTAGTTTTACCTAATTTGACTTTGTCCTATAGTGGGCCCCACATGGCTACAACCCACTACCTAGGGTCAAACCTAGCTAATTTCCCTAAAACCCACCCCATGCCTAAACCAATCTAAGTTAAGGGGTCTAGAAGTAACATGAGATGTTACAAAGGGAGAGGAGCACAAATCTTCCTGAGATAAGAAGAAGGAGAGGAGCTTCATCGCCAAAAATCCAAAGACACTGAGTGAGTCTGATTCCTCAGACTCCAGTGATGATGAGGAAGCCTACTTCGGGCTAGTGGGTCACTTTGACTCAGAAGGATACTGCCCCCCATTTACTGGGAAGGTAAAAGCTCGTACCCCCCCCCCCTCTCTGACTCTGACTATGAGTCTCCTGATGATGATCTCGAGGACAGCCCATCTGCCCGTGAAGCTGAGCTCCTCGAAAAGTATGAGCTTCTGCTCAATACCTTTGAGGAATGATGTAAGAGGTTGAGGGCTCAGAAAAAAAGAAGTCAAATTCCTTAAGGCTGAGGGTGTGTCTCTAAGAGAAGAGATCCCTAGCTTTATCTCTCTCCGACAGGAACACCTGGGCCTGACTTCTGAGCACTCATAGTCTCTAAGCCTCCTTGACCTTAAACAGGAAGAAGTCAACAAGTTGGAAGAACAACTTGTGGCAGAAAGGAAGATTTTCAAAAGCTTCTCAATGCCAAAGACTGTTCTTCCACTGGTTGATACCTTCTCTGCTCAGGCAAAGGGGGCTGGCTTGGCGTATGTGGGTGTGCCTGGTAAATCATCCAGGAGAAATAGAAAGCAGAGGAAAAATAAGGCTGCTAAGAAGGCCTCTACTGCAGAAAAGGGAAAGGCCCCACTCAACCCTGTTGAATTCAGGAAGCCTGACTTTCCCTGCAATGAACAGGACTTTGAGTCAACCTATGGCCTCTTCTTCCGGCCCTTGGTTGAAAAGCCCAAGAGCCGGTACGATGGTTGGGCCTTCCCCCGCAACTACGACAAGAGTTTCTTCAAGGCACCTTATGAGGAAATCCAAGTGGAAAATTATGGCCACTTCTCTAGCGGCCATAATTGGAAGCAGGTACCAAAAGCCAAGTCTGTTATAGTGAAGGAACAGGAAGTGAAGAAATCATATGATTTCTGTCATCATGATGCCTCCACCTCCAGATCCAAGGCCCCAGCTGGACCCACCGTTCCCAGGGTGAAGCTGGAGCCTAGGAAGCGGTACAACAGGTTCGACTGTTGGTGTTGTGGCAAAGTTGGTCACTTTGCCGTGGATTGCTGGTTTAATCCAAGATTCAACGAGACTCCTCATGTTAGCAATGCGAGGCCGACCACTCATAAGGTTAACCACCCGAGGGGGAGTATGCTAACAAGTAATCTAGGACCAAAGTTCGATTGGGTTCCTAAGGGTAACTGATTCTGTTTTGCAGGTATGTCCAAAGGCCACCAAAACGCCTATCTGGTACTTGGACAGTGGATGTTCCTGGCATATGACTGGGACAAGAAGCCAGCTGCGTGATTACTCTCAAGTCGATAATGGACCCAAAGTCATCTTTGGAGGATCAGATCGAGGAGTCACCAAAGGTTACGGTATGATTTCCAACTGTATAATCTCTATTACTGACGTGGCCTATGTTGAAGGGTTAAATCATAACCTGATCAGTGTAAGTCAGTTGTGTGATAAAGGTTATGACGTTAAGTTTTGCAAGGATAAGTGCTTGATAATATTGTGTGCCTCTTCGGAGACGGTATTAACTGGCATTAGGAGCAGAAATATATTTTGTTTAGATTTTCTTAGCATAGATTCTTCTACCCTCGTGTGCCTAGTAGCAAAAGGCAGTGCATCTCTTTGTGAATAATGGCACAAGAGATTAGCACATATTAATTTCAAGACAATTAATATGTTATTTTCTAAGAACTTAGTAAGGGATGCCCCTACTATTAAGTGCATCAAAGATAGCCCTTGTCCTGCATGCCAGAAGGGCAAACAGACTTGGGCTACCTTTAAGGGCATTGCAGACAAAGACTCCTCCAGATGTCTCTATCTTCTGCATATGGACTTGTTCGGTCCAGTGCAAGTTCACAACTTAGGAGGCAAATCGTATACGCTAGTGATTATTGATGATCACTCTCGGTTTACGTGGGTGTTCTTTTTGAAACGAAAGTCAGATACATTTGATATCTTCACGAGTTTTGTCAAGCAGATTCAGAACGAACTTAACTGCTCAGTGGTCAAAATCAGAAGTCACCATGGAACAGAATTCGAGTTTGGTGCTATGAAAGAATTTTGTTAAGAACTTTGTATCTTTCATGAGTTTTCCTCCCCGCGCACTCCTCAGCAAAACAGAGTTGCAGAGAGGAGAAATAGAACGCTCATTGAAGCATGTATGATAATGTTGAATGACGCCTCTCTTCCAGAGTACTTCTGGGCAGAGGCTGTCAATATGGCTTGTCATGTGCAGAACCGAGCGTTGATCAACAAGAATCATCGTAAGGCGCCTTATGAGCTATTGAAAGGCAGGAAACCGACCATGTCCTATTTGAGGATTTTTGCCTGCAGATGTTATGTACTCCATAATGGGAAGTACCCGCGTACTAAGTTTGGTTAAAAATTCTTCGAAGGCATATTCATGGGCTATAGCAGCCATAGTCGGGCATATAGGGACTTCAATAAGAAAACCCTAGTGGTGGAGGAGTCCATTAATGTTGTTTTTGATGAAGGAAGCTTGTTTCACAGCAATTCTTCCAGTGGTATTCTTGAAGATGCAGGTGCAAGACTTGAACAGCTAAGTCTCGATGAGACCGCTAAAGATGTAACTCCCAAGTACGTCAAGGTCTCCACCTTAACGCCAACTGGAGAAGTTGAAGATCAAGATGGAGAAAATCTCCTAGAAGAAGAAGAAGCCCGAGAAGATGTCAGAGCTCCAGATGCTAGACTTCTAGAGCTCCGACACGTGAGGGATCATCCCAGAGATCAGATCATAGGAGATCCTCGTGACGGTATCAGAACTCGGAGAGGTACAATTAACGAGATTTTGCACCTCAGTTTCCTATCACAGGTTGAGCCAAAGAAGTTCGACGAAGCGAACAAAGATGTAGCGTGGATATTGGCCATGTAAGATGAACTGCATCCATTCAAACGATGCAATGTCTGGACCAAAGAACCAGAATGTGATCGGCACCAAGTGGATCTTCAAAAACAAACTGGATGAACACGATGTCATCATAAAGAATAAGGCCAGGCTGGTGGCTCAAGGTTACAGACAGGAGGAGGGGATTGACTTCGACCAGACCTTTGTACCAGTGGCAAGGCTCGAGGCGATCAGATTGTTCCTGGCGTATGTTTCACACAAAGGATTCACTGTCTATCAGATTGACGTGAAATCTGCATTCCTCAATGGAAAATTGAAAGAGGAAGTATATGTCGCGCAACCCCCAGGTTTTGTTAATCCTACATTCCCTAATCATGTTTATTTTCTTAATAAAGCATTATATGGCTTGACAAAAGCTCCTCGAGCTTGGTACGAGACTCTGTCTTGTTTTCTTCTTGAGAACAAGTTCTCGATAGGAAAAATAGATAAGACATTGTTTCTAAGGGATGTCAAAGGCAAGATATTGCTGATGCAAATTATGTCGATGACATAATTTTCGGCTCTACGTAAAACAATCTTTGCAAAAAGTTTTCTAAACTTATGCAAGGAAAGTTTGAAATGAGCAGCATGAGAGAGCTAAAGTATTTCTTGGGACTTCAAGTGAAACAGTCTGAGGATGGAATTTTTCATCTCTCAAACAAAGTTCACAAATGAACTCCTCAAGAAATTCGGAATTGAGAATGCAACCTCTACGAGGACTCCAATGGGATCCACTGTGTCTCTGGACAAGGATGAGAAAGGGAAACCTTTTGATGAAACCAAATACAGAAGCATAATTGGATCCCTGCTCTACCTTACTGCTAGTAGACCGGGTATTATGTTTTCCACATGCGTATGTGCAAGATATCAGGTGAACACTAAGGAATCTCATTATGTCGCTGCAAAGCAAATTCTTAGATACCTTAAAGGCACACCAAATCTTGGCTTGTGGTACCCAAGAAACAATGATGTCGAGCTGATAGGCTTTTCAGATGCTGACTTTGTAGGAAGCAGGGATGATAGGAAAAGCACTTCCGGGACCTGCCAATTCCTCGGAAGAATACTTATTTCTTGGAACAGTAAGACGCAGAATTGTGTCGCAACCTCCACGGCTGAATCTGAGTACATCTCAGCAGGCAGCTGTTGCGCACAACTTCTATGGATAAGAAATCAGCTCAAAGATTATGACTTGCAGTTCAAATAAGTTCTCATGTATTGCGACTCCTCGAGCGCAATAGCAATTGCAAACAATCCTGTGTCGCACAGCAGAACGAAGCATATTGAAGTGCGCTATCACTTCATTCGAGAGCTTGTGGAAAACAAAGATATATCTCTCTGCTATGTCCCCAGGGATAAGCAGGTTGCAGATATCTTCACAAAGCCCCTAGACGAGGCCAAGTTCAGTCTCTTCAAAACTGAACTAGGCATGTTGAACTATGAAGAGTGAAGACTGTACGGCTCAAGGCTCTTGGATCAAGGGGGAGTATCAGCAAGGAACTCAAGCTCGAGCATGGATGCAAGATCTGAGGGAGAGCATGTGGCTCCAAGTGAAGTCCCAGATTTACAGAAGTCGAAAAGGGGGAGATTACCCTCTCGGCTAAGGCTAAGGTGGCTGCCAACGTTAAGTATGCTCTCAGGAAAATGGTAATGAATCTCACTCTCAATTGAATTCTTAGGTTATGATTTTCATTCCCATATGTTCTATTCACCTTAGCTTGTAGGGTTTAGGCTTCTTCAAATAGGGGGAGATTGTTGGGTATTATATCCACAATGTACCTGATTTGAAGAAGTCCCTGAACAAGCTAAGGTGAATAGATAATTTATTTGACGATTTTATTCAAGTTGTGCTTGCAGTTATTCCACGCTAAGTACACACCAATGTCAGGGTGTAGTGGGTCAATATATACGGGTCTACGCAATGTAATCCCTCGTTGAGCAGATCAGTGTGTTGGCTCACGTGTACTCTCTCTATTGGAGTGTACTTATTTTCAAGTACAGGGTTGAGATTGATCGAGACCTGAAGAGGAGCAAGGATGGGTCAAAGACCAACTCATAGGAAGAAAGAAGAAGATTCGTCTAAGTTAAATTCGACCGGAATCACTAAGTGATTCTCGCCGATTCAACGAGAATCACTAGTGATTCTCGCCGAATCGTCGAGAATCACTCGCTGATTCCTGCCGACTGCATCTGGCTGACTCAACGCCTTCAAGAATTCTGTTAAGTCAGAATCGTCGAGAATCAATAAGTGATTCTCGTCGAATCGTCGAGAATGAATCTGTATTCTCGCCGATTCGTCGAGAATGGTTTTGATTCTCGCCGATTCACTCCGAATGGCAAGCTTTTCAGCTAAAATTCTACCAAGGATAATTCGACGAGAATCATAAGTGATTCTCGCCGATTCGGTGAGAATCACCAATGATTCCCGTCGAATTTGCCTTAGGCGATTTCTACCTGCTCGCTAGACCAAACCAAGATATCAGGCGCTGTTTGGACTGGGCTTAGGGTTTCTCCTTGTGGAACCCACAACGGTCTTTTAGGGTTGATCTACAGTATAAATACTCGCGTTTTCTCAGACTCCAACAGTAATCAATCACGAAAAATCAAAGCCGCCGAGCGTAACCTTGCCGACCGCGAAACTCATTTCGTCGCCGTCGCCGCTCGCAAGATAGTTGCCGCCGCTGATCTTAGAGGTAATCTTTGATCGTCCGGCGACATGACTGAGGCTAAGCTTAGCGTCTCACGTTTCTATCTTGAGATCCTGTCTCTTGATTTATTGAGTAGGAATATTTCTCCCCTCCGAATCGATTGATACGATCGATCCAAGTAAGATCGTTGGTAGACCTTACTAGCTTCGTCAAGAAGTTTGGATCTACAAAGCATCGCCGCCATAATACTTTGCCGCCGCCAATCTCGGGAAGATCCTCTCCAAGAGAGTGCTTCGATCGTGGACTCTTCGTCTTCATCAAGGAAGCTTCATTGAACGAAGAGAGACATCGGGTTCTCCAAACATAGTTTGTATTTCTTGTACATTCTATTTTAACTTTGTTGTAAAGGAACTTTGATTCCTCGTTGTAGGGTTGGGTGCAACCCGCAGTGGAGGAGTAGTGACTCCTTTGGGTGGAAGGGTTTCTTCCATAGTGTGAGGATTGGATTTCAATCCGTTTGGTGAAGTGACCGAGTCATCCCTTGTTGAGAGATAGGTCGAAGGGGGATAGTGGACGTACCCAAATCGGGGAACCACTATAACTGCTTGTGTGTTTTTGTGTTGTGGTTGTTTTTGTTTTCTTGTGCAGGTTAATTTTTAATTCCGCAAAAGACTACAAATCAGCTATCCCCCCCATAAGTGAAGATAGTTGACATTAGATTACTTTCATTTATTAGGGTAAAAATATATTTATTTTCGTTTTAAATCTCTTCATTTTTGTATTTTTAGGTTCCTTTTAGTTTCTTTTTATGTAAATAATCTAACTTAGTTTATTTTTCTATTTTTCAGGTTTTCACAGCTTTCGGACAAAATGACCTGACACGCCCCCCTGACACGCCCTCCCTGGGCGTGTCACAGGGCATGTAACCCGATCCAAGGGAAGCTTGCTTCCAGAACCCAAATCTCGAGAAAAAACACCTGACACGCCCCCTAACACGCCCTCCCTAGGCATATCTCTTGGCATGTCACCCTCATCCTGAAGCCTGCTGCCGCAATTAATGCTTTTCCGATGCTACACATCAACCCGTACGTGATATGCCCCCGGAACGGGCGTGGCCCTGGGGCGTGTAGCAACATTTTTCGATGACTGACGGATTTTAAACAAATTATTTCTATGTGACGTGCCTTACACGCCTCCCTTCACGGGCATGGCCATGGGCGTGTCCACCATCGTACAGAAATAATCATCATTCCCACTAGAATCCAGCGCCTAAGGTTAACTCCGTACTTGACATGCCCCCCTGAAATGCCCTCCCCGGGCGTGATAAGGGGCTTGACCCAGACAGAATTTTTGCTGATAAATACAAGGGCATTCCAAGCATTCCAGACCAAGTTTTGGGGAGAGGAGAGGTGTTGCTAGTTTCATTCTTAGGTTTTTTTTGTGTTTTTCTTATGTTTTTGCTCTCTCCCTCCATTTCTAGTTTCACTTTTCATGCATTGTACTTTACTTACTTGTAATCTCTTCTTATTAGCATTGTAGTAGTGATTAGCTCTATTTTCATGAACTTGTAATCTCCATTTGCTAGTTGTAATCCCTTTATGCTTGTAATAAAATTCTAGTTAGTGTTCTCTTTTTTATTTCTCTCTCTAGTTTTCATGCACCTTTATTATCTACCCCTCTATTTCCCTGTTACCATTATAAACTAATTCTCATTTGTACTCGATCACGATGATCTGATAATGAGTTGATCAAGTTATGATGTTTTAGCTTTCTTTTTCTTCTTGAAGTAATTACCTTTGATTTACTCTTGATTTTTATTTAGTAGGACTATATTGCCGGTATATAGTTTCCATTTGGGTTTTCATTCTTAGTTAGCCGAGAGGCTCGTAGATTGAATCGATCACCCAAGAGTAAAGAGAGTTGCACGCACCCCTCCAGAGAGGCAGACGTTAAATCTCCCAGATTGGAGTGAAATCCAATAGCGGGGTTCACCACTTAAGGCGAGCTTTAGGTCTTCAATTTGGACGAGAGTTCGGTCAGACCTTCCTAAATTCATGTGGGCACGACATCGAGAGAAGCATGTTCATGCTTCGGGAACCTCCACGGTCAAGGTGTTTTACTTTATTTAGAATTAGTTTGTTATTTCTTTTTGATTTTCTTATTTCAATGTGATTTAAGATTGAGTACTCCCCTTTATTATTAGCTCTAACCCTTTTTATTTTGCAAGTAATTTAGTTTTTTAGCTTAGTAATTTAGTTCTTGTTTTTAGTTAAGTAAATTAATAGAAAAATCAATTGATAAAATAATAACGATCTCCTCGAAGTAGAAGTAATCATTACTCCCCAGAGAAATACAACCTTGATATTAATCTTTAGTATCCTATACTATAAACGATAAGGTACACTTGCCTTTATCGGATATAGAATCGGAGAATATTATCAACTTACACCGCATCCACCTTCTCTTCTCTTTAACCCCTCTTCTCCACCTTTGCGATTCTAAGTATCAAGTTTTTGGCACCGTTGCCAGGGAATATTTTTGATATTTTTAAAAAAGGATAGCTATTAATTTTATCGTTTTTTTCTTTCTCTCTCTTACGCCTCTTTCGCGGTTGATTTTATTTTTTATGGATAGTTTTTGTTTTTCATGTGGAGAGTTCTATCACTCTCGCGAGGAATGTTGGGTAGGATACCCTTCATCCACCCATGATTTTATCCCTTCCGGATCGGATCAATTTGGCCAAATTGATCCATCTGCGAATTTTTTCTTGGGGTTACGATGATTTTCAAACGCCTTCCTACCCTTCTCCTCCAAATTTTTCTGATTTTAATTTTTCCGGAGATTTCTTAAATGGACATTTTGATCCTAGCCCTACTTTGAACTACTCAGGGTGGCAATACCCTGATCATTCTTGTGGCCAAGGTGATCATCAACACATTCATCTCAAGATTTTTCTGCTTTTTCTCCGCATGTTTGCGCTCCTCCTATTTTTGATTTTAGCGAAAATGAATTCATTTTTGATTCTGTAGCATTTGATGCATGCATCAATGCTCATTTCAAGGTGATTTATGATGCTTTAGCTTCTGAGGCCTCAACCTTTTCTTTTCCTCCTCCTCCTCCTATTTATCTTTCAAATTATGAATTTTCTGATTTTCCGCAGTGCCTTCAATCACTCGTGAAAGACGATTATTCTGAAATTCCATTGTGCTTTCAACCTCTCGAGGAGGAAATTTCCCCCGATATCCCGATTTTTTTCCAAGTTTTCGAGGAAGACGAACTTTCTTATGTTCGATCTTCCGAGGAGATTGATTTTTCGGATATCCCATTTTGCTCCCAATCTACGAAAATAATTGATATTCAAGTGGAGCAACCGAATCTTTTTATCCAAAAATTTTCTTGTGATCAACCGCCGCCACCTTCTTCTTTTTCTTCTCTTCCCCCTCCTTGTGAAAATTCCCCTTTCTTTTCTTCTTTTATTTTTCTTCTAATGTAGTTTCTAGTTCCTTTTCTTTTTCCCCTTCTAATAGTTTATTTTCTTTTACCAACAAATTTTATTTCTCTAAATCTTTTTTCTTTTTATTTTATTTATAAAATAAAAAATTACAAAAACATATTTTTATTTTCTTAAAAAATGTTTTGGCACTCGCGCCACAACGCATATTACGCGAGCTGCCATTACATTTCTTTTTTTATTTTCCATTTAGCTAGCCAATAACGTTGAGCTCAACGACGATAACCAAAGAGCGCTCTTGTGAGGCACCCCTTGCTTTTAAGTTTTTTGTTGTTTTTTATTTTGTTTTGTGAAGGAATAAGCTGCTGCGTGTTTGTGCCGCTTCTCGCCTCTAAGCTTGGACTCGAGCCGATCTTTAGCTCAAGTTCGGGGGGGGACACATTTTTCAACATCTGAGCATCAAGCGTTAGGGAAGCATCTTTTCCTTTTCTTTACATTTCTTTTTCTTCTTTTCTCTCTTTTCCCAACTCTCTTTATACTTAACTTTAAACATTAGGGACAATGTTTAACTTTAAGTATGAGGGAGTGTTTCCTTAATTAGTTTACTTTAAAAAAATAAAAAAAATTTATAATTTTTTTTTAAAAATAATAATAATAAATATATATATATATACATTTTTGAAAAAAAATCCCAAATTAAATTCAGTTAATTTTTGCCAAATCTATTAGTACCCCGCTACTTTGCATTTTATTGTTTTTTTAAGCTCATGTCTACTTGCTTGATTAGAATAAATTAGATTAATTTTTTGTTTAAATATGTTAAGCGAGTAGTATGTTGACTCATGCAATGTTCCTATTTAGGATAGTATGCTATTTTTGAAAAATGTCTTGAATTTGTCTTCACTTTTCCTTAGCCTTTTTTTATTTCTTTTACTTCTATAAAACTTATCATCCTTTATTTTTCCTTATTAAAATCTTTTTAACGTTAATTAGTATTAAGTGTAGTAGACACAAACTGGTCTAGATGCTTATTATCATTGTTTTCATTGAAGCAAATTCTCTATTTTTCTATTTTTATGTGCTTATCTTCTTTTGAAATTTCAAAGCTTTACTTTGAGAAGATTTAGGCATTTCTTTTGAAATGTTTTAGCCTTTGCACCATGTCTAACAATAATTGTTGATAGCCATTTTTTTTGCCTTTTCCTTTCCTTTTTGTAGCCTGACTTTTTATTTCACCACGGCCAAATAGCTTTGCACACTTTAAATTTATTTTTAAGCTTTAATTGCTATTGTGCATCTTTTTGAAAAAATTTGCGGAAAATCCTTGTATTATCTTTTTCTACTAAAGTTGAAATATTTAAGAATGAAAAAAAGAAAAAAAGAAAAAATATTTGATGGAAAAAGTAAAGGAAAAGAAAATAATGTGAAAAGTATTTATTTTGGCTAGCATTATTTTGGCAAAGCTAACTTTTTTTGTTTAAGTGTGCAAATACTCCTCATGTTTATCTTTTGAATATCACACCCTTAAAAACCCCAAGCCTAACTGTATGCCTAATTAAAGCCCTAGTGATTCATGCTTCCTACATTTACTTTTTATTATAGTAGCGAGAATCAAGATTGAGTAAGTGTTTTTTGTTAGAAATATTGAACATTGTCTTGATTGACTATGGTTTTAATTTGTCTCTTAGAATTTAGTAGTGACTCGCTATGCTTTTTACTCGTTACTTTATTAAGTTTTAATTCTGTAAAAATTTGGGATGTTTTGTTTTTATATTTAGTAAAATTTATAAAATTCTGTGCTAAGTTAAAGTAGGAATTTTTAGTTCTTTTTCAAAATTTGTTTACCTCTAAATTCTTATCATACTTGTTTATAGCATTTTTAAACTTTTCAATTAATCCTCTTTATTTTCTCTAACTTATAGTCTTTGCTTGAGGAAAAGCAAAATAATAAGTATGGGGGAATTTGATGATGCATATTTTAGCTTAATTTATTAGGGTAAAAATATATTTATTTTCATTTTAAATCTCTTACTTTTTGTATTTTTTGGTTTCTTTCATTTTCTTTTTATGTAAATAATCTAACTTAGTTTATTTTTCTATTTTTCAGGTTTTCACAGCTTTCGGCCAAAATGATCTGACATGCCCCCCTGACACGCCATCCCTTGGTGTGTCACAGGGCATGTAACTCGATCTCGAGGATGCTTGCTGCCAGAACCCAAATCCCCAGAAAATACACCTCACATGCCCCCCTGACATGCCCTCCCTCGGCGTGTCTCTGGTCGTGTCACCCTCATCCTGAAGCATGCTGCCGAAATTAAAGATTTTCCGTTGCTGCACGTCAACCCGTACATGATACGCCCCCGACACGGGCGTGGCCCTGTGGCGTGTAGCACCTTTTCCAATGACTGATGGATTTCTGACCAATGATTTTGACATGACGTGCCTTACACACTCCCCCTACACGGGCATGGTCTTGAGTGTGTCCACCATCGTACAAACACAATAATCATTCCCTCTAGAATCCAGTGCCCGAGGTCAACTCCGTACTTGACACGCC
Source organism: Platanthera zijinensis (assembly GCA_039513925.1). Lineage (NCBI taxonomy): Eukaryota > Viridiplantae > Streptophyta > Magnoliopsida > Asparagales > Orchidaceae > Platanthera > Platanthera zijinensis. Next base: position 122,036,157 of record CM077082.1, on the reverse strand, counting down.
TCCCTAACATGCCCTCCCCGGGCATGACAGGGAGCGTGACCCAGGAAGAATTTTTGCCTATAAATACTAGTCCAGACCAAGTTTTGGGGAGAGGGGAGGTGCTGATTGTTTCATTCTTAAGTTTTTGTATGTTTTTCATATGTTTTTGCTCTCTCTATCCCTCCATTTTTAGTTTTACTTTTCTTACATTGTACTTTACTTACTTGTAATCTCTTCTTATTAGCATTGTAGTAGTGATTAGTTCTATTTTCACGCACTTGTAATCTCCATTCCTAGTTGTAATCCCTTTATGCTTTCAATAAAATTCTGGTTAGTGTTCTCTTTTTTATTTCTCACTTTTTAGTTTTCATGCACCTTTATTATCTATCCCTTGCTTTCCCTTTTACCATGATTAATTAATCCTCATTTGTACTTGATCGCGATGATCTAAGAATGAGTTGATCAAGTTATGATGTTTTAGCTTTTTTTTCTTCTTAAAGTAATTACCTTTGATTTACTCTTGGTTTTTATTTAGTGGGACTATATTGCCGGTATATAGTTTCCATTTGGGTTTTCATTCTTAGTTAGCCGAGAGGCTCGTAGATTGAATCTATCACCCAAGAGTAAAGAGAGTTGCACGCACCCCTTAAGAGAGGCATGCGTTAAATCTCCCGGATTAGAGTGAAATACAATAGCGGGGTTCATCACTTAAGATGAGCTTTAGGTCTTCGATTTGGACGAGAGTTTGGTCGGACTTTCCTAAACTCATGTGGGCAGGACTTCGAGAGAAGCGTGTTCATGTTTCAGGAACCTCCACAATAAAGGTTTTTACTTTATTTAGAATTAGTTTTTTATTTCATTTTGATTTTCTTATTTCAAAGTGATTTAAGATTGAGTACTCCCCTTTATTATTAGCTCTAACCCTTTTTATTCTGCAAGTAATTTAGTTTTTTTAGCTTAGTAATTTAGTTCCTATTTTTTATTAAGTAAATTAATTGAAAAATCATTTGACAAAATAATAGCGATCTCCTCAAAGTAGAAGTAATCATTACACCCCAGGGAAATACGACCTTGATATTTATCTTTAGTATCCTATACTATAAACAATAAGGTACGCTTGCCTTTATTGGATATATAATCGGAGAATATTAACAACTTCCACCACATCCACCTTCTCTTCTCTTTAACCCCTCTTCTCCACCTTTGCAACTCTAAGTATCAAGTTTTTGGCGCCGTGGTCGGGGAATAATTTTGATATTTTGAAAAAAAGGATAGATATTAATTTTATCATCTTTTTTTTCTTTCTCTCTCTTAGCCCTCTTTCGCGGTTGATTTTATTTTTTATGGATTGTTTTTGTTTTTCTTGTGGAGAGTTCGGTCACTCTCGCGAGGAATGTTTGGTAGGATACCCTTCATCTACACATGATTTTATCACTTTCGGATCGGATCAATTTTGCCAAATTGATCCGTCCGCGAATTTTTTTTCATGGGGTTACGATGATTTTCAAACGCCTTCCTACCCTTATCCCGCGAATTTTTCCGGAGATTTCTTGAATGGACATTTTGATCCTAGCCCTACTTTGAAAAACTCAAGTTGGCAATACCCTGATCATTCTTGGGGACAAGGTGATCATCAACCCATTCCATCTCAAGATTTTTCCGCTTTTTCTCCGCAAGTTTGCTCGCCTCCTATTTTTGATTTTAGCGAAAATGAATTCATTTTTGATTCTATAGCATTTGATGCACGCATCAATGCTCATTTCAAAATGATTTTTGACGCTTTAGCTTCTAAGGCCGCAACTTTTTCTTCTCCTCGTCTTCCTATTTATCTTTCGAATGATGAATCTTTGGATTTTCTGCAGTGCCTTCAATCACTCGCAAAAGACGATTATTCTGAAATTCCATTGTGCTTTCATCCTCTCGAGGAGGAAATTTCCCCTGATATCCGATTGTTTTTCAAGTTTCTGAGGAAGATGAACTTTCTTGTGTTCGATCTTCCGAGGAGATTGATTTTTCGGATATCCCATTTTTCTCCCAATCTACGTAAATTATTGATATTCAAGTGGAGCAACCGAATCTTTTTATCCAAAAAATTTCTTGTGATCAATCGCCGCCTCCTTCTTCTTTTTCTTCTCTCCCCCCTCCTTGCGAAAATTCCCCTTTCTTTTCTTCTTTTATTTTTCCTTCTAATATAGTTTCTAGTTCCTCTTCTTTTTCCCCTTCTAATAGTTTATTTTCTTTTACCAACTAATTTTCTTTATCTAAATCTCTTTTCTTTTTATTTTATTTATAAAATAAAAAATTACAAAAAAACATTTTTATTTTCTTAAAAAATGTTTTTGCACTCGCGCTGCAATGCATATTACGTGAGCTGCCATTACATTTCTCTTTTTATTTACCATTTAGCTAACAAAAAACGTCGAGCTTAACGACGATAACCAAAGAGCGCTCTTGGGAGGCACCCCTTGCTTATCAACTTTTTTTGTTGTTTTTTATTTTGTTTTGTGCAGGAATAAGCTCCTGCGTGTTTGTTCCACTTATCGCCTCTCAACTTGGAATCGAGCCGATCTTTAACTCAAGTTCGGGGGGACGCATTTTTCAACGTCTGGGCATCAAGCGCTAGGGAAGCATCTTTTCCTTTTCTTTGCATTTCTTTTTCTTCTTTTCTCTTTTCCCATCTCTCTTTATACTTAACTTTAAACATTAGGGACAATGTTTCACTTTAAGTATGGGGAAGTGTTTCCATAGTTAGTTTACTTTAGAAAAATCAAAAAAATTATATGAAATTTTTTAAAAAATAAAAAATATATATATAAAATTTTTCAAAAAAAATCCCAAATTAAATTGAGTTAATTTTTGCCAAATCAATTAGTACCCCGCTACTTTGCATTTTATTGTTTTTTTAAGCTCATGTCTACTTGCTTAGTTAGAATAAATTAGATTAATTTTCTGTTTAAATACGTTAAGCTAGTAGTATGTTGACTCATGCAGTGTTCCTATTTAGGGTTGTATTCTATTTTTGAAAAATTTCTTGAATTTTTCTTCACTTTTATTTAGCCTTTTGTATTTATTTATTTTACTTCTATAAAACCTATCATCCTTTATTTTTCCTTATTAAAATCTGTTAAACATTAACTAGTATTAAGTGTACTAGACACAAACCGGTCTAGACGCTTATTATCATTGTTTTCATGAAAGAAAATTCTCTACTTTTGTGTGCTTATCTTCTTTTGAAATTTCAAAGCTTTTCTTTGAGTAGATTTAGGCATTTCTTTTTAAATATTTCAGCCTTTGCACCCCGCCTAATAATAATTGTTGTTAGACATTTTTTTGCCTTTTCCTTTCCTTTTTGTAGCCCCACTTTTTATTTAACCACAGCCAAATAGCTTACCTATATGCACACTTTAAATTTGTTTTTTAGCTTTAATTACTATTATGAAACTTTTTGAAAATATTTGTGGAAAATCCTTGTATTATCTTTTGCTACAAAAGTGGAAATATTTAAGAATGAAAAAAAGAAAAAAAGATAAAATATTTGATGGAAAAAGTAAAGGAAAAGAAAATAATGTGAAAAGTATTTATTTTGGCTAGCATTATTTTGGCAAAGTCACCTTTTTTGTTTAAGTGTGCAAATACCTCTCGTGTTTATCTTTTGAATATCGCACCCTTAAAAACCCCAAGCCTAACTGTACGCCTAATTAAAGCCCTAGTGATTCATGCTTCCTACAGTACTATTTAGTATAGTAGCGAGAATCTAGATTGAGTAAGTGTTTTTTGATAGAAATATTGAACATTGTCTTGATTGACTATGGTTTTAATTTGTCTCTTAGTATTTAGTAGTGACTCAATGCGCTTTTTACTCTTTACTTTATTAAGTTTTAATTCTGTAAAAATTTGGGATGATTTGTTTTTATATTTAGTAAAACTTATAAAATTTTGTGCTAAGTTAAAGTAGGAATTTTTTTTCTTTTTCAAAATTTATCTACCTAAAAATTCTCGTCTTACTCGTTTATAGCATTTTTAAACTTTTCAATTAATCCTCTTCATTTTCTCTAACTTGTAGTCTATGCTTGAGGGCAAACAAAATAATTAGTATGGGGGAATTTGATGATGCATATTTTAGCTTAATTTATTAGGGTAAAAATATATTTATTTTTATTTTAAATCTTTTTTTTTGTATTTTTAGGTTCCTTTTAGTTTCTTTTTATGTAAATAATCTAACTTAGTTTATTTTTCTGTTTTTCAGGTTTTCACAGCTTTCTGCCAAAATGACCTGACACGCCCCCCTGACGCGCCCTCCCTGGGCATGTCACAGGGCGTGTAACACAATCCTGAGGAAGCCTGCTGCCAGAACCCAAATCCCGAGAAAATACACCTGATATGCCCCCTGACACGCCCTCCCTCAGCATGCCTTTGGGCGTATCACCCTCATCCCGAAGCCTGCTACCGCAATTAAAGCTTTTCTATTGCTGCACATCAACCCGTACATTATACGCCACCGACACGGGCGTGGCCCTTGGGAGTATAACACCTTTTCCGATGACTGATGGATTTTCGACCAATGATTTTGACGTGACGTGCCTTACACACCCCCCTTACACGGGTGTGGCCATGAGTGTGTCCACCATCGTACAGAAGCAATCATCATTCCCGTCAGAATCCAACGCCCGAGTTCAACTCCGAACATGACACGCCCCCCTGACACGCCCTCCCGGGGCATGACAGGGAGCGTGATCTAGACAAAATATTTGCCTATAAATACCAGGCCATTCCAAGCATTCCAGACCAAGTTTTGGGGAGAGGGGAGGTGCTGCTAGTTTCATTCTTAGGTTTTTATATGTTTTTCTTATGTTTTTGCTCTCTCTCTCCCTCCATTTCTAGTTTTACTTTTCATGCACTGTACTTTACTTACTTGTAATCTCTTCTTATTAGCATTGTAGTAATGATTAGTTCTATTTTCACGCGCTTGTAATCTCCATTCCTTGTTGTAATCCCTTTATACTTTTAATAAAATTCTTGTTAGTGTTCTCTTTTTTATTTCTCTTTCTTTAGTTTTCATACACCTTTATTGTCTACCCCTCTCTTTCCCTTTTACCATGATTAACTAATCCTCATTTGTACTCGATCGCGATGATCTAAGAATGAGTTGATCAAGTTATGATGTTTTAGCTTTCTTTATCTTCTTAAAGTAATTACCTTTGATTTACTCTTGGTTTTTATTTAGTGGGACTATATTGCCAGTATATAGTTTCCATTTGGGTTTTAATTCTTAGTTAGCCGAGAGGCTCGTAGATTGAATCTATCACCCAAGAGTAAAGAGAGTTGCACGCACCCCTCGAAAGAGACAGACGTTAAATCTCCCGGATTGGAATGAAATCCAATAGCGTGGTTCACCACATAAGGCGAGCTTTAGGTCTTCGATTCAGACGAGAGTTTGTTCGGACCTTCCTAAACTTAGGTGGGTATGACTTTGAGAGAAGCGTGTTCATGCTTCGGGAACCTCCACAATAATCATTTTTACTTTATTTAGAATTAGTTTGTTATTTCATTTTGATTTTCTTATTTCAAAGTGATTTAAGATTGAGTACTCCCCTTTATTATTAGCTCTAACCCTTTTTATTCTGCAAGTAATTTAGTTTTTTTTAGCTTAATAATTTAGTTCTTGTTTTTAGTTAAGTAAGTTAATAGAAAAATCATTTGATAAAATAATAGCGATCTCCTCGAAGTAGAAGTAATCATTACGCCCCAGGGAAATATGATCTTGATATTAATCTTTAGTATCTTATACTATAAACGATAAGGTACGCTTGCCTTTATTTGATATAGAATCAGAGAATATTAACAACTTCCACTACATCCACCTTCTCTTCTATTTAACCCCTCTTCTCCACCTTTGCGATTCTAAGTATCAAGTTTTTGGCGCTGTTGTCGGGGAATAGTTTTGATATTTTGAAAAAAGGATAGCTATTAATTTTATCTTTTTTTCATTCTCTCTCTTACCCCTCTTTCGCGGTGGATTTATTTTTTATTGATAGTTTTTGTTTTCCTTGTGGAGAGTTCGATCACTCTCGCGAGGAATATTGGGTAGGATACCCTTCATCCACCCATGATTTTATCACTTCCATATAAGATTAATTTGGCCAAATTATTTCGTCCGCGAATTTGTTTTCATGGGGTTACGATGATTTTCAAACGCCTTCCTACCCTTCTACTTCGAATTTTTTTGATTTTAATTTTTCCGGAGATTTCTTGAATGGACATTTTGATCCTAGCACTACTTTGAACTACTTAGGGTGGCAACACCCTGATCTTTCTTGGGGCCAAGGTAATCACCAAACCATTCCATCTCAAGATTTTTCCGCAAGTTTGCGCGCCTCCTGTTTTTGATTTTAGCGAAAATGAATTCATTTTTGAATCTGTAGCATTTAATGCACGCATCAATGCTCATTTCAAGGTGATTTTTGATGCTTAAGCTTCTGAGGCCGCAACTTTTTCTTCTTCTCCTCCTCCTATTTATCTTTCGAATGATGAATCTTCGGATTTTTTGCAGTGCCTTCAATCACTCGGGGAATACGATTATTCAGAAATTCCATTGTGCTTTAAACCTCTCGAGGAGGAAATTTTCCCCGATATCTCAGTTTTTTTTCAAGTTTCCGAGGAAGACGAACTTTCTTGTGTTCGATCTTCCGAGGGGATTGATTTTTTGGATATCCCATTTTGCTCCCAATCTATGAAAATGATTGATATTCAAGTGGAGCAACCAGATCTTATTATCCAAAAAAATTCTTGTGATCAACCGTCGCCTTCTTCTTCTTTTCCTTCTCTTCCCCCTCCTTGCGAAAATTCCTCTTTCTTTTCTTCTTTTATTTGTCCTTCTAATATAGTTTCTAGTTCCTCTTCTTTTTCCCCTTCTAATAATTTATTTTCTTTTACTAACAAAATTTCTTTTTCTAAATCTGTTTTCCTTTTTGTTTTATTTAAAAAATAATAAATTACAAAAAAATATTTTTATTTTCTTAAAAAATGTTTTGGCACTCGCACCGCAACGCATATTTTGTGAGCTGCCATTAAATTTCTCTTTTTATTTTCCATTTAGCTAACCAATAATGTCAAGCTCAACGACGATAATCAAAGAGCATTCTTGGGAGGCACCCCTTGCTTCTGGATGTCGACACAACTTCTTCTTTAGGTGTCGACACAATGCCTGGGTGTTGACACAGGCCTTTCTTCTAGTGTCAACACAACTTCTGGGTGTCGACACAATTCATCACAAGTGTCGACACTTGTACTTAGAGAATTTTCATGCAAACTTACACCTGCACAATGAAACTCAAACATCCCATCAAATACAAATTGATGTATATCATTGAGTAAGATAAGGCTTCTCAAAATTTGGTACATATTTTTCAGTGTACCCAACAATCTCCCCCTATTTGGAGAAGTCATAACCCTTAGTCAAAGATATACAGCACTCATAATAAAACACACAAAAAAAGATGTACGTACATTTCACAGCAGGATAACAACTAAAATCAATTACGAAACTGATTTTATTCATTAATCAGAAAATTCCAGGTTTACATGTTTTTCTATAGAACAACAAAAAACAAAAGATTACATTGTTCTAGACAATGGCCTATTTATCCTAAGATAGACTAGGCTCCTTAATTACAATTCCCTTCCCAGATCAGATCTTAGCCTGCATAGTTGGTTCAGTATTATCATCTAGTTTCTTTCCTTTCAGATCCTTATTCTTTAGTTCTTCATCCTTTATCCTTTGTCTTTCAAAATAGTGAAAAGGCTTAGGGAAGTACTTGCTAGGCTCCAGAGCATTAGCAGGTAACTTTCCATCTTTTACACTCCTTCTGTACTGAATAATGGTATCTTGCCTGGCTTGATACTTGTTCCACTCTTACTCAGAATACCATTTACCCCTATCATAGGTCTTGTCCTTCACAGCTTTCCAGGCAGTCAAAATAATATTCCCGGAAGTAGGGCTCCACTGCTAAAAATCAGGCTTTAATTCAGCCTGTTCTCTAAACCTTTTCTTGGACAGCTATGCTTCCTTCTAAGCTTCCTTGGCAGCCTCTAACATGTCTACTTTTGCAATGATAATATTTTGTGCCTCCTATGGAGGGCTATACATTGTCTGAACTTCTTGTTGGACTATGTCAAAATCTGCTGGAGGGTAAATGACCTGTGCAACCTTTGGTTGATCCCCTTCAATGTAGGCAGGTTACACTCCAGACTCAGCAGTATTATCATCCTCACATAGGGGTGGAAATCCAAGTGTAGCTCTGATTATGTTAGATACCCATTTTGCATGGTCAGAGTTGGCTTTGATTAACATTCTCTCCCCCTTTATGACTTCTCTAGCTATATGATCCCTCAGATCATTCTTTTGAAACCTTATTTGATCAGCTAGATATTCTGTACCTTCTTGATAGTAAGCTTTGAATTTAGTCAGGTAATCATAAATGGTCTTTTGAGAGGCTCTAATGGCTGTTTGGATAGCAACTAGATCTTCTTGTATTTGCTTTAATATTTCAGTTTTCAAATCAGTGGAAATACTTCCAAGTTTTTTTAGAATTTCTTCATGGGAGTCTTTGAGATTTTCATTAGACCTTAATTGATTTTCTAAAACATATCCTTGCTTGGTGGCAATGTCCTCAACCTCAGTCTTCAGTAGCTGTTGTTGCTCAGCCAAATATGCTACAACATTTCCTCCCTTATGGAAGCAATCTATCATCTCTTTCTTATGCAGATTGACTTCAAATCTGATTGATTTAATGTCTTGAGCAAGCTGAAACTACAGTTCTTTATTTGACGCATCCATATATTTATCTAAAGACTGCCTTTGTTCATCCAATTTGACTTGCAGCTGGACCAGTAATGAACTGAAGTCGATGCTTAGAGCAGGTGGTTGAGTGACTGTTTGTAAGGCCTTTTTATAGCCTGTACTCTTTTTCCTGATTGCAACCATCTTCCTCTTCTTGGACCTAAAGGATTCCTCATCATCAGAGGGTTGTGATGAGCTTTCTATATCAACTATTTCTTTATTAGAAGGGGCATTCAGTAGCTCCTCCCCCTCAGTTCCTGGAAGTTCCTTTTCTACATGTTCTTGCTCCCCTCTATCCTTGCAGTTGGTAAATCAGGAAACAAATCTTCCATAGTTACCTCTTGCTACATTTGTACAGGAGGAACAAGATTAGTTTGGGAAACAAAAGGTTCTCCCTGGACATCCATATTTTTGTCCAGGGCCTTCTCTATAAAAGAGATACCTACTTGCTCATCTTGAGCTATATCTTTTATCCGCACATCTTGTGTTTCCTTCTCAGCAATTTCCAGTGCTTCTTTGTTTATATCTGATACAATGTCCATCACTGTATCAGCAGCATACTCACTCTCTAGAGTAGCTTGAGCAATGCCTCTGCCTTGGGCAAGCAGCTCAGATAGTTCAGTGTCTTGCTCTGTTGGTTCAGGGTGTTCTCCCCCTGGAGTGGAGGCTATCTGTTTCTTGGTGTACTGACTGCTCTCTTCTAGATCTTGAGCTTCTTTTTGTTGTTGGTATTCATCTGAACTGAAGACTACCTCCTCCTATGAATCACTGGAGGATTTTTATGTTGAACAATTTCTTACTTTTTCTTATCTTTCTTGACCTATTTCTGTGGAGTAGAAACCTCTTTGGTCAATACTCTATCCCATCTGGATAGAATCCTTACATACATTCTCCTCATATGGTTGATCTTGGATCCTGGTAGTTGGTTCTTAATATCTGGTATTGTAGAAGCTAGACATAAGCTTAGTATCCTTCCCAAATTTGGCTTCTTTACTCCTTCTTGGATCTTGTCAAATACTATTGATGCCTAGTCTATTTTTATAGTGAATATGACCCTTGTCATTAAATTGAACATGGAGATTGAAACTCTGTCATGTTCACCAGTCTTACACAGAATCACTTTGCCTACTATTTCAGACAAAAACATTCCTTGGGAATTCATCCCTTTCTGGGTAATGGATGATCCAACTTTTATATTAGGGTTCAGCCCGAACACACTTAGTGCATCTTTGGTCATGAATGGAGCTATTTCATCATCATCCTTAACCATGGGAAGTTAGAGTGATTTCCTGATTGTCTTTAGTGTTAGTTTCACTCAGGAATCCTAAATTGTCGCTTTGATCTTCTTCCATTCAGCGTCCATAGTTGCTGATGAATAAAATTCCAGTACTTCCTTTTTCCAAATTCTTGTTGGTTTTGAGACCAAGAACTCCAACCCATTTTCCGAAATTAGGGTAATTACACCCTGGATGTCTTGTGAGGCTGTCGTGAATCACCCACGAACAAGCTTATAACCTTCATTCACCTTGTCGTCCTTGTGGGTCTCCATTAATGAGAGGGAGAGAGAGTGAAGAGAAGAGAAGTGAATATCTATATCGACACAAGGTCTAGAGTCGAGAAATCTGAAGGCGTAGTCGACCAGATTTTGTCTTCCCCTATTTATAGTCTACTGGTAAAGGGTAGGTCAAAGGACGCACCTTACTTAGTAAAAATACATGTCGGCATAGTTGTACATGTGTCGACATAAAAGACTTAGGTCATGACAAAACTTAATTTTAGTCGACATGTCTATGTGTCGACATATCTATGTGTCGACATACTTGTATTAGTGTTGACACGGGCTGGTCATGTCTCGACATAGTTGTGTCGACACCTATTCTTCTGTCGACACAGATACTGTTTCTGTGTCGACACAGATACTGTTTCTGTGTCGACACAGATACTGTTTCTGTGTCGACACAGATACTGTTTCTGTGTCGACACAGATACTGTTTCTGTGTCGACACAGATATTATTTCTATGTCGAAACAGATACTATTTCTGTGTCGACACATCCTTTTTCTTTGTCGACACAACATACTGAGTGTGTCGACACAATTTGCTTGTGTCGACACAAACTTTGTACTTAGACAAATTTCCTGAGAAATATTGTGCTTACATATTCTACTTAGGAATGCTTGAGCTGACCTATTCTAGGTTCAACATACCTAATTCAATTTTAAAATAATTGAATTTAGTTTCATCCAGAGGTTTTGTAAAAATATCAGCAATTTGACTATTTGTGTTTACAAATTTAAGACTAATATCTTCCTTCTCCACATGTTCTCTTATGAAATGAAACTTAATTTCTATATGCTTGGTTCTACTGTGTGATACATGATTCTTAGCAATAGAAATAACACTAGTAGAATCACAGAATAGTGGAATTCTACATACCTTGATGTCATATTATTCAAGTTGATGCTTTATCTACATCAATTGTGCACAGCAGCTGCCTACAGCTATATATTCTGACTCAGCAGTTGAGATAGCTATACTTGTTTGCTTTTTGCTACACCATGACACCAACCTTCAGCCTAGGAATTGACAAGTTCCTGTAGTACTTTTCCTGTCTTCTTTTCATCCTACATAGTCTGCATCTGAGAAGCCTGTTAGTAAGAAATCTCTATTCTTAGGGTACCAAAGACCTAGATTAGGTGTGCCCTTAAGATATCTCAAAATTCTCTTAACTGCAGTATAACGAGATTCCTTTGGACAAGCTTGGTACCTAGCACAGACACATGTAGCATACATGATGTCAGGTCTACTAGCAGTCAAGTAGAGTAAGGAGCCAATTATCCCTCTATACAAAGACTCATCAACAGGTTTCCCTGTCTAATCTTTTCCTATAGGCATACTTGTTCCCATTGGAGTTTTCATGGTGGAAACTGAGTCCATTCCATATTTCTTAATCAACTCCTTTGTGAACTTAGACTGGGATATGGACAATCCATCATCAGTCTGTCTTACTTGAAGTCCCAAGAAGAACTTCAGCTCACCCATATTGCTCATCTCAAACTTCCCTTGTATAAGTTTGGCAAACTTTCTACAAAGGTTATTTTCAAAAGATCCAAAGATAATGTCATCAATATATATCTGGACTATGATTATCTTGCCTTTATATTCCCTAAAGAATAGAGTTTTGTCTATCTTTCCTCTAGAGAATTTATTCTCAATAAGAAAAGCAGACACGGTTTCATACCAAGCCCTAGGGGCTTATTTCAAACCATATAGAGCTTTCCTAAGCCTATATACATAATCAGGATAATGAGAATCTTCAAAACCTGAGGGTTGTTATACATAGACCTCCTCTTTTAAGTCACCATTCAGAAATGCTGACTTTACATCTATCTGATATACCTTGAACCCTTGATAGACAACATAGGCCAAGAACAACCTTATAGCCTCCAGCCTTGCCACTGGGGCAAAGGTTTGATCAAATTCAATCCCTTCTTCTTGCCTATAGCCTTTTGCTACCAGTACGGCCTTGTTCTTGATTATAGTGCCATTCTCATCAAGTTTGTTTTTGTAGATCCACTTGGTTCCTATAATGTTGTGATCCTTTGGTTTAGGAACCATTTCCTAGACTTTACATCTTCTGAATTGATTCAGCTCTTGTTGCATAGCTTTAATCCAGTTTGTGTCTAGCATGGCTTCTTCAAACTTCCTGGGTTCTATCTGTGACAAGAAACTTGAACATAAAACTGTGTTCATGTTCTTGCTCTTAGTTAGTACACCTTGACTTGCATCACCAATGATTTGATGAGCTGGATGATCCTTTAGGTGTCTTCTTGCTGGTGGAAATCTGCAAACCTCTTGGCCTTCTTCATTTTACTCAACCTGATGATCCTCATTGTCTTCTTCATCTAGTGAGTCTTGTTCTCCCCCTGGACAACATGCATCCTTTTCTTCATCCAGCCTAGCAGGGTCTTCTTCATTGATAGTCAGCTTGTCCAGCCTATCCTTTAAACCTGTAGAACTACTTGAAGAGCTAGACAATTCACTGTTAATCAACTTAGACTCGTGAAATACTACATGGACAGATTCTTCTACAACTTGTGTAGTCAAGTTGTAGATCCTGTATGCCCTACTATTATTATTGTACCCAACAAATATCCCTTCTAGGTATTTGGCAGCAAACTTAGTTTTGTAGTGCTTACCATTAACTAGGACATAACACTAGCAACCAAAGATTCTGAGATAGGAAATGTTTGGTATTCTGCCTTTCAAAATCTGATAGGGAGTCATCTTATGTTTCTTATTGATGGAGGCTCTATTGAGTACATGACATGTAGTATTTACTGTCTCTGCCCAAAAGTACTCAGGGAGAGTATTGTCACTAAGTAGTGTTCTACTTGCCTCAATTAGAGTCCTATTCTTTCTTTCAGCAACTCCATTTTGCTGGGGTGTTTTAGGTGAGGAGAACTCCTGATGAATCCCAAGTTCTTCACAGAACTTTTTCATACATTCAGACTGAAATTCAATTCCATGGTCACTTCTGATTTTGACCACTAAATTTTTAAATTCATTCTGAATTTGTCTAACAAAGGTCTGGAAAATTGTAGGAGTTTCAGATTTCTGCCTCAAGAAGAAAACCCATGTGAATCTAGAATAGTCATCCACAATAACTAATGCGTATACTTTCCTACCAAGATTATGAACTGCCATAGGACCAAACAAATCCATATGTAAGAGATATAAACATCTCATTGAATTTTTGGTATCAAGTGCATGGAAAGAGGACTTAGTCTGTTTTCCCTTTTGGCAAGCTGAACACACACCCACTTAAATGCACTTGACTTAAGGACCATTCCTCACTAACCCCATGCTGAACAGCTGTCCTATTGACTTATAGTTAAGATGAGCTAGCCTCTTGTGCCATTTGACACATAGTGAAGCTTTCTGTCCTATAACTAGACAAATGGGTGAGATGTTAAACTAACAATCTAGGTTAAGACAATATACATTCCATTTCCTAGTGCCAGTCAAAATGATCTCTTTATCACTTGACCTCCTTATTTGGCACTCCCCTTTGAGGAAAGAGATGTAATAACCTAGATCACTAAGTTGACTTATGCTAATCAGGTTATGTTTTAGACCCTTCACATAAGCCACTTTAGTGATAATAATTGAATCACTTAAAATGTTACCAAATCCTTTGATGATTCCTTTTTTTGATCCACCAAAGATTACTTTGGGTCCATTATCTATGGGTACATAGTCCCTCAACAATCTTCTTGTTCAAGTCATGTGTCTGGAATATCCACTATCCAAGTACCATATAGGGGTATGGCCAATTGGATTCACCTGCATCAAATAAAAAATCACTTATCCTTAGAACGCAAATTATTATTGGGTCCTAGGTCCTTATTAGTTTAAAATCCTGCAGCTGTTATGACAGGTAAACTATTCTTGGTTTTAACACTTGTGTTGAACTAGCAATACATGTCAAAGTGGCCCACCTTGCCACAACACCAACTCTCAAATATAATGTACCTTCTTTTTGATACAGTCTTCACAACTTTGTTGTCGGCAGTCCTGTTAAGGGTAGGTGCTGGAGCAGTAAACCCAGAGAATTCCTTTTGAACCTGATGGTCTTGCCTATAATGTGACCTATTGGCATTTGCACCCTTGCCCATGAGATCTCCATACTCACAGTGACCAAGGGTAATATCATGATCATACCTGTTTGTAGGTTGCATCACTTTCCTAATGAAAATATGGGGTTTTTTAGCTAGTGGCTGAACTGGGGTCTTACCTTTTCTATGAGAATTGGTGGACCTAGTTCTTCCCTAAAAACCTAGACCAGTCTTTCCTTTATGAGAAATGAAATTGTCTATTAAGGGCAAGACAGATTTTGGCTTTGAGAATTTAACCACTAACTCTCTTTCTTGCTGAAGTTTTTCCTCCAGTTTCTTGATATGATTTTCCTTGAAAGTGATTGTGCCCATCTGAATAACAGTAATGTTTTTCAGTTTGGCAACCTCCTTCAATTTTAAATCTATCAACATGGTTAAATCTGATGCAGCCTGCTTAAGAGACTCAATTTCCTTAGCCTGCTCCTTGACAAGAAACTTGCTCCTCTTCAGAGCTTGCAACAACCCACCATACTCATTAATGAGTTGATGTACATCCCCCTCAGAATCAGAACCATCCACTTCTCTTGAAGTTGATGCTACTGATTCTGATCCAGTAAAATAATCAGAAGCTGAGGGAGAATTATATACCTTTCTTGGACCAGGCTGATCCTTGCACTGATCATTTTCTGACAGAGCCATCAGCCCTCTACAGCAATAGTCTTTCACTCCATTTATGGAGTCCAACATTTGTAAGAATTCTAGTTTCCTAGAATCCTCTTCTATTGAGAACAGCCCAACATATGCTTCTGCATCTTCTTCTTCTACTAATCCTGAAGATGAAGAGTCTGTCCAACTCTTTTGCTTTTGAGCAACAAAGGATTTCTCCTTCTTGCCTTTCACTTGATGCTTCTTCTTGTCCTAAGATTTAGTCCTCTTGTCTGGACAGTCAGCTATGACATGTCCAGGCCTATTGCAACAATAGCAAATAATCTTAGAATTAGTTTGTTTACTAGGTTTTGAGGCATACCTGTCCTCCTTGGGAGTCTTCTTTTTCTTATAATACTATCCTTGGAGAAGGATGTAGATGGCCTGGTTCTATATTTCTTCTTTTTCATGAACCTTTGAAACTTCCTTGTAAAGGCAGTAAAGTCCACATCAAAGGTGTGGCTATCTGATGTGCTGTTTTCAGGATTTTCTTCTTCTGCCTCAACACTCCTTCTGGGTGGAGAAGGAGACTTTCTCCAACCCTTTCTTGTGCCTTCATCCTTGAAGGCTACTGACTTCTCATTGTAATCAGACCTACTGCTTTTCTCCTCCTCTTTTCTAGCAGTGAGCTGCATTTCATAGGATAATAGCTTTCCAAATAGTGTTGGTGGAGGTGTATCAGTAAGCCTGGCCATCTCTCTGATGGCCATATCTTTATGTCCCAGTCCTTTGTTAGTGATCTAAGAAACTTGTCATTCAGTTCATATGTGCTGAAGACTCTTCCATAGGTAATCAACTCATTTACTATCCTGAAGAACTTCTTGTAACATTCAGCTATGCTGTCATACTTGGCTTGTCTAAAACTCTCATATTCTTGATTTAGCATAGATTTCCTCTCTTCTCTGACTTCTTCAGTTCCCTCCATATAGACAATCAAGGTGTCCCACATCTCCTTAGAGGCTTTGCAATGCACCAGATTCTGAAATATGGCATCATCTATAGCACTTATAATAATGTTTTGTGCTCTTTTGTTTAATATTGTAAGGATGATCTCATCCTTGGTCATTTCAGAATAACTCTTTGGGGTTCTAACATTTACATCCAGAACTTATACCTTCATTGGAATGAAGGGGCCTTCTTGTACTGTGATGTAGATTCTTGGATCAGATGCTTCCATGAACAACCTGACCCTTTCCTTCCACATGCCAAAGCATTCTTTCCTGCAGATAGGAAGTTTCATAGATCCAAATTCCTTCTGATTCTCATTTGAACCCATTCTTGAAATATATTAATTTCCTTGGAGATTCACTCAGACTGTTAGATCTATCTTTGAGTAACCTCCCTCTGATACCACTTGAATGTCTTTATTTCAAGAGCCTAGAAAATAGAGGGGGAGGGTGAATAGGTTCTAATTTTCTTTAAGAATTTTGGGCAATTAGCTTGTTCTAACTTAGCACAGATAATATAATTCTCAGCACAACAATCACAACGCAACAATCATAGCACACTAATCATAGTACAGTCCAGTACACCAGATTTATAGTGGTTCCCCAAGATATGGGCACATCCACTTTCCCCCGCCTATCTAGTAGAGAACTGGATTCAGCCCAACTTCCTTCAACTTACTCAGATCCACATATCTTACAACTCAGAACCAGATTGGTTCCTACAGCTCAGACTTATACAAGACTTACCTAAGATTCATCCCAAGAATCCTACCTCAAGCCTCAGTCCTACCTCAGCCTTTATCACTAGGCTTACAACTCAGACTTTCACAAGTCCTACACCTCAGGCACTCATCCTTACCTCAGCCTTTATAATTACAGGCTTACAACTCAGATCTTACAAAAGATCCTACAATAAAATTAAATGTTTTAAAGGGTACAGAAATTCACCAGATAGAACTCTCTATTGGTGTGAGCTTCTTGATCAGTTCTTGAATAAACTGAATCTTTAGATCCAACCTAAGTTAGCTATTTCAAAGCTTCTTGATTGAACAAAATAAGGTTGATCTTCACCTGATGTAGAAGTTGATCTTCAGATAGCTCCCTCCTAAGTTTCAGAATTAGATCTGAATCTTTCTTACAGACTGTTCTGGATCTGCCTTCTTAAGGGTTTCCCCTTTACTTATTGTCAAACTCTCTTTCCCGTAATTGCTTGATGACTTTCTTAGTTCTTTCTAGTTGTCAAGGATCAATCACTTATATAGAGTTTCCTCATGATTATCGGCTGATCACGTTTGTAATAACCTCCTAACAGTTCTTACAAAGGTGTCAGACCTATTGGCTATGACAGTTGTTGAATCACCAGTCATGACAGTTGATTCCCCAAAGACTTTACAACTCAGCATGAACCACTCAGCAAACTGCTTCACATGTGTCAACACAAATAGACTAAGTGTCGACACAAGTCTTGATGATGTCCACACAACACTCCATGTGTTAACATAGTCATTCTTCTGCTACTCGACACAGCTTCTGTTTTTATGTGTCGACACAAGTCCTGAGTGTCAACACAACTGCTCTTGTTCTCGACATAACTAATGCTGATAGATGGCGTTGAGTGTATGTCCAGCTGTCATTGAGTGTGTGTCGAGACATCGTTGAGTGTGTGTCGACACAAGTCCTGTGTGTCGACACAAGCCTTCACACTCAGTATAACTATTGATGTTAGATGGCGTTGAGTATCATCCAGATATCGTTGAGTGTGTGTCGACACAAGTCCTGTGTGTCGACACAACTGCTTCTGCTCTTGACATAGCTGATGCATACAAATGGTGTTGAGTGTGTGTCGACACAATTCCTGTATTTCGACACAAACCTTTTTCTGGTGTCGACACAATTCCTGAGTGTCGACACAATTCATGAGTGTCGACACATGCCTTTCTTCTGGTGTGGACATAACTCCTGGGTGTCGACACACCTTCTGCTTTAGGTGTCGACACATTTCCTAGCTTAGGTGTCGACACAATTCTGGATGTCGACACATCTTCTTCTTCAGGTGTCGACACAATGCTTGGGTGTCGACACAGGCCTTACTTCTTGTGTCGACACAACTTCTGGGTGTCGACACAATTCTTCACAAGTGTCGACACTTGTACTTAGAGAATTTTCTTGCAAACCTTACACTTGCACAATGAAACTCAAACATCCCCTCAAATACAAATTAATGTATTTCATTTAGTAAGATGAGGCTTCTCCAAATCTATTACATATTTTTCAGTATACCCAACAACACCCCTGACACGGGCATGGCCTTATGGCGTATAGCACCTTTTCCGACGACTAACGGATTTCTTACCAATGATTTTGACGTGGCGTGCCTTACACGCCCCCCAACACGGGCGTGGCCATGGGCGTGTCCACCATCGTACAGAAGCAATCATCATTCCCACCAAAATCCAGCGCCCGAGGTCAACTACATATATGATATGCCCCCCTGACACGCCCTCCCCGGGCGTGACAGGGGGCGTGACCCAGACAGAATTTTTGCTTATAAATACTAGGCAATTCCAAGCATTTCTGACTAAGGTTTGGGAAGAGGGGAGGTGCTGCTAGTTTCATTCTTTGGTTTTTTTGTGTTTTTCTTATGTTTTTGCTCTCTCTCTCCCTCTATTCCTAGTTTTACTTTTCATGTACTGTACTTTACTTACTTGTAATATCTTCTTATTAGCGTTGTAGTAGTGATTTGCTCTATTTTCTCGCACTTGTAACCTCCATTCCTAGTTGTAATCCCTTTATGCTTTTAATAAAATTCTGGTTAGTGTTCTCTTTTTTATTTCTCTCTCTTTAGTTTTCATGCACCTTTATTATCTACCCCTCTCTTTCCCTTTTACCATGATTAACTAATCCTCATTTGTACTCGATCGCGATGATATGAGAATGAGTTGATCAAGTTATGATGTTTTTGCTTTCTTTTTCTTCTTAAAGTAATTACCTTTGATTTACTCTTGGTTTTTATTTAGTGGGACTATATTGCCGGTATATAGTTTCCATTTGGGTTTTCATTCTTAGTTAGCCGAGAGGCTCGTAGATTGAATCTATCACCCAAGAGTAAAGAGAGTTGCACGCACCCCTCGAGAGAGGCAGGCGTTAAATCTCCTGGATTGGAGTGAAATCTAATAGAGGGGTTCACCGCTTAAGGCGAGCTTTAGGTCTTCGATTTGGATGAGAGTTCGGTTGTACCTTCCTTAACTCAGGTGGGCACGACTTCGAGAGAAGCGTGTTCATGCTTTGGGAACCTCCATGGTCAAGGTGTTTTACTTTATTTAGAATTAGTTTGTTATTTTATTTTTATTTTCTTATTTTGAAGTGATTTAAGATTGAGTACTCCCCTTTATTATTAGCTCTAACCCTTTTTATTCTGCAAGTAATTTAGTTTTTTTTAGCTTAGTAATTTAGTTCCTATTTTTAGTTAAGTAAATTAATAGAAAAATCATTTGATAATATAATAGCGATCTCCTCGAAGTAGAAGTAATCATTACGCCTTGGGAAATACAACCTTGATATTAATCTTTAGTATCCTATACTATAAACGATAAGGTACGCTTGCCTTTATCTGATATAGAATCAGAGAATATTATTAACTTCCACCACATCCACCTTCTCTTCTCTTTAACCCCTCTTCTCCACCTTTGCGATTTCAGTATCACTTTGCCACAAAATTGCTTTGCTGACTGCATGGCTTTGACATTCCACAACAATCTCAGCGCTTTATGGCATCTGGCGTTGAGTGAACTCTCATTACTCAATGCCTGTGGACTTAGGCATATTTCTGTCTCTCCACATCTTTACTTTGTGACTACCTGTCACATCACTTGGAATACATATCCTATCAATGTTTTAAGGACTAACCTGCATGCATGAACTTGAACATACATTAAATACAACAGTGTGTATATCATTGACATGTTTAACTTCTTCAAATCTTTTTCAAATCTGGGACATTATGGGCAATGGACCCAATAATCTCCCCCTATTTGAGGAAGTCAAAACCCTCATTCAAATGAGTCAATGATATACACTAACATATGCAATAATAAAATATTAACTTGAAAATATATAACAAGAGAACAAGTTATAGTTACCACACTTCCTTGCCTGCAGGATGAACATCATCACACCAGCTCCCCCAAAATTGTTGTTGCTTGGCCTCTTGATCACTTTGATACCCCTTATATCCTTCTAACATATCCTGCTCTTGTATCTGATACACTCATAGATCTGATACCATGTTCCTTAACTTATATCCTTCTCCTCCCCCTTTTGACTTCTGGAAATAGTTAGGGAGGTACTGATTTTCTACTCCCACTTTTTGAGTACAAAAAAGCAACACTTGCACCAGTTGACCCACTTGTGAGTGCTGGAGGTGTGCTTCTCCTTTCCCCTTTTTGGATACCACTTGAATATACCTCTGCAAGTGCTGTACTTGCTCCACCTCTACTGAAGCATCCTATATCATATTTTCGGGTAGACATTCTAGTCTATACCAGTCTGGAAAGTACTTAAACATGATACCACTGAAGGTATACCACTTGAAAAGTATTCATTCAACTTATAATATCCCTCAAGCAACTAGAACCCCTAGCAGTGGTTTTTACTATGACTAAGTCATGACAAAACCCTAGAAAGCCCAAGAAGACAAAGTCAACAAGGCTCAAGGTGAAAATCACCTTGGTCTGCAAGTAGTAGAATCCCAATTACTACTTTAGGCATGACCTTAGGGTTTTAACTTGGTTCCTTGATCCCATCATGACACCTCTAACCCTAAGGGAGGCCAATATGTCGCTAAGGACCCATTGGGATCAACAAAAAGAGGCCAAGTTGACTCAAGTCTTGGAAGCGTCGAGTGAGTCGACAAGACTCGACGAGTAGATCAGGTATCTACTTAGACAGGTTTTTGGGCTCGGGCGTTGAGTGCATGGAGTGCACTCAACACCATTGGTTGAATGGCGTTGAGTGCACTCAACGCCATCTTACTTAGAAAGAATTTTGAGCTCGGGCGTTGAGTGCGTCGAGTCCACTCAACGCCATGGGATGAATGGCATTGAGTGCGTTGAGTGCACTCAACGCCATTTTTGCTTAGAAGGATTTTTGGGCTCGTGGCGTTGAGTGCACTCAATGCCATGGGCTTAATGGTGCTGAGTGCGTAGAGTGCACTCAATGCCAATTAACATGAAAGGACTTTTTGGAATCATGGCATTGAGTGAGTTGAGATCACTCAACGCTATAGACTGAATGACATTGAGTGAGTTGAGCTCACTCAACACCATAGCCTGAATGGCGTTGAGTGAGCTGAGCTCACTCAATGCCATTGTACTTAGAAAATTCCTGGCAATTTCAGTGTTGAGTGTGGAGGCTTGTCTCAATGCTTTTGCCTTAAAGAAATACTCGGCCCTGTTTACTGGTTCATATGAAGAGGCTAAACCAGGATCTTCTTAGGAATTGCGCAAGCTGAATTAATTGGCCCCGGTAATTTCATTAGGACTTATTTAAACAATAATAGTGGTCTAGTAGTAGAGTGCCACATGGAAGACGGTTTAACCCAAATTCCATTTTAATGGAGAGAGATAAAGTGAGGAGTAAATGCCATTCATGGCCTGGAAGGCCAAGGGCCCACTCTTCTTACTGGAATCACCTCCCACAGTCAGTTAGGGGAAGGCCAAGGGTTTTCCCGGCCATAACATCAACTAGGGGAGGAAAATTACAATTACCAAAAAGCTCTTCAAGGGGCATTAATGGCCACCGCCATCTAGCCCCCTTCCCTCCACCTTTTTACTCATCTAAAAGCATCCCTAAATCCAGGGAAAACTTTTCCACACATTACTTGAAGGAGACGAGGATGCCACTTTGCAGTTGCAGAAACCGAGCGCCGCACCACCACCAATGGCTTCCCGGCAATTGACACGTCTCTAGGCCGCAAGCAAGGTCCTCTTTCTCTCTTTACTCTATGGGTAGATCGTAGGATTCTTTTAGAATGAGGATCGGGCTCAAATTGAACCCGATCCAAGCCTTCATTTTCATGGTTTTTCGGGAAAATCTTGCACGTCGGGATCATCGGAATCCGCCCCTCCGGTGGTCGTGCCGCCGCCCAGCGATGGCCACCACCTCGACGGAGGTGGTGGTGGCGGTGGCTGGCAAGGAAGGTGGACGGGTGGCTGACAGTGGTGGCTGGAAGGAGCTCCAAGTCGGGTCAATCTTGACCGTCGGCTGGAGGAAGAAGAAGGCAAGCTGCCGCCCGATCTACTTCAAGATCTGTGCTAAATTGAATATATTAAATGTCGATTTTAGTATTTTCTATCACATTTATACAGTTACCTTGTATATTAATTTAAAAATACTTAGAGGCTAAATTAGAGGAAGTGGTCAACATATAATTTGTATCCCTATGGGTCTACTTTAATTTGAAATTAATTTGAATCAATTTGGACATATGGTTTGACCAGGGAACCCATTTTGGTGGGGTCTATACCTAGGGCTAGACAGGAATTAAAATGAGTGCCCCCACTTAAATCCTTGTCCAACTGACTTGAAATTTGGACAAGGAGTCACCCTTATCTATACCTAGGTCCTGCCCAAAAATGAGAATTTTTTGGGACAATATTTCTATAGTTTTTGAAATTATTTAATTACTCTAGGGTAAATTAATTAAGGGACCAAATGACCTCCAAACTCTCCCAAATTTTTGTGAGTGGTCCATGGGGTCATCATGAAGCTCGGTATAAATTTCGTCTCATTTGGAGATGATTTAGATTGGAAATGAGCAAACCATAGCCTTGCCCAAAAGGGGGTATTTAGGTCAAAAGTGCACTTGGAGTTTTGAGTGGCCAAATCCCCTCAACAGAGGTTGAAATTTAGACCATTGGTTGGTTATGACCTTTATCACTCTCATATGGAATATGGGGTGGTTTGGGATTGAATTGCCTTAGGACCCAAGTTCAAACCCTATGTTAGGACTTTGGGGGTTTGAGAAGAGCATGTGGTCAAATGACCTTGAAATGATTTGAAATTTTGTGGAGAGGACTCTAGGGTAGCTAAAGACTTCTGGTAAAAATATTAGAGGATTTGAAGATGTATAGACCCCTCAAAACCCTAACCCTAGTTTAGGGCACAACACTTGTACATGTAAGATAAGCAACCAAAACTTAATAAAAAGCCATGAAACTTTGGTAGTATAGTCATAGGGTCAATAAAACCCTTTGGTGATTTTATTGGTAATTTTGGATCAATACATTTAGCACCTTCTTTATACTACATGAAAATTTCCCTTGATACTCTTTCAATTATTATGATCATCCTGTTTAGTAGGAAGTTATGAGAATTGGGCAGAGGGTATTTTATATCAATATACTCTTACATGAATTTTATTATAATTTTTAGAGTTATATTTTCAGTACTTTGTTCACAAGCTTTTGAAAATAATTTTATGTTCAATAATAAATTCAGAACTCCACACTTGTTGAACAATTGTGAAACTTGATCAGTAGTGATTCTAGGTCAACATGCTCTTGTGGAAATTCTATTACCATTTTTAGAGGAATAATTTCTGTGCTTAGTGCATTAAATTACAAATTTAGATTGTTGATCAAAAATTAAGTTTAGAGTTCTTTGTTAACTAGAAAATTAAGAAACATGACCTGGAGTGTTTAAAGGTCATTATTTTCATGCTTGAATTTTCTCAGAATTTTTTGAAGGGGAATTACAACACTTGCTTCTTTAAATTGATATAAATTGGCTATGTTCAAAATTTTGATTAGTGGCCTAAATCTTGCTGAAAAATTGGGAGACTTTGAAATTACAGTTAAACTGTCATCTTATATTTATTATAAATTTTGTGGGCATTTTGCATGTCTAAAAATGGCACTTCTTGTTCAAACCAAGGTATTTGGATTTTCTATGCAATTAAATAAATTATCAAGTAAATTAGGAAAATTATGAAATTCTGGATTTAGGCTAATCATGGCATGCTAGACCCCCCCAATAAATATTATAGGGATATTGGATGATAATTTTGAGTACCTCCCATTGTATACATCATATAGCTTTGGATGGTGTGCGTTTAGTAAAAACTGCAGAAATCATTATATGGTTCAAGAGGAATCCAGAGAGTTGGGATGTTAGTGTATTGACTTGGTAAGTGGATAGGGGACACCATTAAAAGTTGGGAAGAGTAGGTGGTGGAGTCGTCTAAGCCTAGGTGGTGCTCGGGATCGACGAAACATCTTCTTCCCTGTGGAGAGAGAGAAATGTCAAAACACATTAGGGTTAGATCCGGTACAACATTAAAGGGATTGGGAGTTGGGTAACAACCAATAATAATAAGTGTCTTGCGAAAGGGAGCTTTGGGCTTCAGCCCATCGTAGCTCCTAGTGCCCTTTGAGAGCCCTTCACGGGGTATGGCGGAGGCAGTCCTGGGCTAACCTAAACTGTAGGTAAAACTGAATTGCAAGAGTAACTAACATAATTAGGGTTCACATTCACTCACCTCAATGTCTCGGGATGTTAGGTTGGTTCACACGGGTTGTAGGCTCGGGGATTTTAGGGATGGGCAGGTTGGACCGACGAGCTTTGGCTCGGTTGTTGATTGTGATAGATGAGATGGTCCGGGGTGCTTTGGCTCGGTAGGTGATACATAAGGTTACATGTGCATAAGGTAAAGGGTGGTGGGTCTTCGGTATTGGAGGGTCGATGCACCAACGCCAATACATTGACTTGGCAAGTGTGGTTTAGCACTTCGCCATAAAAGTCCGGTGCGCCAGCCGGCAAGAGTACACAGGAGCTCCGCTTAGTGCACCAGCATTGAGGCGTATGATAGTTCTGACTGGTAGTGCAATTACCAGTTTAGAGGTGGGCGAGGCCCAACCCACCGCTTCTGTTTGTCACTACGGAGGTATCCCGGGAGGTTCGGCTCTAGAAAGGGGGAACAAAAGGTCTGTCTACACAGAGTCGAGTGGGTGAGTTGCACTTTCATGTTCATATCATGGCATAATTACATGTCGTAGCATAACCATTGCCTATAACCATGACACCTATTATATAAAGTGGTATGAGACGCTTTATACAATAGGCTCTGCAAAATGACCCCTTTGTTTATAAGTTTGCGCGAGCGTGCTTATAAGTTATGGTTTTTATTCAGAAAATATATATGTATGCTTGCTAGAAAACCGACACCCTATCGTATAAATTGGTATGAGACTTTTTATATGATAGGAGCCTTGCAGAAGACCCCTTAGCTTATGTGTCTCCATATAAGTTAAGGTTACTTATTTCTTGTTCAGTTCTTCGTACTTTTATTATTGCCTTATATACTCATAGAACTGCTAGATTAGTTCTGTAGTCACCTGTATTTATCATTCTCCACCTTCATTACCTCTCCTTTCCTCCTCCCCGCTCGGTTCCTAGGAGCAATGGGGGAATAGTCGGGGGATGATAGGGCTTAGTCTTTTAGACTAATGGTTTTCGAACCATATTATTTTAGGGGACCGTGGAACCCAACATGGAGGAGCAGCCCCAGAGGTCAACACGCTTGGAGATGGGACAGTCTATTATCGGAGTTCAAATTGCTGGGACTTTGAGTCCTGATCGCTAGTAGTTATTTTAGTTTTGCTTTCGCGATTGAGAGATATGTAGTGAGAATATAAATGTACCAGGCATAAGCCCAAGTTTTCTGTACTTTTATTATATCTGTGGACACTCCCTTCATGGAGACTATTTACTTTATATGTGATTTCTGTGGACTTGCTCTTATTAATTTGCTACTATTATGATCGAGTTAGATGGCAGAATCAGCGTTTTGTAGTGGAGATCTTTTCGGGCGTGATGGTGTCACCGCAAGGCTGTGGTTCTGGGCCTAAGACCCCGGGGTTTTAAAAAGAAAAAAATGGGGTCTTACGGAAGAACAATTCCACCTATAAGAAATGGTATAACCTGCAATAACCTGAGGAGCAATAGAAGTTATACCAGGTTCAACATAACCAACTCAAACTTAAAGGTATTGAACTCTGCTTCATATAATGGCTTAGTGAAGATATCAGCCACTTGCTTGTCTGTAGGGATAAACTCAAGGTTGATATCTTAACATTCCACATGCTCCCTAATGAAATGATATTTTATCTCAATATGCTTAGTCCTACTATTTGAGACAGGATTCCTAGCAATTGAGATAACACTAGTAGAATCATAATATAAGGGACTCCTACTTATCTTGAGATTATAATCCTAGAGCTGATGCTGGATCCATAGTAAATGAGCACATCAGCTACCTGCGGAGATGTACTCTGACTCTATAGTTGAGATTACAACACCTATTTGCTTCTTGATGATCTAAGACACTAGTCTTCCTCCCAAGAACTAACCGGTGCCAGAAGTGCTCTTCCTATCCCCTTTATAGCCTACCTCATCTTTGCCTATAGGCATACTTGACCTCATGGGAGTTTTCATGATGGAGGAATTCTCCATACCAAACTTCTTGATTAACTCCCTAGTGAACTTAGACTGGGATATGGACAAGCCATCATCAGTCTGTCAAACTTGGAGACCAAAGAAGAACTTAAGTTCACCCATACTGCTCATCTCAAACTTCCGTTGCTTAAGTTTGGCAAACTTCCTTCAAAAGTTGTCATAAGTAGATCCAAAGATAATGTCATCTACACATATTTGGACTAGGATAAGCTTACCCTTAGATTCCCTTAGGAATAGGGTCTTGTCTATCTTCCCCTTTGAGAATTTGATCTCAATGAGAAAGCTAGACAAAGTCTCATACCATACTCTAGGGGCATTCTTTAGCCAATATAGAGCTTTCCTAAGTCTATAAACAGAATCAAGAGAGTTAGGAACAACAAAACTTGGAGACTGCTCAACATAGACTTCTTATTTCAAGTCACCATTCAGGAAGACTGACTTCATATCCATTTGGTAGACTTTGAATCCCTTGTGTGAATCATATGCAAGGAATAGTCTGATGGCCTCCAATCTTGCTACAGGGGCAAAAGTTTGATCAAAATCAATACCTTCTTCTTGCATGTACCCCTTATCTACTAGCCTTTCCTTGTTCATGATTATAATTCCATTTTTATCAAGTTTATTCCTGTAAACCACTTGAATCCAATGACTATATGTTCTTGTGGTTTGGGAACCATCTTTTAGAACTCACATATCTTAAATTGGTTTAGTTCTTCTTGCATAGCTACAATCCAGAACTGATCTATGTCAGCCTCTTAAAATTTCTTTGGCTCAACCTGTGACAGGAAGCTTGAGTATAGTGCTATGTTGATACTTCTACTCATGGTCACCGATCCTTGGCTGGCATCCCCAATGATCGGGTGTCTTGGATGATCCCTTAGATGTCTTACCGCTGGAGGCAATCTTTCTTCAGCATTAGTAATTGGGGCAGCTTCTTACTGATCTTCATCCACCTCACTTGTTTCTTGCAGTCCTTCTACTGGAATGTCCATTACAACTGGAATGTCTATTCCTTCAGCTTTATCTTGGACTATTGGAGCAGCTTCTTTGATAGTTAGTTGGTCCATCAGCTATTCTGTACTTGCAGTACTAGAAGAGGAGCTTGGAAGCTCAATATTAATCATAGTAAACTCATCAAAGACTACATGAATAGATTCTTCTACAACTTGGATTTTCAAGTTATAGTTCCTATAGGCTTTACTATGATTGTTGTACCTAACAAAAATCTCATCAAAGGACTTGGCAGCAAACTTAGTCACATAGGAATTCCCATTGTGAAGCACATATCACTTACTACCAAAGATTTTGAGATAGCCTAGGTTTGGTTTTCTGTCCTTCAAGATTTCATAGGGAGTCTTCTTGTAACTCTTGGTGATAGAGGCCCTGTTGAGTACATGACATGCAGTATTCACTACCTCAGCCTAGAAATATTCTAGGAGAGATGTATCACTCAACAATGTTCTTATAGCATCTATGAGTGTCCTATTTTTTCCTCTCAACAATCCCATTTTGCTGGGGAGTTCTTGGAGAAGAAAATTCTTGATGAATCTTTTACTCTTCACAGAACTTTGTCATGCTTTTAGACTGGAATTCAGTTCCATGGTCACTTCTGATTTTGACAACTAACTATTAAACTCATTCTGAATTTGCTTGACAAACTTGATGAAGATATCAAGGGTTTCATTCTTTTTCTTGAGAAAGAACACCCAAGCAATCCTGGAATAGTCATTAACCATAACAAGGGTGTAGACTTTCCTACCAAGACTATGAATTAGCATAGGACAAAATAGGTCCATATACAAGAGGTATAGACACATCACATAGTCTTTGGTCTCAATGCCCTTAAAGGAGGCTTTGGTCTGCTTGCCCTTTTGGAATACTGAGCTAATGCCCTCCTTGGTGCATTTCACATTATGATCATTCTTAAGTAGCTCTTGACTAAAGAGCTTGCCAATAGTCTTGTAATTCAAATGAGCTAGCCTCTTGTGCCATTGGACATAATATGAGACTTTCTCATTTTCCATTAGACAAATAGGAGAGTCTGATCTAGACAAATAAAGTTTAAACAATAAACATTTTCACTCCTAATATCTGTCAAGATGACCTCTTGGTCACTTGACCTCTTAATCTGACACTCATCCTTGTGGAAGACAATAATATAGACAAGATCAGAGAGTTGGCTTATGTTTATGAGGTTGTGTTGCAACCCTTCAACATAAGACACTTTTGTGATGGTGACTAAGCCATTGATAATCTTACCATAGCCTCTAGTTATACATCAATCTAAACCACCAAAGATAACCTTGGGTCCATCTTTCACTAGAGTGTACTCCTTTAAGTTGCTCCTTGTCCCAGTCATGTGCTGGAACAATCACTGTTCTAGTACCATATATGGGTATGGGTACTTGGACTAACCTACATCACACAATTCACTTTACCTTTGGAACCCAATTTCTTTGGGTCCTAGGTGCATGTTAGTCTGAAAGTGAACTTTTCTACCGACAAAATTTATGACTGGTGGACTAACAACTGCTCTCGGCACACTAGGATTATGCCAGCAGTCTATAACAATGTGGCCCACTTTACCACAACACCAATATTCATGAATGTTATATCTTCTTTTATGTGTAGGCCTTGCAGTTTGGTTAGCTGCTGACTGAATAGTAGGTAGAGGGGCAACATCCTTTTTCAGATTCCTTTCATTAAGGATTTGACTGAAGGTAAGTCTTCTAGCTTAGTTGTTTGGCCTGCTCTAAGTGCTAGCAGCAGCAAGCTTATTTTCAGAAAGCATGCTCTTGATAGCATCAAACACAACCAAACTAGGCTTGATAGAAGACTGACCCTTGGTCTAAGTCTTCGCTGAATGATCCTGAACCTTTGCTGCAGCCACATTCTTGAGAGTGGGGGCTGGAGAACCAAAGACAAATGGTCTAGGATGGGCCATTTGAATTTCTTCATGGGCAGCCTTAAAGAAACTCACCTTACTATACCTTCCACCATGGCTGTGAACATTTTTGTTCACACCAGTGGATCTGCCATTCATGCAGTGACCATATATGCTTTCTTGGTCATACCTATTTGAAGGCAACTGAACTTTCCTAAAAGGAAAGGGAGGATTTGAAGCAAGAGGATGAGCTGGAGCTAGAGATTTTCCCTTATCTTTAGAAGGAGCAAATCTTGTCCTTCCCTTGAATCCTAACCCCTTCTTACCCTTCTAAGTGGAGAAGGAGTCTATCAAGGGTAATACAGTACTTGGCTTAGAATAGCTAGCCACTATTCTTTTCTCCCTCCCTAGCCTCTCTTCAAGATCTCTGATGAGATTATTCTTGAACTTGATGGAACCAATCTGGATGAGATTCATGACCCTAAGTTGGCTAAGTTCCCTGTCCTTCTGATCTAGAAAAGATACTATCTTAAACAGCTGGGAAGTAGCTAGTTGTAGAGAGGCAATCTCTAAATCTTGCTTCTTAGATAATTTCTTACACTTTTTGAAGTCATCCATAAGTTCTCCATACATGTCAATCAATTATTTGACATCTCCTTCTAATTCAAAATGATCTTCGCCACTAGATGAAGAAGCTTCTATATAGAGACTAGTCTCATATCCAGACTCAGAAGAAGAGCTTGATAGAGAATTTACCTTTCATTGACCAGGCTGATCCTGGCTGGATTCTTCATCAATCATTGCCATCAGCCCATAGTAGTTGTAGGAATCTTCATCATCTTCATCCTCCACCTCTGAACCACTGCCTGAGTGTGATAGAGGGGCCCTAATACCTATCCTGGAAGCAAGATAATCTTCATCTATTGCTACAGCTTATTATTCAGCAACAGCAGCAACCAGCCCAATATAGGCTTCTTTTTCTTCAGACTTTGATGAAGATGAGTCTATCTAGCTCTTCTCCTTCTTAGAAATGAAGGATTTCTCCTTCTTCCCCTTGTGTTTGTGTTGTTTCTTCTCACCATCCTCCTTCCTCTTCATTGGGCAGTCAGCTATCACATGCCTTAGTTTACTGTAACAATAGGAGACAACTTTAAAGGAATTATTTTTACTAGATTTAGAATCATACCTATCAGCCTTGGAACAATTCCTCTTGTGATGAGAAGAGGTGGAAGGTCTGCTCTTCCACTATTTCTTCTTCATATACTTCTGAAAGTGCCTGGAGAAGGCAACAATGTCCTCATCAGACATGTTGCTGCCTGATGCATCTGACTCTGAGCTGTCTGAATCAACTGGTCTTCTTGAAGGGGAGGGAATCCTCTCCTTACTCTTCCTTGTGCTATCTTCTATGAAGGCCAAGGACTTTTCCTTGGATTGGGATCTACTGGTGGCCTCCTCCTCTTTCCTGCCATCCAGCTACATCTCATAAGAGAGCAACTTTCCAAACAATGTTTGGGAAGGAGTCTCAGCAAGCTTGGACACCTCTCTTATGGCACAAATCTTAGTATCCTAGTCTCTAGTGAGAGTCTTTTGGAACTTGTCATTTATTTCATAATGACTGAAGACCCTCCTATAGGTCCTCAGTTCATTTATGATCCTGAAAAATCTTTCATAGCAAGTAGCTATGTTCTCTTTCAGGGATTGCCTGAAAGCCTCATACTCCTAGTTGAGCATGGACTTTCTATCATCTCTTACCTCTTCAGTACCATCCATGTAGACCACAAGGGTGTCCCACATCTCTTTGGAGGTATGTCAGTGGACCAAGTTCTGAAAGGTTGAGTCATCTATGACACTAACAATAATGTTTTGTGCCCTCTTGTCCAATGTAGCTAAGAAGACTTCATCCTTTATCTTCTCTGAATATGTCTTAGGTGTCTGGACATTGGCATCTAAAATAGAGACCTTAGTCAAATTCTGTCATTTCTTATTAGGCTTTGACTTCTTGAGCTTGACTCAACGCTTTTGTCATCTGGCATTTAGTGAACTGGCTTCACTCAACGCTTCTGGACTTAGATGGATTTTCTTTCTATCTACTTTGGCGTTGACAGAATTAGCATGGCGTTGAGTGAACTGGCTTCACTCAACGCTTCTGGACTGCTGATTTTTCTCTGACAGAACCCCTATGGCTTTGACTGAGGCAGCAATACACAACAAATTATGCTGCATGGCGCTGAGTGAGTTGACATCACTCAACGCTTGTGGACTTAGCAACTTTTCTATCTCCCCTTGCTGAGGCTTTGACAGATTAAGCTTTATACAACGCCTTTTGATCTATGGCATTGAGTGAACAACCTTCACTCAACGCCTGTGGACTTAGACAAATTTTTTCCTTTCTAACCCACTACTTTGAGTCCACCTGTCTAATCAATATGACAATGACTAACCTGCATGTATGAACTAGATCACATATCAAATACAACTATGTGTATATAATTGACTTGTTTGACTTTTTACAAATCTGGGACATTGGTATAAATTGACCCAACAATGTCCACCTATTTGAAGAAGTCACTTGATCAATCCTTTGGCCTTTATATCACTTGATCAATACTTTCTCATTTGATCATTCCTTTCTTTCCCCTCCTTTCCCCCTTTTTGACTTTTGTAGAATATTTAGGGAGTTGCTGGCTTGCTTGATGTTTTTCTCCCCCTTAGTTGATTGGAGATGAACAACTGATGTAGTTGATTTCTTCCTCTCTTCATGAGGCTAACTGTGCTTCTTTAGTTGCTGGACTTGCTCCCCCTCAAATAGAGGCATCTTCTTCAGTTGCTGGACTTGTAGTGTCCATACCACTCAAGGACCTCATCACCGGCAAGAAGAACAAATCCTGCAACACAAAAATATCATAGGGAGTAACTAAAGCTATACCAAGTTCAACATACCCCACTCAAACTTGAACGTATTGAACTTTGCTTCATCAAGTGGCTTAGTAAAGATGTCAGCCACTTGCTTGTCTGTGGGGACAAACTAGAGATTGATGACTTCTTTTTTCACATGCTCCCTAATAAATGATATCAAATTTCTATGCGCTTAATCCTACTGTGTGAGATAAGATTCCTAACAATAGAAATAGCACTATTAGAATCACAATAGAGAGGATTTCTACTTAACTAGAGGTTGTAATCCTGAAGCTGATGTTGGATCCAAAACAACTCAGCACAGCAGATACCAGCTGATATGTACTCTAACTCTGCAGTTGAGATTGCCACACTTGTTTGTATCTTGCAGCTCCAATACACAAGTCTTCCCCCTAGGAATTGATAGGTGCTAGATATGCTTTTGTTGTCTTCTTTGTCGCCTGCAAAATCTGGAGGCTGTTAAACATAGACCTCTTCCTTTAAGTCACCATTCAGTAAGGCTGACTTCACATCCATCTGATAGACTTTGAATCCTTGGTAGGCAGCAAATGAAAGGAAGAGTTTGATGGCTTCTAATATGGCTACTGGGTCAAATGTCTGATCAAAATCGATCCCTTCTTCTTGCATGTATCCTTTAGACACCAGTCTAGCCCTATTTTTGACAATAATGCCATTCTCATCCAACTTATTCATATGGATCCACTTGGTATCAATGAAATTATATCCTTGAGGTCTGGAAACTAGCTTCCAGACCATACACCTCTTAAAATGATTCAGTTCCTCTTGCATTGCTCCAATCCAGAACTGGTCTATGTTTGCCTCTTTCGATTTCTTGGGCTCTACTTGTGATAAGAAACTTGAGTAGAGTGTTGTGTTCAGACTCTTGCTTCTAGTCAGGACTCCTTAGCTTGCATCACCAATGATTTGGTGTCTTGGATGATCCTTTAAATGTCTGAAAGCTGGAGGCAATCTTGCTTCAACTTCCTGAGCTTCAGTGACTTCAGGTGGATGATCTTCACCCACAACCTGAGGGTCTAGTGCTTCTTCTGAATTGCACAAATCTTCATCCTTATCTTGGGCTACTGGATCATCATCCTTGATGGTAAGCTTGTCCACCAATTGTTCTATACCTGCAGGTCTAGACAAGGAGCTTGGCAGCTCACTGTTAATCATGTTTGATTCATCAAAGACTACATGTACTGACTCTTCTACAACCTGATTTGTCAAGTTTTATGTTCTATATGCCTTACTATGTATGTTGTGCCCAACAAAGATCCTTTCAAATGACTTGGCAGTAAACTTAGTCACATAGGACTTACCATTGTTCAGTACAAAGCACTTACTACCAAAGATCCAAAAATAGGATAAGTTTGGTTTCCTGCCCTTCAAGATCTCATAAGGAGTCTTCTTATGGATCTTGGTGAAAGAAGCTCTATTAAGGACATGACATGCGGTGTTCACTACCTGAACCCAGAAATATTCTGTGAGAGTTATGTCATTCAGTAAGGTCCTTCCATCTTTTATGAGAGTCCTATTTTTTCTCTCAGCAATCCCATTTTGCTAAGGTGTTCTAAGAGAGGAGAATTTATGGTGAATCCCTTGCTCTTCACAGAACCTTGTTATGTATTCAGACAGAAATTCAGTCTCATTGACACTTCTGATTTTGACCACAGTGCTGTCAAATTCATTCTTAATTTGCTTGATAAATGTCTTAAAGACATCAGGGGTTTCAGACTTCTTACTAAGAAAGAACACACAAGCAAATCTGGAAATTTCATCAACAACCACAAGGGTTTAGACTTTCCTACCTAGATTATGAACTGACATTGGACCAAACAAATCCATATGTAGGAGGTATAAGCACATCACTGAATCTTTGGTCCCAATGCTCTTGAAGGAGGTCTTGGTCTGTTTACCCTTTTGGCATGCAGAGTAGATACCCTCCTTAGTGCACTTAAACTTACGACCATTCCTAACTACCTCACCAATAAAGAGTTTAACTATGGTTTTGTAATTCAGATGAGCTAGCCTCTTGTGTCACTGGACACATGATGAGGCTTTCTCATCTACAACTAGGCATATATGGGAGTCTTTATTTGAACATAGTAAATTTAAACAGTAGATGTTTCCACTCCTAGTGCCTATTAAGATGACCTCTTTGTCACTTAACCTCTTAATATGACACTCATCCTTGTGGAAGACAATGTCATAGCCAAGATCATAGAGTTGGCTAATGCTTCTCAGGTTGTGTTGCAACCCTTTCACATAGGCTACTTTTGTGATGGTTACTATGCCATTAGAGATATTACCATAACCTCTTGTTTCTCCCCTCTCTGAACTACCAAAGATGACTTTGGGTCCATTCTTTACTAGAGTGTACTCCTTCAGCATGTTCCTTGTTCCAATCATGTGCCTGGACAGCAAGGAACATCCACTGTCCAAGTACCATATAGGGGTATGTGCACTTGGACTAACCTGCAAGACATAAATCAGTTAATATTAGGACCCCAATAATTATTGGGTCTTAGGTGCATGTTAGTCGTCTTATGACCATGCCTACCTGCAGCTCTTCTGACAAGAAAGCTGACATTAGCTCTAGGCACACTTGGATTGTGCCAACAATTAATAGCATAATGGCCTACCTTGCCACATAACAACATTCATGAATGTTGTACCTTCTTTTCTGAGCTGGTCTAGTAGCTGTGTTGACATCATCTCTTGGTCCAGAAGGTGGGGCAACAACCATCTTCAAATTCCTTTCAGCGAGAATTTGACTTAAGGTTAGTCTTCTAGTAGGCTTATTCAGCTTTTTCTGAGTGCCTTCAGTAGCTGTCTTCTTTGCAGAAGTCATGCTATTGATAGCATCAGAGATTGATGAATAAGATTTGCTAAAAGACTGTCCCTAGGTCTATTTTTTTACTGTATGAACCTGATACTTGGTAGCAGCCACATTCTTGATACTGGGTGTAGTGGTGCCAAATACAAAGGGTTCATGATGAGACATTTGTATTTCCTTATGGGGAGCCTTAAAGCCACTCATTCCCCTACTATACCTTCCACCATAGTGGTGAATATCTTTGTTCACACTTGTGGAACTAGCATTTATCCAGTGACCATAAATGCTATCTTGGTCATACCTATTTGAACGGAACATCACCTTAATAAATGGGATGGGTGGCTTAGAAGTTATAGGCTGAACTGGAATTTGCCCTTTCCCTTTGGGATGGGGAATTCTTGTGTTTCCCTTGAATCCCAACCCATTCTTACCCTTTTAGGAGGAGAAGGAGTCTATCAGGGACAACACAGTACTAAGCTTAGAATAGCTAGTGTAAGACCTGATAGTTTTACTTTCAAGACTGCCTAAACACCTAGAGGGGGGGTGAATAGGTTCTAATGCTTGTTTTTAATTTATGCAGAATATAACTACTGAATATATACACACAGCACACCAATCACAGAAATTCACACATCACAGATTGCACACAGTTTTATAGTGGTTCCCCAAGATCTGGGTACATCCACTTTCCCCCTTCACCTATCTAGCAGTGTGCTAGATTCGGCAAAACTCCCTTCCTTAACTCAGATCCATAGATCCTATAGCTCAGAATCTAAAGTGGATTCCTACAACTCAGAGTGATACCACACTCCTACAACTCAGGCAATTCAGCCCTACCTCAGTCTTTATCCAAGACCTACCACTCAGAGATTATCTCTCCTACACTCAGCCTTTATAACATAGGCTTACAACTCAGATCTATATTAATAGATCCTACAGAATTTAGAAAAGATTTTTATAGAATCTTGCCCTTGTTGAGAGAGAAAGGACAAGACAGCACCTGATCAGCTGATGGATGAAACCAACTGAAACTTAGCTTTCTTCAAAGCTTCTTGAATCTGAACTAGCTGAGTTGATTTCCAAACAGCTTCTTGAGAAACCTGTAACAGCTTCCTTCTTGATCTTCAAACGGATGGATCCCTCTCTATCCAATCCCTTTGGAAATTCTTCAGAATTCTAGGACGAATTCTCCTTAGACTGAACCTGAGAGGTTGAACCCTTCAGAAGGTCTTCTTAGATCTTCTAATGAAGATCTTCTTCAGTGCCTTGCACTTTATTGATTTGATTCCTTAATCAGATTTCTTTAAGTGTTGCTTCTTAATCACAAAAATCAAATTTCTCCATTCTACTTCTGAATCAGTCTATTTATAGACCTTCTTTTTGGTGATCGGCTGGTCCGGTATCTAACTGTCTTCTGACAGTCTGACAACTTCAGTTAACCTGTTGTAACCCATAGCTATCAAGTCTTCAAACAGATCATGTGCCTTTGTCTTGGACAGCAAAGTGTCGAGACTGTCTGTCAGAAAGTGTCGAGACCATCTGTCTATATGTGTCAACACAAGTAACTTTGGTGTCGACACTGCCTCTGGAGAAGTCGACAAGTTTGTCTTTAAGTCGACTCAGCTTCTGCATACTACAACTTGAGAATGAGTTGACATAGAGTATTTTTGTTGACTCAAACACTTCATCCATATTCAGCAAGCGACTTGGTCTAGACTTGGCAGTGTGTCGACACAAGTCCTGTGTGTCGACACAGTTGATGTAAATTCAGAACATAGTATGTGTCGACACTGCCTTCAGGTGTCGACACAGCTTTTGTCGACTCTGCCTATATGTGTCGACTCAGTCTTCTGATGTCGACACAAATATTGTCGACTTTGCCTCTGTGTGTCGACACAGCCTCCTGGTGTCGACAAAGTTGATGTCAACTATAATCTTGTGTGTGTCGACACTGCCTCCCGGTGTCGACACAGTTGATGTCGACTCATTTTCTCTGTGTCGACACAGCCTTCTTCAAGTGTCGACACAATCTTCCTGAAGTGTCGACACATCTTCTTCTGGTGTCGACACATGGACTTAGAAATTTTTCCATACTTTTAACCTGCACATATTCAACTTAAATAACATCAAATACACCTTGATGTATATCATTATGCTACATTAGGCTTCTTCAAATCAGGTACATATTTTCCAATGTACCCAACAATCTCCCCCTATTTGGAGAAGTCATAACACATATTAGCTAATGATATACACCACTTATGATAATAATAAACAAAATGATGATGATGTATATAAGCTTAATATTACAGGAAATATTAACCATCAAAACACTTGCACAGATTCATCATAGAGATAAAAGCATAACACAAAAATTAATTAAAGAGCAAGAATTTGTGTATTAAGTCAAAATGATTGTTTACAAAATGGTTAACACTGAATATTTCACATTACACATTTTTAAACTAAAAACAAAGACATCTAAGACTAAGACTGATCAGGCTCTTTAATAACAATCCCTTTTCCTGGTTGTACTTGAGCCTGCACAGAAGGTTTAGTTTCTTCCATGGGCTTTTTGCCTTTAAGATTAGCCTTCTCCTGAGCCTCAGTCTTCAGTCTTTGTCTCTCAAAGTAGTGATATGGCTTGGGAAAGTATTTGCTAGGCTCCACAGCATCAGGAGGTAGCTTTCCCATCTTGGCTTTCCTTCTATACTGAACAATGGCCTCCTGTCTGGCTTCATGCTTCTGCCATTCTTGTTCATTGTACCACTTGCCCCTTTCTTGGACTTGATCTTTGACACCTTTCCAGGCAGTTAGAATGATGTTTCTAGAGGTAGGGCTCCACTATTCAAAATCAGGTTTTAGTTCAGCTTGCTCCCTAAACCTCTTCTTAGACAGTTGAGCCTCTTGCTGAGCCTTGATTGCAGCTTCAGGCATGTCTACTTTTCCAAGTATAATATTTGAAACCTCCTCTGGAGGACTATACATAGTTTGCACCATCTGATGAATGCCCTCAAAATCTGCAGGGGGTATATTACTTGAGCAACTTCTGGTTGGTTGCCTTCAAGTAGACCTTTTGGCTGTACTCCTGACTCTGCCATATTATCATCATCACAAAGGGGTGGATATCCTAATGTGGCTCTGATACTGTTAGATACCCACTTGGCATGTTCTGAGCCAGCAGAAATAAGTACCCTCTCCCCCTTTAGGACTTCTCTTTCTACATGATCTCTGAGATCATCCTTCTGAAATTTGATCTGACCATCTAAATAATTAATGCCATCTTTAAAGAAGGGCTTCAACTTGTTAAGTTTTGCAGTAATTTCCTGCTGGGAAGTGGTGATGGCTGACTGTACTGAGTCTAAAGCATTTTTGAATTTGATATCATATGCTAGCATTTCAGCTGCCCTAGCTTTAGCCAATTTATTCATTGTTGTTTGAAAGTGAGCAAGAATATCTGTGGTGGCTGTTGTCAGATTTTCATTTAGCCTTGTCTGATTTTCACGAATGTATCCTTGATTAATAGATTGGGCATCTATTTCTTTCTTCATTTCCGCTTGTTGCTTGGCCAGATATACAACAACATGTCCCCCTTTTGTAAAACAATCTGTTATTTCTCTTTTATGTTGATTGACTTCAAATCTTATAGACTTGATATCTTGAGCCAGATCAAACTGAAGATTTTTATTACTTTCATCAACATATTTCTCCATGGCTAATCTCTGATTATCTAGCTTCATCTACAAATCTACCATGAACTTGTTATAATTAAAATCAGATGGAGATTGTTGAGTTGAAGTTTGTAGAGCCTGCTTGTAGCTATGGCTTCTTCTTCTGAAGACCATGAGCTTCCTCTTCTTTGCCACTCTGGCTTCTTTAGACTCAGATTCTGAAGAGCTTTCAATCTGAACTCTCTCAGGAGGTGAAGGTGGAATATCTGTCTCAGTGACATGTTGATCTTTGTCAACAATCCCTTGCTCCCCCTCAATTTCGAGCTCCTTCTCAATTTCTTGCTCCTCCTCAACTCTATCAGTAGTAATTTCAACATCAGAAAACAACTCATCTAGAGTGAATTCCTTTTGTGCCTGTGCAGAAGATGAGTTATCTAGTCCAGCAGTGTTCAAATCTTTTGATAAATCTACTTGTTCTTCCTCTTGCACTTGATCAGAATTCTGCTCCCCCTGCACCTGTGTAGTATCTGGAATGTCCTGGGCAGGAGAATGAACTTGCTCCCCCTGCACCTGTGCTGGAAATGTTTCTTTCTGAACTAGAGTTGACCCAGACTAGGTTTCAGCATGTTCTCTAAGTTGGTGTTCAGTTCCTTGTTCATGTCCAGGTGACATCTCAGTTATGTCTTGCCTGTCTACTGCAGGCAACTCTTTGGATAGAACTCTATCCCATCTTGAGAATAATCTCATGTCCATCTTTCTCATGTGATTGATCTTAGTTCCTGGTATCTGTTGCATGACTTCTGGAATCACTCCAACCAGGAATAAACTCAAAATCCTAGCCAGATTTGGCTTCTTAATTCCTTCCTTGATCTTATCAAATACAACTGCTGACCAGTCAGTTGGAATTTGAAAAACAATTCTTCTCATGATGCAGAACATATAGGCTGAGACCATATCATGTCCACCAGGTTTGCATAAAATCACCTTTCCAACAAATTCAGACAGAAATTTTCCTTGTTGATTCATCCCTTTCCGGTTGATAGCTGCTCCAATCTTGATGGTTGGATCCAATCCACACCATTGGAGGGCCTCCCTTGTCTTAGAGGCTGGGACCTCTTCTTTATCTTGTATGCTAGGTAGTTGAAGATTCTTTCGTAAACTTCTTGGTGTAAGTTTCACCTTCGTCCCATGAATAGTGGATTTGATCTTGAGACCAGAAGAATCCACTGATGCAGAGGTATAGAATTCAATCACCTCCTTCTTCCAGATCTTTGACGGTTCTGAGACAAGGAATTCCAGTCCATTGTTTGTAAGAAGAGTAATTACTTGTTTGATTTCGGGTGCGCCATTGACGAATGCATCCCGAACCAGCTCATAACCCTCGTTGACATTATCTTCAACCTTTGGCGCTATTGATAAGTCGAGAAAGCTTGAGAGAAGAGAAGAGAGAGAATGTCGACACAGGGTTTTAGTCTCGAAAACCTTGTGAGTGTGTCGACAGAATACGTTCTTGACCTATTTATACCCTCTATTGAAAGAAGGTCAAAAGGCGGGCAAAAACAGACTAAATGTGTCGACACAGATGGAATGTGTCGACACAAACTTCTATTGTCTCGACAACAATTCTGATTACTAAGTGTCGACACCAATTGGAGATATGTCGACACCTGAGATACTCAGTAGAGCATCAGAAATTCTGTGTCGACTCTTAGTTGAAGTGTCGACACAAAATCTGTAAGTGTCGACACCATTATTCTAGTGAAGTCGGCACTACATTTCTGGATGAGTCGACTATTTGACCCTTAAGTGTCAACACAAATTTTCTGTTTCGACACAAATTCTCAGACAATTCGACATAACTATACTGAGTCGACACATTATCAC
Source organism: Platanthera zijinensis (assembly GCA_039513925.1). Taxonomy (NCBI): domain Eukaryota; kingdom Viridiplantae; phylum Streptophyta; class Magnoliopsida; order Asparagales; family Orchidaceae; genus Platanthera; species Platanthera zijinensis. Next base: position 121,995,366 of record CM077082.1, on the reverse strand, counting down.
TGAATGTGTCGACACCATTTTACTTAGCCAATATCTGTTTTACAATACTACTTGAAAGTTTGTTGATAAACTAATCAATGGTCAGCATTCCTAATTCAATTTTAAATTTATTGAATTTTGTTTCATCCAGTGGCTTAGTAAAAACATCAGCAATTTGATAATCTGTTTTAACAAATTCCAATGAGATATCTTCTCTTTCTACATGCTCTCTAAGAAAATGGTATTTTATTTCTATATGCTTAGTTCTACTATGAGAAACAGGGTTGTTAGCAATAGAGATAGCACTCTTAGAATCACACAATAAAGGTGTTCTACTTACTTGAATACCATAGTCCTTTAACTGATGCTGAATCCACAATAGCTGTGCACAACAACTTCCAGCAGCAACATATTCAGACTTAGCTGTGGATATTGCCACACTGGTCTGCTTCTTACTACTCCAAGATATCAGTCTTCCTCCCAAAAATTGGCAAGTACCTGTAGTACTCTTTCTATCCTCTCTACAGCCTGCAAAATCTACATCTGAATAACCTATTAGTTGAAAATCTCTATTCCTAGGGTACCAAAGGCCTAGATTTGGTGTGCCCTTTAAATATCTCAAAAATTTTTTAACAACAGTGTAATGAGATTCTTTAGGGCATGCCTGGTACCTAGCACATACACATGTAGCATACATAATATCTGGTCTACTAGCTGTGAGGTATAATAGAGAACCAATTATTCCTCTATACAAAGACTCATCTACAGGCTTACCTTTATCATCTTTACATATAGGAATATTTGTTCCTATAGGAGTTTTCATGGTAGAGGAAGATTCCATACCATATTTCTTTATTACCTCTTTGGTGAACTTAGACTGGGATATGGATAAGCCATCATCATTCTGTCTTACTTGAAGTCCCAAGAAGAACTTAAGTTCCCCCATACTACTCATTTCAAACTTGCCTTGCATAAGTTTGGCAAACTTCTAGCAAAGGTTGTTCTCTGTAGACCCAAAAATTATATCATCCACATAGATTTGGACTAAGATTATCTTGGCTTTAGACTCCCTAAGGAATAGAGTCTTGTCTATTTTGCCTCTTGAGAATTTATTCTCAATAAGGAAAGTAGACAGGGTGTCATACCAAGCCCTTGGGGCTTGCTTTAACCCATATAAAGCTTTCCTAAGTCTAAAAACATAATCAGGTTTAAGAGAGTCTACAAACCTGATGGCTGTTCCACATAGACTTCTTCTTTTAGATCTCCATTCAGAAATGCTGATTTCACATCCATTTGGTATACCTTGAATCCTTGGTATGCAGCATAGGCAAGAAACATCCTGATTGCCTCCAGTCTTGCTACTGGGGCAAATGTCTGATCAAAATCTATTCCCTCTTCCTGCCTATATCCTTTAGCAACCAGTCTTGCTTTGTTCTTTACTATTACTCCACTCTCATCCAACTTATTCCTAAATATCCACTTTGTTCCAATGATGTTGTGGTCTTTTGGTTTTGGAACAAGCACCCAGACTTTTCACCTTCTGAATTGATTAAGCTCCTCTTGCATAGCATTAATCAAATGTTGGTCTTGGATGGCTTCTTCAAATTTCTTAGGTTCCAATTGAGATAGGAAACTTGAGTGCAGGACTGTGCTCTGATTTCTGCTTCTAGTCTGCACTCCTTGACTTGGATCACCTATTATTTGATTAGCTGGATGATCTTTTAGATGTCTTATGGCTGGAGGAAGATTTCCTTTAGGTTGGACATCTCCAGCTCCTTCATCATGCTGTACTTCTTGGTTGTCATCAGCTTCTATAGAGTTTTGTACTCCCCCTGGACTGTAGCCTTCATTTTGCACTGCTTCATCTGCATTTGATGCTTCTTCAATGGAAAGCTTGTCCATTCTTTTGCTTATACCTGTTGGACTGTATGAACTACAAGGCAACTCACAGTTGATTAATCTTGATTCATCAAACACAACTTGTACAGATTCTTCTACAACTTGAGTAGTCAAGTTGAAGACTCTATAGGCCTTACTATTTATGATGTACCCAACAAATATCCCATCTTGGGATTTGGCAGCAAACTTAGTTAGGTATGACTTGCCATTGTTAAGTATATAGCACTTGCAACCAAAGATCCTAAAATAGGATAGATTTGGTTTTCTACCTTTCATAATTTCATAGGGAGTCTTTTTGTGGCACTTGGTGATAGAAGCCCTATTGATCACATGACATGCTGTGTTTACAGCCTCAGCCCAGAAATATTCTAGAAGAGAGGTGTCACTCAATTGAGTTCTACCAGCTTCAATCAATGTCCTATTCTTTCTTTCAACAATACCATTTTGCTGTGGTGTTCTAGGTTAGGAGAATTCCTGGAAAATCCCAAAGTCTTCACATAATTTTGTCATACTTTCAGATTGAAATTCAGTGCCATGGTCACTTCTGATTTTGACCACTATACTGTTTAGTTCATTCTGAATTTGTTTCACAAAACTAAGTAAGACACTTGGGGTTTCTGATTTTTGTCTCAGAAAGAACACTCATGTATATCTAGAATAGTCATCTACAACCACAAAAGTATAGACCTTCCTAAATAGACTATGAACTGGCATAGGACCAAAAAGATCCATATGTAAGTGGTATAAGCACCTCACAGAATCCTTGTTTTCAAGACTATGAAAGGAGGATTTTGTCTCCTTGCCCTTTTGACAAGCTGAACATATCCCTTCCTTTATACACTTAACTTGAGGACCATTCCTCACTAACTCTTTGCTGAAGAGTTGGCCAATTATCTTGTAGTTAAGATGAGCCAACCTCTTGTGCCACTTGACACAATGAGATGCATTATCATCAGCCACAAGACAGATGGGAGAAGCCTTGTTCTCACATACAAAATTAAGACAATAAATATTTCTCTTTCTATACCCAGTCAATATGATCTTTTGATCACTTGACCTTTTGATAGGACATCCATCCTTAACAAATGAAATGTCATATCCAAGATCACTCAGTTGACTTATGCTAATCAGATTATGTTTCAAACCTTTTACATAAGCCACCTGGGTGATGGTAATTTGGTTTGAAGAAATGTTACCAAACCCTATGATGATTCCTCTTTCAGATCCACCAAAGATTACTTTAGGTCCATCTTTGACAGATGTGTACTCCTTCAGCAGCCCCTTTGTTCCAGTCATGTGCCTGGAACATCCATTGTCCAAGTACCATATAGGGGCAAGGCAACTTGGACTTTCCTGCAATACAGAATTACTTTCCCTTAGAACCCAAGTAAGTCTTGGGTCCTTGGTTCAAGTTAGCTCCATTCATATCAAATCTTTTAGCAATTCCTCTAACTGGTAGATTGGTGTTCTTCCTGGCACTTGTATTATGCCAACAGTCCAAGGCAAAATGCCCTATTTTGCCACAGCACCAGCAATCATATTTGTTGTACCTAGTTCTAGGTACAAACTTAGCAGTTTTGTAGTCTGGAAAATTCCTGACATGTGTTGGTGGTGCTGCAGCCATACCCATTGGTTTCCTTGGAAGATGGGATTTATTGTCATGGACTGACTTATTGGCTTTAACAGCTTTGTGACTTAGAACCTCAATCTTCTTATAAACATGAATGTGTTCATGATCATATTTGTTAGAAGGCAAGTGCACCTTTCTAAACATAACAGGGACTGAAAGGTTTAGAGGCTGAACAGGAGCTTTGCCTTTTCTTTTGAATTGGGCAGCCCTGGGGTTACCTTTGAAGCCTAATCCAGCCTTACCCTTTTGAGCCACAAACTCATCTATTAAAGGTAAGACAGATTTTGGCTTAGAGTAACTAGCCACTAATTCTTTCTCTATTCTTAGTTTGGCCTCCAGACTCTTAATTTGATCATTGTTATATTTGATTGTGCCCATCTGAATATAGGTTATATTTTTCAGTTTGGCAATCTCATTTAACTTTTGATCCATTACTTTTTCAAACTCAGTTGCAGCCACCTTAAGATCAGCAATTTCCTGAGCCTGAGTTTTGACTAGGTTCTTGCTTTTCTTAAGAGCCTGCAACAAGTCCCTATATTCATCCATCAATTGATGAATATCACCTTCAGATTCAGATCCATTCACATCACTTGATGTAGATGAATCTGACTCGGAACCAGTACTAAAATCAGAAGAACTAAAACCCTTTTGTACCTTACTAGGACCAGGCTGATGCTGGCATTGGTTATCTTCTAACTCAGCCATCAGACCCATGCATTCCTTATCTTCTTGATCATGAATGGAATCCATCAGTTGCAGAAATTCTCCTTCTTCATTGGCTGCATACAATCCTATGTATGCTTCTACTTCAGATTCTGACTCTGATGAGGACTGATCTGTAAGGCTCTTTTCCTTCTTTGCAACAAAGCATTTCTCCTTCTTGCCTTTTTGATGAGTCTTCTTTTTGTTAGATGACTCCTTCCTCTTGTCTGGACAATCAGCCACCACATGTCCAGGCCTATTGCAACAATAGCATACAATCTTTGATGTAATGGCTTTGCTGGGCTTAGTTCTGCTCCCCTCCTTCCTTGATGATTTTCTCTTCTGATAATAATCATCAGCTGACTGTGATGTGGAGGGCCTTGACTTCCACTGCTTCTTCTTTAGGAACCTCTGAAACTGTCTTATAAAAGCAGCAAAATCTGTATCTGAATCACTACTTTCTGAAACCTGATTGTTTGAATTTTCAGAATTAACTTCTGCAACTTCCTTAGGAGGAGATGGAGATATCCTCCTATACTTTCTAGTGGCTTCTGCCTTGAAGGCCACTGACTTGTCTCTATGCTCTCCTTTTGAATTCTTTTCTTCCTCCTTCCTAACCATTAGTTGCATTTCTTAAGATAGCAACTTTCCAAACAAGGTTGGAGGAGAAATCTCTGCCAGTTTAGCCACTTCTCTTATGGCACAAATCTTGGTGTCCCAGTCCTTTGTCAAGGACCTTAGGAATTTGTCATTCAGTTCATAGGTACTGAAGATCCTTCCATAGGACATCAATTCATTTACTATTCTATAGAATTTCTTATAGCATTCAGTTATACTATCAGACTTCCCTTGTTTGAAACTCTCATACTCTTGGTTGAGCATAAACTTCCTATCCTGTTTAACTTCTTCAGAACCCTCCATGTAGACAATCAAGGTGTCCCACATTTCCTTGGAGGTTTTACAGTGAATCAGATTTTTGAATGTAGAATCATCTATGGCACTTACTATTATGTTTTGAGCTCTCTTGTCCAAAATGGCTAAGATGATTTCCTCCTTTGTCATTTCTGAAAAATCCTTTGGAGTTTCCTCATTTGCATCTAACACAGAAGTCTTCATTGGAATGTATGGACCTTCTTTTACTGTGATATAAATTCTTGGGTCTGAGGCCTTCATAAACAGCCTAACCCTTTCCTTCCAAATTCCAAAGATTTCTTTTCTGCAGATGGGAAGCTTCATAGATCCCAACTCCTTGTGATTCTCACCTGAACCCATTTTCTTGATTCTTGATTCTGCCTTTAGATCTAACTCAGACTGTTAAGTCTTACTTTGAGTAACCTCCCTCTGATACCACTTTATAGTTTTACTTTCAAGACTGCCTAAACACCTAGAGGGGGGGGGGGGTGAATAGGTTCTAATGCTTGTTTTCAATTTATGCAGAATATAACTACTGAATATATACACACAGCACACCAATCACAGAAATTCACACATCACAGATTGCATACAGTTTTATAGTGGTTCCCCAAGATCTGGGTACATCCACTTTCCCCCTTCACCTATCTAGCAGTGTGCTAGATTCGGCCAAACTCCCTTCCTTAACTCAGATCCTCAGATCCTACAGCTCAGAATCCAAAGTGGATTCCTACAACTCAGAGTGATACCACACTCCTATAACTCAGGCAATTCAGCCCTACCTCAGTCTTTATCCAAGACCTACCACTCAGAGATTATCTCTCCTACACTCAGCCTTTATAACATAGGCTTACAACTCAGATCTATATTAATAGATCCTACAGAATTTAGAAAAGATTTTTATAGAATCTTTCCCTTGTTGAGAGAGAAAGGACAAGACAGCACCTGATCAGCTGATGGATGAAACCAACTGAAACTTAGCTTTCTTCAAAGCTTCTTGAATCTGAACTAGCTGAGTTGATTTCCAAACAGCTTCTTGAGAAACCTGTAACAGCTTCCTTCTTGATCTTCAAACGGATGGATCCCTCTCTATCCAATCCCTTTGGAAATTCTTCAGAATTCTAGGACGAATTCTCCTTAGACTGAACCTGAGAGGTTGAACCCTTCAGAAGGTCTTTTTAGATCTTCTGATGAAGATCTTCTTCAGTGCCTTGCACTTTATTGATTTGATTCCTTAATCAGATTTCTTTAAGTGTTGCTTCTTAATCACAAAAATCAAATTTCTCCATTCTACTTCTGAATCAGTCTATTTATAGACCTTCTTTTTGGTGACTGGCTGGTCCGGTATCTAACTGTCTTCTGACAGTCTGACAGCTTCAGTTAACCTGTTGTAACCCACAACTGTCAAGTCTTCAAACAGATCATGTGCCTTTGTCTTGGACAGCAAAGTGTCGAGACTGTCTGTTCGAAAGTGTCGAGACCATCTGTCTATATGTGTGAACACAAGTAACTTTGGTGTCGACACTGCCTCTGGAGAAGTCGACAAGTTTGTCTTTAAGTCGACTCAGCTTCTGCATACTATAACTTGAGAATGAGTCGACACATAGTATTTGTGTTGACTCAAACACTTCATCCATATTCAGCAAGCGTTTTGGTCTAGACTTGGCAGTGTGTCGACACAAGTCCTGTGTGTCGACACAGTTGATGTAGATTCAGAACATATTATGTGTCGACACTGCCTTCAGGTGTCGACACAGCTTTTGTCGACTCTGCCTATATGTATCGACTCAGTCTTCTGATGTCGACACAAATATTGTCGACTTTGCCTCTGTGTGTCGACACAGCCTCCTGGTGTCGACACAGTTGATGTCAACTATAATTTTGTGTGTGTCGACACTGCCTCCCGGTGTCGAAACAGTTGATGTCGACTCATTTTCTCTATGTCGACACAGCCATCTTCAAGTGTCAACACAATCTTCCTGAAGTGTCGACACATCTTCTTCTGGTGTCGACACATGGACTTAAGAAATTTTTCCATACTTTTAACCTGCACATATTCAACTTAAACAACATCAAATACACCTTGATGTATATCATTATCCTAAGTTAGGCTTTTTCAAATCTGGTACACATTTTCCAATGTACCCAACAAGACCCCCTTTTTTTTCTTTTTAAACTCGGGGTATTAGGCCCAGAATTGCCGTTTTGCGGTGACACCTTCAGGTCCTGAAGGGTCATCACCACAAGGCGCCGTTTCTGCCGGCCAATTTGATCAGGGAAAGGTAGCATAAAATGAAGTAAGTAAAAGCAAGTCCACTGAAATAAATCACATATATAGAAATAAAACTCCACGAAGGGAGTGTCCACAGAATAGTATATCAGAGTACTAAAAATCCGGGCTTAAGCCCGGTACAACATGTCCTCACTACAAATCACTCATGCGGAAGCAAAATCAGAAATTACTCAAGGTCGAGACTCACGGTCCCGGCTGTATGAACTCCGGAGCTAGACTGCCCCATCTCCAAGCGCACCGGTCTCTAGGGCTGCTCCTCCATACTGGGCTCCACGACCCCCTCAATGATGCGGTTCAAAAACCGTTTGTCATAAAGAATAATCCCTATCATCCCCTACCCCTTCCCCTATGGCTCCTAGGTACCGAGCGGAGAGGAAGAAAGGGAAGGACATGAAGGTGGAGAATGAATCAAAAGAAAACAGGTGGCAGCGGAACTAATCTAGCAATTCTATAATAAATATGACAGAAACAGAAAGTAGGAAAAGTAACCTTAACTTATGTGCGGAAGCGCATAAGCCAAGGGATCTTCTGCAAGGCTCCCATCATATAAAGTGTCCCATACCACTTATACGTTGGGGTGTCAGTTATCAAATAGCAGCATATATATATTGAATTTAACCTTAATTTATAAACTTGCCCACACAAGCTTATAGACCAAGGGGTCGTTTTGCAGGTCCTAATGTATAAACGTCACATACCACTTATACTTTAGGTGTCAGTGTTAGATGAATCGATTATGCTATGACATGCAAGTGGGTATGATGGAACATGCAAGTGCAACTCACACACCCGACTCTGTGCACACAGACCTTTAGTTCCCCTTTTCGGAGCCGTTACCTCCCAGGATACCTCCGTAGTGGCAGACGGAAGCGGTGGGTTAGGCCTCGCCCACCTCTAAACCAGTAAAGCACTACCGGTCAGACCTATCGTACGCCTCAACGCTTGGTGCACTAAGCGGACACCCGCGTACTCTTGCCGGCTGGCGCACCGGACTTAGCTTTGGAGAAGTGTAAAAACCACACTTGCCGAGTCAGCGTATTGGCGTCGGTGCATCGACCCTCCAATGCCGAAGACCCACCACCTTAATTTTCATTCCTTTTATACACATGCAAATTTAATCGTAATCACACAAAAACCGAGCCGAAGCTCCCCGGACCAAAATGTTCGTCTCTTAACCAACCGAGTCGAAGCTCCCCGGACCATTCCATCTGTCTCTTAACCAACCGAGCCGAAGCTCCCATCAATCTTCCTGTACTAGACCCCTGGGAATGGTTTTGTCTTAACAGAACCTTGGGAAGCCCAGGAATTGAAGTTTGTCGAACCTGATTTTGAGTCAAGGGTCGGTCACGCCCGTGACCGACCCGTAACGCCCGTGACCTAGGGCGTGACTCCTTCGACGATCGTCGATCTCAGGGAGATGATCGTCGGGCGCAGAATTTTCAACCCGGCCCTGCCACGCCCGTGACCCAGGTGTCACGCCCGTGACCAGGGGCGTGACCCCTTCGGCGATCGTCGATCTCAGCGCGATGATTGCCGAGCGCGGAATTTGCCTCATGACCCTGTCACGCCCGTGACTTACCTGTCACGCCCGTGACCTAAGGCGTGACCACCCTTCGACGATCGTCGATCTAAGTTCGACGATCGCCGAACCCTGAATTTGGTCACCCGGCCCTGTCACGCCCGTGACCTATGTGTCACGCCCGTGACCTAGGGCGTGACCACCCTTCGACGATCGTCGATCTCAGCTCAATGATCGCCGAACCCAGAATTTGGTCACCCAGGCCTGTCACGCCCGTGAACCATGTGTCACGCCCGTGACCTAGGGCGTGACCACCCTTCGACAAACCATATGCCATCGCCTCGACGGAGGTGGTGGTGGCTGGCCAGGGAAGTGACCGGACGGCCGGCGACGGATCACAGAAAGGTTATAGGAAATAAGGTTTTCTGTGTTCTGATTTCGAGTTCATGTAGAAAATGAACAGTAAAACCAGTTTATAATTTATAAATAATGTATATAATAAATAGTGAAAATATATATTATTTGAGTATATTTAGAGGCTGCAAAATGAGGCACTTAGATGCCGATTTAGGAAAAATGACCTGTCACAAAAATCGTATCCCTTCGAGTCTAGATTAATTTAAAATTAGTTTCAACTCGTTTGGGTAAGCGGTTTGACCGCAGCACCTGTTTTAGTGGGGGCTGTACTTAGAGTTGGGCAGAAATAAAAATGGATGCCCACTCTTTGTCCCTTGTCCAAATGACCTGAAATTTGGGCAGGGGTTAAACATAGCTATATCTAAAGGCAGTCCAAAAATGGGAATTTTTGGAGACACTTGGCCTAAAGTTTTTGTTTTAATATAATAAAGATAGAGGAATTTATTTATGTAGGCAAATAACCTCCAAACCCTCCCAAATTTTGGTGAGTGGTCCTGGCTATAAAACTTAACTCTGTACAAATTTTCAACTCATTGGGATGAGTTTTGGATAGGGAGTCACCTATTCTTAACTAGGCAAGAGTGAGGCATTTTTGAGTAAAAAGTGCACTAGAAGTTAAAACGGTCATATCACCTCAACTGAGGCTGATATCTTGACCACTTACTTGGAAGGGTTACTATAACCCACTTGGAGAAAATGATGTGGTTTAGGGTTGGTTTATCCTAGGATCCAAACTCAAGCCCTAGATGGAGGGTTTTGAGGGTTATGAAGGATATGGGGGCAATTGCCCTCGTATTGCCTTGAAACTCTATAGAGTTGATATTAGCATGATAATATTCGTCTGGATGGAATCTTGGAAAATTTGGAGACAAGTAGATGCCTCGAAACCTTAATTCTAGTTTTAGGTTAAAATACTAATTAAGCACAATCCATCAATAATAATTATCTAAAGGCCGTGAAACTCGGGTAGAGTTAGTTTTGAAGTGGGTATGATTTATAGAAATTTTACTAGAATTTTATAATGTTTATTTCTAGCACTTCGTTTGTAAAGTTGATTATAACCCCAATTAATGTTTTAATTATTTGTACCTTTCTGTTCATGGAAGTCTCATGAAATCTTGGAAATAAATGCTTTAGGACAGAATGGTTACCCTTGAATTTTTGTATAATTTTTAGTTAAGTAAATCATGTACTTTCTTCACAAAAGTTAAAAAGGGATTCTATGCTTTGAAAATTATTTAGGGATGATTTTATTGCTGAAAAATTATGAAACTGGGCCAGTGCTATTTTTAAGCCTTTATCTGCATACTATAATTTATTTATAATTTTTGGAAGAATATTTTCGATACTTTGTTCATAAATAATGGAAGATAGTAAATATTGCTAAAATAGTTTTGCTGCTCTTTTGATGATAGAAAATTTATGATACTTTGGATTTACCCTATTGAGATAACCTACTATTTATCATAAATTTTCTGGATATCTTGCATGAGAACTTAGGGTAGTTCATGTTCAAATCGGTAGCCCTTGGGATTTTCGAGGAAATTAATTAAATGCCAAATAAATTAGGAAAATTCCCACACTCTGGATTTAGGCCATTTATATCATGATAAGTCCCCAATAAATATTTTAGGGCATTTGGATGAGTTTTGGGATCATTGCATAACTGGTTCGACATATAGTCTAGGTTGGTCTGCATATAGCAAATTTGTGAATTGCAATAGGACATGATCTGAGAAAATCATTGGAGTTAGTCATTTTGTCTGGGTGGACAATTGTGGATGAAATCACAATAGTATGATATGAAGAGTAGAGAGAAGTAGTGATAGCTAGAGATAAGAGGTGCTCGGGTTCGACGAAAGATCGTCTTTCCCGAAGTGAGGAAGGTTAAAAACTACCCTGGGACAGTCTATCATAATATGAGAAGGGAATGGGTAAAAGGGATCAACCAATAATAATAAGTGTCTTGCGAAAGGGAACGATGGGCTTCAGCTACCATCATAGTTCCTAGTGCCCTTTGAGAGCCCTTCACGGGGAATACCAGGGGCAGTCCTGGGTTAACGTAAACTGTAATAACAAACTGTCAAGAGTAACTTTGTAACTAGGGCTGCACCTTTCACAAACACTGTGTGGCACAGGAAGATTGATGAGAGCTTCGACTCAGTTGGTTAAGAGACGGACGGGTTGGTCCGGGGAGCTTCGACTCGGTTGGTTAAGAGACGGACGTTTTGGTCCGGGGAGCTTCGACTCGGTTTTTGTGTGTTTACGTTTAAATCTGCATGTGCATAAAAGGAATGAAAATTAAGGTGGTGGGTCTTCGGTATTGGAGGGTCGATGCACCGACGCCAATACGCTGACTCGGCAAGTGTGGTTAGCACTTCGCCAACAGAAGTCCGGTGCGCCAGCTGGCAAGAGTACGCAGGCGTCCGCTTAGTGCACCAAGCGTTGAGGCATACGATAGGTCTGACCGGTGGTGCTTTACTGGTTTAGAGGTTGGCGAGGCCCAACCCACCGCTTCCGTCTGCCACTACGGAGGTATCCTGGGAGGTAACGGCTCCGAAAGGGGGAACTAAAGGTCTGTGTGCACAGAGTCCGGTGTGTGAGTTGCACTTGCATGTTTCATCATACCCACTTGCATGTCATAGCATAATCGATTCATTTAACCCTGACACCTAAAGTATAAGTGGTATGGGACGCTTATACATTAGGACCTACAAAACGACCCCTTGGTCTATAAGCTTGTGTAGGCAGGTTTATAAATTAAGGTTAAATTCTATATATATATATGATGTTTGATAACCGACACCCCAACGTATAAGTGGTATGGGACACTCTATATGATGGGAGCCTTGTAGAAGATCCCTTGGCTTATGCGCTTTCGCGCATAAGTTATGGTTACCTTTCGTACTTTCTGTTTCTGTTATATTTATTAATTGCTAGATTAGTTCCGCTGCCATCGGTTTCTTGATTAAATCTTCACCTTCATGTCCTTTCCTTTCTTCCTCTCCCCTCGGTACTTAGGAGCCATGGGGGAAGGGGTAGGGAATGATAGGGCTTAGTCTTTATGACTAACGGTTTTCGAACCGCATCATTTAGGGGATCGTGGAGCCCAGCATGGAGGAGCAGCCCCAGAGACCGGTGCACCTGGAGATGGGGCAGTCTAGCTCCGGAGTTCATACAGCCGGGAACGTGAGTCTCGACCCTGAGTAGTTTCTGTTTTTGCTTCCGCATGAGAGATTTGTAGTGAGGATATGATGTACCGGGTATAAGCCCGCATTTATAGTACTCTGATTATTGTTATTTTGTGGACACTCACTTCGTGGAGATTTTATTCTATATATGTGATTTACTTTCAGTGGACTTGCTCTTACTTCAATTATTGTGCTACATTTCTGTGATCGAATTGGCCGGCAGAATCGGCGCCTTGTGGTGATGACCCTTCAGGACGTGAAGGTGTCACCGCAAAGCGGCAATTCTGGGCCTAAGACCCGGGTTTTAAAAAGAAAAAAGGGGGGGGGGGGTCTTACAAGGGTATCAGAGGGAAACATCGATCTGAAAAATAGGTAGCATTCCACTATCCCTGGGTCACCCCCGCTCGAGTTTAGTTTGGGGACAAACTAAGCAGCGGAAGCAGTGGTGTGCCCATATGGGGATCACATATAAAATGTCCACTTTTATTTAAGATTGAACGTTTTCTCAGTATGGGTTTTTGTTACGCAGCCTCCAGCACAGCCTACGCCACAAGACGGAGTTCAGCAGGCTCAGGGTGTTGCACCACCTCCACCGGTCCCCACTCCTTTCCTTCAGTCAGACATGGGACAGACTCTGACTGCCATCCTGGAGGCCTTCAGGGCCCAGCAGGTTTCGGTCCCGCAGCCAAATCCAGGGGCCAACTGGCTAAGCATCTTCCGAGGACTGTCTCCCCCGTCCTACTTGGGGACAGAGTCGGCGGTTCGGACAGAAGAGTGGAAGAATATCATGTACGAGATGCTGACCGGGATACGGTGTCCCTGGGAGGAGAGGGTGGCTCTGGTTGTCTCTTGCCTGGAGTCCCATGCCAAGAGGTGGTGGAAGACGCTGTTGGACACGACATTTGCCGATAGGGAGGTTGCGGAGGTTACCTGGGAAGAGTTCAGGGCCACGCAGCTGGAGCATTTCGTTCCGCAGTCGGCCAGGGATGAGTTGGAGGAGCGGTTTTTACAGCTGAAGCAGGGCACCCGGACGGTGGTGGAGTACCATCGGGAGTCCGACCATCTGGCTCGATACGCAGACTCCTACCAGCTGGACGAAGCAGGGTACATCAGGAGGTTCTATAAGGGCCTGCGGGAGGATTTGAGGGAGGCCTTGTTGTTTGTATCCGACGGGCCTATCTCCCAGATTTTGGAGATGGCAAAAAGGATTGAGGCTGATTGGCACACCACCCGGGGCCGGAAGCGGCCAGCAGAGGATCAGGGACGGAGGAGGAGCACACTCGGCATCTGGCACTGACTTTGGAAAGGTTACGGGAGCATCGCCTTTATGCGAAATTCAGCAAGTGTCAGTTTTGGTTGAAGGAGGTGGCTTTCCTAGGCCACATTATCAGCGGAGCCGGGTTGGCGGTGGATCCGGCAAAGATTCAGGCAGTCCGTGATTGGCCGCAGTTAAAGACAGCCACCGATGTACGAAGTTTCTTGGGACTTGCCGGTTATTACCGGAAGTTCGTGGAGGGGTTCTCTCAAATTTCCCTCCCACTCACGTCTTTGACGAAGAAGGAGGCACCTTTCGTTTGGACCCCGCAGTGCCAGACGGCTTTCCAGGAGCTGAAGGACCGACACATCTCAGCCCCTATTCTGGCCCTTCCATCTGGAAAGGAAGGATTCCAGGTGTATACCGACGCATCATACCAGGGGATGGGAGCAGTGCTGATGTAGAACGTACACGTCATAGCATATGCCTCCCGCTAGCTGAAGACCCATGAGAAAAACTACCTGGTGCACGACCTTGAGATGGGAGCAGTCGTTTTTGCTCTGAAGGTCTGGCTCCATTATCTTTATGGAGTCCACTGCGACATCTACTCCGACCACAAGAACTTGAAATACGTGGACACGCAGAAAGAGCTGAATATCAGGCAGAGGTCCTGGGTGGAGTTCTTAGCAGACTATCAGTATGAGATGCACTACCATCCAGGGAAGGCAAACGTGGTGGCCGACGCGTTGAGCCAGAGAGCTGCCACTTCCGAAGCTAGGCCCCAGGTTATGTCCATGGAGCTAGTCCAGTCATTCAGAGATATGCAGATATCCTTAGTGTCCGAGGATGATCCAGAGCTCTATAGGGAGTATCTGACATCGATGGTGGCCATAGATGATATTCGGGATCGCATTCGGGACGGACAGAGGAAGATGCGTGGGCAGAGCCGATGTTCCGAGCCTTGGAGGAGGGTTCGACAGGAGATTATTCCCTGAGAGATGGATTGCTACATTTCAGAGGCAGAGTATATATACCCGCAGGAGGCCAAATCCGAGAGGATATTATGACGGAGGCGCATTGCAGCCGGTACTCTGTGTACCCGGGGCTCACAAAGATGACCGCTGATCTGAAGAAGACGATGTTTTGGCCGGGCATGAAGAAGGACATTACGTACTTCGTGACCCATTGCGAGGCGTGTTAGTTGGTGAAGGCGGAGTGCAGGAACCCCGCAGGATTGTTGCAGCCACTCCTGGTGCCGGAGTGGACGTTTGATGATATAGCTATGGATTTTATACATGGTCTTCCCCGGTCTCGGACAGGGAATGACTCGATTTGGGTGATTGTTGATCGGTTGACGAAGGTGGCCCGCTTTATACCAATCAGGAAAGATGACTTGGTGGGAGTGCTGGTACGGAAGTTCGTGGAGCAGTATGTCCGATATCATGGCATGCCCCGGACGATAGTGTCGGACCGCGATGGACGGTTTACATCGAGGGAGTGGCGGTCAGTGCAGGCATACCTGGGCACCCGACTGACTTTTAGCACGACCTTCCACCCTCAGACGGACGGGCAGACAGAGCGCACCAATAGGACGTTGGAGGATCTACTACGACTGTGTATAATGGACCGAGGGGAGCCGTGGGAGAAGATGTTGTCGTTGGTCGAGTTCTCCTATAACAATACCTACCAGTCCAGCATCAGGATGGCGCCTTATGAAGCCTTGTATGGAAGAAAATGTAGGACCCCGCTTTCTTGGGTTCAAGACGAGGATCCGAAGGTGCTGGGATCGGATTTTGTTGAAGACACCGAGGCTCAGGTGAGACTGATCAGAGATAGGATGTTGGAGGCGCAGAGCAGACAGGCTAAGTACTATGACGCCCGACATCGTCAGGTGGAGTTTCAGGTAGGGGACCGAGTGTTCTTGAAGATCCGGCCCATGCATAGAGTCTCACGAGTGCGCAGTCGGAGGAAGAAGCTCAACCCTAGGTATATGGGCCCTTACCGGATCCTGGAGCGGATCGGACCCCTAGCCTACAGGCTAGAGTTGCCACCAGAGCTGGAATCTCTACACGACGTCTTCCACATTTCTTCGCTGAGAAGGGCTCTACTACGCCCGGAGCAGCAGATTTTGACCACCGAAGGGCCGGTAGCTTCAGACCGATCTGTTCACTTGGAGCCGGTTCGGATCGACGACAAGGGAGTACGGATCTTGCGTCATAAGAAGATCCCCTTAGTCAAGGTTCTGTGGAGAAACCACGGTCAGGAGGAGCACACATGGGAACCGCAGGACCTGATGAGGCAAAAATACCCGGAGTTGTTCAGTCAGGTATACCTCACCACCTCTTGGTATACTATAAATTACCTTGTTGTACTAAACCGGTAGGACTAGATAAGGAAAAATTTAGAACCTAGGCATGCGCAGGAAAGTAGGGCTAATCTTTTGTTTATTGGGGAGATTGACTTCGTTTATCAAACAAGTTGTCGCTTGAACCCAATAGAAAAATCGTATGGGATGTTACAAGTTTAGTTTATTTCGGTAGAAGTCCCCGTATGCTTAACCTTGATTTCGGGGACGAAATCTTTGTTTTGTTTATTGGGAATTGTAACATCTCATTTCCGGCTAGACCCCTGGGAATGGTTTTATCTTAGCAGAACCCTGGGAAGCCCAGGAATTGAAGTTTGTCGACCCTGATTTTGAGTCAAGGGTCGGTCACGCCCGTGACCGACCCGTCACGCTCGTGACCTAGGGCGTGACTCCTTCAACGATCGTCGATCTCAGGGAGATGATCGTCGGACGCAGAATTTTCAACTCAGCCCTGCCACACCCGTGACCCAGGTATCACGCCCGTGACCAGGGGCGTGACCCCTTCGGCGATCGTCGATCTCAGCGCGACGATCGCCGAGCGCGGAATTTGCCTCATGACCATGTCACGCCCGTGACTTACCCGTCACGCCCGTGACCTATGGGGGTGACCACCCTTCGACGATCGTCGATCTAAGTTCGACGATCGCCGAACTCTGAATTTGGTCACACGGCCCTGTCACGCCCGTGACCTATGTGTCACGCCCGTGACCTAGAGCGTGACCACCCTTCGACGATCGTCGATCTCAGCTCAATGATCGCCAAACCCAGAATTTGGTCACCCAGGCCTGTCATGCCCGTGAACCATGTGTCACGCCCGTGACCTAGTGCGTGACCACCCTTCGACGATCGTCGAACTCAGTTCGACGGTCGTCGAACCCAGAATTGGCCACCCAGGCCTGTCACGCCCGTGACCTATGTGTCACGCCTGTGACATTGACCGAAACGATGGTTCAGGCCCGAAATTATTCTAACACGCGTGGTAATAAACGCTGGTGTGGGAAGTTACACCAGGAGTAATTATGGGTCGTTTTCCTTCTGTAATTATATAATAAAAGAAGGAAACGTTGGACAAATAGGAAATCGCCACCTGGCAAACATCTCTTTGTTTCCAGCGTTTCAACTGCCCCTACCATAACCGAAACACCATTAAGGGGAGAACATTCATGGCCATTAAGGCTTTACCCTTTACCCACCCCACTTGATGATCTATAAAAGCCCCATTAGAGCAGGATGAGAGGTTTAATGGATTGAAGCCTTGTACCTTGCTGTAGGAGAAGTTCAGCAACGCCACCACCACGCCATGGTACCCCGTCGTTCATCTCGCCTCCAAACCGCGAACAAGGTCCTCCTCTACTTCTTCTCTTATGGGTAGATCTTAGGATCTTAGAAATGAAGTTCGTGCTCAAAGGAGCCGGATCTAGCTCGTGTTTCCATGGAAAACCATGAAAAATATCGTTTTGAGTTCGCCGGAAACCGCCACCTCCGGCGGCCAAACCACCGCCGACCGCTAGCCATCACCTCGACGGAGGTGGTGGTGGTGGTGGCTGGCCAGGGAAGTGACCGGATGGCCGGCGACGGATCACGGAAAGATTACAGGAAATAATGTTTTCTGTGTTCTGATTTCGGGTTCATGTAGAAGATGAACAGTAAAACCAGTTTAAAATTTATAAATAATGCATATAATAAATAGTGAAAATATATATTATTTGAGTATATTTAGAGGCTGCAAAATGAGGCACTTAGAGGCCGATTTAGGAAAAATGACCTGTCACGAAAGTTGTAGCCCTTCGAGTCTAGATTAATTTAAAATTATTTTCAACTCGTTTGGGTAAGCGGTTTGACCGGAGCACCTGTTTTAGTGGGGGCTGTACCTTGAGTTAGGCAGAAATTAAAATGGATGCCCACTCTTTGTCCCTTGACCAAATGACCTAAAATTTGGGCAGGGTGGTTAAACTTAGCTATATTTAAAGGCAGTCCAAAAATGGGAATTTTTGGAGACACTTTGCCTAAAGTTTTTGTTTTAATTTAAAAAAGATAGAGGAATTTATTTATGTAGCCAAATAACCTCCAAACCCTCCCAAATTTTGGTGAGTGGTCCCTAGCTATAAAACTTAACTCTGTACAGATTTACAACTCATTTGGATGAGTTTTGGATAGGGCGTCACCTATTCTTAACTAGGCAAAAGTGAGGCATTTTTGAGTAAAAAGTGCACTAGAAGTTAAAACGGTCATATCACCTCAACTGAGGCTGATATCTTGACCACTGACTTGGAAGGGTTACTATAACCCACTTGGAGAAAATGATGTGGTTTAGGGTTGGTTTATCCTAGGATCCAAACTCAAGCCCTAGATGGAGGGTTTTGAGGGTTGTGAAGGATATGGGGGCAATTGCCCTCGTATTACCTTGAAACTCTGTAGAGTTAATATTAGCATGATAATATTCGTCTGGATTGAATCTTGGAAAATTTGGAGACAAGTAGATTCCTCGAAACCTTAATCCTAGTTTTAGGTTAAAATACTAATTAAGCACAATCCATCACTAATAATTATCTAAAGGCTGTGAAACTCGGGTAGAGTTAGTTTTGAAGTGGGTAGGATTTATAGAAATTTTACTGGAATTTTATGATGTTTATTTCTAGCACTTCGTTTGTAAAGTTGATTATAACCCCAATTAATGTTTTAATTATTTGTACCTTTCTGTTCATGGAAGTCTCATGAAATCTTGGAAATAAATGTTTTAGGACAGAATGGTTACCCTTAAATTTTTGTATAATTTTTAGTTAAGTAAATCCAGTACTTTCTTCACAAACGTTAAAAAGGGGTTCTATGCTTTGAAAATTATTTAGGGATGATTTTAATGCTGAAAAATTATGAAATTGGGCCAGTGCTATTATTAAGCCTTTATCTGTATACTATAATTTATTTACAATTTTTGGAAGAATATTCTCTGTACTTTGTTCATAAATAATGGAAGATAGTAAATATTGCTAAAATAGTTTTGTTGCCCTTTTGATGATAGAAAAATTATGATACTTTGGATTTACCCTATTGAGATAACCTACTATTTATCATAAATTTGTTGGACATCTTGCATGAGAACTTAGGGTAGTTCATGTTCAAACTGGCAGCCCTTGGGATTTTCGAGGAAATTAATTAAATGCCAAATAAATTAGGAAAATTCCCACACTCTGGATTTAGGCCATTTAAATCATGATAAGTCCCCAGTAAATATTTTAGGTCATTTGGACGAGTTTTGGGATCATTGCATAACCGGTTCGACATATAGTCTAGGTTGGTCTGCATATAGCAAATTTGTGAATTGCAATAGGACAT
The DNA here is from genome assembly GCA_039513925.1 of Platanthera zijinensis. Lineage (NCBI taxonomy): Eukaryota > Viridiplantae > Streptophyta > Magnoliopsida > Asparagales > Orchidaceae > Platanthera > Platanthera zijinensis. The sequence continues at coordinate 121,975,871 of CM077082.1, read as the reverse complement.
GATCTGAGAAAATCATTGGAGTTAGTCATTTTGTCTGGGTGGACAATTGTGGATGAAATCACAATAGGATGATATGAAGAGTAGAGAGAAGTAGTGATAGCTAGAGATAAGAGGTGCTCGGGTTCGACGAAAGATCGTCTTTCCCGAAGTGAGGAAGGTTAAAAACCACCCTAGGATAGTCTATCGTAATATGAGAAGGGAATGGGTAAAAGGGATCAACCAATAACAATAAGTGTCTTGCGAAAGGGAACGATGGGCTTCAGCTACCATCATAGTTCCTAGTGCCCTTTGAGAGCCCTTCACGGGGAATACCGGGGGCAGTCCTGGGTTAACGTAAACTATAATAATAAACTATCAAGAGTAACTTAGTAACTAGGGCTGCACCTTTCACAAACACTATGTGGCACAGGAAGATTGATGAGAGCTTCGGCTCGGTTGGTTAAGAGACGGACGGGTTAATCCGGGGAGCTTCGGCTCGGTTGGTTAAGAGACGGACGTTTTTGTCCGGGGAGCTTCGGCTCGGTTTTTGTGTGTTTACAATTAAATCTGCATGTGCATAAAAGGAATGAAAATTAAGGTGGTGGGTCTTCGGTATTGGAGGGTCGATGCACCGACGCCAATACGCTGACTCGGCAAGTGTGGTTAGCACTTCGCAAACAGAAGTCCGGTGCGCCAGCCGGCAAGAGTACGCAGGCGTCCGCTTAGTGCACCAAGCATTGAGGCGTACGATAGGTCTGACCGGTGGTACTTTACTGGTTTAGAGGTGGGCGAGGCCCAACCCACCACTTCCGTCTGCCACTACGGAGGTATCCTAGGAGGTAACGGCTCCGAAAGGAGGAACTAAAGGTCTGTGTGCACAGAGTCGGGTGTGTGAGTTGCACTTGCATGTTTCATCATACCCACTTGCATGTCATAGCAAAATCGATTCATTTAACCCTGACACCTAAAGTATAAGTGGTATGGGATGCTTATACATTAGGACCTGCAAAACGACCCCTTGGTCTATAAGCTTGTGTGGGCAGGTTTATAAATTAAGGTTAAATTATATATATATATATATATATATATATATATATGCTGCTGTTTGATAACCGACACCCCAACGTATAAGTGGTATGAGACACTCTATACGATGGGAGCCTTGTAGAAGATCCCTTGGCTTATGCGCTTTCGCGCATAAGTTATGGTTACCTTTCGTACTTTTTGTTTCTGTTATATTTATTATAGAATTGCTAGATTTGTTCCGCTGCCATCTGTTTCTTGATTAAATCTCCACCTTCATGTCCTTCCCTTTCTTCCTCTCCGCTCGATACTTAGGAGCCATGGGGGAAGGGGTAGGGGATGATAGGGCTTAGTCTTTATGACTAACGGTTTTCGAACCGCATCATTTAGGGGATCGTGGAGCCCAGCATGGAGGAGCAGCCCTAGAGACTGGTGCGCCTGGAGATGGGGCAGTCTAACTCCGGAGTTCATACAGCCGGGACCGTGAGTCTCGACCCTGAGTAGTTTCTGTTTTTGCTTCCGCATGAGAGATTTGTAGTGAGGATATGATGTACCGGGCATAAGCCCGCATTTATAGTACTCTGATTATTGTTATTTTGTGGACACTCCCCTCGTGGAGATTTTATTCTATATATGTGATTTACTTTCAGTGGACTTGCTCTTACTTTAATTATTATGCTACCTTTCTGTGATCGAATTGGCCGGCAGAATCGGCACCTTGTGGTGATGACCCTTCAGGACGTGAAGGTGTCACCGCAAAGCGGCAATTCTGGGCCTAAGACCCGGGTTTTAAAAAGAAAAAAAAGGGGAGTCTTACACTGTGTTAGTGAAAGGTGCAACCCTAATTACTATGTTACTCTTGTCAGCTTATTATTACAGTTTACGTTAACCTAGGACGGCCCCCGGTATTCCCCGTGAAGGGCTCTCAAAGGGCACTAGGAACTATGATGGTAGCTGAAGCACTTCGTTCCCTTTCGCAAGGCACTTATTGTTATTGGTTGAATTCCCTTACTGATTCCCTTCTCATGTTACGATAGGCTAACCTTGGGTGATTTTTGACCTTCCTCTCTTCGGGGAAGACGATCTTTCGTCAAACCCGAGCAACTCTTAACTCTAGTTAACACCACTTCTCTTTATTCTTCATTTCATTCTATTGTGATATCATCCACATCTATCCTCCCAGACAAAATGGCTAACTTCAACACTATCCCAGATCATGTCCTATTGCAATTTAACAATTTGCTATATGCAGACCAACCTAGACTAAATGTCGAACCGGTTAGGCAATGATCCAATAATCATCCAAATGCCCTAAGTTATTTACTGGAGACTTATCATGATATAATTAGCCTAAATCCAGAATGTGATAATTTTCCTAATTTATCTGACATTTAATTAATTTCCTCAAAAATTCCAAGGGCTACCGGTTTGAACATGAACTACCCTAAGTTCTCATGCAAAATATCCAACAAAATTATAATAAATAGTATGTTATCTCAATATGGTAAATCCAAAGTATAATAATTTTTCTATAATCAAAAGGGAACTAAAACTATTTTAGCCATAGCTTCTATATTTCGTTATTTGTGAATCAAGTAAAGAGAATATTCTTCCAAAAATTATAAATAAGTTATACTATGCAGATCAAGCCTTGAAAATAGTAATGGGCCACTTTCATAATTTTTAAGTAATAATATCATCCATAATTAATTTCTAAAGCATAGAACCCCTTTTTAACATTTGTGAAGGAAGTACTGGATTTACTCAACTAAAAATTATACAAAAATTCCAGGGCAACCATTCTGTCCAAAAACATTTACTTCCAAGATTTCATGAGATTTCAATTATCAGAAAGATACAAATAATTGAAACATCAATTAGGGCTATAATTAACTTTACTAATGAAGTGCTGGAAATAAACATCATAAAATTCCAGTAAAATTTATATAGATTCTACCCACTCCAAAACTCACTCTACCCGAGTTTCACAGCCTTTAGATAATATTTAGTGACAGATTGTGCTTAATTAGTATTTTACCCTAAAGCTAAGATTAGGGTTTTAAGGTATCTACTTGTCTCCAAATCCTCCAAGATTCCATTCAGATGATTTATATTATGTTAACGTCGACTATACTGAATCTCAAGACAATATGAGGGCATTTGCCCCCATGCCCTTCACAACCTCAAAACCCTCCATTTAGGGTTTGAGTTTGGATCCTAGGGTAAACCAACCCCTATTCTCACCATTTTCTCCAAGTGGGTTATAATAACCCTTCCAAGTCAGTGGTCGAAATATCAGCCTCTGTTGAGGTGATTTGACCGTTCCAACTTCTGGTGCACTTTTTACTCAAAAATGCCTCATTATTGCCTAGTTAAGAATAGGTGACTCCCTATCCAAAACTTATCTCAATGAGTTGAAAATTTGTGCAGAGCTAAGTTTTATAGTCAGGGACCACTCACCAAAATTTGAGAGGGTTTGGAGGTCATTTGACCACTTAAATAAATTCCTCTAAGTTTATTAAATTAAAACAAAAACTTTAGGAAAAGTATCTCCAAAAATTCCCATTTTTGGACAGCCTCTAGATATGGCTAAGGGTAACACCCTGCCCAAATTTCAAGTCATTTGGAGAAAGGAAGAAGAGTGGGCATCCATTTTAGTTTCTGCCCAACTCTAGGTACAGCCCCCATTAATACGGGTGCTGCGGTCAAACTGCTTATCCAAACGAGTTGAAATAAATTTTAAATTAAACTAGACTCGAAGGGCTACAACTTTTGTGACTGACCATTTTTCCTAAAACGGCCTCTAAATGCTTCGGTTTGCAGCATCAAAATAAGCCTATTTTATGTATATTTACCTTATATATTATGTACTTAATTTTCATATTATAATAATGTTTTACTGTTCATCTCCCCTACCAAACAGAACCCGAAACAGAAACTCAGAAAAACCATATTTCCTGTAACCCTTCCGTGATCCATCGTCGGCCGTCCGGTCACTTACCTGGCCAGCCACAACCACCACCACCTCTATCGAGGCGATGACTATCGGTCGGCGGTGTTTTGCCCACCGGAGGTGGCGGTTTACGGCGTACCCGAAAAATATATTTTTCAGGGTTTTCCATGAAAACTCGAGATAGGTTCGACTCCGTTGAGCACGAACTTCATTCCTAAGATCCTAAGATCTACCCATAAGAGAAGAAGTAGAGGAGGACCTTGTTCGCGGTTTGAAGATGAGATGAACGTCAGATTGTCTTGGCGCGGTGGTGGCGTTCCCGAACTTCTCCTACAGCAAGAGCAGAAATCTGAATTCGTTTGGTCTAGAGTGTAACCTTCTCCTCTTGCTCTAAGGGGGCTTTTATAGGTCTCCAAGTGCGGAGGGGAAAGGATGAAACATTCATGGCCATGAATGCCCTCTCTCTCTTAATATTATTTCGGTTATGGTGCAGGGAAGGAAACGGTGGAAGATGAGAAGACTGATCCAGGTGGCGATTTCCTATTGGGTCAACTCTTCCTCATTTTATTAAGTAATCAGAGAAAGAAACGGCTCATAAATACTCCTGCTGTAAATTCCCATAATCAGAATTGATTATGACTTCGGTTACAGAAATTTCCATCCTGGCTGACGTTTTGGCCCTTGTCACGGGGGTGTCATGTAGGTCACAGGCGTGGCAGGCCCTTGTGGAAAGTTCTGAGTTCGATGATCGTCTAACTGAGTTAGAAGATTGTCGAAGGGGGGTCACGCCCTAGGTCACGGGCGTGACACATAGGTCACGGGCGTGACAGGGCCATGATGAAAATTCTACGCTCGTCGATCGTCTCACTGAGATCGACGATCGTCGAAGGGGTTCACGCCCTAGGTCACGGGCGTGACACCTAAGTCATGGCCATGACGGGGCCTTGATGCAAATTCTGCCCTCGACGATCGTCTCGCGGAGATCGACGATCGTCGAAGGGGGTCACGCCCTAGGTCACGGGCGTGACACGTAGGTCACGGGCATGACATGCCCGGGTTGCAAAAATCTGCGCTCGACGATCGTCTTCATGAGATCGATGATTGTCGAAGGGGTCACGCCCTAGTCGCGGGCATGATGGGGCCTTGATGCAAATTCTGCCCTCGACGATCGTCTCGCGGAGATCGACGATCGTCGAAGGGTGTCACGCCCTAGGTAACAGGCGTAACACCTAAGTCACGGGCGTGACGGGGCCTTGATGCAAATTCTGCCCTCGACGATCGTCTCGTGGAGATCGAGGATCGTTGAAGGGGGTCACTCCCTAGGTCACGGGTGTGACACGTAGGTCATGGGCGTGACAGGCCTGGGTTGCAAAAATCTGCGCTCGACGATCGTCTTCATGAGATCGACGATCATCGAAGGGGTAACGCCTGTTGCTATATAGGCCTGGGCGGACAGGCGGCTACAGACCAGGCGGTTAGGTAACCGCGCAGTTAGGCGGGTTGTCTCCGGCGGTCTGATATCTGAGCAGCGATAGCGGGTTGGCATGGCGGTTTGGTGACCGAGCGGTTAGTGTTCTGCCTAACCGCGCGGTTAGGCGGTTTGCTTTGTATATGCTGTATTTCTGTATTTAGTCCGACATTGGGTATTTGTACTCTATCTCTCTCCTCCATTCTATATAAGGGAGGCTATACCTTTGTAATAGATAGTTTTTTGGATAATAAAATTTCCATTACTCTAGTTTCCGGACTGTTTTTGGTCTATTCGCACATGGTATTAGAGGCAGTGATCTAGTCCCCCTGATTACGTTGCCTTCGGTCCGCGCAGCCTCCTCTTCTCGCCGCGATCTTATCTTTCAGCTCGCGCGACCTCCCCTCTGCTTCTCTGCGATCTTCTCCTTCTGTTTGCCCGGTTTACTCATCCTTCACCGCGCGGATTTCTCCTTTGCTCTCTGCAGCTTGGTCGTGGGTTCTCTAGCCGCTGGTGTTCCCCTTGTGTCCGCTGCGGTCTCCTCCTTGTGCTACTCGCCCGGTTTACTTTCTTAACTGCGCGACCACTCTTCCAGAATGACTGTTTTTGATGTCTCCACCTCGACTACTGTCGTTACCCACCCTCCTCCTCCTCCCGCTGCGTCCGGGAACCTTGGAACAGTTTCTAAGCTTCTCGGCCCCAATTATCCCGATTGGAGCGTATCGTTTACCTTTCTTCTCCGCTCTCAGTGCAAGCATCATCATCTTACCGATGACCCTCCTCCTGCGGACTCTGACCAGTTTAATGATTGGGATGCGAATGACGCTCTTGTTCGTTCGTGGCTGGCAAACATCTTGTCCGATGAATGTCTTCCGGTCATCCCTCACGATGAGACGGTCAAGCAAGCTTGGCTTCACTTAGCCGCCCTCTACTCCAAAGGGGGTCAAGCATCTCGCATCTATACTCTGTATGCGGATCTCTTTGCCCGCCAATCCATGTCTCCTGCTGCGGCTTAACAACAGGTCCAAGCCCTTGGAGCGGAGATTTTTCAAAATCGTTCCCTCTCTGCGGACGTGGCCACCCAACTGAAGCACTTCCAGGAACTCCTGGTTGTTTGTTACCTTCTGAGGCTCCCGGATTCATATGATATGATCCGGCAGCAAATTCGTGGAGAAGCTGAATCTCCCACCCTGGATGCTACAGCTACCCACATTGCCGTTGTTACCTCTCTGCTCAATCAACCTTTGCTTGCCGCTCCTCCTACTCCGGATGCCTATGCTCACCAAGCACATCGTGGTGGCTCGGGTGGACGTGGTCACCAGTCCGGCGGGCGCGGCCCTTCTCGCTATCTCTGTTCTCACTGTGGCTGAACAGGCCACTTGATTGACCGATGCTGGACAAAGAATCCGCACATTCGTCCCTCTGGTGATGCTCCCCACTCACCCAAGTCATCTGCTTTAGTGGCCACGACTTCAGGTAGCACCCATGTGGTGACTCAAGGTAAATGGCTAATTGACTCTGGCGCCACTAATCATATGACGGGCAATCCTCAGTGTTTTTCTCTCCTCGAAACACATGATCGATTGCCCCCGGTTCTCGTTGCGGATGGCTCTCCCTCTCCGGTGCATGGGACTGGCATGGTTCAAGTTACTCCATCCCTTCGCCTAGCGGATACTCTCTATGTGCCCAAGTTCCCGTGCAATTTATTGTCGGTTACTTCCCTTTGCAAGCAACTTCAGTGCTCAGTAACGTTTACTCATTTTTCTTGTTCTTTTCAGGACCCGGACTCCAAGCGGACGATTGCTACTGGGACTGAGAGAGGCGGCCTTTACTTCCTTGATGATGTATCCGCTCTTTCAGTATTCTCATCCGCTTCTACAGATCTTCTTCAGTGGCACCTTCGTCTTGGGCATCCTCCATCACGTCTCATCCACCAACTATTACCCCACCTACCTCAGCATGCTTCTCCTATCAACTGTGATGACTGTCAGCTAGGAAAGCATCACCGCTCCCCCTTTCCTCCTAAGCTAGGTCGTGGCTCTTCTAAGCCGTTTGCCCTTGTTCACTCTGATGTATGGGGTCCTGCCCCCACCCTTACCATAGGGCGGGGTAGTTCCTCTTTTGTAACCTTTATTGATGATTTCTCTCGATGTACATGGGTGTATCTTTTAAAAGAACGCTCTGAACTATTTTCTGTATGACAATCCTTTTATTTTATGATTAAAACTCAGTTTGGTACTTCTGTGAAAGTTTTTTCGTTCAGATAATGCTAAAGAATACCTTAGTAATGAATTTTCTTCTTTCTATATGCAACACGACATCATTCATCAAACTAGCTGCGTATATACCTCCCAACAAAATGGGGTGGCGAAACGTAAAAACCGTCACCTCCTCGATGTCGCTCGCACTCTCATGACACAGATGCAGGTTCCTAATAGCTACTGGGGCTATGCGGTTCTCATCTCCTGCTTCCTCATCAATCGTCTTCCCTCGACTGTTCTTAAAGGCAAAACACCTTTTTCCATTCTCTATCCGGCCAAGAATGCCTTTCCCTTACCTCTGCGCATTTTTGGCTGCACCGCATTTGTTCACAACCCTTCCGCAACTCGCGACAAGTTATCCCCACGTTCCACCAAGTGTATTGTTTTGGGTTATTCTACTACTCAAAAAGGTTACTGTTGCTTTGACCCTGTTCATCGCAAACAGTTCGGTGAAAGTATGCAAATGCCAGTAGGCAACTCTATAGGCAAGCCCATCAGGTTCAAAAGGAATTCTTGGGGTTTGCTGCTCCAGCACCTACACTCAAAAGAACTGTTGGCAACAAGTTTGTAGAGTCTGTATCTAAGAGAAGGTACAACAGATTTGAGTGTTGGTGTTGTGGCAAGGTAGGTCACTTTGCTATGGATTGCTGGTTTAACACAAGTGTTAAAACCAAGAATAGTTTACCTATCAGAAAAGCTATAGGTAAACATGATAATTTTCAAACTAACAAGAACCTAGGACCCAAAACTAATTTGGGTTCTAAGGATGAGTGATTCTTTATTTGATGCAGGTGAATCCAAGTGGCCATACCCCTATATGGTACTTGGATAGTGGATGTTCCAGACACATGAATGGAATAAGAAGAATGTTGAGGGACTATGTACTAATAGAGAATGGACCCAAAGTAATTTTTGGTGGATCAGAAAAAGGAATCATCAAAGGATTTGGTAACATTTCTAGTGATTCAATTACCATCACTAAAGCGGCTTATGTGAAGGGTCTAAAACATAACCTGATTAGCATAAGTCAACTTAGTGATCTAGGTTATGTCATCTCTTTCCTCAAAGGGGAGTGCCAAATAAGGAGGTCAAGTGATCAAGAGATCATTTTGACTGGAACTAGGAAAGGGAATGTATATTGTCTTAACCAAGATTGTGAGTTTAACAACTCACCCACTTGCCTAGTTGTAGGTGAGAAAGCTTCACTATGTGTCAAATGGCACAAGAGGCTATCTCATCTGAACTATAAGTCTATATGACAGCTGTTTAGCATGGGATTAGTGAGGAATGGTCCTCAAGTTAAGTGCATTAAAGAGGGAGTGTGTTCAGCTTGCCAAAAGGGAAAACTGACCAAGTCCTCTTTTCATGTACTTGATACTAAAGATTCAATGAGATGTTTATATCTCTTGCATATGGATTTGTTTGGTCCTATGCTAATTCATAGTCTTGGTAGGAAGTATACACATTGGTTATTGTGGATGACTATTCTAGATTCACATGAGTTTTCTTCTTGAGGCAGAAATCTGATACTCCTACTATTTTTCAGACCTTTGTTAGACAAATTCAGAATGAATTTAACAATTCAGTGGTCAAAATCAAAAGTGACCATGGAACTGAATTTCAGTCTGAATGTATGATAAAGTTCTGTGAAGAACTGGCGATCCATAAGGAGTTCTCCTCACCTAGAACACCCCAGCAAAATGGTGTTGCTAAAAGAAAGAATTGGACTCTTATTGAGGCAAGTATAACACTACTTAGTGACACTACTCTCCCTGAGTACATCTGGGCAGAGGTAGTAAATACTGCATGTCATGTACTCAATAGAGCCTCCATCAATAAGAAACATAAGATGACTCCCTATCAGATTTTGAAAGGAAGAAAACCAAACATTTCCTACCTCAGAATCTTTGGTAGCAAGTGTTATGTCCTAGTTTATGATAAGCACTACCTAACTAAGTTTGCTGCCAAATCCTTAGAAGGGATATTTGTTGGGTACAACAATAATAATAGTGCATACAGGATCTACAACTTGGCTACACAAGTTGTAGAATAATCTATCCATGTTGTATTTGATGAGTCTAAATTAATTAACAGTGAATTATCTAGTTCTTCAGTTAGTTCTACAGGTCTAACAGATAGTCTGGACAAGCTGATTATCAATGAAGAAGCACCTGCTAGGCTAGATGAAGGAAAGGATGCATGCTGTCTAGGGGGAGAACTAGACTCACTGGATGAAGAAGACAATAAAGAGCATCAGTTTGAGAAAAATGAAGAAGGCCAAGAGGTTGGCAGATTTCCTCCAGCAAGAATAAACTTAAAGGATCAACCAGCTCATCAAATCATTGGTGATGCAAGTCAAGGTGTACTAACCAGGAGTAAGAACATGAACACAATTTTATGTTCAAGTTTCTTGTCACAGATAGAACCCAGGAAGTTTGAATAAGCCATGCTAGACACAAACTGGATTGATGCTATGCAAGAAGAGTTGAATCAATTCAGAAGGTGTAAAGTCTGGGAACTAGTTCCTAAACCAAAGGATCACAATATTATAGTAACCAAGTGGATCTATAGAAACAAACTTGATGAGAATGACACTATAATCAAGAATAAGGCCAGAATGGTAGCAAAAGGCTACAGGCAAGAGGAAGAGATTCACTTTGATCAAACCTTTGCCCCAGTGGCAAGGCTCGAGGCTATAAGGTTGTTCTTGGCCTATGCTACCTATCAAGGGTTCAAGGTATATCATATGGATGTAAAGTCAGCATTTCAGAATGGTGACTTAAAAGAAGAAGTCTATGTTGAACAACCCTCAGGTTTTGTAGATTCTCATTATCCTGATTATGTATATAGGCTTAAGAAAGCCCTATATGGTTTGAAACAAGCCCTTAGGGATTGGTATGAAACCTTGTCTGCTTTTCTTATTGATAATAAATTCTCTAGAGGAAAGATAGACAAAACTCTTTTCTTTAGGGAATCTAAAGGCAAGATAATCCTAGTCCAGATATATGTTGATGACATTATCTTTGGATCTACTGAAAACAACCTTTGTAGAAAGTTTGCCAAACTTATGCAAGGGAAGTTTGAAATGAGAAGTATGAGTGAGCTAAAGTTCTTCTTGGGACTTCAAGTAAGACAGACTGATGGTGGATTGACCATATCCCAGTCTAAGTTCACCAAGAAGTTGATTAATAAATATGGAATGGACTCACCCTCCACCATGAAAACTCTAATGGGAACAAGTATGCTTATAGGCAAAGATGAGACAGGGAAACCTGTTGATGAGTCTTTGTATAGAGTGATAATTGGCTCTCTACTCTACTTGACTGCTAGTAGACCTAACATTATGTATGTTACATGTGTCTTTGCTAAGTACCAAGCTTGCCCAAAGGAATCTCATTATACTATAGTTAAGAGAATTTTGAGATATCTTAAGGGCACACCTAATCTAGGTCTTTGGTACCCTAAGAATATAGATTTTATACTAATAGGTTTCTCAGATGCAGACTTTACAGGATGCAAAGAAGACAGAAAGAGTACTATAGGAACTTGTCAGTTCCTAGGTGGAAGGTTGGTGTCATGGTACAGCAAGAGCAGACCAATGTAGCTATATCAACAGCTGAGTCATAATATGTAGCTGCAGGCAGTTGCTGTGCACAATTATTGTGGATAAAGCACCAACTTGAAGATTATGACATCAAGATAAGTAGAATTCCACTATTTTGTGATTCTACAAGTGCTATTTCTATTGCTAAGAATCTTGTATCTCACAGTACAACCAAGCATATAGAAACTAAGTATCATTTTATAAGAGAACATGTGGAGAAGGAAGATATTAATATAGAATTTGTAAACACAAATAGTCAAATTGCTGATATTTTTACAAAACCTCTGGATGAAACTAAATTCAATCATTTTAAAATTGAATTAGGTATGTTGAACCTAGAATAGATCAGCTCAAGCATTTCTAATTAGATATGTAAGCACAATATTTCTAAGGAAATTTGTCTAAGTACAAAGTTTGTGTCGACACAAACAAATTGTGTCGACACACTTAGTATGGTGTGTCGACAAAGAAAAAGGATGTGTTGACACAGAAACAATATCTGTGTCGACAGAAGTATGGGTGTCGACACAACAATGTCGAGACTTTAAGTTAGCTGATTTTTGTGTCGACACACAAAAATCAATGTCGACACTCTGTGTCGAGACATGACCATTCAATGTCGACACTGACATAAGAATGTCGACACATATACGTGTCGACTAAACCTAAATATTATCGAGACCTAGATCTTTTCTGTCGACACATATAAGTAATGTCGAGACCTAGTATTATTACTAAGGAGCGTCTTGTGAACTCCCCTTTACACATTGACTACAAATAAGTGAAGCTAAAATCTGGTCGACTATGCTCTAAGAATTCTTGGCTCTGCACCTTGTGTCAACAAAGACCCTCTCTTCTATTCACTTCCATCTCTCTCACACTTTCGATAATGGTGCCACATAAGGATGACAAAGTGAACGAAGGCTATGAGCTGGTTCGTGGTGGATTCATGACAGCGTCGCCAGAAATCCAGGGTGTAATTACCCTAATTTCAGAAAATGGTTTGGAATTCTTTGTCTCAGAACTGAATAAGCTCTGGAAGAAGGAAGTCATGGAATTTTATTCATCAGCCACCGTGGACATAGACGGGAAGAAGATCAAAGCCACAGTATAAGATTCCTAAGTGAAACTTACATTGAAGATGATTAGGAAATCACTCCATTTTCCTAAGGTTAAGGATGACGATGACATCATTCAATCAATGACAAAAGATGCATTAAGATGGTGCGGGCTAAACGTTAATACCAAGGTTGGATCATCCATCACCAGGAAAGGGATGAATTCACAGGGGAAATTCCTATCTGAAATAGTAGGCAAGGTGATGTTATGTAAAACAGGTGGACATCTACTTCTCCAATCGGGGTTGTAAAGGTGATCTTGATGAACTTTTCATCTTTGTCTTTAGTAGGGTCATCCAAGCTGAGTTCCTTTATCTTTGTACCTGCATCTTCAATGAGCACACTAGAAGAGTTGCTTTGCAGCAAACTCGTCTCATCAAATACAATGTGTATCGATTCTTCTACCACCATAGTTTTTCTATTAAATACTCTATAGGCCTTACTATGCCTACTATAACCTACAAAAATACCTTCAAAGCTTTTCTCGCTAAACTTGGTAGTTTGATACTTGTCGTTGTTAAGTACGAAGCACTTACAACCAAAGATTCTAAAATATGAAATGGTTGGTTTCCTGCCTTTTAGAAGTTCGTAAGGAGTCTTATCATGGTTCTTGTTGATGAGTGCTCGATTTTGCACGTGACAAGCGGTGTTGACGGCTTCAGCCCAGAAGTACTCTGGAAGTGAGACATCACTAAATATAGTCCGACAAGCCTCTATGAGTGTTCTGTTCCTTCTCTCAGCTACTCTATTTTGCTATGGAGTGAGAGGAGAGGAAAACTCAAGAAAGATACCTTGACTTTCACAGTATTCTGTCATAGCCCCAGACTTGAATTCTGTTCCGTTATCACTTCTGATTTTTACTACGGAGCAGTTGTATTCATTCTAGACTTGCCTAACAAAATTAGTGAAAATATTGAAGGTATCTGACTTGTGTTTCAGGAAGAACACCCATGCAAAGCGCGAGTAATCATCCACAATAACCAACGTAAATTCCTTACCTCCCAAACTTCTAACTTGCAGTGGACCGAACAAGTCCGTATGAAGAAGTTGTAAGCTTCTATCAGAATCCATGCCTATAATGCTTTTAAATGAACTCCTTGTTTGCTTGCCTTTTATACAGGCATGACAAGGGCTGTCCTTAACGCACTTGACATTAGGGGCATCACATACTATGTTTTGAGAGAATAGTTTACTTATAGTTTTGAAATTAATATGTGCTAGTCTCTTGTGCCATTGGTCAGCAAGCGATGCACTACTTTTTGCTAAAAGACATACTGGTATGGAGGAGTCAATACAGATGAAATTTAAACAGAAAATATTCCTGCTTCGAGTGCCTGATAAAATAGTTTCCATGTTGTCAACCGATTTTATCAAACACTTGTCAGCATGGAATTCAACCACGTATCCTTTGTCGCATAGTTGGCTTATGCAGATGAGATTGTGTTCCAATCCTTCAACATAGGCTACATCCGAAAAGGATACGTTACCGTTAGTAATCATAGCGCAGACTTTGGTAATTCCTCGGTCTGAACCTCTAAGGATGACCTTTGGTCCGTTCAACACCAGTGAGAATTTCTGGAGTAGGCTCCTTGTCCCGGTCATATGCCGAGAACATCCACTTTCCAAATACAAAATTGGCATTTTAATGGCCTTTGGACGTACCTGCAATTATAATCACTTAGCCTTAGGAACCCAAACACGTTTGGGTCCTTGGTCTCGAGTTAGAGTTCTCCCCCTATGAGTATTAGTCTCATGAGTGGTCATTCTCACGTTGCTAACTTGAGGAGTTGCAGCATTTTTAGGATTGAACCAACAATCTATGGCAAAGTGACCAACTTTACCGCAGCACCAACAGTCGAATCTGTTGTATCTTTGCCTTATAATCTCCTGCTTGGCCTTCTTGAGAGGAGTCCAGTAGGGATAGCATCCTTAGAGACAAAAGCTTCATGATGGTGGCACCTACATGAAGTCTTCTACTTTATAGTCTTTTCCACAAAAGATTTTACCTTTGGTGCCTTCTTGATGTTATGGCCATGAGCATACGGTCTATAGCTCTGAAGTTTAATCTCTTCATAAGGTGCCTTGAAGACACTCTCACCAAAGTCATGAGGGCGAGTCCAACATAGGTATCATGACTTAGGCTTCTCTAGGATTGGCCTAGTGAAGTGTCCATAGGTGGACTCAAAGTCAAATTCGTTCGCAGGAAAGATAACTTTCTTGAACGAGACTGGCTCCAAAGGAGCTTTCCCTGTTTTCTCGGCCAAGGCCTTCTTGGCATCCTTATTCTTTCTCTTGGCCTTCCTTCTCCTAGAGGATTTACTAGGAGTACCTTTGTGGCCTAGACCAGTACCCTTGCCCTTAGCTGAGAATTCAGCAATCAGAGGAAGTACAGTCTTAGGCTTAGAGAAACCTTCAATAAGTTTCTTTTCAGCCAAGAGTTGTTCTTCCAACTCCTTGATGATTTTCTCCTTAAGGTCAAGGTGCTCAAGAGCCTTGTTATATTCTTCAATAGATTTATTGAAGTCTTCCTTGAGAGAGTCAGTCTTTGAGACTTCTTCTCTTAAGGAGCTCTCTGTAGATTTTAGAGACTTTATCTCTTTAGCTTGAGTTTTCACGACTCAACGACATTTGTTGTAAGCCTCGAGTAACTCCTTATATTGTCCCATGAGTTCAGATTCATCCTCAGAGGGATAGCCCTCTTGCTCACTATCATTATCAGATTCTGAAAGAGGGGTGTGAGATTTTTTCTCCCCAGTGAACTGGGGGACTTATTCATCATCAGTTAGAGCCATTAGCCAAAAGTAGGCTTCTTCCTCTTCTGCACTCGACTCAGATGAGTCAGAGTCACTGAGGGTTTTTCCCTTCTTTGCCAACAAGCTCTTTTCTGTCCTCTTTTTACTGTAGGACTTCTTCTCTTCTCGTTTGCCGCCCTCTTTCTTCTTGTGGGGGCAATCCACAATGACGTGGCCTTGCTTATTACAGCAATAGCAGACAATGTTAGTCGAATAATGTTTATTCGGTTTAGAACCATACCTGTCGTGGCTGCTTGAGTTTTTTCTGTGGCGATCACCATCATTGTGTGATCTTCTATAGGACGCATCCTTGCCTCTCCATTGCTTCTTCTTGTTCAAGAATTTCTTGAACTGCCTTGAGAGTAGAGAGAACTCTCCATCAGATAGCTCTGAGTAAGAGGAGTTTGGCTCAGATGATTCTTCTCCATCGGCTTCAGGAGCTGAGGCAGGAGAGCTAGCCTTTGTCTTCCTTGAGCTATCTGCCTTCAGAGTGACAGACTTCTCCTTGGATGCAGACCTGCTCATCTCTTCTTCAACTTTTTTTGGAGTTGATTTGGAGCTCGTAAGACATAAGCTTTCTGAATAGATTCTGCGAGTCTGTCTCGGTTAACCTTCCAAACTCCCGAATGGCGCATACCTTATTATCCTATTCCTTGGTCAGGGATCTTAAGAATTTGTCATTCAGTTCCCCATTTGTGAAGACTCGGCCATAAACTCTTAGGCTGTTAACTATCTTGAAGAAGTTCTTAATGGTATCAGCTATGGCTTCCTTGTGACCTTGCCTGAAGACTTCATACTTCTGATTTAGAAGGGATCTCTGATCATCCCTAACTTCTTCAGTGCCTTCCATTAGAGTCACCTGGGATTGTCCACATCTCTTTGGCAGACTAACAATGAATTAGATTTTGCAGCATCGAGTCATCAACTGCACTTGCTATAATATTTTTAGCTTTCTTGTCTAGGGAGACAAGTGAAATCTCGTCCTTATCCAAGTCCATCAACTTCTTTGGGACATGTCTGGTTGGATCTATTGTAGATGCAATCATAGGAACATATGGACCTTCTTCAACAATCATGAAGATCCGAGGGTCCACTGCTTCCATGAAGAGTTTAACTCTTTCCTTCTACATAGGAAAATTGTTCTTGGTGCATATAGGGAGCTTAGCAAAATCCTTGGTCTTACTCATGCTTGATACTTCTCTAAAGACTACTTGGGAAGGATTAAATCAAGGTGTTAACCTTTTAACGATCAACCTCCCTCTAATACCAATTGAAAGTTGTAAGTTGTCTACCTAAATCACATAGAGGGGGATGAATAGGTGAGATGTGCGTCTAATGCGGAATAAAAAAAATTTAACAACTAGCACAAATAAGTAATTAAGCAATCACACAGACGACAAGAGATTTATAGTGGTTCCCCGATCTTGGGTACGTCCACTTTCCTCACCGATCTAGCAAATCACTAGATCTGGCTACTCCACTATCTCGGATTGCAAACCAATCCTACACCTCGGAACCACGTTCCTACAAAACTCGATCTAAACGGATCTACACTTGCAAGATACAAACTTCCTACCACTCGGAGCACAACGCTCCTCCACTCGGAGAATAATCTCCTACAAGATTTACAAATATATATGAAAATATAAGCAAAACCTTTCTCAGATCTGGAAGAAATAAGTCTTTAGGTCTTCTTCTTGAAGTTGCTGCCCTTTCAGAAATGTTGAAGAAGACTAGTAGATCTGACCTGAGAAATTCTTGGATCTACTCGATCAAGGAAGGAAGAACGTTTCCGAAATCAGTAGATCTTCTAGATCAAAAAGATGAGGATCGATCTTGACTGGAGCGATTTACGGTGGCTTCAAGACGTCGAGCTTTTGAAGAAATTGGCCGAACCAGAGATTTTGGAAAGTACAAGATCCGCTACATCATTTCTCTTAATACTTCTTAGGGTTATGTCTCGGTGACAAGACTTTATATAGGATATCTCTTAACGGTTGAAAATATCATTAATGATGACACGTGGACCAATCCTGTTGAGTTAGTTGAAATTCCGGCCGTTCTGGACTTAGAAGAAATTTTCTGGAAAAATCCGACTTAGTTCTCGAGAAGTACTTATAGTTCTCGAGAACTATGAACTGAGCTTTCGAGAACTGCAGAGACTTCTCGAAAACTAAACTCTTTTAGAAAGGGTTGGACTTCTCGAGAACACCAGAGTATAGTTCTCCAAAACTAATTTACTTCTCGAGAAATAATAGAGGACTTCTCGAGAACACCAGAGCTAGAGAAATTTCTTCCTGAACTTCTCGATAACCAAGGGAATACTTCTCGAGAACTAAATAGACTTCTCGTGAACTTATAGAAGGATTCTCAAGAACTTTACTTAGAATCAACTTCTAATTGAATTTCTAAACTTGAGAATCAAAGGAATACTTCTCGAGAACTTTACTTAACTTCTCGAGAACATATAGAAGACTTCTCGAGAACTTAATTGATTTCTTTAGAGCTTATAGAAGACTTCTCGAGAACTTAACTTAACTTCTCGAGAACTTATAGAATAGTTCTCGAGAACTTTACTGACTTCTCGAGAGCTTAACTTAGAGAAATTCTTGAACTGTCCTGACTTCTCGAGAAGTAGAGTCTGAGCTTCTCGAGAACTATACCATACTTCTCTAGAACTCTGAGATTACTTCTCGAGAACTGGAGTTAGAAAGTTTTTCAAGAACTTTAGAGAAAATTTCCTTCTGGCCCTATCTCCATCCTTTGCTCCCAATGTTTTAACATAAATTATATCCCAATTGAGAGGCTACACATGAGTTAACACTTTGGATCACACAGTGAGGGATTACACTGTATGGTCCTGTGTTCCTGACCCACTGTAGACTGACATTGGTCTACACTTAGCACTGAGAACCTGCAAACATTCAGCTACAAATTTGGGTTATTGTGGATGCAATACCCAACACTTTCAGTCTTCAATCTTCAAAGTTCAGCATGCCGAGTTCAGTTTTGAAGAAATTGAACTTGGCCTCGTCTAGTGGCTTCGTCAAGATATCTGCAATCTTCTTATCCGTGGGGACATAGCAGAGAGATATATCTTTGTTCTCCACGTGCTCCCAAATGAAGTGGTAGCGCACTTCAATATGCTTTGTTCTGCTGTGCGACACTGGATTGTTCGCAATTGCAATTTCGCTCGAGGAGTTGCAATACATGGGAACTTCTCTGAACTGCAAGTCATAATATTTGAGTTGATTTCTGATCCATAGAAGTTATGTGCAACAGCTTCCTGCTGAGATGTACTCAGATTCAGCCGTAGAGGTTGCGACACAGTTCTGCTTTTACTGCTCCACTATATAAGCCTTCTTCCGAGGAATTGGCACGTCCTGGAAGTGCTTTTCCTATCATCCATGCTTCCTGCAAAGTCAGTATCTGAAAAGACTATAAGCTCGACATCATTGTTTCTTAGGTACCACAAGACAAGATTTGGTGTACCTTTAAGGTATCTAAGAATCCGCTTTACAACGATATAATGAGATTCCTTAGTGTTCACCTGATATCTTGCACAACCGCATGTGGAAAACATAATATCCGGTCTACTAGTAGTAAGGTAGAGCAGGGATCCAATTATGCTTCTGTACTTGGTTTCATCAAAAGGTTTCCCTTTCTCATCCTTGTCCAGAGACACAGTGGATCCCATTGGAGTCCTCATAGAGGTTTCACTCTCTATTCCAAATTTCTTGAGGAGTTCATTTGTGAACTTCATTTGAGAGATGAAAATTGCATCCTCAGACTGTTTCACTTGAAATCCCAAGAAATACTTCATCTCTCCCATAGTGCTCATTTCAAACTTCCCTTGCATAAGTTTGGAAAACTTCTTGCACAGGTTATTGTCCATTGAGCTTAATATTATGTCATCGACATAGATTTGGACCAGCAAAATCTTGCCTTTGAATTCCCTAAGAAACAATGTCTTATCTATTTTTCCTCTCGAGAACTTGTTCTCAAGAAGAAAACTAGATAGAGTCTCATACCAAGCTAAATGAGCTTGTTTTAAGCCATATAATGCTTTATTAAGAAAGTAAACATGATCAGGGAGAGTTGGATTAACAAAATCTGGGGGTTGCGCGACATATACTTCCTCTTTTAAATCTCCTTTCAGTAAAGAAGACTTATCGTCCATCTGATAGACAATGAATCCTTTGTGAGAGGCATACGCCAGGAACAACCTGATCGCCTCGAGCCTTACAACTTGTGCAAAGGTTTGGTCGAAGTTAATCCCCTCCTCCTGTCTGAATCCTTAAGCAACAAGTCTGGCTTTGGTCTTGATGATGACACCGTGTTCATCCAGTTTGTTTCTGAAGATCCACTTAGTGTCGATCACATTCTATTTCTTTGGTCTGGGAACTAGCATCCAGGCATTACATCGTTCGAATTGATGAAGTTCATCTTGCATGGCTAATATCCATGACGCATCTTTGTTCGCTTCGTCAAACTTATTTGGCTCAACCTGTGACAGAAAAATAAGGTGCACAATCTCGTAAATTGTACCTCTGCGAGTTCTGACACCGTCCCGAGGATCTCCTATGATCTGATCTCTTGGGTGATCCCTCACGTGTCTGAGCTCTAAGAGTCTGGCATCTTGAGCTCCTACAGCTTCTCAGGCTCCTCCTCTTCTGGGAGAATCGCCCCATCCTGACCGTCATCTTCTCTAGTTGGTGTTGAGGTGGAGACCTTGACGTACTTGGGAGCTTCATTTTTAGCAGTCTCATCTAGACTTAACTGTTCAAGCCTTGCACCTGCATCTTCAAGAATGCCACTAGAAGAATTGTTGTGAAGCAAGCTTCCTTCATTAAATACAACATTAATTGACTCTTGTACCACAATGGTTTTCTTATTGAAAACCCTATATGCCCGATTATGGGTACTATAGCCCACGAAGATTCCTTCGAAGCATTTTTCTCCGAATTTAGTACGTGGGTACTTCCCATTATTGAGTACATAGCATCTGCAACCAAAAATCCTTAGATAGGACATGGTCGGTGAAAGTCTCTAGTGTCGACTAAATCCATCTATGGGGGGGGGGAGGGAATAAGTGTCATGCGGTCTTTCTCGGAATTAAATTAACCTGCACAAATTAACAAACACAGCACAGAAAACACACAAAGAGTTATAGTGGTTCCCCGATTTGGATACGTCCACTTTCCCCCTTCGACCTATCTCCCACTAAGGGATGACTCAGTCACTTCTCCAAACGGATTGAAATCCAATCCTCACACTAAGGAAGGAACCCTTCCAACAAAGGAGTCAAAACTCCACCACTACGGGTTGCACCCAACTCTTACAACAAGGAATGAAAATTCCTTTACAAAAAAACCAAAATAGAATTTAAAAGAAAATACAAACAAAGCTTTTGGAGATTCCGATGTCCTTCTTCGTTCGTTGAAGCTTTCTTGAAAGTTACGAAGAGTCCACAACCGGAGTTTTCTCTTGGAGAGGATCTTGTCAAGATCGGCGAGGGCAAGTGATTGCAGCGGCGATACTCTATAGATCCAAACTTCTTGACTAAGCAAGAAGGGTCTACGAACGATCTTAGTCGGATTAATCGTCTCCACCGATTCGGAATGAAGAACTAGTCTTGTTCAACGAATCGAGAGACAAGAGATCTCAAGAGAGATGCGTGAGACGCTCGGCTTGCATCGGTACTGTCATCGGAAGATCAAAGATGATCAAAGATTAGCGGCGACGACGAACTGCGAGCGGCTACAGGCGATCGGCGCTTTCCGCGATCTGCTTGGTCACGCTCGGCCTCTTTTTGATTTCCGAGAATGGATTGCTGTTGAAGTTCAAAATACGTGAGTATAAATACTAGAGCCAACCCGAATAACCGTTGTGGGGCCCACAAGGAGAAACCCTAGCCCTAGCCTAAACAGCGCACGACAAGGTGGTTCGGTCCAGCGAATGAGGAAAATTGCCTAAGGCAAAATCGGCGGGAATCGTTGGTGATTCCCGTCGAAGTCGGCGGGAATCGCTCACGATTCACGTCAATTCTGACTTAGCAAAATTCCTGTTGGAAAACTGTCAGCCGGCGGGAATGCAGACTGATTCTCGTCGAAGTCGACGGGAATCACTCACGATTCCCGTCGATTCTGCCTTACTAGAATTCATGTTGGAAAACTGTCAGCCGGAAGAAGTCGGCGGGAGAGGCTAAGTGATACTCGACGAATCGGCGGGAATCACTAACGATTCCCGTCGACGTCGGAGGGAATCACTAGTGATTCCCGTCGAAGTCGGCGGGAATAACATAGTGATTCCCGTCGATTTTGACTTAGATGAATTTTCTCTTCCTTCCTTTGATGACTTGGTCTTTGACCCATCTTTGCTCCTTCTTCTGATCTTGATCTACCTAGACCCTGTACTTGAAAATAAGTACACTCCAATAGAGAGAGCACACGTGAGTCAACACACTTATCTACTCAACGAGGGATTACGTTGCGCAGACCCGTGTATATTGACCCACTGCACCCTTACATTGGTGTGTACTTAGCATGGAATAGCTGCAACCACAACTTGATAGAAGATCGTAAAATACATTGTCAATTCAGCTTAGCTTGTTTAGGGGCTTCTTCAAAATAGGTCCATTGTGGATACAATACCCAACAATCTCCCACTTTTTGAAGAAGCCTAAACCCTACAAGCTCAGGTGAATAGAACCGATGGGAATGAAAATCATAAAATGAAAATTCAGTTGAGAGTAAAATTCATTACCATTTTCCCGAGAGCAAACTTTACATTTGCAGCCACCTTAGCCTTAGCCAAGAGAGTAATCTCCCCCTTTTTGGCTTCTGCAAATCTGGGACTTTACTTGGAGCATAATGCTCCCCCTCAGTTCTTGCATCCATGCCCGATCTTGAGTTCCTCGCTGATGCTCCCCCTTGATCCAAGAGCCTTGAGCTCTTCAGTCTTAAATCTTCATAGTTCAGCATGCCAAGTTCAGTTTTGAAGAGACTGAACTTGGCCTCGTCTAGGGGCTTTGTGAAGATATCTGCAATCTACTTATCCGTGGGGACATAGCAGAGAGAGATATCTTTGTTTTCCACATGCTCCCGAATGAAGTGGTAGCGCACTTCAATATGCTTTGTTCTGCTGTGCGACACAGGATTGTTTGCAATTGCTATAGCGCTCGAGGAGTCGCAATACATTGGAACTTCTCTGAACTGCAAGTCATAATCTTCGAGTTGATTTCTGATCAATAGAAGTTGTGCGCAACAGCTGCCTGCTGAGATGTACTAAGATTCATCCGTGGAGGTTGCGACACAGTTCTGCTTTTTACTATTACATGAAACGATCCTTCTTCCGAGGAATTGGCACGTCCCGGAAGTTCTTTTCCTATCATCCCAGCTTCCTGCAAAATAAACATCTGAAAAGCCTATCAGCTCGACATCATTGTTTCTTGGGTACCACAAGCCAAGATTTGGAGTACCTTTAAGGTATCTAAGAATTCGCTTTGCAGCGACATAATGAGATTCCTTAGTGTTCACCTGATATCTTGCATAAATGCATGTGGAAAACATAATATCCGATCTACTAGTAGCAAGGTAAAGCAGGGATCCAATTATGCTTCTTGTATTTGGCTTCATCAAAAGGTTTCCCTTTCTCATCCTTGTCTAGAGACATAGTGGATCCCATTGGAGTCCTCATAGAGGTTGCATTCTCCATTCCGAACTTCTTGAGGAGTTCATTTGTGAACTTCGTCTGAGAAATGAAAATTCCATCCTAAGACTTTTTCACTTGAAGTCCCAAGAAGTACTTCAGCTCGCCCATGCTGCTCATTTCAAACTTCCCTTGCATAAGTTTAGAAAACTCCTTGCACAGGTTGTTTTCCGTTGAGCCGAATATTATGTCATTGACATAGATTTGCACCAGCAAAATCTTGCCTTTGACTTCCCTAAGAAACAATGTCTAATCTATTTTTCCTCTCGAGAACTTGTTCTCAAGAAGAAAACTAGACAGAGTCTCATACCAAGCTCGAGGAGCTTGTTTTAAGCCATATAATGCTTTATTAAGAAAGTAAACATGATTAGGGAATGTTGGATTAACAAAACCTGGGGGTTGCGCAACATATAATTCCTCTTTCAAATTTCCATTTAGAAACGCAGATTTCACGTCCATCTGATAGACAGTGAATCCTTTGTGAGAGGCATATGTCAGGAACAATCTGATCGCCTCGAGCCGTGCAACTGGTGCAAATGTTTGGTCGAAGTCAATCCCCTCCTCCTGTTTGTAACCTTGAGCCACCAGTCTGGCCTTGTTCTTGATAATGACATAGTGTTCATCCAGTTTGTTTCTGATGATCCACTTAGTGCCGATCATATTCTGTTTCTTTGGTCTGTAAACATACGTCGAGACGGTTCATCATTCGAATTGATATAGTTCATCTTGCATGGCTAATATCCATGGCACATCTTTGTTCGCTTCGTCGAACTTCTTTGGCTCAACCTGTGATAGAAAAATTAGGTGCAGAATCTCGTTAATTGTACCTCTGCGAGTTTTGACACCGTCCCGAGGATCTTCTATGATCTGATCTCTTGGGTGATCCCTCACGTGTTTGAGCTCTAAGAGTCTAGCATCTGGAGCTCCAATAGCTTCTTTGGCTCCTCCCTCTTTTGGGAGAATTTCTTTATCCTGACCGTCATCTTCTCCAAGTGGCATTGAGGTGGAGACCTTGACGTACTTGGGAGTTCCATCTGTAGCAGTCTCATCTAGACTTAGCTATTCAAGCCTTGCACCTGCATCTTCAAGAATGCCACTGGAAGAATAACTATGAAGCAGACTTCCTTCATCAAATACAACATTAATGGACTCCTCTACCACTAGGGTTTTCTTATTGAAAACCCTATATTCCCGACTATGGCTATTATAGCCCATGAAGATGCCTTTGAAGCATTTTTCTCCGAATTTAATACATGGGTACTTCCCATTATTGAGTACATAGCATCTGCAACAAAAAATCCTTAAATAGGACATGGTCGGCTTCCTGCCTTTCAATTGCTCATAAGGCGTCTTACGATGATTCTTGTTGATAAATGCTCAGTTCTGCACATGACAAGTCGTATTGAACGCCTCTGCCCAGAAGTACTCTGGAAGAGAAGCGTCATTAAACATTGTCGTACATGCTTCAATGAGCGTTCTATTTCTCCTCTCCGCAAATCCATTTTGCTGAGGAGTACGCAGGGAGGAAAACTCATGAAAGATACCATGTTCTTCACATAATTCTATCATAGCACCAGAGTCGAATTTTGTTCCATGGTCACTTCTGATTTTGACAACGGAGCAGTTATGATCGTTCTGAATCTTCTTGATAAAATTAGTCAAGATGTCAAACGAATCTGACTTTCATTTCAAGAAGAACACCCACGTAAACCGAGAATGATCATCAACAATCACTAACGTATACGATTTGCCTCCTAAGCTATGAACTTGCACTGGACCGAACAAGTCCATATGCAGAAGATAAAGACATCTGGAAGAGTCTTTATCTGCAATGCCCTTGAAGGTAGCCCGAGTCTATTTTCCCTTCTGGCATGCAGGACAAGGGCTATCTTTGATGCACTTATTAGTAGGGGCATCCCTTACTAAATTCTTGGAAAACAACATATTAATAGTCTTGAAATTAATATGTGCTAATCTCTTGTGCCATTGTTCACAAAGAGATGCACTGCCTTTAGCTACTAGGCACACGGGGGTAGAAGAGTCTAAGCTAAGAAAATCTAAGCAAAAGATATTTCTGCTCCTAATGCCCGTTAATACCGTCTCCGAAGAGGCACACGATATTATCAAGCACTTTTCCTTGCAGAACTTAACGTCGTATCCTTTATCACACAACTGGCTTACACTGATCAGGTTATGGTTTAACCCTTCAACATAGGCCATGTCTGTGATAGAGAATACACTGTTAAAAATCATACCATAACCCCTGTATCTCCTCGATCAGATCCTCCAAAGATGACTTTGGGTCCATTTTCGACTGGGGAGTAATCACGCAACAGGCTTCTTATCCCGGTCATATGCCGGTAACATCCACTGTCCAAGTACAAGATTGGCATTTTGGTGGCCTTTGGACATACCTGCAAAATAGAATTAGTTTCCCTTAGGAACCCAATCGAACTTGGGTCCTAGATTCCTTGTTAGCACACTCCCCCTCGGTTGGTTAACCCTACGAGTGGTCGGCCTCGCATTGCTAACAAAAGGAGTCTCATTGTATCTTGGATTAAACCAGCAATCCATGACAAAGTGACCAACTTTGCCACAGCACCAACAGTCAAACTTGTTGTACCGTTTCCTAGGCTCTTTCTTTACCCTTGGAACGGTGGGTCCAGCTGGGGCCTTGGATCTGTAGGTGGAGGCATCATGATGACAGCAGTCACATGACTTCTTCACTTCCTGTTCCTTCAGTATGACAGGCTTGGCCTTTGGTGCCTGCTTCATATTATTGCCGCTAGAGAAATGGCCATAATTCTCCACTTTGATTTCCTCATAAGGTGCCTTGAAGACACTCTAACCGTAGTTGCGGGGGAAGGTCCAACCATCATACCCGCTCTTGGGTTTTTCAACCGAGGGCCGGAAGAAGTGGTCATAGGTTGACTCAAAGTCCTGCTCATTGCAAGGAAAGCTAGGCTTTTTGAATCAAACAGGACCGAGTGGGGCCTTTCCCTTTTCTGTAGCAGAGGCCTTCTTAGCAGCCTTATTTTTCCTCTGATTTTTGTTTCTCCTCGATAATTTGCCAGGCCCTCCCACATGCCCTAAGCCAGCCCCCTTAGCCTGAGCAGAGAATTCATCAACCAGAGGAAAAACGGTCTTGGGCATAGAGAAGCTTTTGACAATCTTCCTCTCTGCCGCAAGCTGTTCTTCCAGCTTGTTGATTTCTTCCTTTTTTTAGTCAAGGAGCCTTAGAGAATCTGAGTGCTCAGAAGTCAGGTCCAGATGTTCCTGTCAAAGAGAAATCAAGCTTGTGATCTCTTCTATCAGGGACACACCCTCAGCCTTAAGGAATTTGACTTCCTTTTTCTGAGCTCTCAACCTCTTTCGGCACTCTTCGAAAGTATTGAGCAGAAGCTCATACTTTTCGAGGAGTTCAGCTTCACGGGCAGATGGACTGTCCACGTGATCATCTTTAGGAGACGCAGAGTCAGAGTCAGAGTCAGAGAGGGGGGTGCGATCTTTTACCTTCGCAGTAAATAGGAAACAGTCTCTATCTGAGTCGGAGCGACCCATTAGCCCGAAGTAGGCTTCCTCATCATCACTGGAGTCTGACGAATCAGATTCACTCAATTTATTAAGCTTCTTAGCAATGTAGCTCCTCTCCTTCTTCTTATCTCTAGAGGACTTGTGCTCCTCTCCTTTCCCCTTATCTCTCTTGCTTTGGTGGCAGTCAGCAATGACGTGGCCTGGCTTATTTCATCCAAAGCAGATAATGTCAGCAGAGCGATGTTTGTTCTGTTTAGACTCATACCTGTCAGAAGAGTAATTCTTCTTTTGATGTCTAGAGGAGGAGCCGTCACTCTTTCTTTGATTCCTCATCTTGAGGAACTTATTGAACTCTCGAGTGCTGAAGGAGAATTCTTCTTCAGATAGCTCTGAGCCGGAAGAGCATGGATCAGAGTCTTCTTCCTCAGCCTTTCTCTAAGATCAGGATGAGGCTGCACCCTTGCCTTTCCTTGAGTGACTAGCTTTAAGGGCCACAGTCTTTTCTTTAGTTGCGGCCTTATCGGCTTCTTCTTCAGCTTTTCTGGTGTTCAACTGAAGCTCGTAGGACATTAACTTTCCAAAATAGAATCTGGGGATCAGTTTCTGCCAGCTTGCCAAATTCTCTGATGTCGCAGATCTTGGTGTCTCATTCCTTAGTAAGGGATCTAAGGAATTTGTCATTTAGTTCACCATTGGTGAAGACTCTGTCATAACCCTTTAGGGTATTGACGATCTTCAAAAAGTTCTCGAATGTCACTCCGATTTCTTCCTTGGGACCTTGCCTGAAGGACTCATACTTATGGTTCAGAAGGGATCTTCGATCATCCCTTACTTTATCTGTGCCTTCCATCAGAATGATCAGGCAGTGCCATATGTCCTTGGCAGTCCTGTAGTTGCTGAAATTTTGCATCATGAAATCATCGACGGTGCCGAGAAAGATGTTTTGAGCTTTCTTGTCTAGTCCGACAAGCACCATCTCATCTTTATCCATTTCGGAGAGCTTCTTGGGCACCATCTTGGTAGGATCAATGGTGGAGGCCTTAGTGGGGATATTAGGGCCCTCCTCCACTATCATGAAGAGTCGGGGGTCGACTGCTTCCATGTAGAACCTGATCCTTTCCTTCTAGATGGGAAAGTTCAGCTTGGTACATACTGGGATCTTTCCTGAATACTTGAGTCCGTCCATTCCCGAGATCTTCTTTCCTCTTGACACTAGACACAGGATCTTACTCAAGGTGTTAACCTTACTGATGAGTAACCTCTCTCTGATACCACTTGAAAGTCTCTAGTGTCGACTAAATCCACCTATGGGGGGGGGGGGAATAGGTGTCGTACGGTCTTTTGCGGAATTAAATTAACCTGCACAAATTAACAAACACATCACAGAAAACACACAAAGAGTTATAGTTGTTCCCCGATTTGGGTACGTCCACTTTCCCCCTTCGACCTA
The DNA here is from genome assembly GCA_039513925.1 of Platanthera zijinensis. NCBI lineage: Eukaryota > Viridiplantae > Streptophyta > Magnoliopsida > Asparagales > Orchidaceae > Platanthera > Platanthera zijinensis. The sequence continues at coordinate 121,947,979 of CM077082.1, read as the reverse complement.
TCTCCCACCAAGGGACGACTCGGTCACTTCTCCAAACGGATTGAAATCCAATCCTTACACTAAGGAAGGAACCCTTGCAACGAAGGAGTCAAAACTCCACCACCAAGATTTGCACCCAACCCTTACAACAAGGAATGAAAATTCCTTTACAACAAAACCAAAATAGAATGTAAAAGAAAATACAAACAAAGCTTTTGGAGATTCTGATGCCCTTCTTCATTCGTTGAAGCTTTCTTGAAAGTTACGAAGAGTCCACAACTGGAGTTCTCTCTTGGAGAGGATCTTGTCAAGATCGGCGGTAGCAAGTGATTGCGGCGGCAATACTCTGTAGATCCAAACTTCTTGACGATGCAAGCAAGGTCTACGAACGATCTCAGTCGGATCAATCGTCTCCACCGATTCGGAATGAAGAACTAGTTTTTTTCAACGAATTGAGAGACAAGAGATCTCAAGAGAGATGCATGAGACGCTCGGCTTGCCTCGGTACTGTCGTCGGAAGATCAAAGATGATCGAAGATTAGCGGCGACAACGAACTGCGAGCGGCTACAGGCAATCGACACTTTCCGCGATCCGCTAGGTCACGCTCTACCTCTTTTTGATTTCTGAGAATGGATTGCTGTTGAAGTTAAAAAGACGCGAGTATAAATACTAGAGCCAACCCTAATGACCGTTGTGGGGCTCACAAGGAGAAACCCTAGCCCCGGCCTAAACAGCGCACGGCAATGTCGTTCGGTCCAGCGAACGAGGAAAATTGCCTAAGGCAAAATCGGCAGGAATCGTTTGTGATTCCCGTCGAAGTTGGCGGGAATCACTCACGATTCCCGTCGATTCTGCCATAGCAGAATTCCAGTTGGAAAACTGTCAGCCGGTGGGAATGCAGACTGATTCTCGTCGAAGTCGGCGGGAATCACTCACGATTCCCGTCGATTCTGCCTTATCAGAATTCCTGTTGGAAAACTGTCAGCCGGAAGAAGTCGGCGGGAGAGGATAAGTGATACTCGACGAATCAGCGAGAATCACTAACGATTCCCGTCGATGTCGGCGGGAATCACTAGCGATTCCCGTTGAAGTCGGCGGGAATAACTTTGTGATTCCTGTCGATTTTGACTTAGAAGAATTTTCTCTTCCTTCCTTTGATTACTTGGTCTTTGACCCATCTTTGCTCCTTCTTCTTCTCTTGATCTGCCTAGACCCTGTACTTGAAAATAAGTACACTCCAATAGAGAGAGCACACGTAAGTAAACACATATATCTACTCAACGAGGGATTACGTTGCGTAGACTCGTGTATATTGACCCACTGCACACTGACATTGGTGTGTAGTTAGCATGGAATAGCTGCAAGCACAACTTGATAGAAGATCGTCAAATACATTGTCAATTAAGCTTAGCTTGATCAGGGGCTTCTTCAAATCAGGTCCATTGTGGATACAATACCCAACAGTCGGTTTCCTGCCTTTCAATAGCTCATAAGGCGTCTTACGATGGTTCTTGTTGATCAAGGCTCGGTTTTGCATGTGGCAAGTTGTATTGACAGCCTCTGCCCAGAAGTACTCTAGAAGAGAAGCGTCATTCAACATTGTCGTACCTGATTCAATGAGCATTCTATTCCTCATCTCCGCAACTCCGTTTTTCTTAGGAGTACGCGGGGAGGAAAACTCATGAAAGATACCATGTTCTTCACAAAATTCTGTCATAGCCCCAGACTCGAATTCTGTTCCATGGTCACTTTTGATTTTGACCATGGAGTAGTTAAGTTCGTTCTTAATCTGCTTGACAAAATTAGTGAAGATGTCAAACGTATCTGACTTTCGTTTCAAGAAGAACACCCACGTAAACCAAGAGTGATCATCAACAATCACTAGCGTATACGATTTGCCTCCTAATTTATGAACTTGCACTGGACCGAACAAGTCCATATACAGAAGATAAAGACATTTGGAAGAGTCTTTGTCTGCAATGCCCTTAAAGGTAGCACGAGTCTATTTGCCCTTCTAGCATGCAGGACAAGGGCTATCTTTGATGCACTTAATAGTAGGGGCATCCCTTACTAAGTTCTTAGAAAACAACATATTAATAGTTTTGAAATTAATATGTGATAATCTCTTGTGTCATTGTTCACAGAGAGATGCACAGTCTTTTTTTACTAGGCAAACGGGGGTAGAAGAGTATATGCTAAGAAAATCTAAGAAGAAAATATTTCTGCTCCTAATGCCAGTTAATACCGTCTCCGAACAGGCACACGATATTATCAGGCACTTTTACTTGCATAACTTAATGTCGTATCCTTTATCACACAACTGGCTTACACTGATCAAGTTATGGTTTAACCCTTCAACATAGGACACGTCTGTGATAGAGAATACACCGTTGGATATCATACCATAACTCTTGGTGACTCCTCGATCTGATCCTCCAAAGATGACTTTGGGTCCATTTTCGACTGGGGAGTAATCACGCAACAGGCTTATTTTCCCGGTCATATGCCGGGAACATCCACTGTCCAAGTACCAGATTGGTGTTTTGGTGGCCTTTGGACATACTTGCAAAACAGAATTTGTTTCCCTTAGGAAACCCAATCGGACTTGGGTCCTAGATTCCTTGTTAACACATTCCCCCTCGGGTGGTTAACCCTACGAGTGGTCGGCTTCGCATTGCTAACATGAGGAGTCTCATTGTTTCTTGGATTAAACAAGCAATCCACGATAAAGTGACCAAATTTGCCACAGCACCAACAGTCAAACATGTTGTACTGTTTCCTAGGCTCCTGCTTCACCCTTGTAACGGTGGGTCCAGCCGGGGCCTTGGATCTGGAGGTGGAGGCATCATGATGACAGTAGTCACATGATTATTTCACTTCCTGTCCTTCTATATAACAGGCTTGGCCCTTGGTGCCTGCATCCTATTATGGCCGCACGAGAAGTGGCCATAATTCTCAACTTGGATTTCCTCATAAGGTGCCTTGAAGACACTCTCACCGTAGTTGCGGGGGAAGGTCCATCCATCATACCGGCTCTTGGGCTTTTCAACCGAGGGTTGGAAGAGGTGGCCATAGGTTGACTCAAAGTCATGCTCATTGCAGGGAAAGCTAGGCTTTCGGAATGAAATATGACCGAGTGGGGCCTTTCCCTTTTCTACAGCAGAGGCCTTCTTAGTAGCCTTATTTTTTCTCTGATTTTTGTTTCTCCTGGATGATTTACCAGGCTCAGCCACATGCCCTAAGCTAGCCCCCTTAGCCTGAGCAGATAGTTCATTAACCATAGGAAGAACGGTCTTGGGCATAGAGAAGCGTTTGACAATCTTCCTCTCGGCCGCAAGCTGTTCTTTCAGCTTGTTAATTTATTCCTGCTTTTGGTCAAGGAGCCTTAGAGAATCTGAGTGCTCAGAAGTTAGTTCCAGGTGTTCCTATCGGAGAGATATCAAGCCAATGATCTCTTCTCTTAGGGACACTCCCTCAGCCTTAAGGAATTTGACTTCCTTTTTCTGAGCGCTCAACCTCTTTCGGCATTCTTCAAATGTATTGAGCAGGAGCTCATACTTTTCGAGGAGTTCAGCTTCACGGGCAGATGGGCTGTCCTCGTGATCACCTTCAGGAGACTCAGAGTAAGAATCAGAGTCAGAGAGGGGGGGGGTGCAATCTTTTACCTTCCAAGTAAATGGGGGACAATCTCCATCTGAGTCGGAGCGACCCATTAGCCCGAAGTAGGCTTCCTCATCATCACTGGAGTATGATGAGTCAGATTCACTCAGTGTCTTTGGCTTCTTGGCAATGTAGCTCCTCTCCTTCTTCTTGTCTCGAGAGGACTTGTGCTCCTCTCCTTTCCCCTTATCTCTCTTGCTTTAGTGGCAGTCAGCAATGATGTGGCCTGGCTTATTGCACCCAAAGCAAATAATGTCAGCAGAATGATGTTTGTTCTGTTTTGAATCATACCTGTCAGAAGAGTAATTCTTCTTCTGATGTATGGAGGAGGAGCCATCTCCTTTTCTCTGATTCCTCATCTTGAGGAACTTCTTGAACTCTCTAGTGATGAAAGAGAATTCTTCTTCAGATAGCTCTGAGCCGGATGAGCATGGCTTAGAGTCTTCTTCCCCAGCCTTTCTCCGAGAGCGGGACGAGGCTGCACCCTTGCCTTTCCTTGAGCTATTAGCTTTCAGGGCCACAGTCTTTTCTTTGGCAGCAGCCTTATCTGCCTCCTCTTCAGCTTTTCTGGTGTTCAGCTGAAGCTCGTAGGACATTAGCTTCCCAAACTGAATCTGGGGATCAGTTTCTGCCAGCTTGCCAAACTCTCTGATGGTGCAGATCTTGGTGTCTCATTCCTTAGTCAGGGATCTAAGGAATTTGTCATTTAGTTCACCATCGTTGAACACTCTGCCATAACCCTTCAGGGCATTAACGATCTTCAGGAAGTTCTCGAATGTCACTACGATTTCTTCCTTGGGACCTTGCCTGAAGGCCTCATACTTCTGGTTCAGAAGGGATCTTCGATCATCCCTTACTTCATCTGTGCCCTCCATCAGAATGATCAGGCAGTGCCAGATGTCCTTGGCAGTCCTGCAGTTGTTGAAATTCTTCATCATTGAATCGTCGACGACGCTCACTAAAATGTTATGAGCTTTCTTTTCTAGGCCGACAAGCACCATCTCATCCTTATCTATTTCGGAGAGCCTCTTGGGTACCATCTTGTTCGGATCAATGGTGGAGGCCTTAGTGGGGATATGAGGGCCCTCCTCCACTATCATGAAGAGTCGGTGATCGACTGCTTCCATGTAGAACCTGATCCTTTCCTTCCAAATGGGAAAATTCAGCTTGGTGCATACTGGAATCTTTCCTGTATACTTGAGTCCGTCCATTCTTGAGATCTTTTTTCTTCTTGACACTAAACATAGGATCTTACTCAAGGTGTTAACTTTATTGATGAGTAACCTCCATCTGATACCACTTGAAAGTATCTAGTGTCAACCTAAATCACCTATAAGGGGGGAAATAGGTGTCGTGTAGTCTTTTGCGGAATTAAACTAACCTGCACAAGTAAGCAAACAAAACACAGAAAACACACAAAGTGTTATAGTGGTTCCCCGATTTGGGTACGTCCACTTTCCCCCTTTGACCTATCTCCCACCAAGGGATGACTCGGTCACTTCTCCAAACAGATTGAAATCCAATCCTCACACTAGGAGCAGCGCTCCCCTAACCACGGAGGGAACCCTTCCAACAACGGAGTCACAACTCCACCACAACGGGTTGCACCCAACCCTTACAAATAGGAATGAAAATTCCTTTACAACAAAATTTAATGTAAATAAAAATACAAATAATGCTTTATGGAGATTCTGATGTCCTTCTTCGTTCGTTGAAGCTTGCACGAAAAGTACGAAGAGTTCACAACCGGATTTCTCACTTGGAATGTATCTGGTCAAGATCAGCGGCGACAAGCAAGTGCGGCGGCGAAGCTTTGTAAATCCAAACTTCTTGACGAAGCAAGCTAAGTCTTCGAACGATCTTAGTCGGATCAAACGTCTCAACCGATTCGGAAGGGAGAACAAGTCTCGTTCAATGAATCGGAAGACAAGAGATCTCGAGAGAGACACGTGAGACAGGTTGCTTGCCTCAGTGCTATCGTCGAGCGATAAGAGACAAGCTGAGATCAGCGGCGGCGATAACCTTGCGAGAGATGACGTGCGATCGGCAGATTCCGCGATCGGCTAGGTCACGACTGACTTCTTCTATTTTTCGTATTCCGGTGTGTACTGTAGACAACCGGAATAACATCGTATTTATACCCAAAGGCAAACCATAAAAGACCATTGTGGGGCCCACCTCGGAAATTTCGAGTTTTGGCCGAAATGAGCAAGGCGGCCTAGATCGGTCCAGCGAGCGGCAAAATCTGCCTAAGGCAAAATCGGCGGGAGTCGTTGGTGATTCCCGTCGATGTCGGCGAGAATCACTCCCGACTCCCGTCGATTCTGCCTTGGTAGAATTTTTGAATTTGCCGGTCGGAAGTAGTCGGCGGGAGTTACTTAGTGATTCCCGTCGAAGTCGGTGGGAATCACTAATGACTCCCGTTGATTCTTACTTGGAATAATTTTCCTCCTTCCTTCTTTTGATAGCTTGGTCTTTGACCCATCCTTGCTCCTTCTTCTGCTCTTGATCTACCTTGACCCTGTACTTGAAAATAAGTACACTCCAATAGAGAGAGCACACGTGGATCAACACACTGATCTATACAATGAGGGATTACGTTGCGCAGACCCGTGTATATTGACCCACTGCACTCTGACAATGGTGTGTACTTAGCATGGAATAGCTGCAAGAACAACTTGATAGAATTGTCAAATACATTGTCAATTCAACTTAGCTTATTCAGGCTCTTCTTCAAATCAGGTCTATTGTGGATGCAATACCTAACACCTGCAACTCCTAATTCACATACATAACCCATCAAACTCCATAAATGACCCGTTTATACCCGGAGTCTTCTCTGGCACGCAAAATAAAACATCACAAATATAGACCAACCTGTCTAGATGGGCTTCACACAGCATGGATATTCTGTACTGTAATTTTCGGATATATATGAAAAACTACCCGGGGATATCACGTATCAACCCAATGGAATTCCCTTACTTTTCCACCTTTTGGTGGGGGATTCCATGTGTATGCAAAAAGGAGGACTTCACTTGTCCAAGAATGAAGATCATTACCATTGTAATTCATTTCGGAGCCATGAAATATATTTCTATCTGGAATGAAAGTGGTGCCTCAATTTCCTCTTCACGTATCTTGCATCGGTTCTTGATTCCAACCACATGATCTTCTTCTCCATGCTTTGCAAATGCTTCAGCCTTCAGCCTTCTTCCATAGCTCTTTCTTTCAAGAGGAGAGAAATGAAAGGAGGAGAGACAGAGTGAGAGGAGAGAAATGAAACTTCTCTCTAACTCTTCTCTGCTTAAGTGGTCTCAGGATTAATCCTAGATACAAGATCATTTCATCAAAAGAAAGCAAATGTCACAATTTCAGCTGACCAGTCAATTAAAATGATATCGCTGCGCGATATCGATTGTTGCCTGACGACATTCACCTTAGCCGCTTTGAATTAAGTCAACCACTGCTCTTAAGTCGCTTACCAGCCATCTGGTATGTATTTAGACTCCACGTGGCAATATCGCTCGGCGATATCCACTATCGCCTAACGATAGCAACCAGAGAGTTCTATTTTCTAGTTTTTGGTGTGTTACAAACCTCCCCACCTTACAGAAATTTTGTCTCAAAATTTTATTCATCTGATGGAAAAATAGTACAAAACTATTGCAACTCTATATTACAAAAACAACTCGGGAAATTCATTTTGCATGGTTTACTCACACTCCCATGTCAATTATTCACGGCCACATTTGTCCCATCGGACTTTGACCATTCTAATTGCCTTGTTTCAGAGTTACCTGACCTCCATGTCCTCGATACAAATGGGCCTAACCTTCATCGTTAGCCCACTATCAACCGACACTTGAACGTCAGCAATGACTTGCATAGGCTCCCGCAAAGCTTCCCGCATCACCGATATGTGAAACATATCATGCAAACCACTTAGATCCGTCAAAAGGGCTAATCGATAGACAACTTCTCCAATCCGCTCAACCACTTAAAACGGACCAAGATACCTCGAAATCAACTTTTTCAAGTGTCAAATCCTGGACACGCCTTTGAATGAATTTATGTTCGGATATACCCAATCTCCCACCGCAAACTCCACGTTTTGGTGCTTGGTGTTTTAGTACCTAGCTTGCCAATCTCGAGCCACCAATAACTACTCATGTATAGCGCGTATAGTCGAATTTGCATCTTTGACCTCCGTACGCTTATACAACTTCGATTCGCCTGATTCCACACAATCTAAAGGAGTACGACACTTCCTACCGTATAAAGCTTCGAAGGTCTCCATTTGAATGCTAGCTTGATAGTTATTATTATAGGCAAACTCGATCATATAGAGACGGTCCTCCCACCTCTTCCCGAAATCTAAGGCGCACATACGGAGCATATCCTCCATTATTTTGTTGATCTCTCGGTCTGACCATCCATTTGAGGATGAAATGTCGTAGTGAACTTCAGTTTTGTCCCCAACAACTGATGGATTAGCCTCCAATCATTTGCAGTAAAGCACCCATCTCGATCACTAATTATATTACGAGGCACACTGTGCAATCGTACTATGTTGTCCACATACAACTTAGCCAATTTTTGTACCATTGTCAACCGGTCAATGATGACCCACACAACATCATTCCTTTTCTGTGATCTCGGCAATCCATGCATGAAATCCATAGAGATATCATCAAAATTCCATACGAATTGGCAACGACTTCAGGAAACCACCAAGCTTCCGACATTTTGCTTTCACTAATGCACAAGTCTGACACTTTGCCGCATAAAGAGCTATGTCTTTCTTCAAACCCGGCCACCGAAACATCTTTTTCATGTCCTTGTACATCTTTGTGCTCCCTGGGTTAATTGAGTATTTTGTGAAGTGTGTTTCATATATAAAGTCCTCCCATAGTTTACCCACATTTGGGATGCACAAACAACCGTCTTTTCTCAAAAGACCATCATCCAAGGAGAATTTAGAATTTGACACATCCAATGCATAGGATTTTAGACTCTCATCGAGTTTCCTTGCTCGCTGAACCCTGTCCGCAAGGTCATATTGTACCTCTGTCCAGTTCAGGCATGCACTTGTAGTGGTATTCTTGTCAACACAAGAAATGTCTAAGTCCTCCAACTCCTGGATCAAACGCTCATCATGCATATGCAACCAACTTGCCCTTCCCAGAGTCTTACAACTAAAGGCATTTGCGACTACATTTCCCTTCCCGGGAGTGTAATGTATCTCGAAGGTGTAGTCCCCATGAAACTCCATCCACCTCTGTTGCCGCATATTTAGATCCTTTTGATCTAATAGGTACTTAAGGCTCTTATGGTTCATGAAGATGTCAACTTTCATGCCATTTAAGTAGTGATGCCACAACTTAAGTGCAAAGATCACAATCGCCAACTCTAAGATGTGGACTGGATAGTTCCTTTCGTGCACTTTCAACTGGCATAAGCCATAAGCAATAACTTTCCCGAACTGAAGAAGCACGCAGCCTAAGTCGCTCCCTGATGCATCACTATACACCTCGTAGCCGTCCGTACCATATGGCGAACTCAGAATAGGTGTCGCGGTCAAACAACTCTTTAACTCTTCAAATGCTCGTGCGCACTCAAGCGCCCAAATAAACTTCTGATCCTTCTTCGTCAATATAGTGTGAGGTAAGGCTATCCGCGAAATGTTCTTTACGAAGCGCCTGTAGAAACCTGCAAGTCCAAGAAAACTCCTGACCTCAGCTACAGTAGACAACACATGTCACTCTCATATCACAATTATCTTTGTCAGATCCACCACAATACCTTCTCCACTAACCACATGGCCAAGAAAATCCACTGACGATAGCCAGAACTCACACTTTGAGAACTTGGCATAGAGTTTGTTTCTTCTCAGTGTATCCAAAACCCTTCGCAAAAATATCTCATGATATTCTTCTGACTTAGAGTACACCAATATGTCGTCAATAAAGACGATCACAAATAGGTCCAAGTACTCCCTAAAATTTTGATGCATTAATTCCATGAATACCAATGGCGCATTTTTTAGCCCAAACGACATTACAGTGAACTCATAGTGTCAATAGCATGTACCAAATGCTGTCTTGAGAATGTCACATTCCCTAATACTCAACTGGTATTAGTCAGACTTCAAATCTAGCTTTGAGTATACTGTTGATCCTACCAGTTGATCAAACAGGTCATCTATCCATGGAATCAGATATTTGTTTTTCTCTGTTAGCTTGTTCAACTCTCGATAGTCAATACATAGCTGCAAGCTTCCATCCTTCTTCTTTACAAAGAGGACCAGTGCACTTCAAGGTGACATACTTGGACATATATAACATTATTCTAGAAATTCTTGCAATTGAACTTTTAGTTCCGCCATCTCCTTTGGCACAAATCGATATGGAGAGCGGGCCACCGGTTTTGCATATAACACCAACTCAATAACTAAGTCAATCTCCCGTTGGGGCGGTAATTAAGATAGATCCTTCGGAAACACATTTGCATTGTCCGATACAATCAGAACATCACTCAAACTGTACTTCGGCTCAACAACCTCTATCAGCGTGAAGAATAACTCTACGCCCTTCCGAACAGCCTTTGCTACCTAGAAAGCAGACATCAATATCTTGCTAAATCCTCGCACACAAGCGAATTTAGTCTCTTGTTCGGTATTTAGTCCTAGTGTGACTTCCTTCGAGTTGCAATCTATACAGGCATGCTACTCTGAGAGCCAGTCCATACCAAAGATCACATCAAACTCTAATATTAGCAGCACAGATGCTTCCAATCCAAAATCCAAACTTCCTATCTGTACCTCAACACAGCAAGACCTATTCGCACGCATCACACATCCATTAAGTAATAACACATTTAATCTATCAGTCGTCATACGAGTAGGCACTCCGATATGCAATACAAAGTCCTTAGATAGAAAAGAATGTGAAACACCTATAACGAACAGTGCTCTCGCTGGATAGTCCTGAATTTGGACAAAGCCTACAATGATCAAGTTATACGCAAGCAATTCACAAGGTATAAAGAATATAAAGCATGAAACTATATACTACTCGTACCTGTGACGACATCAGCCGATTTGATGGCCTCCTATTGTCCAAGGTTCTAAACCCTCAGCTGAGCTGGAACATATTGGGACGTAGTGGACTACACTTCCTTTCCATTCTCAGCATATGATGCTCCTGCCTTTTTATCAACCTTTGAAGGACAACTCCGACAGTTACAGGCAAAATGTCCCGATTTGCCACAAGTATAACATGTACGTGGGTTTTGCCCTAAAGTTGCTCTAGAAGCAACAGTAGATGGAGCATTTCCGGAAGACTTGGAATTCTTATTCCATCTCCGATAGCGTGGTTTTGAAGAAGTCGACACTTTGAACTCGGAATTTATCATAGCCAAGTCCCTCCTGCCCTGCACCCTCTTCATACCTTTTTCTAACGAACGAGTCGTATCCATCAACACTTGAAACCCTTAGTTCATCGGAACAAAGAGCAGCAAACTCAACTTATCCAACAATCCCTCATAGAACCGATTGGTCTTATGCTCTTCATCAGAAAAAGTAAACCCCGCATAATGGCCGAACCTGGTAAACACATGCAAGTAGCTATCCACACTACTCTCTCCCTAAGTTAAACGCTGGAACTCTTTTTCCATGGTAATCCACTGTGACGACGGCAGATGCTTTGCCAAGAACAATCTCAAACACTCCCCCATCGATATCTCCGATAGTCGCTTGCTCGCAAATTGGTGTACCTCCAACTCATCCCACCAAAGTCGGGCCTCTCCCTCCAACAGTAAAGTGGCCAAGGTGACCTTCTATCCCTTCTCTGTCTCTATCGTCGTCAATATCCTTTTGTCTCACGAAAGCCAGTCCTCCGCCTGCGTTGGGGATCTTGCACTCGTAAACATAGGAGGACTTAAACTCGTGAAGTGCTTTAGCTGCCTTTCAGTTACCCGCCTATCAACCAAAGGCTTAGTAGGTGCTTGCCTAACAGCTATAGGCTCAACTACATTAGCCAATACTGGTACCATCTCAGGCCGCGCCTGCCTAGTCGGCTATGCATTTATGATTGCAAGCACTGCCTCAGTAACTAAGCGTATTATTTTCGCAGAAGGAGGAGGTGTGGGCACATCAGCTGGTGTCGCACTCTATACAGAACGTTGAGGTTCAAACGTCCACGTAATACTTTTAGTCACCTATAAGTGTAAAATACACAATTTAGCGATTACCAAAAGGTAAAAAATAATTATTAGGAACGCGCAGGTTCCTTAAACATATGTATTTTCATTCCTAAGTGGGCATTATTGAGTTCATTTTTCTTATAATGGTAAACACATACACTTGCTCGCGCCCGCAAAATAATTCGACCACTAATTCACAGAAAGAAGACCGAGATAAGCGGATACCAAATTGTAACACCTCTGTCTGTCATATGAAATATAACAGAGGGTCTGGCCGGGGCCCCACGGCATATTTCACTATCAGTCGGCGGGATTACAGGTTAAAATATTATATGACCAAACAAATTCTAACTCAGAGCATTCTAGCGGAAGCTTCATGGTTACCCGAACTCAAGTCATGTGAATGTCTACTATAGATATATAACAGGAATATTTTACAAAACAAAAGTCACGACCTTAAGGCCTTAAATTTATTCTTCAAGAGTGTGGTTTACAAACATCGGAGCGCAGGTCGGTCACACATGAAAAACAATAAAATTTTGCTTGGCCTTTGAGGGCCGACATAGCATCAAGAGTTGTAACCCGCCATTTTCTGCTCGGCTCTCCAACACCTGCACATGGACATTCCACCAAACGATGAAAAATAAGGCAACTGTCAGCTTAAGCTGACCAATTTATAACGACACTACCCCTTACCTAGGGTAGCGATATTCCTTCCCTACAAGCATAACTTACACATACAGATATATCACAAGAAAGTGCAACTCAAGAACCATACAATATATCACAAACGCTAGCATCTACTGCCCGACGCTCCGTGCACTCAGGGCATATTATCAGTGTACTGGACTGCTAGGGTGTTGGGTATTGTATCCACAATGTACCTGATTTGAAGAAGCCCCTGAACAAGCTAAGGTGAATTGACGATGTATTTGATGAAATCTTTCAAGGTGTGCTTGCAGTTATTCCTCGCTAAGTACACACCAATGTCAGGGTGCAGTAGGTCAATATACACGGGTATGTGCAACGTAATCCCTCGTTGTGCAGACCAGTGTGTTGGCTTACGTGTACTCTCTCTATTGGAGTGTACTTACTTTCAAGCACAGGGTTAAGAAAGATCAAGAGCAGTCAAGGAGCAAGGATGGGCCAAAGACTAGCTCACGGGTAGAAAGACGAAAATCATCCAAGTACAAATCGTCGAGAATCACTAAGTGATTCTCGCCGATTTGACGAGAATCACTAGTGATTCTCGTCGAATCGTCGAGAATCACTGGCTGATTCCTGACGATTGCAGCCGGCTGTCTCGACGCCACCCTGAATTCTGCTAAGGCAAAATCGGCGAGAATCACAAAGTGATTCTCGCCGAATCGTCGAGAATGACCTTGCCTTCTCGCCGATTCGGCGAGAATCAATTGTGATTCCCGCCGACTCTCTCAGGCTTGCTATATCTATGTAGCTAGAATTCGGCTAAGTGGAATTCGGCGAGAATCAGAGGAGATTTTCGCCGATTCATCGAGAATCACCTACGATTCTCGCCGAATTTGACTTGGGCAAATTTCTGCTATTCTCTGGACCGGTCCAAGTTAACAGGGCTATTTCGAACCGGACTTAGGGTCTCCTTTTGGTGGGGCCCACAACGGTCATTTTGGATGACCTAATGTATAAATACATAGGTATTCTTGAGCAGCTGAGACAGACATACACGGATTCAAAAATACGAGCCGCCACCAATACCTAGATCGTGGATCTTGCTCCGCCACCATCGCCGCTCGTACTAGAGGATAGCCGTCGCTGATCGTGGTTTCGTCCCGATCTCCCGACTGCAGAAGCTCAACCAAGCACAGCGTCTCACGCGTCTAACCAGAGATCCTTTGTCTCTTGATTCGTAGATCGGGAAAACCTTTCCCGTCCGAATCGATCGAGACGATCGATCCTAGTGTGACCGTTGGAAGACCTTGCTTGCTTTGCTACGAAGGTTGAATCTCCAAAGAACAGCCGCAGCACTCCTTTGTCGCAGCCGATCCCGAGAGCCAAGCCGCCGCCCTTCTTGCCGGTGCCGGTCTCGGGGAGATTCTCTCCAAGTGAGATCTTGGGTTGTGGACTCTTCGTCGACTTCAAGAACACGTCGTCGATCGAAGAGGGACACCTTTATCTCCATAAGTAGTTTGTAATTTTTACATTCCATTTTCAATTTTGTTTTAAAGGAACGTTGGTTCCTAGTTGTAAGGGTTGGGTGCAACCCGTGGTGTAGGAGTGGTGACTCCTTCGGAAGGGTTCCTTCTGTTAGTGTGAGGATTGGATTTCAATCCTGTTGGAGAAGTGTCTGAGTCGTCCCTGGTTGGGAGATAGGTTGAAGGGGGAGAGTGGACGTACCCAAATCGTGGAACCACTATAATTGTCTTGTGTCTTTCTGTGCTGTGTGGTTTGGTTTATTTGTGCAGGTACTATTTTAATTCCGCAAAAATGTAGCAATACACATATTCCCCCCCCCCCCATAGGTGAAGGTAGTTGGCACTAGGTGGACTATCAAGTGGTATCAGAGGGAGGTTGCTCATCAAAGAGGTTAACACCTCGAGTAAGTTCCTGCCACTAGTGTCAAGTAGAAGGCAGATATCTACTATGGACGGACTTAAGTACTCAGGAAAGATCCCAGTGTGCACCAGGCTAAACTTTCTTATTTAGAAGGAAAGGATTAGATTTTACATGGAAGCAGTTGACCCTCGACTCTTCATGGTCATGGAGGAGGGACCTTATATTCCCACTAAGGCCTCCACCATTGATCCTACAAAAAAGGTGCCAATGAAGCTATCTGAAATGGACAAGGACGAGATGGTGCTGGTCAGACTTGACAAGAAGGCACATAACATACTGATCAGCGCAGTCGATGACTCCATGATGCAGAACTTCTGCAACTACAGGACATCCAAGGATATCTGGCACAGCTTGATTATCCTGATGGAGGCCACAGATGAAGTGAGGGATGATAGGAGATCCCTCCTGAATCAGAAATATGAGGCCTTCAGGAAGGGGCCCAAGGAAGAGATCAGAGTTACCTTCGAAAACTTCCTCAAGATCATCAATGCACTCAAGGGATATGGAAGAGTGTTCACTAACGGTGAACTTAATGATAAATTCCTTAGGTCCCTTACTAAGGAATGGGACACTAAGATCTGAGCCATCCGAGAGTTTGGCAGACTTGCTGAAACAGATCCACAAATTCTGTTTGGGAAGCTCATGTCCTATGAGCTTCAACTGAACACAAGGAAAGCTGAAGAGGAAGCAGTGAAAGCCGCAGCCAAAGAAAAGACTGTGGCCCTAAAATCCATTCACTCTAGGAAGGGCAAGGGTGCGACTTCATCCCATGCGGGGAAAAAGGATGAGGAGGAAGACTCCGAGCCATGCTCCTCCGGCTCAGAGCTGTATGAAGAAGACTTCTCCCTCATCACCCGAGAATTCAAGAAGTTCCTCAAGATGAGGAATCAAAGAAAGAGAGACGGCTCCTCCTCCAGAAATCAGAAGAAGAATTATTCTTCGAATAGGTATGAATCAAAACCGAACAAACATCGTAATACTGACATCATTTGTTTTGGATGCAATAAGTCAGGACACGTCGTGGCTGACTGCCATCAAGGCAAGAGAGAGAAGGCGAAGGGAGAAGAGCATAGGACCTCTAGAGATAAGAAGAAGGAGAGGAGCTACATCGCCAAAAAGTCAAAGACACTGAGTGAGTCTGATTCCTCAAACTCCAGTGATGATGAGGAAGCCTACTTCGGGCTGGTGGGTCGCTCTGACTCAGAAGGAGAATGCCCCCCGTTCACTAGGAAGGTAAAAGCTCGTACCCCCCTCTATGACTCTGACTATGAGTCTCCTGATGATGATCTCGAGGACAGCCCATCTGCCCAAGAAGTTGAGCTCCTTGAAAAGTATGAGCTTTTGCTCAACACCTTCGAGGAATGCCACAAGAGATTGATGTCTCAGAAAAAGGAAGTCAAATTCCTTAAGGTCGAGGGTGTCTCCCTAAGGGAAGAGATCACTAGCTTGATTTCTCTCCGACAGGAGCACCTGGACCTGATCTCTAAGCACTCAGAGTCTCTAAGTCTCCTTGACCTTAAACAGGAAGAAATCAATAAGTTGGAAGAACAACTTACGAAAGAAAAGAATATTGTCCAAAGCTTCTCTATGCCAAAGACTGTTCTTCCACTAGTTGATACCTTCTCTGCTCAGGCTAAGGGGGCTGGCTTGGGGCATGTGGGTGTGCCTGGTAAATCATCCAGGAGAAACAAAAAGCAGAGGAGAAATAAGGCTGCTAAGAAGGCCTCTACTGCAGAAAAGGGAAAGGCCCCCCTCAACCCTGTTGTATTCAGGAAGCCTGGCTATCCATGCAATGAACAAGACTTTGAGTCAACTTTTGGCCACTTCTTCCGGCCCTTGGTTGAAAAGACCAAGAGCCGGTATGAGGGGTGGGCCTTCCCTCGCAACTTTGGCGAGAGTCTCTTCAAGGCACCTTATGAGGAAGTTCAGATGGAGGATTATGACCACTTCTCTAGCGGCCATAATCGGAAGCAGGCACCTAAGGCCAAGCCTGTTACACTGAGAAACCAGGAGGTGAAGAAATCATGCGACTGTTGTCAACATGATGCGTCCACCTCCAGGTCCGAGGCCCCGGCTTAACCTTCCGTTCCAAGGGTGAAGTTGGTGCCTAGGAGAAAGTATAACAGATTTCACTGCTGGTGCTGTGGAAAAGTTGGTCACTTTATCGTGGATTGCTGGTTTAATCCGAGGAATAACGAGACTCCTCATGTTGGCAATGCGAGGCAGACCACTCGTAGGGCTAACCATTCGAGGGGGAGCATGCTAACGAGGAATCTAGGACCCAAGTTCGATTGGGTTCCTAAGGGAAATTAATTCTGTTTTGCAGGAATGTCCAAAGGCCACCAAGACTCCTCTATGGTATTTGGACAGTGGATGCTCCCGACATATGACTGGGACAAGAAGCCTGCTGCGGGAGTACTCTCCAGTCGAGAATGGACCCAAAGTCATCTTTGGGGGATCTGATCGGGGAGTCACCAGAGGTTACGGTATGATTTCCAACGGTATACTCTCTATCACTGATGTGGCTTATGTTGAAGGGTTAAATCATAACCTGATCAGTGTAAGCCAGCTATGTGATAAAGGGTATGACGTTAAGTTCTGCAAGGATAAAGGCCTGATAATATCATGTGCCTCTTCGGAAACGGTATTAACCGGCATTAGGAGCAGAAATATTTTCTGTTTAGATTTTCTTAGTCTAGATTCTTCTACCCCCGTATGCCTAATAGAAAAAGGCAGTGCATCTCTTTGTGAACAGTGGCACAAGAGATTGACACATATTAATTTCAAGACAATTAGTATGTTGTTTTCTAAAGATTTAGTAAGGGATGCTCCCATTATTAAGTGCATCAAAGATAGCCCCTGTCCTGCATGCTAGAAGGGCAAACAGACTCGGGCTACCTTTAAGGGCATCCCAGACAAAGACTCCTCCAGATGTCTTTATCTTCTGCACATGGATTTGTTTAGTCCAATGCAAGTTCATAGCTTAGGAGGCAAGTCGTATACGCTAGTGATTGTAGATGATCACTCTCGGTTTACTTGGGTGTTCTTTTTAAAATGCAAGTCTGATACGTTTGACATCTTCACCAGTTTTGTCAAGCAGATTCAGAACGAACTTAACTGCTCAGTGGTCAAAATCAGAAGTGACCATGGAATAGAGTTCGAGTCTGGTGCTATGACAAAGTTCTGTAAAGATCTTGGTATCTTTCATGAGTTCTCCTCTCCGCGCACTCCTCAACAAAATGGAGTTGCGGAGAGAAGGAATAGAACGCTCATTGAAGCTTGCTCGATAATGTTGAATGACGCTTCTCTCCCGGAATACTTCTGGGCCGAGGCTATCAATACGACTTGTCATGTGCAAAACTGGGCATTAATCAACAAGAGCCATCGTAAGACGCCTTATGAGCTACTGAAAGGCAGGAAACCAACCATGTCCTATTTAAGGATCTTTGGTTGCAGATGTTATGTACTGAATAATGGGAAGTACCCGCGTACTAAGTTTGGTGAAAAATGCTCCGAAGGCATATTCATGGGCTATAGTAGCCATAGTCGGGATTATAGAGTTTTCAACAAGAAAACCCTAGTGGTAGAGGAATCAATAAATGTTGTATTTGATGAAGGAAGTTTGCTTAATTGCAATTCTTCCAGTGGTCTTCTTGAAGATGCAGGTGCAAGACTCGAAAAGCTTCACCTGGATGAGCCCGAGAAAGATGCAACTCCAAAATACGTCAAGGTCTCCACCTCAACGCCGATCGGAGAGGATGACGGTCAGGATGGAGTAGTCCTCCCTGAGGAGGAAGGAGCCCCAGAAATTGCCAGAGCTCCTGATGCAAGACTACTAGAGCTCAGACACGTGAGGGATCATCCCAGAAATCAAATCATCGGAGATCCTCGAGACGGTGTCAGAACTCGTCGAGGTACTATTAACGAGATTCTGCATTTCAGCTTCCTGTCGTAGGTTGAGCCAAAGAAGTTCAACGAAGCGAACAAAGATGCGTCATGGATTTTGGCCATGCAAGATGAGCTGCATCAATTCGAAAGATGCAAAGTCTGGATGCTGGTTCCCAGACCTAAGACCCAAAACGTGATTGGCACCAAATGGATCTTCAGAAATAAGATGGATGAACACGGGTCATCATCAAGAATAAGGCCAGACTAGTGGCTCAAGGATACAGACAGGAGGAGGGGATTGACTTCGACCAGACGTTTGCACCAATTGTACGGCTCGAGGCAATCCAACTGTTCCTAGCATATGCCTCTCACAAAGGATTCACAGTCTATCAGATGGACATGAAATCGGCATTTTTGAATGGAGACTTGAAAGAGGAAGTATATGTCGCTCAACCCCCAGGTTTTGTCAATCCTACTTATCCTAATCATGTATAGTTTCTTAATAAAGCTCTATATGGGTTAAAACAAGCTCCTCGAGCTTGGTATGAGACCTTGTCTAGCTTTCTTCTTGAGAATAAGTTCTCCAGAGGAAAAATAGACAAGACATTGTTTCTAAGGGAAGTCAAAGACAAGATCTTGCTGGTGCAAATCTATGTCGATGACATTATATTTGGCTCAACGAACAACAATCTTTGCAAAAAGTTTTCTAAACTTATGCAAGGAAAGTTTGAAATGAGCAGTATAGGAGAGCGAAAGTATTTCTTGAGACTTCAAGTGAAACTGTCTGAGGAGGGAATTTTCATTTCTCAGACGAAGTTCACCAATGAACTCCTCAAGAAATTCAGAATGGAGAATGACACCTCAATGAGGACTCCAATGGGATCCACCATGTCTCTGGATAAGGATGAGAAAGGGAAACCTTTTGATGAAACAAAATACAGAAGCATCATTGGATCCCTGCTCTACCTTACTGCAAGTAGATCGGATATCATGTTCTCCACATGTGTCTGTGCCAGATATCATGTGAACACTAAGGAATCTCATTATGTCGCTGCAAAGCGAATTCTTAGATACCTTAAAGGTACCCCTAATCTTGGCTTATGGTACCCAAGAAACAATGATGTCGAACTAATAGGTTTTTCAGATGCTGATTTTGCATGGAGTAGGGATGACAAGAAAAGCACTTCTGGGACGTGTCAATTCCTCGGAAGAAGGCTCATCTCATTGAACAGCAAGAAGTAGAATTGTGTTGCAACCTCCACTGCAGAGTCTAAGTACTTCTCGGCTGGCAGCTGTTGCGCACAACTCCTATGGATCAAAAACAAGTTAGCTGACTATGACCTTCAGTTCAAGGAAGTACCAATGTACTGCGATTCCTCCAGTGCAATTGCCATAGCAAACAATCCGGTATCTCACAGTAGGACGAAGCATATTAAAGTGCGATACCACTTCATTCGGGAGCACATGGAAAACAAGGACATCTCTCTCTGCTACGTCCCCACGGACAAGCAGATTGCAGATATTTTCACAAATCCCCTAAACAAGAACAAGTTCAGTCTTTTAAAAACTGAATTGGGGATGCTAAACTATGTGGAATGAAGACTACAGAAGCTCCAGGCTCTAGGGGGAGCATTTGCTAAGAACTCAAGTGTAAGCACAGGTGCAAGAACTGAGGGGGAGCATCGTGTAAAATGCAACAGTCCCAGATTTGTAGAAGCCAAAAAGGGTGAGATTTCAACTCACTCTAAGGTGCTAAGGTGCTAAGGTGCATGGTCGGATGACTCTAAAGATAATGGTATGGAATTTCAACTCACTCTTGTTTTTCAAAGTTGTGTTTTCTTCCAAGCTGTTTTATTCACCTTAGCTTGTAGGGTTTAGGCTTCTTCAAATAGGGGGAGATTGTTGGGTATTGTATCCACAATGTACCTGATTTGAAGAAGCCCCTGAACAAGCTAAGGTGAATTGACGATGTATTTGATGAAATCTTTCAAGGTGTGCTTGCAGTTATTCCTCGCTAAGTACACACCAATGTCAGGGTGCAGTAGGTCAATATACACGGGTATGTGCAACGTAATCCCTCATTGTGCAGACCAGTGTGTTTGCTTACGTGTACTCTCTCTATTGGAGTGTACTTACTTTCAAGCACAGGGTTAAGAAAGATCAAGAGCAGTCAAGGAGCAAGGATGGGCCAAAGACTAGCTCACGGGTAGAAAGACGAAAATCATCCAAGTACAAATCGTCGAGAATCACTAAGTGATTCTCGCCGATTTGACGAGAAGTGATTCTCGTCGAATCGTCGAGAATCACTGGCTGATTCCTGACGATTGCAGCCGGCTATCTCGACGCCGCCCTGAATTCTGCTAAGGCAGAATCGGCGAGAATCACAAAGTGATTCTCGCCGAATCGTCGAGAATGACCTTGCCTTCTCGCCGATTCGGCGAGAATCAATTGTGATTCCCGCCGACTCTCTCAGGCTTGCTATATCTATGTAGCTAGAATTCGGCTAAGTGGAATTCGGCGAGAATCGGAGGAGATTTTCGCCGATTCATCGAGAATCACCTACGATTCTCGCCGAATTTGACTTGGGCAAATTTCTGCTATTCTCTGGACCGGTCCAAGTTAACAGGGCTATTTCGAACCGGACTTAGGGTCTCCTTTTGGTGGGGCCCACAACGGTCATTTTGGATGACCTAATGTATAAATACATAGGTATTCTTGAGCAGCTGAGACAGACATACACGGATTCAAAAATACGAGCCGCCACCAATACCTAGATCGTGGATCTTGCTCCGCCGCCATCGCCGCTCGTACTAGAGGATAGCCATCGCTGATCGTGGTTTCGTCCCGATCTCCCGACTGCAGAATCTCAACCAAGCACAGCGTCTCACGCGTCTAACCAGAGATCCTTTGTCTCTTGATTCGTAGATCGGGAAAACCTTTCCCGTCCGAATCGATCGAGACGATCGATCCTAGTGTGACCGTTGGAAGACCTTGCTTGCTTTGCTACGAAGGTTGAATCTCCAAAGAACAGCCGCAGCACTCCTTTGTCGCAGCCGATCCCGAGAGCCAAGTCGCCGCCCTTCTTGCCGGTGCCGGTCTCGGGGAGATTCTCTCCAAGTGAGATCTTGGGTTGTGGACTCTTCGTCGACTTCAAGAACACGTCGTCGATCGAAGAGGGACACCTTTATCTCCATAAGTAGTTTGTAATTTTTACATTCCATTTTCAATTTTGTTTTAAAGGAACGTTGGTTCCTAGTTGTAAGGGTTGGGTGCAACCCGTGGTGTAGGAGTGGTGACTCCTTCGGAAGGGTTCCTTCTGTTAGTGTGAGGATTGGATTTCAATCCTGTTGGAGAAGTGTCCGAGTCGTCCCTGGTTGGGAGATAGGTTGAAGGGGGAGAGTGGACGTACCCAAATCGTGGAACCACTATAATTTGCTTGTGTCTTTCTGTGCTGTGTGGTTTGGTTTATTTGTGCAGGTACTATTTTAATTCCGCAAAAATGTAGCAATACACATATTCCCCCCCCCCCCATAGGTGAAGGTAGTTGGCACTAGGTGGACTATCAAGTGGTATCAGAGGGAGGTTGCTCATCAAAGAGGTTAACACCTCGAGTAAGTTCCTGCCACTAGTGTCAAGTAGAAGGCAGATATCTACTATGGACGGACTTAAGTACTCAGGAAAGATCCCAGTGTGCACCAGGCTAAACTTTCTTATTTAGAAGGAAAGGATTAGATTTTACATGGAAGCAGTTGACCCTCGACTCTTCATGGTCATGGAGGAGGGACCTTATATTCCCACTAAGGCCTCCACCATTGATCCTACCAAAAAGGTGCCAAAGAAGCTATCTGAAATGGACAAGGACGAGATGGTGCTGGTCAGACTTGACAAGAAGGCACAGAACATACTGATCAGCGCAGTCGATGACTCCATGATGCAGAACTTCTGCAACTACAGGACAGCCAAGGATATCTGGCACAGCTTGATTATCCTGATGGAGGGCACAGATGAAGTGAGGGATGATAGGAGATCCCTCCTGAATCAGAAAT
Source organism: Platanthera zijinensis (assembly GCA_039513925.1). Classification (NCBI taxonomy): domain Eukaryota; kingdom Viridiplantae; phylum Streptophyta; class Magnoliopsida; order Asparagales; family Orchidaceae; genus Platanthera; species Platanthera zijinensis. Next base: position 121,925,608 of record CM077082.1, on the reverse strand, counting down.
ATGAGGCCTTCAGGAAGGGGCCCAAGGAAGAGATCGGAGTTACCTTCGAAAACTTCCTCAAGATTATCAATGCACTCAAGGGATATGGAAGAGTGTTCACTAACGGTGAACTTAATGATAAATTCCTTAGGTCCCTTACTAAGGAATGGGACACTAAGATCTGAGCCATCCGAGAGTTTGGCAGACTTGCTGAAACAGATCCACAAATTCTGTTTGGGAAGCTCATGTCCTATGAGCTTCAACTGAACACAAGGAAAGCTGAAGAGGAAGCAGTGAAAGCCGCAGCCAAAGAAAAGACTGTGGCCCTAAAATCCATTCACTCTAGGAAGGGCAAGGGTGCGACTTCATCCCATGCGGGGAAAAAGGATGAGGAGGAAGACTCCGAGCCATGCTCCTCCGGCTCAGAGCTGTCTGAAGAAGACTTCTCCCTCATCACCCGAGAATTCAAGAAGTTCCTCAAGATGAGGAATCAAAGAAAGAGAGACGGCTCCTCCTCCAGAAATCAGAAGAAGAATTATTCTTCGAATAGGTATGAATCAAAACCGAACAAACATCGTAATACTGACATCATTTGTTTTGGATGCAATAAGTCAGGACACGTCGTGGCTGACTGCCATCAAGGCAAGAGAGAGAAGGCGAAGGGAGAAGAGCATAGGACCTCTAGAGATAAGAAGAAGGAGAGGAGCTACATCGCCAAAAAGTCAAAGACACTGAGTGAGTCTGATTCCTCAAACTCCAGTGATGATGAGGAAGCCTACTTCGGGCTGGTGGGTCGCTCTGACTCAGAAGGAGAATGCCCCCCGTTCACTAGGAAGGTAAAAGCTCGTACCCCCCTCTCTGACTCTGACTATGAGTCTCCTGATGATGATCTCGAGGACAGCCCATCTGCCCAAGAAGTTGAGCTCCTTGAAAAGTATGAGCTTTTGCTCAACACCTTCGAGGAATGCCACAAGAGATTGATGTCTCAGAAAAAGGAAGTCAAATTCCTTAAGGTCGAGGGTGTCTCCCTAAGGGAAGAGATCACTAGCTTAATTTCTCTCCGACAGGAGCACCTGGACCTGATCTCTAAGCATTCAGAGTCTCTAAGTCTCCTTGACCTTAAACAGGAAGAAATCAATAAGTTGGAAGAACAACTTACGAAAGAAAAGAATATTGTCCAAAGCTTCTCTATGCCAAAGACTGTTCTTCCACTAGTTGATACCTTCTCTGCTCAGGCTAAGGGGGCTGGCTTGGGGCATGTGGGTGTGCCTAGTAAATCATCTAGGAGAAACAAAAAGCAGAGGAGAAATAAGGCTGCTAAGAAGGCCTCTACTGCAGAAAAGGGAAAGGCCCCCCTCAACCCTGTTGTATTCAGGAAGCCTGGCTATCCATGCAATGAACAAGACTTTGAGTCAACTTTTGGCCACTTCTTCCGGCCCTTGGTTGAAAAGACCAAGAGCCGGTATGAGGGGTGGGCCTTCCCTCACAACTTTGGCGAGAGTCTCTTCAAGGCACCTTATGAGGAAGTTCAGATGGAGGATTATGACCACTTCTCTAGCGGCCATAATCGGAAGCAGGCACCTAAGGCCAAGCCTATTACACTGAGAAACCAGGAGGTGAAGAAATCATGCGACTGTTGTCAACATGATGCGTCCACCTCCAGGTCCGAGGCCCCAGCTTAACCTTCCGTTCCAAGGGTGAAGTTGGTGCCTAGGAGAAAGTATAACAGATTTCACTGCTGGTGCTGTGGAAAAGTTGGTCACTTTATCGTGGATTGCTGGTTTAATCCGAGGAATAACGAGACTCCTCATGTTGGCAATGCGAGGCAGACCACTCGTAGGGCTAACCATTCGAGGGGGAGCATGCTAACGAGGAATCTAGGACCCAAGTTCGATTGGGTTCCTAAGGGAAATTAATTCTGTTTTGCAGGAATGTCCAAAGGCCACCAAGACTCCTCTATGGTATTTGGACAGTGGATGCTCCCAACATATGACTGGGACAAGAAGCCTGCTGCGGGAGTACTCTCCAGTCGAGAATGGACCCAAAGTCATCTTTGGGGGATCTGATCGGGGAGTCACCAGAGGTTACGGTATGATTTCCAACGGTATACTCTCTATCACTGATGTGGCTTATGTTGAAGGGTTAAATCATAACCTGATCAGTGTAAGCCAGCTATGTGATAAAGGGTATGACGTTAAGTTCTGCAAGGATAAAGGCCTGATAATATCATGTGCCTCTTCGGAAACGGTATTAACCGGCATTAGGAGCAGAAATATTTTCTGTTTAGATTTTCTTAGTCTAGATTCTTCTACCCCCGTATGCCTAATAGAAAAAGGCAGTGCATCTCTTTGTGAACAGTGGCACAAGAGATTGACACATATTAATTTCAAGACAATTAGTATGTTGTTTTCTAAAGATTTAGTAAGGGATGCTCCCATTATTAAGTGCATCAAAGATAGCCCCTGTCCTGCATGCCAGAAGGGAAAACAGACTCGGGCTACCTTTAAGGGCATCCCAGACAAAGACTCCTCCAGATGTCTTTATCTTCTGCACATGGATTTGTTTAGTCCAATGCAAGTTCATAGCTTAGGAGGCAAGTCGTATACGCTAGTGATTGTAGATGATCACTCTCGGTTTACTTGGGTGTTCTTTTTAAAACGCAAGTCTGATACGTTTGACATCTTCACCAGTTTTGTCAAGCAGATTCAGAACGAACTTAACTGCTCAGTGGTCAAAATCAGAAGTGACCATGGAATAGAGTTCGAGTCTGGTGCTATGACAGAGTTCTGTAAAGATCTTGGTATCTTTCATGAGTTCTCCTCTCCGCGCACTCCTCAACAAAATGGAGTTGCGGAGAGAAGGAATAGAACGCTCATTGAAGCTTGCTCGATAATGTTGAATGACGCTTCTCTCCCGGAATACTTCTGGGCCGAGGCTATCAATACGACTTGTCATGTGCAAAACTGGGCGTTAATCAACAAGAGCCATCGTAAGACGCCTTATGAGCTACTGAAAGGCAGGAAACCAACCATGTCCATTTAAGGATCTTTGGTTGCAGATGTTATGTACTGAATAATGGGAAGTACCCGCGTACTAAGTTTGGTGAAAAATGCTCCGAAGGCATATTCATGGGCTATAGTAGCCATAGTCGGGATTATAGAGTTTTCAACAAGAAAACCCTAGTGGTAGAGGAATCAATAAATGTTGTATTTGATGAAGGAAGTTTGCTTAATTGCAATTCTTCCAGTGGTCTTCTTGAAGATGCAGGTGCAAGACTCGAAAAGCTTCACCTGGATGAGCCCGAGAAAGATGCAACTCCAAAATACGTCAAGGTCTCCACCTCAACGCCGATCGGAGAGGATGACGGTCAGGATGGAGTAGTCCTCCCTGAGGAGGAAGGAGCCCCAGAAATTGCCAGAGCTCCTGATGCAAGACTACTAGAGCTCAGACACGTGAGGGATCATCCCAGAAATCAAATCATCGGAGATCCTCGAGACAGTGTCAGAACTCGCCGAGGTACTATTAACGAGATTCTGCATTTCAGCTTCCTGTCGTAGGTTGAGCCAAAGAAGTTCAACGAAGCGAACAAAGATGCGTCATGGATTTTGGCCATGCAAGATGAGCTGCATCAATTCGAAAGATGCAAAGTCTGGATGCTGGTTCCCAGACCTAAGACGCAAAACGTGATTGGCACCAAATGGATCTTCAGAAACAAGATGGATGAACACGGGGTCATCATCAAGAATAAGGCCAGACTAGTGGCTCAAGGATACAGGCAGGAGGAGGGGATTGACTTCGACCAGACATTTGCACCAATTGTACGGCTCGAGGCAATCCAACTGTTCCTAGCATATGCCTCTCACAAAGGATTCACAGTCTATCAGATGGACATGAAATCGACATTTTTGAATGGAGACTTGAAAGAGGAAGTATATGTCGCTCAACCCCCAGGTTTTGTCAATCCTACTTATCCTAATCATGTATAGTTTCTTAATAAAGCTCTATATGGGTTAAAACAAGCTCCTCGACCTTGGTATGAGACCTTGTCTAGCTTTCTTCTTGAGAATAAGTTCTCTAGAGGAAAAATAGACAAGACATTGTTTCTAAGGGAAGTCAAAGACAAGATCTTGCTGGTGCAAATCTATGTTGATGACATTATATTTGGCTCAACGAACAACAATCTTTGCAAAAAGTTTTCTAAACTTATGCAAGGAAAGTTTGAAATGAGCAGTATAGGAGAGCGAAAGTATTTCTTGAGACTTCAAGTGAAACTGTCTGAGGAGGGAATTTTCATTTCTCAGACGAAGTTCACCAATGAACTCCTCAAGAAATTCAGAATGGAGAATGACACCTCAATGAGGACTCCAATGGGATCCACCATGTCTCTGGATAAGGATGAGAAAGGGAAACCTTTTGATGAAACAAAATATAGAAGCATCATTGGATCCCTGCTCTACCTTACTGCAAGTAGATCGGATATCATGTTCTCCACATGTGTCTGTGCCAGATATCATGTGAACACTAAGGAATCTCATTATGTCGCTGCAAAGCGAATTCTTAGATACCTTAAAGGTACCCCTAATCTTGGCTTATGGTACCCAAGAAACAATGATGTCGAACTAATAGGTTTTTCAGATGCTGATTTTGCATGGAGTAGGGATGACAAGAAAAGCACTTCTGGGACGTGTCAATTCCTCGGAAGAAGGCTCATCTCATTGAACAGCAAGAAGCAGAATTGTGTTGCAACCTCCACTGCAGAGTCTGAGTACTTCTCGGCTGGCAGCTGTTGCGCACAACTCCTATGGATCAAAAACATTTAGCTGACTATGACCTTCAGTTCAAGGAAGTACCAATGTACTGCGATTCCTCCAGTGCAATTGCCATAGCAAACAATCCGGTATCTCACAGTAGGACGAAGCATATTAAAGTGCGATACCACTTCATTCGGGAGCACATGGAAAACAAGGACATCTCTCTCTGCTACGTCCCCACGGACAAGCAGATTGCAGATATTTTCACAAATCCCCTAAACAAGAACAAGTTCAGTCTTTTAAAAACTGAATTGGGGATGCTAAACTATGTGGAATGAAGACTACAGAAGCTCCAGGCTCTAGGGGGAGCATTTGCTAAGAACTCAAGTGTAAGCACAGGTGCAAGAACTGAGGGGGAGCATCGTGTAAAATGCAACAGTCCCAGATTTGTAGAAGCCAAAAAGGGTGAGATTTCAACTCACTCTAAGGTGCTAAGGTGCTAAGGTGCATGGTCGGATGACTCTAAAGATAATGGTATGGAATTTCAACTCACTCTTGTTTTTCAAAGTTGTGTTTTCTTCCAAGCTGTTTTATTCACCTTAGCTTGTAGGGTTTAGGCTTCTTCAAATAGGGGGAGATTGTTGGGTATTGTATCCACAATGTACCTGATTTGAAGAAGCCCCTGAACAAGCTAAGGTGAATTGACGATGTATTTGATGAAATCTTTCAAGGTGTGCTTGCAGTTATTCCTCGCTAAGTACACACCAATGTCAGGGTGCAGTAGGTCAATATACACGGGTATGTGCAACGTAATCCCTCGTTGTGCAGACCAGTGTGTTTGCTTACGTGTACTCTCTCTATTGGAGTGTACTTACTTTCAAGCACAGGGTTAAGAAAGATCAAGAGCAGTCAAGGAGCAAGGATGGGCCAAAGACTAGCTCACGGGTAGAAAGACGAAAATCATCCAAGTACAAATCGTCGAGAATCACTAAGTGATTCTCGCCGATTTGACGAGAAGTGATTCTCGTCGAATCGTCGAGAATCACTGGCTGATTCCTGACGATTGCAGTCGGCTGTCTCGACGCCGCCCTGAATTCTGCTAAGGCAGAATCGGCGAGAATCACAAAGTGATTCTCGCCGAATCGTCGAGAATGACCTTGCCTTCTCGCCGATTCGGCGAGAATCAATTGTGATTCCCGCCGACTCTCTCAGGCTTGCTATATCTATGTAGCTAGAATTCGGCTAAGTGGAATTCGGCGAGAATCGGAGGAGATTTTCGCCGATTCATCGAGAATCACCTACGATTCTCGCCGAATTTGACTTGGGCAAATTTCTGCTATTCTCTGGACCGGTCCAAGTTAACAGGGCTATTTCGAACCGGACTTAGGGTCTCCTTTTGGTGGGGCCCACAACGGTCATTTTGGATGACCTAATGTATAAATACATAGGTATTCTTGAGCAGCTGAGACAGACATACACGGATTCAAAAATACGAGCCGCCACCAATACCTAGATCGTGGATCTTGCTCCGCCGCCATCGCCGCTCGTACTAGAGGATAGCCGTCGCTGATCGTGGTTTCGTCCCGATCTCCCGACTGCAGAATCTCAACCAAGCACAGCGTCTCACGCGTCTAACCAGAGATCCTTTGTCTCTTGATTCGTAGATCGGGAAAACCTTTCCCGTCCGAATCGATCGAGACGATCGATTCTAGTGTGACCGTTGGAAGACCTTGCTTGCTTTGCTACGAAGGTTGAATCTCCAAAGAACAGCCGCAGCACTCCTTTGTCGCAGCCGATCCCGAGAGCCAAGTCGCCGCCCTTCTTGCCGGTGCCGGTCTCGGGGAGATTCTCTCCAAGTGAGATCTTGGGTTGTGGACTCTTCGTCGACTTCAAGAACACGTCGTCGATCGAAGAGGGACACCTTTATCTCCATAAGTAGTTTGTAATTTTTACATTCCATTTTCAATTTTGTTTTAAAGGAACGTTGGTTCCTAGTTGTAAGGGTTGGGTGCAACCCGTGGTGTAGGAGTGGTGACTCCTTCGGAAGGGTTCCTTCTGTTAGTGTGAGGATTGGATTTCAATCCTGTTGGAGAAGTGTCCGAGTCGTCCCTGGTTGGGAGATAGGTTGAAGGGGGAGAGTGGACGTACCCAAATCGTGGAACCACTATAATTTGCTTGTGTCTTTTTGTGCTGTGTGGTTTGGTTTATTTGTGCAGGTACTATTTTAATTCCGCAAAAATGTAGCAATACACATATTCCCCCCCCCCCATAGGTGAAGGTAGTTGGCACTAGGTGGACTATCAAGTGGTATCAGAGGGAGGTTGCTCATCAAAGAGGTTAACACCTCGAGTAAGTTCCTGCCACTAGTGTCAAGTAGAAGGCAGATATCTACTATGGACGGACTTAAGTACTCAGGAAAGATCCCAGTGTGCACCAGGCTAAACTTTCTTATTTAGAAGGAAAGGATTAGATTTTACATGGAAGCAGTTGACCCTCGACTCTTCATGGTCATGGAGGAGGGACCTTATATTCCCACTAAGGCCTCCACCATTGATCCTACCAAAAAGGTGCCAAAGAAGCTATCTGAAATGGACAAGGACGAGATGGTGCTGGTCAGACTTGACAAGAAGGCACAGAACATACTGATCAGCGCAGTCGATGACTCCATGATGCAGAACTTCTGCAACTACAGGACAGCCAAGGATATCTGGCACAGCTTGATTATCCTGATGGAGGGCACAGATGAAGTGAGGGATGATAGGAGATCCCTCCTGAATCAGAAATATGAGGCCTTCAGGAAGGGGCCCAAGGAAGAGATCGGAGTTACCTTCGAAAACTTCCTCAAGATTATCAATGCACTCAAGGGATATGGAAGAGTGTTCACTAACGGTGAACTTAATGATAAATTCCTTAGGTCCCTTACTAAGGAATGGGACACTAAGATCTGAGCCATCCGAGAGTTTGGCAGACTTACTGAAACAGATCCACAAATTCTGTTTGGGAAGCTCATGTCCTATGAGCTTCAACTGAACACAAGGAAAGCTGAAGAGGAAGCAGTGAAAGCCGCAGCCAAAGAAAAGACTGTGGCCCTAAAAGCCATTCACACTAGGAAGGGCAAGGGTGCGACTTCATCCCATGCGGGGAAAAAGGATGAGGAGGAAGACTCCGAGCCATGCTCCTCCGGCTCAGAGCTGTCTGAATAAGACTTCTCCCTCATCACCCGAGAATTCAAGAAGTTCCTCAAGATGAGGAATCAAAGAAAGAGAGACGGCTCCTCCTCCAGAAATCAGAAGAAGAATTATTCTTCGAATAGGTATGAATCAAAACCGAACAAACATCGTAATACTGACATCATTTGTTTTGGATGCAATAAGTCAGGACACGTCGTGGCTGACTGCCATCAAGGCAAGAGAGAGAAGGCGAAGGGAGAAGAGCATAGGACCTCTAGAGATAAGAAGAAGGAGAGGAGCTACATCGCCAAAAAGTCAAAGACACTGAGTGAGTCTGATTCCTCAAACTCCAGTGATGATGAGGAAGCCTACTTCGGGCTGGTGGGTCGCTCTGACTCAGAAGGAGAATGCCCCCCGTTCACTAGGAAGGTAAAAGCTCGTACCCCCCTCTCTGACTCTGACTATGAGTCTCCTAATGATGATCTCGAGGACAGCCCATCTGCCCAAGAAGCTGAGCTCCTCGAAAAGTATGAGCTTTTGCTCAACACCTTCGAGGAATGCCACAAGAGATTGATGTCTCAGAAAAAGGAAGTCAAATTCCTTAAGGTCGAGGGTGTCTCCCTAAGGGAAGAGATCACTAGCTTGATTTCTCTCCAACAGGAGCACCTGGACCTGATCTCTAAGCACTCAGAGTCTCTAAGTCTCCTTGACCTTAAACAGGAAGAAATCAATAAGTTGGAAGAACAACTTACGACAGAAAAGAATATTGTCCAAAGCTTCTCTATGCCAAAGACTATTCTTCCACTAGTTGATACGTTCTCTGCTCAAGCTAAGGGGGCTGGCTTGGGGCATGTGGGTGTGCCTGGTAAATCATCCAGGAGAAACAAAAAGCAGAGGAGAAATAAGGCTGCTAAGAAGGCCTCTACTGCAGAAAAGGGAAAGGCCCCACTCAACCCTGTTGTATTCAGGAAGCCTGGCTATCCATGCAATGAACAAGACTTTGAGTCAACTTTTGGCCACTTCTTCCGGCCCTTGGTTGAAAAGACCAAGAGCCGGTATGAGGGGTGGGCCTTCCCTCGCAACTTTGGCGAGAGTCTCTTCAAGGCACCTTATGAGGAAGTTCAGATGGAGGATTATGACCACTTCTCTAGCGGCCATAATCGGAAGCAGGCACCTAAGGCCAAGCCTGTTACACTGAGAAACCAGGAGGTGAAGAAATCATGCGACTGTTGTCAACATGATGCGTCCACCTCCAGGTCCGAGGCCCCGGCTTAACCTTCCGTTCCAAGGGTGAAGTTGGTGCCTAGGAGAAAGTATAACAGATTTCACTGCTGGTGCTGTGGAAAAGTTGGTCACTTTATCGTGGATTGCTGGTTTAATCCGAGGAATAACGAGACTCCTCATGTTGGCAATGCGAGGCAGACCACTCGTAGGGCTAACCATTCGAGGGGGAGCATGTTAACGAGGAATCTAGGACCCAAGTTCGATTGGGTTCCTAAGGCAAATTAATTCTGTTTTGCAGGAATGTCCAAAGGCCACCAAGACTCCTCTATGGTATTGGACAGTGGATGCTCCCGACATATGACTGGGACAAGAAGCCTGCTGCGGGAGTACTCTCCAGTCGAGAATGGACCCAAAGTCATCTTTGGGGGATCTGATCGGGGAGTCACCAGAGGTTACGGTATGATTTCCAACGGTATACTCTCTATCACTGATGTGGCTTATGTTGAAGGGTTAAATCATAACCTGATCAGTATAAGCCAGCTATGTGATAAAGGGTATGACGTTAAGTTCTGCAAGGATAAAGGCCTGATAATATCATGTGCCTCTTCGGAAACGGTATTAACTGGCATTAGGAGCAGAAATATTTTCTGTTTATATTTTCTTAGTCTAGATTCTTCTACCCCCGTATGCCTAATAGAAAAAGGCAGTGCATCTCTTTGTGAACAGTGGCACAAGAGATTGACACATATTAATTTCAAGACAATTAGTATGTTGTTTTCTAAAGATTTAGTAAGGAATGCTCCCATTATTAAGTGCATCAAAGATAGCCCCTGTCCTGCATGCCAGAAGGGCAAACAGACTCGGGCTACCTTTAAGGGCATCCCAGACAAAGACTCCTCCAGATGTCTTTATCTTCTGCACATGGATTTGTTTAGTCCAATGCAAGTTCATAGCTTAGGAGGCAAGTCTTATACGCTAGTGATTGTAGATGATCACTCTCGGTTTACTTGGGTGTTCTTTTTAAAACGCAAGTCTGATACGTTTGACATCTTCACCAGTTTTGTCAAGCAGATTCAGAACGAACTTAACTGCTCAGTGGTCAAAATCAGAAGTGACCATGGAATAGAGTTCGAGTCTGGTGCTATGACAGAGTTCTGTAAAGATCTTGGTATCTTTCATGAGTTCTCCTCTCCGCGCACTCCTCAACAAAATGGAGTTGCGGAGAGAAGGAATAGAACGCTCATTGAAGCTTGCTCGATAATGTTGAATGACGCTTCTCTCCCGGAATACTTCTGGGCCGAGGCTATCAATACGGCTTGTCATGTGCAAAACTGGGCGTTAATCAACAAGAGCCATCGTAAGACGCCTTATGAGCTACTGAAAGGCAGGAAACCAACCATGTCCTATTTAAGGATCTTTGGTTGCAGATGTTATGTACTGAATAATGGGAAGTACCCGCGTACTAAGTTTGGTGAAAAATGCTCCGAAGGCATATTCATGGGCTATAGTAGCCATAGTCGGGATTATAGAGTTTTCAACAAGAAAACCCTAGTGGTAGAGGAATCAATAAATGTTGTATTTGATGAAGGAAGTTTGCTTAATTGCAATTCTTCCAGTGGTCTTCTTGAAGATGCAGGTGCAAGACTCGAAAAGCTTCACCTGGATGAGCCCGAGAAAGATGCAACTCCAAAATACGTCAAGGTCTCCACCTCAACGCCGATCGGAGAGGATGACGGTCAGGATGGAGTAGTTCTCCCTGAGGAGGAAGGAGCCCCAGAAATTGCCAGAGCTCCTGATGCAAGACTACTAGAGCTCAGACACGTGAGGGATCATCCCAGAAATCAAATCATCGGAGATCCTCGAGACGGTGTCAGAACTCGCCGAGGTACTATTAACGAGATTCTGCATTTCAGCTTCCTGTCGTAGGTTGAGCCAAAGAAGTTCAACGAAGCGAACAAAGATGCGTCATGGATTTTGGCCATGCAAGATGAGCTGCATCAATTCGAAAGATGCAAAGTCTGGATGCTGGTTCCCAGACCTAAGACGCAAAACGTGATTGGCACCAAATGGATCTTCAGAAACAAGATGGATGAACACGGGGTCATCATCAAGAATAAGGCCAGACTAGTGGCTCAAGGATACAGATAGGAGGAGGGGATTGACTTCGACCAGACGTTTGCACCAATTGTACGGCTCGAGGCAATCCAACTGTTCCTAGCATATGCCTCTCACAAAGGATTCACAGTCTATCAGATGGACGTGAAATCGGCATTTTTGAATGGAGACTTGAAAGAGGAAGTATATGTCGCTCACCCCCAGGTTTTGTCAATCCTACTTATCCTAATCATGTATAGTTTCTTAATAAAGCTCTATATGGGTTAAAACAAGCTCCTCGAGCTTGGTATGAGACCTTGTCTAGCTTTCTTCTTGAGAATAAGTTCTCCAGAGGAAAAATAGACAAGACATTGTTTCTAAGGGAAGTCAAAGACAAGATCTTGCTGGTGCAAATCTATGTCGATGACATTATATTTGGCTCAACGAACAACAATCTTTGCAAAAAGTTTTCTAAACTTATGCAAGGAAAGTTTGAAATGAGCAGTATAGGAGAGCGAAAGTATTTCTTGAGACTTCAAGTGAAACTGTCTGAGGAGGAAATTTTCATTTCTCAGACGAAGTTCACCAATGAACTCCTCAAGAAATTCAGAATGGAGAATGACACATCAATGAGGACTCCAATGGGATCCACCATGTCTCTGGATAAGGATGAGAAAGGGAAACCTTTTGATGAAACAAAATACAAAAGCATCATTGGATCCCTGCTCTACCTTACTGCAAGTAGACCGGATATCATGTTCTCCACATGTGTCTGTGCCAGATATCATGTGAACACTAAGGAATCTCATTATGTCGCTGCAAAGCGAATTCTTAGATACCTTAAAGGTACCCCTAATCTTGGCTTATGGTACCCAAGAAACAATGATGTCGAACTAATAGGTTTTTCAGATGCTGATTTTGCAGGGAGTAGGGATGACAAGAAAAGCACTTCTGGGACGTGTCAATTCCTCGGAAGAAGGCTCATCTCATTGAACAGCAAGAAGCAGAATTGTGTTGCAACCTCCACTGCAGAGTCTGAGTACTTCTCGGCTGGCAGCTGTTGCGCACAACTCCTATGGATCAAAAACAAGTTAGCTGACTATGACCTTCAGTTCAAGGAAGTACCAATGTACTGCGATTCCTCCAGTGCAATTGCCATAGCAAACAATCCGGTATCTCACAGTAGGACGAAGCATATTAAAGTGCGATACCACTTCATTCGGGAGCACATGGAAAACAAGGACATCTCTCTCTGCTACGTCCCCACGGACAAGCAGATTGCAGATATTTTCACAAATCCCCTAAACAAGAACAAGTTCAGTCTTTTAAAAACTGAATTGGGGATGCTAAACTATGTGGAATGAAGACTACAGAAGCTCCAGGCTCTAGGGGGAGCATTTGCTAAGAACTCAAGTGTAAGCACAGGTGCAAGAACTGAGGGGGAGCATCGTGTAAAATGCAACAGTCCCAGATTTGTAGAAGCCAAAAAGGGTGAGATTTCAACTCACTCTAAGGTGCTAAGGTGCTAAGGTGCATGGTCGGATGACTCTAAAGATAATGGTATGGAATTTCAACTCACTCTTGTTTTTCAAAGTTGTGTTTTCTTCCAAGCTGTTTTATTCACCTTAGCTTGTAGGGTTTAGGCTTCTTCAAATAGGGGGAGATTGTTGGGTATTGTATCCACAATGTACCTGATTTGAAGAAGCCCCTGAACAAGCTAAGGTGAATTGACGATGTATTTGATGAAATCTTTCAAGGTGTGCTTGCAGTTATTCCTCGCTAAGTACACACCAATGTCAGGGTGCAGTAGGTCAATATACACGGGTATGTGCAACGTAATCCCTCGTTGTGCAGACCAGTGTGTTGGCTTACGTGTACTCTCTCTATTGGAGTGTACTTACTTTCAAGCACAGGGTTAAGAAAGATCAAGAGCAGTCAAGGAGCAAGGATGGGCCAAAGACTAGCTCACGGGTAGAAAGACGAAAATCATCCAAGTACAAATCGTCGAGAATCACTAAGTGATTCTCGCCGATTTGACGAGAATCACTAGTGATTCTCGTCGAATCGTCGAGAATCACTAGTGATTCTCGTCGAATCGTCGAGAATCACTGGCTGATTCCTGACGATTGCAGCCGGCTGTCTCGACGCCGCCCTGAATTCTGCTAAGGCAGAATCGGCGAGAATCACAAAGTGATTCTCGCCGAATCGTCGAGAATGACCTTGCCTTCTCGCCGATTCGGCGAGAATCAATTGTGATTCCCGCCGACTCTCTCAGGCTTGCTATATCTATGTAGCTAGAATTCGGCTAAGTGGAATTCGGCGAGAATCGGAGGAGATTTTCGCTGATTCATCGAGAATCACCTACGATTCTCGCCGAATTTGACTTGGGCAAATTTCTGCTATTCTCTGGACCGGTCCAAGTTAACAGGGCTATTTCGAACCGGACTTAGGGTCTCCTTTTGGTGGGGCCCACAACGGTCATTTTGGATGACCTAATGTATAAATACATAGGTATTCTTGAGCAGCTGAGACAGACATACACGGATTCAAAAATACGAGCCGCCACCAATACCTAGATCGTGGATCTTGCTCCGCCGCCATCGCCGCTCGTACTAGAGGATAGCCGTCGCTGATCGTGGTTTCATCCCGATCTCCCGACTGCAGAAGCTCAACCAAGCACAGCGTCTCACGCGTCTAACCAGAGATCCTTTGTCTCTTGATTCGTAGATCGGGAAAACCTTTCCCGTCCGAATCGATCGAGACGATCGATCCTAGTGTGACCGTTGGAAGACCTTGCTTGCTTTGCTACGAAGGTTGAATCTCCAAAGAACAGCCGCAGCACTCCTTTGTCGCAGCCGATCCCGAGAGCCAAGCCGCCGCCCTTCTTGTCGGTGCCGGTCTCGGGGAGATTCTCCCAGAGTGAGATCTTGGGTTGTGGACTCTTCGCCGACTTCAAGAACACGTCGTCGATCGAAGAGGGACACCTTTATCTCCATAAGTAGTTTGTAATTTTTACATTCCATTTTCAATTTTGTTGTAAAGGAACATTGGTTCCTAGTTGTAAGGGTTGGGTGCAACCCGTGGTGTAGGAGTGGTGACTCCTTCGGAAGGGTTCCTTCCGTTAGTGTGAGGATTGGATTTCAATCCTGTTGGAGAAGTGACCGAGTCGTCTCTGGTTGGGAGATAGGTCGAAGGGGGAGAGTGGACGTACCTAAATCGGGGAACCACTATAATTTGCTTGTGTCTTTCTATGCTGTGTGGTTTGGTTTATTTGTGCAGGTACTATTTTAATTCCGCAAAAACGTAGCAATACACCTATTCCCCCCTCATAGGTGAAGGTAGTTGGCACTAGGTGAACTATCATAGGGTCCCACCACCGTTCAGAGGTCCGAGAAATAACGGTCAACATGAGCATTTCTAGTCTTTCCGGCCATAGGCCTAAGACTCTCATTATGCGCTCCAACGACGCCAATAACTTAGACATTCGAATCAAACGGACATAACGTGGGTACAGATCAACTATTGCTCATTGCTAAAATTATCAGTTCAATACTACACTAACGCGGGTCATCTTCCCCTTGCCCGTTCGGATCACTGGCCTTATCAGTTGGATCATAACGGATCAACAACTTAGACTTCCGTCCACATATTCCCGCAAACCAGAGCTCACAATCCCACACAGAATGGCACTCGCAGCCATCGGAGCAGAGCACTAAGCTCACAGCTCGCATGCTAGCCATACGGTCTCCACAAGACAGGCATTGCATCATGTTGCTATCTGGGAGCTATCGCCATCGGCATCCACTATCTCTCAACGACAAGCAGCAAAACTTTTTCATATATCTTCAGACTCAGCCACAACTGGAATACTATTCCAGAAAACCCAACAGCAACCTGCAGTGCTAGAAAACTGGCCCAGCACACAAATATAGCTCACCAAGAGCTATCGCCAGCGATACTCATGCTCGCCGGACGATATCCAATAGTTATCAAAACCATGGTATTTTCTGGGTATTTTCCTGGAGAGCATCTCCAGTACTTCCTGCTACTCCCAATTCATAGGCATAACCCATTAGACCCCAAAAACGACCCGTTTATACTCGGAGTCTTCTCCGACACATAAAATAAAACATCACCAATTCAGACCAACCTATCGAGATGGGCTTTATACAGCATGCCTATTTCGTACTATGATTTACGGATCTATATGCAAAACAACCTGGTGATATCACGTATCAACCCAATGGAATTCCCATTACTTTTCCACCTTTTGGTGGGGGATTCCATGTGTATGCAAAAAGGAGGACTTACTTATCGAAGAAGGAAGATCGTTACCCTTGAAGTTCATTTCGGATACATGAATGAGATTTTTATCTGAATGGAAAGGAGCTCCTCTCTTTCCTCTTCACAAATCTTGCCTCGGTTCTTTATTCCGACCATGGGATCTTCTACTCCAAGCTTTGCAAATGATTCATCCTTCAGCCTTCTTCTTTTATTCTTTCTTCTAAGAGGAGATAAATGAAAGGAGGAGAAAGAGTGAGAGAAGAGAAATGAAACTTCTCTCTAACTCGTCTCTGCTTAAGTTGTCTCAGGATTAATCTTAGCCAGATCATTTCAACAAAAGAAATTAAAGGCCACGATTTCAGCTGACCAGTCAATTAAACTGATATCGCTGCGCGATATTGACTATCTCCTGACGACATCAGCCTTACTCACTTTGACTCGATTCAACCACCCCTCTTCAGCCACTAACCAGCCGTCTGACATGTGTATAGATGCCATGTGGAAATATCGCCTGGCGATATCCACTATCACTCGGCGATAGCAACCAGAGAGTCCTATTTTCTAGTTTTTGGGGTGTTACACCGTATGTGCGCGTTCGTATCCTCAATGTAATCCGATCCATGTGCCCTAAGGTCCTCATCCAAGAC
Source organism: Platanthera zijinensis (assembly GCA_039513925.1). Lineage (NCBI taxonomy): Eukaryota > Viridiplantae > Streptophyta > Magnoliopsida > Asparagales > Orchidaceae > Platanthera > Platanthera zijinensis. The sequence continues at coordinate 121,909,459 of CM077082.1, read as the reverse complement.
CCAAGATAGTGGCATCCGACACTTCCTTCCGTATAGGTCCTCATATGGTGCCATCCCAATGCTCGTATGGTGACTGATATTGTAGGAGAACTCTATCAGTGGCAACAGTCTCTCCCAGGGCTTCCCCGTATCCAAGATACATAGACGAAGTAAATCCACTAGGGTCTAGTTGGTCCGCTCTGTCTGGCCGTCGGTCTGTAGATGGAAATTGGTGCTAAAAGCAAGCTGAGAACCTAAGTATGCCTGCACCGCTCTCTACTCCCTAGAAGTGAACTGATCATCACGGTCTGAGGCAATTGTCCTCGGGACTACGTGGTATCTAGTGAACTTATCTACGAATAACCTCACCAAAACTATAACTGGGATGTCCTTCTTGACTGGCATAAACCGGGCCACCTTGGTCAGTCTATCAGTAATGACCACAAATAGAATCATTGCCCATAGTGGGAGCGAGGCAATCCGTGTAAAAAATCCATGGTTATATCCTCAAACTTCCACTCTGGCACTGACAATGGATGTAGAAGTCCTCCTGAATCTTGCACTCTGCCTTCACCCGCTGGTAGGTCTCGCAATGTGTCACATGAGATATGATCTCCCTCTTCATCCTGGGCCAGTACATATCCCTCCGCAAGTCCGCTGTCATCTTGGTGATCTCGGGGTGCACTGAGTACTTAGAACAATATGCCTCCCTGAGTATCTCCTCCCGGATACCCCCTCCTGCAGTTATATAAACCCGGCCACGGAAATGAATGAGCTCATCATGCAGTGTATAATCCTCTGACTTGCCCCATTCCAGGGCTCTAAATACAGGCTCCAAAGCTGCATCCTGCCTCTAATGTGTCATAATGCGCTCCCGTATGTCACATACGATGATTAAGGAGGCCAAGTACTCCCTATAGGCTGCTGGTTTGTCCTTGGAAACCATAGTAATATGCATGTCCTCCAGCATCCGTACTAGCTCCATTGCCATCACCCGGGGCTCCGGTCTAGTAGTGTCGCTCTCCTGCTCAAGATATCTGCCACGATGTTCGCCTTCCTTGGGTGATAGTGCATCGTATAGTCGTAATTGCATTGGAACTCAAGCCATATCCTTTGGCGCAGATTTAGATCCTTCTATATATCAATATATTTGAGGTTCTTGTGATCTGAGAAGATCTCACAATGAAACTCACACAAGTAATGCCTCCATATCTTCAAAGCAAATACCACCGCCCCGAACTACAAATCATGCACTGGATAGTTCTGCTCGTGCTTCTTCAGTTGCCTCGAAGCATATGTGATAACATGCCCATGCTGCATCAGAACTGAACTCATCCCCTGGTACGATGCGTAAGTGTAGATGTGGAATCCTTCTTTTCTAGATGGAAGTGCAAGAATGGGGAAATAGGTGAGTATGTCCTTCAACTCCTGAAAAGTTGCGTCGCACTTATTGGTCCACACAAAAGGTTCATCCTTCTTCGTCAAGGACATGAGGGGGTGGTATCCTCGAGAACCCCTCCACAAACGTAAAATCCAGCTAATCCCAAGAAACTGCGAATATATAAGGCCTACATTAGTCGTGACCACTCTCTAACTGTCTGCACCTTGGCTGGGTCCATAGCCAACCCAGCTCCACTGTTGGTATGCCCTAGAAATGCCACCTCTTGTAGCAAGAACTAGCACTTGGAGAACTTTGCATACATCTGATGCTCTCTCAGCTTGCTCAATACCAAAGCCAGATGATGGGTATGCTCCTCCTTCATTTGGGAGTAGATCAATATATCGTCGATGAAGACTATAACAAATATATTCAAGTAAGGTTCAAACACATGGTTTGTCAAACTTATGAATATGGAAGGTGCATTCGTGAGCCTGAAGAGTATCACCGTAAAATCGTATAGTCCATACTAAGAGCTGAAGACCGTATTCGGTATATCCTCCTCCTGAATCCATAGCTGGTATTATCCTGAAATGAAATCAAGTTTGGAGAACCAAAAGGCTCCCTGTAGCTTGTAACACCCCAAAACTCAAAAGAGGGATGGGTGACGTTTTAAGCCAATTCTGGGACTTGGAGCAGGTGTCACGGGCATGTCACGGGCGTGACACGGGTGTGTCACGGGTGTGTTCGGCCACGGGTCAGGTGGTCGACGTTTTGACGATCGACGATCGTCGAGTTGAGACACACGGCCTGGGACACGGGAGTGTCCCAGGGTGTGTCACGCTAGGGAGTTTCCTGAGTCATGTAAACGGGCCATGACACGGGCACAGACACGGGCGTGTCACTTATGACATGGGCGTGTTGGGTGCCGTGCCGCAGGTCGTGTCCTTCTCGGGAAAAGAGTGTTGGTAGTTGCACACGGGGCGTGACATTGGGTCATGACACGGCCGTGTCGCATGCTAAATAGGCGTGTTGGAGGCCGTGTCGAATGTCGTGTGCTGGTTATCGTGTCGGTCGAGACGGCGAATGGGCGACACGGCCCTGGACACGGGCGTGTCGCAGGCCGTGTTCGGCCCAGATTTTGTATTTTTGGCCCCGATCATGGCCGTTCGTTTTCTCTTGATGGGATCTGACGGTGGGGAGTTGGTGCTCGCGGTTTAAACCTGGAAATAGGGTTTAGAAGCCCTCATTTCACTTGGGATCATCTCTCTCTAAGTTCTAGAGAGAAGGGAGAGCAAGGAGGAGGAAGAAGGCCAAGATCCGGTCACCGGCGGAGCTTCAGAGCACCAAATCACGAGCCGTCTTCGGATCCGTGGAGGCAAGGTGATTGCGGTGCTTTTCATCCGGGTGGATTTCCATGGCGCCGAGGAAAAATGCAAGGGTAACGATTCTCATCCTAGGGCATGTGAAGCCCTCTTTTCCTTTGCATAGGAAGCCCTCTCTCGCGAGTGAGCGAAGAGTTGAGGCGTTCCTTGGGGTAGATATGTAAAGTCCCCCTTGTGTAGAGTTCGTATGCGTAAACGGGCATAGGCATTGTGTGTGAAGCCTATCTGGACAAGTTGGTCTGGATCGGTGATGTTGCATGGCATTTGAACTAGGGAAGTCTCCGGGTGTTTATGCGTTTTCAGGTTTTCTACGTGGTAGATTGCAATTGGGAGCCTTAGAGATTAACTCTAAGGTGCACCCGAAAAACTGGGTAAAAGCATGCTTTGCCAACATGGTGGCCGGGGAGCCAACGTGAACATAACCGGGTTATCTGATTATTGTGGTGGAAACGGGACTCAATGAGTCTTGACCTGCGCATATGGCTTAAATTACCGTTGTGGTGTGAGCACGGGTCATGAGGAACCGTACCCGATCTATGTCATTCGGTGGAACCGTTGGCCTTGATGAGGGTCTTCGGTGGTCTATGGCTTAAATTGTCGTGACCAAGGCCAGGAAGGCAAAATGCTCATATGGTTGGCTGTCCAAGGGGCGGTTGTGGAACTTGAACGTCTATGGCTTGAATTGACGTGACGTTGGCCGGTCCGCTGTGAATGTGCCCTGAGTGCACGGGGCATGCGGCCGTACGAGCTTGCGCCTGTGATGAAGTGTGTTTATACTACTTTGATGCTTATACTAATAAAGTGCAGGGAAAGAGCATCGCCATCCCAATTTTGGGGGCGGGATCGTTATAATTTGGTCAGCATAGCTGACCGTTATTTTGTTTACTACTGGGCGATGGATTGTTGCTTGTAGGTGTTGCGGAGCCGAGCGGGAAATAGCGGGCTGAAGCCCATGGTGCTGTTCCGGCCCTCGAAGGCCTAACTTTATATGTTTTCAATTTATCTCATGTATGGCCGGCCTGCGTGCCGAGGTTTGAAAGACATGTTTTATTAAGCAAACATTGTAAGGCCTTAAGGCCAGTTGTTGTTTTGTGTATTCAACATTCCTATGTTTTTGTTCAGTAGACATTCATGTTAGCAAGGTTCTTAACTATGCAACTTAATAATTGCTTCTGCTAGGTGCTGTGTATGACGTTGTGATTGGTTGAATGGTTTCAACGCGTAACCAACCGGTCTGTCCGTAGTAGTTTGCGTCGGGCCCCAGCCGGACCTACTGCTATATGCAATGTGACGGATAGGGGTGTTACAAATTGTTATCAGACTACCGGTTTCGATCAAGCTTAAATGAATTCGTGGACGAATTCACTTTAAGGCGTGGTGAGCACATGTGTGTGCGTCATCGTTATAACATGAAAAGAACCTATGAATGTCCACTTTGGAATGAAAATACACTTGTTTGTGGAACCTGCGTGTTCCTATAATTGTTGTTTGCAATATTGTTGGGTCGCTTATCGGTGTTTTGCACGATTATAGGTGACCAGAAGTGGTGCTGGACCGTCAGAACGGCCAGGTTCTGAGGCAAGCAGCACACAAAGCAATGCGCCTGCAACACCTCCGTCTGCCGAGATCATCAGAATGGTGGCAGAAGCTGTCTTTGCTATGATCAACGCGCAACCTGCAAGGCAGGTGCAATAGCCTGCTCCTGCGGTGGAGCAAGTGCCGCTTCAAGAGGCAGAGCCTAGAAGGGTGGAACAGGTGGCGGTGGAGCCAGAGTTGCCTCAGAAAGCAACTGAGAGACAGCTTAAGCATGTGATGGGCTTCCACCCACCAGTGTTCTCGGGAACTGGAACCCCGACTCAGGCAGAGGATTGGCTATCGAGAGTCAATAGAGTGTTGACAGCAACAGAGACTGAAGAGTTGTAGAAGACCACGATTACAACGTTCTTGTTGGACGGGGACGCGGGGTTATGGTGGGAAGGGCTGGAGCTACACAACCTGAGGGGAAGACATTTGGCGGATGTCTCTATGGGGGAATTCTCGAGGCTGTTCATGGCTCGATACCTCCCCTCAGCGCAGAGGATCGCGCTGGAAAATGAATTTCAAAATTTGGTGCAAGGAGACAACACCGTGGACGAGTACCTCCACGATTTCACTCATTTGGGAAGATACGCTAGCGATACCTTTGCAGATGAGGAGCGCAAGACGAACCGCTTCTATGAAGGGTTAAGATATGAGCTGAGGTTGTTACTGTCGGGGCCTATGGCGCAGGGTTTCTTAACCTTGGTCAACACGGCCCGGTCCTTGGAAAATGACATGAAGAACGTGCAAGCGAAGAAGGAATCCGGTGGCAAGAAATCGGAGTTCAAAGCGCCGACTACGTCAAAGTCGGGTTATCGCAAGTTCTACAAGAAGGCTAGGACTTCGGGTCCAGCCCCTTCTTCAGGTGCCTCGTGGACGACTACCAACCAAACCCCGGGCGCTTGTTTTACTTGCGGAAAGACGGGGCACTTTGCCCGCGATTGCTGGAGCGGACGTCCAAAGTCCGAGAGAAAACAAGGAGCCACTTATGAAGAAAAGGGGAAAGCGGCGGAGTCAACCGCGTCCCATTATGCTCTGACATAACCTAGAGTCTACAACTTGGGCCAGCAAGAGGTGATCAAGCAGGCCGATGTGGTGACAGTTACGGTTTAATTTATAGCAAGTTAGCTTTAAATACTGTTACCTAGTGCTTGTTAGCTTATATTGGTTATGTAGGCTTTGTTCTTATTGGCGATAGTCCGACACGAGCACTATTCGATACGGGAGCTTCACACTCCTTTGTGTCTGAAAGCTTTGTATCACGCATCGGAGTCCCTTCTTCGATGGCGAAGGACAAATTGGATGTGCTGCTACCGAATGGTTGTTCGATGCGTGCGGACAGAGTGTGCGCCGTAAAAGTTCTTATTGGAAACCAAGAGTTCGGCTTGCTAGCGTCATTGCTGCCGCTAGTAGAGTTCGACGTTATCTTTGGGATGGATTGGCTTTCGGAGCAGAAGGCCTATATTGATTGCAATAGTAAGGAGGTCAAGCTGGGTGTTGGACGGGAGACAACATTCACGGGACTGAAGGGGTCAAGCAGGACGCTGATGTCTGCTCTTCAGGTGGTAAAGGCAAATCGTGCTGGCGCAGAGCTATTCTTCGCGATAGTTGGGGCTGTAGAGCCAAAGTCCGCTTTGGATAGTATCCCCGTGGATTGTGAATACCCCGATTTGTTCCCGGATAGTCTTCCCGGAGCCCCACCACAGCGTGAGATCGACTTCACAATCTAGCTCGTGCCAGGTGCCAAACCTGTGTCATGTTCTCCTTATAGGTTGGCGCCTAAGGAGATGGCAGAACTGAAGGTTCAACTGGAAGAGTTGTTGGAGCAAGGGTATGTGCGTCCAAGCTCATCGCCTTGGAGCACACCGGTCCTCTTTGTTAAGAAGAAGGACGGGAGTCTGCTGCTGTGTATCGACTATAGGGAGTTGAACAAGCTAACAGAGAATAATAAATACCCGATCCCAAGGATCGATGATCTCTTCGATCAGTTAGTCGGATCGTCGGTGTATTCGAAGTTGGATCTGAAGTCTGGGTATTATGAGCTGAGGATAAGGGAGTGTGATATCCCGAAGACGGCGTTCAGTACATGGTATGGGCATTTCGAGTTCACGGTCATGCCGTTTGGACTGACGAATGCGCCATCGGTGTTTATGGATTTGATGAACCGAACATTTCGAGATTTTCTGGACCGCTTTGAAATCGTCTTTATTGACGACATACTAGTGTACTCGCAGTACGAGGAAGACCACTTCAAGCACTTGCATCTGGTGTTATAGACACTGAGGAGGAACGAGCTCTATGCAAAATTCTCCAAATACGAGTTATGGCTACCCTCAGTAGCATTCCTTGGTCACATTGTCAGTGGGGAAGGTATAGCAGTGGATCCGGCGAAGAATGTTGCAATACGGGAGTGGCCCGTGTTGTCTTCGGTAACGGAAGTCCAGAGTTTTCTTGGGCTTGCCGGCTATTACAGGAGCTTCGTGGAGAACTTCTCGCGGATAGCGTTACCTCTCACAAAGTTGACAAGGAAGGATCAGAAGTTCTTGTGGATGCAGGAGTGCGTGCAAGCGTTTGAGGAGCTGAAGGGATGGTTGACCACGGCGCCGGTGTTAAGTTCTCCGAGTGGGACCGAGGGCTTCGAAATTTATAGTGATGCCTCAGGTAGTTTTTTGGGCTGCGTGTTTCTACAACATGGGAGCATAATAGCGTATGGATCGCGTCAGCTGAAAGTGCACGAAAGGAATTATCCGATCCACGACTTGGAGTTGGTGGCCGTGAAATTTGCGCTTAAGCTGTAGATACACTACTTGTACGGCGTAAAGGTCGATATCTATACCGACCACAAGAGCCTGAAATACCTGTTTGATCAGAAGGATCTCAACATGAGGCAGCGTAGATGGATGGAGTTCCTGGGGGACTACACATTCAAGATTCATTATGTACCTGGGAAGGGAAATGAAGTTGCGGATGCGTTGAGTCGCAGGGCTCCCGCCCAAGCCAACTGGTTGTCTGTTCATGATGAGAGGCTAGTACGGGAATTGGAGGCTTTGGAGATCAGTTTTGTGGACAAGCAGTCTAGCGCCAAAGCATTGTTTAATTGGACGGATGTTTAGTATGACCTGGCTGATCGCGTATGGTAGGCGTTGGAGTTGGATACTGGCATGAAGGAGCTTATGGATGCAGCTTTGGATGGGTCAAATTCCCATTTTACGGTTATGGATGGGCTCCTAAGGAAGGACCATCGTTTGTGCGTCCCAAGCGGGGGAAATATACGGGTGGATTTGATGTACGAGGCCCATAATACCAAGTACTCAATCCACCCAGGGAGCACGAAGATGTACCAAGACCTGAAGAAGCTGTTTTGGTGGCCAGGACTCAAGAAGGATGTGGCCCTGTTTGTGGCTAAGTGTCAAACCTGCGCCTTGGTAAAGGCAGAGTGTCAAAAGCCTGGAGGATTATTGAAATCCTTGCCTATTCCAGAGTGGAAGTTCGACGACATATCGATGGACTTTGTGCATGGTTTGCCAAGGTCACAAGAGGGGGACTGATGCCATCTGGGTGATCGTAGACCGGTTAACAAAGGTGTCGCACTTTATTACACATAGGAAGGATGACTCAGTGGAAAAACTGGCAAAGCTATATGTGGATAATATAGTCAGATTACACGGTGTGCCGCGCAGCATCGTGAGTGATCGGGATGGGCGTTTTATGTCCAACGATTGGAGGTTGGTGTAATAGATGTTTGGGACTAAATTGAAGTTCAGCACAGCCTTTTATCCGTAAATGGATGGGCAAACCGAGAGAGTCAACAGAACGTTGGAAGACATGCCCTGCATGTGTGTTCTAGACTTCGAGAAGCATTGGGAAGACCACCTGTATTTGGTGGAGTTTGCGTACAACAACAGCTACCAGGCGAGTATTCAGATGGCGCCCTTCGAGGCCCTATATGGTAGGAAGTGTTGCAAGTCGTTATCGTGGTTGGAAACGGGTGAGGCAAGGTTGTACAAGAAGCAGGAGGTGGAGAGTGCTACTTATTTGGTGCAGATCATTCGAGAGCATTTGCTGATCGCTCAGGACAGGCAAGCTATGTACTACAATGCCAAACACTAGAATGTGGAGTTCGGGGTCGGCGATTGGGTGTACTTGAAGATAAAGTCGTTCAAGGGTGTTTCGCGGGTGAGATGCTTGAATAAGCTGAGCCCAAGATTCCTTGGACCCTTTGAGATTCTAGAGCGGGTCGGCGAAGCGGCTTATCGTTTGAAGATATCGGTGGAGTTGACTGGACTACACGATGTATTCCACGTGTCTGTGTTGCAGAAGGTGGTGCAAGAACCTTTGCAGGTGATCGCAGTGGATCTAGTTCTGGTGGACGAAGGGTTGACGACTAAGGTCAAGCCCGTTCGTATTGTAGACTTTGAAACTAAGCGACTCCGTAATAAGGAGATCCGGATGGTCAAGGTCCAGTGGGATAATTGCGGTCGGGAGGAGCTCTCTTGGGAGCGAGAGCAAACTATGCTAGAGGAGTACCCGGAGTTATTCCGCTAAGGTACTGCTTAAAGTTGTTCCGTTTTCTTTCCTTTAGTAATTTCGTGGGCGAAATTCTTTTAAGAGGGGGTGAGTTGTAACACCCCGAAACTCAAAAGAGGGATGGGTGATGTTTTAAGCCAAGTCTGGGACTTGGAGCAGGTGTCATGGGCGTTACACGGGCGTGTCACGGGCGTGTTCGGCCACAGGTCATGTGGTTGACGTTTTGATGATCGGCGATTGTCGAGTTGCGGCAGACGGCCTGGGACACGGGCGTGTCCCAGGGCATGTCACGCTAGGGAGTTTCCTGAGTCATGTACATGGGCGATGACACGGGCACAGACACGGGCGTGTAACTTATGACACGGGCGTGTCGGGTGCCGTGTCGCAGGCCGTGTCCTTCTCGGGAAAAGAGTGTTGGTAGTTGAACACGGGGCGTGATACGGGGCATAATACAGGTCGTGACACGATCGTGTCGCATGCGACACGGGCGTGTCGGAGGCCTTGTCAAATGCCATGTGCTGGTTATCGTGTCGGTCGAGACGGCGAATGGGCGACACGGCCCTGGACAAGGGCGTGTCGCAGGCCGTGTTCGGCCCAGATTTTGTATTTTTGGTCCCGATCGTGGCCGTTCGTTTTCTCTTGATGGGATCTGACGGTGGGGAGTTCGTGCTGGCGGTTTAAACCCAGAAATAGGGTTTAGAAGCTCTCATTTCACTTGGGTTCATTTCTCTCTAAGTTCTAGAGAGAAGGGAGAGCAAGGAGGAAGAAGAAGGCCAAGATCCGGTCACCGGCGGAGCTTCGGAGCTCCAAATCGCGAGCCGTCTTCGGATCTGCGGAGGCAAGGAGATTGCGGTGCTTTTCAATCGGGTGGATTTCCATGGCACCGAGGAAAAAAACAAGGGTAACGATTCTCATCCTAGGGCATGTGAAGCCCTTTTTTCCTTTGCATAGGAAGCCCTCTCTCGCGAGTGAGCGAAGAGTTGAGGCATTCCTTGGGGTAGATATGTAAAGTCCCCCTTGTGTAGAGTCCATATGCGTAAACGGGCATAGGCATTGTGTGTGAAGCCTATCTGGACAAGTTGGTCTAGATCGGTGATGTTGCATTGCATTTGAATCGAGGAAGACTCCGGGTGTTTGGGCGTTTTCGGGTTTTCTACGTGGTAGATTGCAACAGGGAGCCTTAGAGATTAACTCCAAGGTGCACCCGAAAAACTGGGCAAAAGCGTGCTTTGCCAACATGGTGGCCGGGGAGCCAACGTGAACATAACCAAGTTATGTGATTATTGTGGTGGAAACGGGACTCGGTGAGTCTTGACCCGCGCATATGGCTTAAATTGCCGTTGTAGTGTCATCACGGGTCAGGAGAAACCGTACCCAATCTATGTCGTTCGGTGGAACCGTTGGCATGGATGAGGGTCTTCGGCGGTCTATGGCTTAAATTGTCGTGACCAAGGACAGGAAGACAAAATGCTCATATGGTTGGCCGTCCAAGGGGCGGTGGTGGAACGGGAATGTCTATGGCTTGAATTGACGTGACATTGGCCGGTCCGCCGTGAATGTGCCCTGAGTGTACGGGGCATGCGGCCGTACGAGCCTATGCCTGTGATGAAGTGTGTTTATACTACTTTGATGCTTATACTAATAAAGTGCAGGGAAAGAGCATCGCCGCCCCGTTTTTGGGGGCGGGATCGTTATAATTTGGTAAGCATAGCTGACCGTTATTTTGTTTACCACCGGGCGGTGGATTGTGTCTTGCAGGTGCTGTGGAGCCGAGCGGGAAATAGTGGGTTGAAGCCCATGATGCTGTGCCGGCCCTCGAAGGCCTAACTTTTTTATGTTTTCCATTTATCTCATGTATGGCCGGCCTGCGTGCCGAGGTTTGAAAGACATGTTTTATTAAGCAAACATTGTAAGAACTTAAGGCGAGTTGTTTTGTGTATTCAACATTCCTATGTTTTGGTTTAGTGGGCATTCATGTTAGCAAGGTTCTTAACTGTGCAACTTAATAATTGCTTCCGCTAGGTGCTGTGTAGGACATTGTGATTGGTTGAATGGTTTCAATGCGTAACCAACCAGTCTATCCGTAGTATATGGCGTCGGGCCCCGACCGGACCTACTGCTATATGCCATGTGACGGATAGGGGTGTTACATTGCTGGTCAAAAAGCTCGTCAATCCGGGGCAGTGGATACATGTTCTGCACTATCAACCAGTTCAGCTCCCGGTAGTCGATGCATAGTCATAAAGATCCATCCTTCTTATTGATGAATAACACCGGCGCTCCCAATGGTGATGAGCTCGGCTGGACAAAGCCTAACTCTACAAACTCCTGCAATTGGGTCATGAACTCTGCCAGCTCCTTGAGGGCCATCCTATAAGGTGCCCTATACACGAGCCACGCTCCCGATACCAACTAAATCCGGAAGTCCATATCATTAGCCGGTGGAAATCCGGGTAATTTCTCCAGGAATACGTCAGAGAAATCCCGAACCACCGGGATATCAGCGATGGAGGCTTCTGCTTCCGCCATCTCGAAGAAGATCAGGTACACCTTATCCCCCTGCACATAGGCCTTGACAGCCTGTACAAATGATAATAGAATGTGGGAGAAAGCCCTAATACCTTTGATGATGACATCTGAGTCTCCATGTTGCAAAGTGATCCTCCTCGTCGGGCAATCGATCTCGGCATGGTTCCAGTGCAACCACATCATGCCCAAGATCAAGTCGAAGTCCGACATCCTCAAGATCATTGTCGGCTCCTCGATTACATTTCCTCCAATATTTGTCTCCATGTTGCACTTGGCAGAGGATAAGAGCTCTGATCCAGCTGGTAGACATACCCTCCTAGTAACATCGGTGAATCGGGCCACGCCTTCTAGTCCCTCCAAGAAGGCTTATGATATGAACAAGTATAAAGCACCTGTATCAAATAAGGTATGAGCGGGCTTGCCGCTAATAAAGACTATACCTGAGGTTTTGTTTGAGTTAAGTCGTGGTTGTTATTCCATGAGGTTGTAAGTACTATAATTAAAATTTCAATTTATAATAAAACTAAAGTACCTATGATGACCACCTTGGGGTTCTTCAGCTCGGCAAGATCCAATGTAGATATCTGCTCTTGCCTTCGGCTTCCGCTATAAGTTCCTCAGCCTCGACATCGTCTTCGGCCTCTGCCCTACTAAGCTGGAGGGGTTGTTGGAGGTGGAGGAGGAGGAGGAGGAATTGGACAAAATGGCTGAGGGAATTAAGATCTATAATGCCCGGCTGGTGGCACCAAATACAAATCACTTGTCAGTGACCACAATAATCCTACCTCGTCGGGCAATATATCTGTAGTGGGTGATGATCTACTACTGCAGGAGGCCTCTACTCCTGCCTAAAATTTGGATGATAATGTCCTCCACCCCTCATGTAGCTCATCACTCTGCCTCGTTGTGAGCCCCTGCTGCTCTCCCCGTAGGGTGGCCCATCAAGCAGCCTCTTCCCCCTACTTTGTACCATCAACTGATCCTCCTCTAACTTCATTCCATCTCTATAATCTGCGCGGATGTGCCATGTGATATGAATAGTAGCGACTGTCTCAAAGAGTCCATAAGTCCCTGGTAGAACCTCTTTACATACGTCCTATCATCCAGACCGTGTATCCCGGTGAACCATGCCAAATGGGAAAACTCCCTCTGGTACTCTATCACTGATCTGGTCCCCTGCCTGAGGTTCAAGAACCTATCCTCCAACTCGTCTCAGCCCGTAGTGGGCACGAAGTGCTCCAAGAAAACCTTGCTGAACTCATCCCATGTAATGTTTGACAGCTCCCTATCTGCATAGGTGGAATCCAACAATGACTTACACCATCTCTTCGCATTAACATCCAATGCATAAGTCATCAAATCAACTTCCTTTTTTACGGGGCAGCTGATGCCCGCAAGCATCTCCTGTATGGCCTCAAGCAATTCTTCGGTCTTCACTGCATTTTTTGTCCCATGGCACATCAGAGGGGACATTCTCCTGAAAGCACTCAGCCAGATCGATCTGGGGTTTGGCTGCGGGGCTGGGACCTATTGAGTTCTGAAGGCCTCAAGAATGGTCGTCAGAGTGTGCCCCGACTCCGTCTGCTAAAAAGGAGCGGCAGTTGGAGGGGGAGGAACAACATCATGTGGTACATTGACCTAAGGGGTCTACACAAAAGTAAGGTTTATATTTGGATTGGCCTAACTCATTGCTTTAATGGACTATTTTCTATGACCTATTATACATGGGCAAACCATTTCTTTTGCTACATAGTTTGTCCGCAAACTAATGCTCGAGCGGGGTGACCCTGTATTGTGGACCTCTTTATCATATGATTGTTCGTTTAAGTGATACTTGTTTGTAAGAGCCCTCCCCCTTGCCAAGGAGTTACCCGAGTCTTATGCCCAGAACCGACGCCTTACGGTAACACTAGCACACGGGCTAGTCGACACTGCATGATGCCAATCCTGTCAGCAATTACGATCATTAACCTTTCGGCCAATTTGAGAATAGAAGTAATACAAGAAGTAAATGAAAACTAGCAAGTCCACATCACAAATAAAACATTATATATATACATATATATATAATGAAAGATGCAGTCCACAATGAGTAAAATAGAGAGTAAGGGCTTATGCCTGGTTCATGCCAAAATATAAATACAAATCTCTCTCTCTCACAAAACAACACTAAGCGGAAGCAAAACTTACACAAGCACACTCATAATCACCTAACACTGATTTTTATTAGTAATACGTGGTATCTGTTCCTCAAGTATTGCAACCTCGTCTTGCTGGTCGTGATGGTGCTCCAGCTCCTCGAGCTTTTACGGTCACAACCGATTGTTAGTCTTAAAGACTAAGCCATTTTGTCCTCACCTCACCCCCGCGACTCCTAAGTTTCGAGCGGGAGGATGAAAGCGTAGGACAACAGAGCAGTACAAAAGTAGTAGGTGATAGTGAGTCTACTCTAACATGATACTAAACTATCTAGCAGTTCTATATAGTACAAGTAAGGTAAGTAAAGAATAGTAATACTAGAGAGAAGTGCTGAAAGGTAAAGTAAAGTAAAGTAATATACTGAGCCGAAATGAAACAACTACAGATATTCTACCATCACAGGAGTGCCTTAACTTATATTACTGTTCATACAAACTTATAAGTTAGGGTTTCAGGAATTATAACTTATCATATAAAAGAGCCCATACTAATTTATATGATAAGGATCTGTAGTATGTATGTCCTAGTAAGCATATGTATGGTATGATCTGATATGCATGCTATGTTTTATACAGTGCAACTCACCCACACGACTATGTGATCACAGACCTTTAGTTCCCTATTTTTGGAGTTAGCTGAACTCTCTGGTACTACCATTGTGGCTACGACAGTATTGGAGCGGGCGTCTCCACTCCTTGGAGTGTATGCACATTATTAGGCCTAGACCTCCCGTACGCCTCTATACATGCCCTAGGTGTACTCTAGAGTCTCTGGGTACTAATTGTTGGTTACCTACCAGTCCTTTTGGTCGAGTGTGCATTTTCGGGGATCGTCCTCCAGACCGCAGTGTAAAACAACCCACTGGCTCCTCAAACCCTCACACCTCACTAGAGTCATCGTACTGCCATCGGTGTGATGATTGGCCTAGTACCACATGATCCGCCACTAGTTTGTTTTTATGCTCATGCCAGTTATTTAAACCTTAGGCTCTAGCTCGCAGGACTAAGCTATCCTAAAATAAATCTCCCGAGCCTCCAGCTCACAGGACTAACCCGTCCTAAAATAAATCTCCCAAGCCTCCAGCTTGCAGTACTAACCCGTCCTGGTATAAAACACCCGAGCATCCAGCTCCCAGGACTTACCTGTCATGTATCCCTTCAACCCTACACATGTGAGATTGCTATATTGTTTCCTTAACCTATTAGACTACTCTTTTCTAATCATTGTTATACTTCGCAGTTTAGGATTAGTCCTTAAATTCCCGAGGTCAACCCGGTGAAGGGCTCACAACGGTACTAGGGAATATGGTGGGTTAAAGCCCAAATCCCCCTTTATAGTACACTTACTATTATTATTGTTTACCTGTTATTCATACCCCAATCTCGTTGTTGCTCCTGAGTAAACCTAATGACTTAATGTTACTTATTAGGGAAACGATGATCCCGTGTCGGACCTCGCTCTAGCTATACTCTTTGGTGACTTGCACTCTAACACTCGCCATTAATAAGTGACACACTAGTGATTCCAACCAAGTTTCCAACTTTCCAACACATTGTTAGGTCAACTATATCCCTTTACCATGGATGCCCTAAAGCAACATGTCACTTTTACTAAACGCAGCCCATGACTTGATTCTAACCCATATGAGATGACTTCCAATTCCATGGGCCAAAGGCCTCCAAATATTTTCCATGGGTTTATCATGTGATTATTATAGGTAATTCATAATTCCATAGTTTTCTTAATCATTTTGGACCATAATTAAAATTATTTTATAAAGTGTCCTAGGTCACAATGAACGTGAACTAATCTAACCAGTTGTACTTTATGTATAAATATATTATCTGAAGTTCATCTAGGTTACAAATATCTGTTCACCAAATATCCTAATTTTCCAACTTGATTTGACTCTTCTTTTATATTTATAATTAAAATTACCATATCTTCCTTTTTCAATGAAGTACTAAAAATAATCATGTAAAACTTTAGGGAAGATTTCTACTCACTAATATTGACAGGATAATGCTTAAAACAAATTGGCATACTTTTATCTAGTGATTTGACCTAGAATCTGAGGTAGGATCCTTTGGATCTGAGGTAGGGTTGTCCTCCCAGCCTGAGTTGTAGGGCCGATTGGCCTGAGGTAGGTGATTGACTAATCACTGAGTGGTAGGGCTTAGTGCCTGAGTTGTAATTCTTGGAGGAGACTGAGTTGTCCTGTGGGATCGTGTTGTAAGCTCTTAGGAGCCGAGTATTGGAGAAGATCCTTGTCTAAACTACTATTAGAAAGGCGGGAGCAACGGTGGACGTACCCATAATTTGGGGAACCACTATAAATATTTATGTTATCTGTGATTGTTCTTGAAAGCCTAACTAACCAAATCACATAGCACGGTTTATTTAGAAAAAGGTCTTAAGAAATCTAAAGAGACAAAAAAACCTATTCACCCCCCCCCCCACTCTAGGTGTTTAGCTGACCTTGAAACAAAAAATACTTTCAAGTGGTATCAGAGGGAGGTTACTCAAGAAAGGCTTAACCGTCTAAGTAGACCTCCAAGAAAGCTACAGTTTATCCTTATGGGTTCAGGAGTGAACTATAAGGAGTCGGGTTCCATGAAGCTTCCAATCTATATAAAGGAAGGGTTTGACATCTGGAAAGAGAGGGTCGGGCTATTTCTGGAAGCACCTGACCCTAGGATTTTTATCACAGTCAAAGAGGGACCTTTCACCCCTATGAAGGTCTCAGTTCTGGATGTAAATGTCCAGACACCTAAGACCTATTCTAAAATGACAAAGGATGAAGTCATTCTAGCTACAATGGACAAGAGGGCACATAACAAAATTGTGAGTGTCATAGATGACTCTACCTTCCAGAATCTGGTGCACTACAAGACCTCTAAGGAGATGTGGGACACTATGGTGTTCTATATAGAGGGAACTGAGGAAGTAAAAGATGACAAAAATTCCATGCTCAACTAAGAGTATGAGGCTTTCAGGCAGAGCAAGACCGGCAGCATAGCTGAGTGCTATGAGATATTTTTCAGGATTGTCAATGAGCTGAGGACCTATGGCAGGGTCTTCAGCACCTATGAGCTGAATGACAAGTTTCTCAGTTCTCTAACTAGAGACTGGGATACAAGATCTGTGTCATCAGAGAGGTGGCCAAGCTTGCTAACACTCCACCACCAACCTTGTTTGGGAAGCTATTATCTTATGAGATACAACTGACTGCCAGGAAGGAGGAGAAGAAAGTCAGTAAGTCTCGGGCTAAGGAAAAGAGTGTGGCATTCAAATCTGAAGCCATAAGAAGGAGTAGAAGGAAGTCTCCTTCTCCACCATGGAGGGATGCTGAATCTGACTCTGAAAGTTCATAGACAAGCACATCAGACTGCCACATGTCTAATGAGGATTTTGCTTGCTTCTCCAGGCAGTTTCAACAGTTGATAAAAAATAAATAGTGGAGGAGCAGGAATTCCACCTCCACTCATCACAGGAAGAAATACTCCAGGGAGGACATGTATGGTTCTAAACCAAGTAAACAGTTTTCTTATAAAGTAGTTTGTTATTATTACAGCAAGCCAGAGCATATAATAGCTGACTTCCCTATCAAGAGAAAGGAAGATGGTGAGAAGAAGTGTAACACCTCTACCCGTCAAGAAGAATATAATAGAGGGTCCGGCCGGGGCCCCACACCATATTCCACAAACAGGCGGAGACGCTACTAAATAATATCATAACCAACGCATCCTAACACAGAGCATTCTAGCGGAAGCTTCACGGTTGAATTAATGAACTCAAGATAAACAACATTGTCCACTAACATAGGAATGTATATATATATATCAAAAGAGTCTGGCCTTAAGGCCTTACAACAGTTTCTCTTAACAAGAGTGTGGTTTACATACATCGGCACGCAGGCCGGCCACACATGAACAAAAGAAACAAAACAATGCCTTCGAGGGCAGCAACGCAGCTTTGGGCTTCAGCCCGCTAAGTCCCGCTCGGACCAGCTCCTCCAGCACCTGTAAGAACCAATCCACCAAACGGTGGCAAAACAGGGCAACGGTCAGCATTCAGCTGACCAATTATAACGACCCTGCCCCTGGCACGGGGCAGCGGAATTCCATCCCTGCAAAGCATTCATCCAACATGATATATATAGCCATTCAAGCAAGACGTGCACGCCCGCACCGTCACATATCACAAACGTCGGCTCGACGGGCCGACGCTCCGTGCACTCAGGGCACATTCACACCGTTCAGAGGTCCCAGACATAACGGCGCACTATGAGCATTCTAGTCTGATCGGCTCACCGGCCGTCGACTCTCGCTATGTGATCCTAACAGGGTCTTAAGCACCCAAGGTTAGACAACCATAACGCGGGTACAGATCCACCTTTCCCGTTGCTCACATCGTCAGACTCACGCCTGGACTGACGCGGGTACAGTTTCACCTTGCCCGTTCCACCATTTCCTAGTTGCAGCCTCACAGCTCAACTTTCCACCAGTAGCACTCACGGCCACAAGAGAGTCCAACCCTCATAATTTCCTGGACTTCCTCCAGTACTTTTATCCATCATGCATACAAGCAATCATCACGGAGCCTTCTCCGATATGCAACCAAGCATCACCAATCCAGACCATGTCCAGATGGGCTTCACACAGCATGCCTAGATCCGTACTCCAATTCCGGACTCTAACAAGGGGGACTTCACATATCTACCCCAAGGGACGACACAACCCACCGCACACTCGCGGGGAAGGGTTTTCCCTATGCAATGCAGGAATTAAGGACTTCACATGTCCAAGCAGGAAATCGTTACCCTAGGAGTTCGCTTCGGAGCCATGGAGAGAAATTTGAGACGGATGAAAGCCTTCGCAGCAGCGTTGCCTTCGCAAATCCGATCTCGGCTCGCGATTTGGACCACCGTAGCACCACCGGCAGCCGGACTCCACTTCCTCTTCTTCCTCCTTGCTCTCACCTCTCTCTTACTTTAGAAAGAGAAGATGAAAAGAAGAATGAGCTTCTCCCCCCTTTTTCCCGGCCTTATCAGCCCAGGAATGAACTCCAGCCACAGGATCGTATTTAAAGAAAATGAAGGGTCACGATCTACTGAAAATTCCCCTGAAATTTGGCCGACACGGCCTGTGACACGCCCGTGTCACAGGCCGTGTACCCTTAAGCGGCACACGCGGCAGTCGCATCGACTGAAATATTCGAGAACACGGGCATCGACACGCCCGTGTCGAACCTGACACGCCCGTGTCAGTCATGAGACACGCCCGTGTCTCCTGTTACACGGTACTCACCGATTTCCAAAACCAGTACACGGGTCGGAACACGGCAGCTGACACGCCCGTGTCCAGCCTCACACGCCCGTGTTCCCGGCCGTGTTCAAGGCCGTGTCCGGCTCTGACTTGAATAGGTCAATTTCGAAAATTAATTCGAACACGCCCTAGGACACGCCCGTGTCGAAGGCCGTGTCCCAGGCTCGACGATCGTCGACTCTCAAACGTCGACTAGCCTGAACACGCTCTGGGACACGCCCGTGTCCCAGGCCGTGTACACCCGACACGCCCTGGGACACGCCCGTGTCCCAGGCCGTGTCTAACAGCCTCCAACCCAAAATTGTGTACAACCATATTTTGAGATTTTTGGGGTGTTACAATCCTCCCCCCTTAATAAAATTTCGTCCCGAAATTTGAAGACAAAAAGGGAGAAAATAATAAACATTTATATGTTTCTATTACATATATAACGAGCGAACAAGTTACGAAAATAACTCGGGAAACTCGGCTCGCATGGTCTGCTCGCGCTCCCATGTTAGCTCTTCTCGGCCACAATTGTCCCACCGGACTTTGACCATCCCGATCACCTTGTTCCGCAACTGTTTCTCGGCTCGATCCTCTATCCGTATAGGCTTCACCTTTGTCGTCAACCATACTCAACTGGCACTCGATCATTTTCAACTATATGAGCTGGATCCTTGACTGCTTTGCGTAACACCGAGATGTGAAACACGTCATGCAATCCACTCAATTCCGATGAAAGAGCTAACCGATAGGCAGCTTCCCCAATTCGCTCCACCACTTCAAACGGACCAAGGTATCGCGGACTTAGCTTTTTCAACCGCCGGATCCGAGATACGCCTTTGAAGGGCTTAATCTTTAAATAGACCCATTCACCCACCGCGAACTCCACGTTCCGGTGCTTAGCATTGTAATACTTGGCCTGCCGATCTTGGGCTATTAGGAGCCTCTCTCGAATAGAGCGTATTGTTGAGGTAGCATCCTCGACTTCCTTTTTGCCTAACAGTTTAGTCTCGCCAGTTTCTGCCCAAGCTAGCGGTGTACGACACTTGCGACCATACAGCGCTTCAAATGGGGCCATGCCTATACTCGCTTGATAGCTATTATTATAGGCAAACTCCACCATAATAAGATGTTCTTCCCACTTCTTACCGAAGTCCAGGGCGCACATACGGAGCATATCCTCCATCGTTCTGTTGGTTCGTTCAGTTTGGCCATCCGTTTGCGGGTGAAAGGCCGTACTGAATGCTAATTTCGTGCCCAACATCTGATGAACTAATCTCCAATCCTTTGAAGTAAAGCGCCCATCTCGGTCACTTACGATGCTCCGGGGAACACCGTGCAATCAAACTATCTGCTCCACATAGAGCTTTGCCAACGTTTCCACTGAATCGTCCCGCTTGTTTGGTATAAAGTGAGCCACCTTTGTTAACCGGTCTACAATCACCCAGATTGAGTCATGGCCACGCTGAGATTTCGGCAATCCGTGCACGAAATCCATAGAAATATCCTCAAATTTCCATTGCGGAACCGGCAACGACTTCAGGAAACCACTCGGCCGTTGACATTCTGCCTTTACTAAAGCACAAGTACGACATTTAGCCACATACGCGGCTATGTCCTTCTTTAAACCAGGCCACCAGAACAGTTTCTTCATGTCTTTGTACATTTTTGTGCTCCCAGGGTGAATTGAATACTTTGTAAAGTGCGCTTCATATAGCAGCCCTTCTCGCAATTTACCCGCACTAGGGACGCACAATCGGCCATCCTTTCGTAACAAGCCATCATCCCAGGAGAACTGATCACCAGATCCCTCCTTTGCATAGCGTTGGAGACTTTCATCCAACTCCGTTGCCCGCCGAACCCTGTCAGCAAGGTCGTATTGAACTTCCAACCAGTTCATGCTTGCTTCAGTTGAAGAATCTCTTTCCACACAAGATATCTCCAAGGCTTCCAACTCTTGGACTAACCGCTCATCATGTATCCACAACCAATTTGCCTGTACCGGAGCCCGACGACTCAAGGCATCAGCGACCACATTTCCCTTTCCGGGAACATAGTGAATGTCGAATGTAAAATCCCCAAGGAATTCCATCCACCTTCTTTGTCGCATATTCAACTCCTTTTGATCGAGCAGATACTTTAAACTTTTATAATCGGTATAAATGTCTACTTTCACGCCATATAGATAATGCCGCCACAATTTTAGCGAAAAGATCACCGCCGCCAACTCCAAATCATGGACGGGGTAATTACGCTCATGCACTTTCAATTGACGTGAACCATAAGCGATCACCTTGCCAAACTGCAGGAGAACGCAGCCTAAGCCGCTTCCTGACGCATCGCTATATATTTCAAATCCGTCTGTACCACATGGCGACGTCAACACGGGCGCCGTGGTCAAACGACTTTTCAGCTCCTCAAAAGCTCGTGCGCACTCCGGCATCCAAACGAACTTCTGATCCTTTCTCGTCAACGTAGTCAGAGGCAAAGCAATCCGGGAGAAGTTCCCCACGAACCTCCTATAGTAGCCCGCCAGTCCAAGGAAACTCCTGACTTCGGCCACTGAAGATAACACTGGCCAATCCCGAATGGCACTTATCTTAGCCGGATCCACCGCTATGCCCTCTCCACTTACCACATGGCCTAGAAAAGCCACCGACGAGAGCCAGAACTCACACTTTGAGAACTTAACATACAGCTTATTCCTTCGCAAGGTATGCAATACTAATCGCAAATGGTTTGCATGATCTTCCTCCGATTGTGAATATACCAGAATATCATCAATAAACACAATCACAAATAGATCCAGGTATTCGCGGAACGTACGATGCATGAGATCCATGAATACCGAAAGCGCATTACACAAGTCGAACGGCATCACTGTGAACTCATAATGACCATAGCGTGTGCCAAACGCTGTCTTGGGAATGTCACCTTCCCTAATCCGCAACTGGTAATACCCGGACTTCAAATCCAACTTCGAATAGACGGTTGAGCCTGCTAGCTGATCGAACAAGTCATCGATCCGAGGAATTGGAGACTTGTTTTTCTCCGTCAGCTTGTTCAGTTCGCGATAATCAATACATAGTCGCAAACCACCGTCTTTCTTTTTCACAAAAAGAACAGGCGCGCTCCAAGGTGACATACTTGGGCGTATGTATCCCTGCTCCAACAACTCTTGCAACTGCACTTTCAGTTCGGCCATTTCTTTTGGCGCTACCCGATACGGCGAACGGGCCACGGGTTTTGCACCCGGCACCAGCTCGATAGCGAAGTCAATTTCCCTTTGGGGAGGTAACCCCGGAAGGTCCTTTGGAAACACATCCGCATATTCCGACACAATCGGCACTTCACTCACACTGGCCTTCGGTGCCACCGTCTCTATGAGTGTGAAGAACAACTCCGCACCCTTCCGAACTGCCTTAACAACTTGGAGAGCGGATAACAACATCCCACTCATCCCTTGCATACCAATAAACTTGGTCTCTCGTTCGGTATTTTGCCCAAGTGTGACCTCTTTTGAAGTGCAATCAATACAGGCACGCTGCTCTGAAAGCCAGTCCATACCAAAGATTATATCAAACTCTTTGATCGGCAATACTAGTGTTTCCACCTTGAACTCCCGACTGCCTATCTTGACCTCAAGACCGCAAGATCGATCCGCGCACATCAAACGTCCGTTAGGCAACAACACCTTTACACTGTCTGTCTTGGTCCGGATAGGCACCCCGACACGCAAGACAAAATCCTCAGACAGAAACGAATGTGAAGCACCTGTGTCGAACAGTGCTCGCGCCGGATACTCTCGTATAAGGACAAACCCTATAACATGACATGCTGCGCGTGCGAGGCAGAAGACTCCACCACAGCCTTCCCCTTCTCCGCATAAGACGCTCCCGTCTTCTTATCACCCTTTGGAGGACCAAATCGGCATTCACGTGCGAAGTGTCCAACCTTCCCGCACGTAAAACAAGCACGAGCTCCATTTCCAGATGTGTCCGTCACAGTCGCAGAAGGAGCTTGTCCAGAAGACTTAGACTTCTTATTCCATTTCCTTCGGTAGCCAAACTTGTCCGGACGCGGCGGCTTAAACTCCGGCTTCACAACCGCCAAGTTTCCCTTTGCTTGCCCCCGTTTCATGTCCGTCTCCAAAGAACGAGCCGTACAGACTAAGGCTTGGAATCCCTGACTCACAGAACTCGAGAGCAAATACCTTAGCTCATCTCGCAGTCCCGCATAAAACCGACTAGTCTTACGCTCTTCTTCGGCGAAGATCGAGCCCGCATATCTTCCCAACCGGGTGAACTCATGCAGGTAGTCATCCACACTTCGATCTCCCTGTGCTAACCGTTGGAACTCCATTTCCATCGACATCCTTTGCTGCATCGGCAGATGTTGTGCTAAGAACAACCGAGAGAATTCTTCCATTGTAATCTCTGCCAATTGCCTGCCGGCCAAGTGATGCAGTTCAATCTCATCCCACCACAATCGCGCCTCTCCTTCCAGTAGGAAAGTGGCTAACATCACTTTCTGTTCCTCCTCAACCCTGATGGCCCTCATAATCCTCTTAATTCTTGCAAGCCAATCCTCTGCTTGGGCCGGTGTACCCGCCCCATGAAACTGCGGAGGGTTAAAGCTCAAGAATTGCTTCCATTGTTGATCTGCTACCCGCGGATCAACTTCGGCTTCTATCGGTTCTTGCCGTACCCCAGCTTGTGTTGGCACCACTGCAGGACGTGCTTGCCCCGCTTGCTGAGCATTCATCACAGCAAGTACCGTTTCCGTGATGAGACGGACTGTTTTAGCGGATGGAGGAGTTGTGGGCACCTCGGCTGGTGCCGCACTCGCAACAGAACGTTGTGGTTCGGACTGACCCGCAACACTTCTGGTCACCTATATGTGTAAAACACACAGGTTAACGACCAATAAAAACGGCAATCATACAAAGAGAATACACAAGTTCAACAAACAAGTGTATTTGCATTCCTAAGTGGACAATCTTGAGTTCAAATTAAGTGTTATAACGACGGCACTGACACGTGCTCGCCCCCTCGCAAAAGAATTCGTCCGCGAATTCGGAAGAGATCGTCCAACAAGCTGATACCAAATTGTAACACCTCTACCCGTCAAGAAGAATATAATAGAGGGTCCGGCCGGGGCCCCACACCATATTCCACAAACAGGCGGAGACGCTACTAAATAATATCATAACCAACGCATCCTAACACAGAGCATTCTAGCGGAAGCTTCACGGTTGAATTAATGAACTCAAGATAAACAACATTGTCCACTAACATAGGAATGTATATATATATATCAAAAGAGTCTGGCCTTAAGGCCTTACAACAGTTTCTCTTAACAAGAGTGTGGTTTACATACATCGGCACGCAGGCCGGCCACACATGAACAAAAGAAACAAAACAATGCCTTCGAGGGCAGCAACGCAGCTTTGGGCTTCAGCCCGCTAAGTCCCGCTCGGACCAGCTCCTCCAGCACCTGTAAGAACCAATCCACCAAACGGTGGCAAAACAGGGCAACGGTCAGCATTCAGCTGACCAATTATAACGACCCTGCCCCTGGCACGGGGCAGCGGAATTCCATCCCTGCAAAGCATTCATCCAACATGATATATATAGCCATTCAAGCAAGACGTGCACGCCCGCACCGTCACATATCACAAACGTCGGCTCGACGGCCCGATGCTCCGTGCACTCAGGGCACATTCACACCGTTCAGAGGTCCCAGACATAACGGCGCACTATGAGCATTCTAGTCTGATCGGCTCACCGGCCGTCGACTCTCGCTATGTGATCCTAACAGGGTCTTAAGCACCCAAGGTTAGACAACCATAACGCGGGTACAGATCCACCTTTCCCGTTGCTCACATCGTCAGACTCACGCCTGGACTGACGCGGGTACAGTTTCACCTTGCCCGTTCCACCATTTCCTAGTTGCAGCCTCACAGCTCAACTTTCCACCAGTAGCACTCACGGCCACAAGAGAGTCCAACCCTCATAATTTCCTGGACTTCCTCCAGTACTTTTATCCATCATGCATACAAGCAATCATCACGGAGCCTTCTCCGATATGCAACCAAGCATCACCAATCCAGACCATGTCCAGATGGGCTTCACACAGCATGCCTAGATCCGTACTCCAATTCCGGACTCTAACAAGGGGGACTTCACATATCTACCCCAAGGGATGCCACAACCCACCGCACACTCGCGGGGAAGGGTTTTCCCTATGCAATGCAGGAATTAAGGACTTCACATGTCCAAGCAGGAAATCGTTACCCTAGGAGTTCGCTTCGGAGCCATGGAGAGAAATTTGAGACGGATGAAAGCCTTCGCAGCAGCGTTGCCTTCGCAAATCCGATCTCGGCTCGCGATTTGGACCACCGTAGCACCACCGGCAGCCGGACTCCACTTCCTCTTCTTCCTCCTTGCTCTCACCTCTCTCTTACTTTAGAAAGAGAAGATGAAAAGAAGAATGAGCTTCTCCCCCCTTTTCCCGGCCTTATCAGCCCAGGAATGAACTCCAGCCACAGGATCGTATTTAAAGAAAATGAAGGGTCACGATCTACTGAAAATTCCCCTGAAATTTGGCCGACACGGCCTGTGACACGCCCGTGTCACAGGCCGTGTACCCTTAAGCGGCACACGCGGCAGTCGCACCGACTGAAATATTCGAGAACACGGGCATCGACACGCCCGTGTCGAACCTGACACGCCCGTGTCAGTCATGAGACACGCCCGTGTCTCCTGTTACACGGTACTCACCGATTTCCAAAACCAGTACACGGGTCGGAACACGGCAGCTGACACGCCCGTGTCCAGCCTCACACGCCCGTGTTCCCGGCCGTGTTCAAGGCCGTGTCCGGCTCTGACTTGAATAGGTCAATTTCGAAAATTAATTCGAACACGCCCTAGGACACGCCCGTGTCGAAGGCCGTGTCCCAGGCTCGACGATCGTCGACTCTCAAACGTCGACTAGCCTGAACACGCTCTGGGACACGCCCGTGTCCCAGGCCGTGTACACCCGACACGCCCTGGGACACGCCCGTGTCCCAGGCCGTGTCTAACAGCCTCCAACCCAAAATTGTGTACAACCATATTTTGAGATTTTTGGGGTGTTACAAGAAGGTCCACCAGCACAAGGGAAAGAAGGAGAAATCCGTCATTGCAAAGACGCAGAAAAGATGGACTGACTCTTCCTCCTCATAGTTAGAAGAACAAGAAGAAGCCTACATAGGGCTACTTGTTGTAGTGCCTGATGAGGATGAAAACTATCCTGCTACCAGGATAGCTATTAGGGCCCCTCTATCACAATCAAACAGTTATTCAGAGGTGGATGAGGATGAAGAAGATGACGATGGCTGCTGCTGTTAAGGACTAATGACAATATTAGATAAAGAACCCAGCCAAGATCAGCCTGGTCCAACAAAGGTAACTTCACTATCCAGCTCATCCTCAGAGTCAGGAGATGAGACTAGTCCTGATTTAGAGGCATCTCCATCTTGTGATGAAGATTGGTCTGAATCAGAAGAAGATATCGATATTGTGATTGATAAGTATGGTGTTCTTTTGGATTCCTCCAAGAGATTTAAGTTGATGGCCAAAAAGCAAGCTAAGGAGATTGCTTCCCTTCAGCTAGCTGCTTCCCAGCAGTCTGACTCAGCTACTCTGTTGAATCAAAATGATAGGCAAATAACCCAACTGAAAAACATCTCTATCATCTAGATTGGCACCATAAATCATAAGAATAGTATCTTTAAAGATTTGGAAGAGAAGCTCCAAAGGGAGAAAATATTAGTGGCTAGCTATTCTAAGCCAAGTATTGTGTTGCCCTTGATAGACTCCTTCTCCTCCCAAAAGGGTAAGAAGGGGTTGGGATTCAAGGGAAACACAAGGATTCCTCGTCCTAAAGGGAAAGGGAAAATTCCAGTTCAGTCCTTAGCATCTAAGCCACCCATCACTTTTAAGAGGGTGATGTTCCCTTCAAACAGGTATGACCAAGAGAGCATCTATGGTCACTGGATGAAGGGTGGTTCCACAAGTGTGAGCAAAGATGCTCACAGCTATGGTGGAAGGTATGGTGGGAGAATGAGTGCCTTTAAGGCTCCCCATGAGGAAATCCAAATGGCCCATCATGGACCATTTGTATTTGGTTCCACAGCCACCAATCCCAAGAATATGGCTGCAACCAAGTCTCAGGTCCAAACAACAAAAAGCATGACAAAGGGCGAGTCTTTTAGCAAGCCTGATTCAGCCATTTCAGATGCTATCAAGTGCATGACTTCTGTAAAGAATACTACTGTTGAAGGCATTAAGAAAACGCTGAATAAGTCTGCTAGAAGACTAACCTTCAATCAAATTCTAACTGAAAGGAATCTGAAGATGGTTGTTTCTGCTCCTTTTGGACTAAGAGCTGCTGTCAATACAGCTACTAGACCAGCTCAAAAAAGAAGGTATAACATTCATGAGTGCTGGTGCTGTGGAAAGGTTGGCCATTATGCTATTGATTGTTGGCACAATCCAACTGTGCCTGGAGAAAATATCAGCTTACCTATCAGAAGAGCTGCAGGTAGGCTGGATTAGTATTAGACTAGCATGCACCTAGGGCCAAGTAAGTATTGGGATCCTAAGGTTAACTGATTTAGGTCTTGCAGGTTAATCCAAGTGCTCATACCCTTATATAGTACTTGGACAGTGGAATTTCCAGGCACATGACTGGAACAAGGAGCATGCTAAAGGAGTACACTCTAGTGAAGAAAGGATCCAGAGTTATCTTTGGTGGTTCATAAAGAGGAGTGACAAGAGGTTACGGTAATATCTTTAATGGTATGGTCACTCTCACAAAAGTAGCCTATGTGGAAGGGTTGCAACACAACTTGATAAGCATTAGCCAACTTTGTGATCTTGGCTATATTATAGTATTCCACAAGGATGAGTGTCATATTAAGAGGTTAAGTGACCAAGAGGTCATCTTAACATGTACTAGGAGTGGAAACATCTATTGTTTAAAATTCCTATGTTTAAATGTTGACTCACCTATATGCCTAATTGTAGATGAGAAAGCCTCATCATGTGTCCAATGGCACAAGAGGCTAGCTCATATGAATTATAAAACCATAGGCAAGCTCTTCAGTTGAGAGCTAGTTAGGAATAGTCCTAAGTTGAAATGCACTAAGGAGGGTATCTGCTCTGCATGCCAAAAGGGCAAACAGACTAAGACCTCCTTCAAGAGCATTTGGGTCAATGATTCAGTGAGATGTGTATACCTCCTGCATATGGACCTATTTGGACCAATGCCAGTGTAACATCCCAAATTTCAAATGACTTAGATTTGGGTTAGACATGTGGTGGATGCTAGGGTTTAGCTAGGTTTGACCCTAGGAGGAGGATTTAGACCATGTGGGGCCCACTATGGGGCCCAAGTTAACCTAGGTCAAACTAGGCTAAATACAAACCCTAGCCACACCATGACCCCACCACATTTCCCTAACCCTAAATACAATCTAAGTGGACCCTAGGGTAGGCCATGGGGTCAACTAGTTGACCCATGTTGGGTCAAGTCAACATGTTGACCTAAATAGTGAAAATGGTGCCCTAGCCCATTTCACTAGGTTGGGTCCACCCAAACCAACCCAGGATCACTAGGTGGGTCTAAAGTGACCCTATACCCCCTATGGAAGAGAAAAATAGGGGCATGCAATGGCAATTTTGGAAATTACCTAGGAGAGAGAAAAGAGGAGGAATAGGAGAGAGAAAATGCTAAGGAGTTATTTTGGGCCACTTGGGCTCATCCCACCAACCCACAATGGGTTGGCTGACCATGTAGGGGTATTAGGAGGAGAGGGGACCCACCATGCAGCCTTGGGTCAAGCCCAAGCCCAAACCGAGCCCTATATAGCCTATTTCATTTATGTGAGCCAAACCCCCTTCTCTCCACCACCCACCTTGGCCCCAATCATGGAACCCGACCCATTAGGGGTTATTTAACCCACTTAGAGCAGTAGGGCCCACTCCCAAGCAGCTAGCCAGCCCACACACACCAACCCGAGCCCCCCCACCTTGGTGAAATCGCCACCTTGGTGAAATCGCCAAACATAGGTGAAACCTCCCCCCCCCTTTCTTAACTCAGCCCAAACCGAGCCCACCCCTCTTTTCCCACTTCATCCCTACCCCAGAGAGAGAGAGAAAGAGAGACCAGCTGCTGCCATGGCTATCCAAAGAGGAGATCGCCGGAATATTCACTCCATGGGAAACCGCCGCCACCCTCGGCCTCAGCCGCCACCACAAGTCCGTATCCCTTCTCCTCCAAGTGTACTAGTATCCTAGATCCACTAGGCTAGAGGTCGAGCTCAAACGAGCTCGACGTTAGGAATCAAAAACCTCAAAAATCGGTTTAAAATTGGCGGCCTGGGAGCTTTTCGGCTTGGTTGCGCCGCCGCCGTCCGCTGCTCTCCGCCGCCCAGTCGCCGGCCAGCTCTAGCCCCGACCACCGTGAGACCGGGGAGGGCCTTGGCCGGAGGCCCCGCCGCCGGCGATGGCCGGAAATGGCCCCGCAAGAATGGCCTGCACGGGTTGTGGCCATGCATGTTGCATGGAGAAGAAACACAGGCACCGTTTGATCCTCTTTAAAATTCGGGCAGGCTGATCATACATTTAGTTAATATTTAATAAATCTGTTACAATTTCATTTAATGAATAGTGGGTTAATTTGTGACATTTTGGCAGCCACTTTGCATGTTGATATTAAGGCCCTTATGGCCACCTGATGAATTTTTGTCCAACATGAAAATTGTATATAAAGGTGTTAACTTTAATTTTCCACCCTAAATTCAAGTTTTGGTCCAGTATTTTGTGTTGTAGGGCTGTTTTGCTAGGACTGCTCCTAGACTAGGGCAGAAAGTAAAATTGATGCCCAAGCCAAACCAAGTGTCATCATGACCTGAAATTTTGGTCATGTGTGTATTTAGGGCATGTTTAGGCCCTGCCAAAAATTTGGAATTTTTGGAAAACATTTTTCTATAGTTTTTACAAAAATACCCAAAAGTAAATAAATGTGATTTTTGGAGTTCTCCAACTCCAATGGGCACCAAATTTTGGTGGCACCCTCTCATGGGTATATTAGACCCATGGTTAAAATTTGGGCTAAATTGATGCACTACATGTTGAGGAATCTCACTTGCATGTTTGAGAAATAATATTTGGCTTGGGCTGCAAATAGCAATTTTGCAGAATTTCAAATGGCTGCCCAAGCCAAACCAGAAGCCCCCTTGACCTGAGATTTTGGTCAGAGGTATAATTAGGGCATATTCAGGCCCTGCCCAAAAATGGGCTTGATTGGGAAACAAAATGTGGGAAAATTACCAAAATACCCCTAGGGCTTAACTAGGTGATTCTTGGAGTTAGCTAACTCCAAATGGCCCCAAATTTTGGTGGCTGGCCATTAGGGACCACATAGACCAGTGGTAGAAATTTCTCTGAAATTGGAACAAGTCATGTTGGGAAAGACCCACCTGCAAGAATTGAACTACTTAGGCTCGGGGTGCAAATAGCAAATGTAAAACTTGTTTTTGATATTTGCCTAAGGGGGTGCGTTTAGAATGCACACCCCCTGATTTAGTAGACCAGTAGGGTATAATTTAAAACCCTAAATTAGTTGGGATTTTTGGGAGCAAAAATCCCACACTTAGTGAATTTGACAATTTTTTAGGATTTGGTGAACACTTAAGAATTTTCTAAAATGAATCAAACTAGGGTTTAGAAGATTTACAAAACCCTAATGATATTATTTAAACTCATGGGAGACATATTCGAGCCCTTGAGATTCGACTTGATGAATTGAAGATTTAATTTATAAGGATACGAGAAAATGATAATTTTACCCTTAACAATAATTGACTGATTCTGGTGGAGATAAAATAATGAATAAATCGATGTATCATATCTATAATAATCTCATGTGATTAAACACAATACATTGCATTTGGAAGTTCATTCAAGTGATCATTAGTTAGGTCATCTTACCCTAGTCGCTCAGTCTCGATAGAAGTGTCGTACGTAAATACCTATCTAGATAATACCACCCTAGATTAATGAACAGAACGATGGGGATGGTAGTGTAATTTGGAAATGGCAGGGTGGTATTAGGTCTGGGGATACATTTAGAATAAGTAGGTTTACTCTACTAGGACCACCGGGAGATAGAATAAAATGGGATAGTCGTGGAAATTAGGAATAAACCAGGGTGGTGTCGATTACATCATAAGTATAGTAACGAGTGATAGAGTGTAAATCACTTTACAATAGGCATAACGGAGTCCGACGGGAGACCCTCGACTTCCGATTAATACCATAAGTCATTAGGCTACTAAGGAGTAATACTAAAGGAGAATCGTGGGTAACGGGTAAACATCAACTAAAACTAATTATCCTTGCGAAAGGGAACTTCGGGTTTCATGCCCGACTTGGTTCCTAGTGCCCTCGAGACCCCCTCACGGGGCATGCCTTGGGCAGTCCTGGGATTCACTCTAAATCACTATGTATAATAAACCTTAGACGAGAATAGTCTAATAGGATTGGAGTTCTACGCGATAGGTTTGCCGGTTAAATAAGGTTGGAAACATCATGTGGGTTACTTGCTCACCTGTTTCACAAGGTTGGAGGGATACAAGTAATGAACTCATCCTAACCGGGTTGGAGGGATACGAGTGGCTTGCTCACCTGTTTCTTAAGGTTGGAGGGATACAAGCACTTGCTCACCCAAATTGGATTGGAGGGAATGTGTTATCAATATCAGTACGAGCAGGAAGCTCAGATTAATACCTTGCATGTGCATAAAATTAGTGGCGAGTCATGCGGGACGGGCCAGTCGATGCACCGATGGCAGTACGATGACTCGGGCGAGGAGTACGGGTGGAGGGGCCAGTATGCTAAATATATAATACTGCGGAATCCCCGAAGACGTACACTCGACCTACAAGACTGACGGGTAGTCAGCAAAATACGTACGCAAAACTCTAGAGTGCACCTAGGACGTGTACAGAGGCGTATGAGAGGGGTCTAGGTCTGGTAGTGCTTATACCTACCTAGAAGTGGAGAGCCCGCTCCACTATTGCCGTAGCCACAACGGTAGTACCCGAGAGTGATGCAAGCTCTCAAAAAGAGGGAACTAAAGGTCTGTGATCACGGAGTCGTGTGTGTGTGTTGCACTTGCATGTTTAACATACTCATCATAACATACATTTATTCATTAGGACATACGCTTCATAGATCCTTATCATATAAATTGTATGGGCAGTTTATATGATAAGTTACTTTTGGAAACCCTAACTTATAAGTTCGTATGGGCGTTCATATAAGTTGGGGTACTTCTGTGATATTGATAGGAGTAGGAGTAGCAGTAGTGTACTTTCCTTTCTGTACTGCATTTACTTCCAGTTCTATCTTCTTACTGCAGTCCTTTTCTTTCTGCACTGTCTTTACTTACTTGCACTTTATATAGAACTGCTAGATTTTATATAGAACTGCTAGATTATATATAGAACTGCTAGATTTTACTTACTCCTGCTAGATAGAAATGTCACCTGCTTCCACTTTGCTACCCCTTGTTGTCCTCCGCATCCTCCTTCCATCCGGTGCCTAAGAGCGACAGGAGGAGGTGTTGAGGATACGACTTAGTCTTTTTGACTAACATACGTTGACTCCCCCTTTTTAGGAGTTCGAGGAGGTGGTCCAGCACGTCCAGCGGGACGAGGAGGCAGGGCATGAGGAGCAGCTACCACCACCACCAGACACTACTACCGCACGTCCTCAGGTGGGAGGAGATGTAGTGGATAGCTTAGTTTACAGCTTTCTGTTTTGTGTGAGAGAGTCTGATTTCTATTGATGTATATGGGCATAAGCCCTACTTTCTCTTTTGTACTCATTATGGACTATAGTAGCACTTTCATTACCATATATGTGATATGCTCTGTGATTTCTGTGGACATGTGTATTAGCTTGTTTATACACTTTTACTTCCGCATCTCTAGTGAAAAATGATCGTAATAGCCGGCAGAATCGGCGTCTTACGGTGCCGACTAACTCAGGAGTTAGTGTCACCGTAAGGCGGCGGTTCTGGGCATAAGATCTGGGATGCCTTCGAAAAGGGAAAAGGCGGATCTTACAAACTGGTATCACTTGAAAAATACGATCATTAGAGAAAGAAGTCCACAACACTGGAACACCCCGCTCGAGAGTAGTTTGCGGACAAACTATTCAGCGGAAGCAATGGTGTGCCCATGTGTAAAAAGTCACACTAAATAGTCCATTAAATAATGAGTTAGGCCAAATTTTGAAGAATTTTGACTTAAGAATCACCTTTTTGCAACCTCTACAGGTCGCCGTGCCACAGAACGTGGTCCCTCCCCCTCCGGCTGCCACTCCGTTCATGCAGACTGAGATGGGACAGACCCTTACTGCGATCCTAGACGCATTTAGAGCCCAGCAGGTCCCGGCACAGCTGCCAAATCCGGGGTCAAACTGGTTGAGTGCGTTCAGGAGCTTGTCCCCGCCCATGTACCACGGGACGGAGAATGCTGTGAAGACAGAGGAATGGCTGGAGGCCATACAGGAGATGCTTGCAGGCATCAGTTGCCCGGTGCAACAGGCAGTACCCTTGGCGACTTCTGCTCTAGATTCACATGCCTGGAGATGGTGGAAATCCATGATGGATTCCACATATGCTGATAGGGACCCATCAGAGATCTCATGGGAGGAGTTCAGTGAGTCCGTCCTTGGACATTTTGTGACAGATACAGACAGAGATGAGTTGGAGGAGAGGTTTTTGAACCTCAAGCAGGGGACTCGTTCAGTGATTGAGTACCAGAGGGAATTCTCCCATCTGGCCAGATTTGCAGGCATTCATGATCTAGAGGACCGGAGGTATGCAAAGAAGTTCTACCGAGGACTTAAGGATTCAGTGCGGCAGACACTGCTATTTATTTCTCATGGATCATCGACAGAGATCATCGAGATGGCAAAGAAGCACGAGGCGGACCAGCTTATGACACAGAGTAGAGGGAAGAGGCCACTTGATGGGCCATGGCACGGAGAGAGTAGTAGAGGCCCCCAGAGGGGCAAGGTCATTGGGTTCAAACGAGGTGGGGGACGTCGTCGTCCCAACTACCGGCAGGAGAACTACAGGCAAGAGAATTACAGACAGGAGAACTACAGGCAGGAGCAGAGGCCTCCTCCAGTATATGCTCCTCCACCTCTTCAGATTCATAGACCGATCGGGCAGGAAGATCAAGGTCAGAGACAAGTGGTCTGTTTTGGGTGCCACCAGCCGGGGCACTATAGAGCTGATTGTCCACAGCAGTTCCGTCAGCTTCCTCCTCCTCCACCCCCTCCAGTGGCCCCTCTAGCATACCAGGGCCGAGGTCGAGGACGAGGCCGAGGCCGAGGACGAGGACATCACGGCCGAGGCAGGGGTGGCGATCAGATGTACGCCTTGGATCTTACCGTTCCAAGAAACCCAGAGGAGGTCATTACAGGTAATTTAAAACCTTAAAAGTTTTATTTCCTTCAAATTACTTGGTCTTATAAGCTCATTAAGCCTCGTAGAATAACACTCGTTAAAATAATCGAAACCTCAGGCATAGTCATCGTCAATGGCAAACCCGCCCATACCTTATACGACACGGGTGCTACACACTCATTCATATCAGAAGCCTTCATCAAAGGGCTATATGGCGTGGAAAGATTCACGGGCGCGGAGAGAAGGGTGCGTCTGCCCGACGGCTCGGAGATAGTGACCACGGAGCATTGCAACCTGGAGGGCGAGATCGCTGGCAAGATATTCCAGATACCGGGGACGATCCTGATGCTGCAGGACTTCGACATTATTCTGGGCATGGTGTGGTTACATTGGAACTACGCCCAAATAGACTGTCTGTCCAAGAGGATCACCCTCAGGTATGGCGACTCCTACGTCACCATCGAAGGTATCCGACCTATCCCATCTCTTTCATTATCTTCCGTACAGGCTGTCAAAGCCTACGAGCAGGGCGAGGAGGTGTATCTTGTATGCTTCGAGATGATAATGGCGGAGACGGCCATTTCTGATATACCCGTGGTTCGG
Organism: Platanthera zijinensis; assembly: GCA_039513925.1. Taxonomy (NCBI): domain Eukaryota; kingdom Viridiplantae; phylum Streptophyta; class Magnoliopsida; order Asparagales; family Orchidaceae; genus Platanthera; species Platanthera zijinensis. The sequence goes on along the minus strand of CM077082.1, from coordinate 121,874,438 downwards.
GATTTCTCCGACGTATTCCCGGAGAAATTGCCCGGACTACCGCCGGCCAGAGACACCGACTTCCGTATCCAGCTGATACCGGATGCCAAGCCCGTATCCCGGGCACCGTACCGGATGGCTCCAAGGGAGCTGGCAGAGTTCAGGACGCAGTTACAGGAGCTAGTGGAGTCCGGATTTGTCCGGCCTTGTTCATCACCCTGGGGAGCACCAGTTTTATTCGTGAAGAAGAAAGACAGTTCGCTCCGGTTGTGCATTGATTACCGGGAGTTGAACCGGCTTACGGTCCGGAACACTTACCCACTGCCACGGATTGATGAGCTGTTCGATCAGCTTCAGGGAGCATTCTGGTTTTCGAAGCTGGACTTGAGATCTGGATACTATCAGCTGCGGATCCAAGAGGAGGACATACCGAAGACGGCGTTCAGTTCTCGGTATGGATTGTTTGAGTTCACGGTGATGCCCTTCGAGCTCACGAATGCACCCTCAGCATTCATGAGTCTGATGAACCGTGTATTCGAGCCTTACTTGGATCGGTTCGTCATAGTCTTCATCGACGACATTTTGGTCTATTCCAAGACCAAGGAGGAACATGCGCAGCATCTATCGTTGGTTTTGGGAAAGCTGAGGGAGCATAGCATGTATGCTAAGTTCTCTAAGTGCCAGTTCTGGCTTGAGGAGGTAACATTCTTGGGACACACCATCAGTGGGGCTGGACTAGCCATGGATCCAGCTAAGATCGAGGCAGTTAGAGATTGGCCGCAGCCGAAATCGGCCACGGAGATACGCAGCTTCTTGGGGCTAGTAGGCTACTACCGCAAGTTTGTGGAGGGGTTTTCCAGGATAGCTCTCCCCCTCACATCGTTGACGAAGAAAGAGGCAGGATTTCATTGGTCTGAGAAGTGCGAGGCAGCGTTCCAGGAATTGAAGAGCAGACTCACCTCATCCCCTATCCTTGCACTTCCAGCTGGGAAGGAAGGATTCCAGATTTACACCGACGCATCATACCAGGGGATGGGTGCTGTCCTAATGCAGCACGGTCATGTGATAGCATACGCTTCGAGACAGTTGAAGAAGCACGAGCACAACTACCCAGTCCATGACCTAGAACTCGGGGCAGTGGTATTCGCATTAAAGATATGGAGGCACTATCTGTACGGGATCCATTGTGATATTTTCTCCGATCACAAGAATCTCAGGTACATCGACACTCAGAAGGATCTGAATCTACGCCAGAGGAGATGGCTAGAATTCCTATGTGACTACCAGTATAAGATCCATTACCACCCGGGGAAGGCAAACACTGTGGCGGATGCCTTGAGCAGGAGAGCCGGCACTACTGGTCCGGAACCTCGGGTGGGAGCTATGTCGTTGGCTCAGATGGTGGAGGGCATGCACATTACTGTGGTGTCAGAGACTGAGCCAGAGCTGTACCGGGAGTATCTGAACTCCCTGATTAGCGATTGTGACATTCGGGAGCGCATCTGGGCGCATCAGAGGCAGGATGCAGATTTAGAGCCGATATTCGGAGCCCTAGCTGAGGGCAAGGCAGAGGATTACATGCTACGCGACGACCTCGTTCATTTCCGTGGCTGTATATATATACCCGCAGGAGGTGGTATCCGGGAGGACATACTCAGGGAGTCGCACCAATCACGGTACTCAGTGCACCCCGGTATCACCAAGATGACGGCTGATTTGCGAAAGAGCATGTACTGGCCCGGGATGAAGAGGGAGATCATACATTATGTTACACACTGCAAGGCATGTCAGCTAGTGAAAGCTGAATGCAAGAGCCCAGGAGGGTTATTACAGCCATTACCGGTGCCAGAGTGGAAGTTTGAGGATATTGCTATGGATTTTGTGCATGGGTTGCTTCGCTCCCACTCTGGGCACGATTCCATTTGGGTCATCGTCGATAGACTGACCAAGGTAGCCAGATTCATACCGATCCGGAGGGACGCCCCAGTTGCTGTATTGGTGAGGTTATTTGTGGAGCAGTTCGTTAGATACCACGGCGTCCCCAGGACGATTGTCTCGGATCGTGACGGTCGATTTACTTCTAGGGAGTGGAGGGCAGTGCATGATTACTTAGGTTCGCAGCTCTCTTTCAGCACTGCCTTCCATCCACAGACCGACGGTCAGACAGAGCGGACCAACAGGACTATGGAGGATCTGCTGCGTCTTTGTATTTTGGATACGGGGAAGCCCTGGGAGCGACTGTTGCCATTGATTGAGTTTTCTTATAACAACAGTCACCAGGCGAGCATTGGGATGGCTCCTTACGAGGCACTATATGGGAGGAGGTGTCGGACACCTCTATCATGGGTACAAGATGAGGATACACGAGCTCACGGTTCAGAGTATGTCGAGGACACGGAGGCTCAGATACGTCTGGTCAGAGATCGGATGTTGGAGGCCCAAAGCAGACAGGCGAAGTATTACGATGCTCGGCATCATAAGGTGGAGTTCCAGGTGGGAGACAGGGTTTTCTTGAAGATACGTCCAGTGCACGGTGTTTCCCGGGTGCGGAGGCACAAGAAGCTCAGTCCGAGATATATGGGGCCTTACTTGATCCTGGAGCGGATCGACCCCTTGGCTTACCGACTGCAGCTACCGATAGAGTTGGGAACTCTGCACGACGTCTTTCACGTCTCCTCCCTACGACGAGCACTCCTTCGCCCTGAGCAGCATATTTCTACTACCGATGGACCAGTAGCATCAGATCGATCAGTTCGTTTAGAGCCGGTCCGGATCGACGATACCGCCGTCCGAGTGTTGCGGAAAAAGAAGGTCCCTCTCGTGAAGGTGTTGTGGTCCAATCATGGACGGGAGGAGCACACCTGGGAGCCGAGGGATCTCATGATGGAGCGACACCCGGAGCTATTCTCCTCAGGTACAACTTAGTTTTATATTTTCCTTTTAGTTACGTTTCGAATCTTTTATAAGCTTGTCGTAGAAACCCCGTAGCCCGAACTTAAATTTCGGGGACGAAATTATTTTTTTTTGTTTATAGGGTTTGTAACATCCCAAATTTCAAATGACTTAGATTTGGGTTAGACATGTGGTGGATGCTAGGGTTTTGCTAGGTTTGACCCTAGGATGAGGATTTAGACCATGTGGGGCCCACTATGGGGCCCAAGTCAACCTAGGTCAAACTAGGCTAAATACAAACCCTAGCCACACCATGACCCCACCACATTGCCCTAACCCTAAATACAATCTAAGTGGACCCTAGGGTAGGCCATGGGGTCAACTAGTTGACCCATGTTGGGTCAAGTCAACATGTTGACCTAAATAGTGAAAATGGTGCCCTAGCCCATTTCACTAGGTTGGGTCCACCCAAACCAACCTAGGATCACTAGGTGGGTCTAAAGTGACCCTATACCCCCTATGGAAGAGAAAAATAGGGGCATGCAATGGCAATTTTGGAAATTACCTAGGAGAGAGAAAAGAGGAGGAATAGGAGAGAGAAAATGCTAAGGAGTTATTTTGGGCCACTTGGGCTCATCCCACCAACCCACAATGGGTTGGCTGACCATGTAGGGGTATTAGGAGGAGTGGGGACCCACAATGCAGCCTTGGGTCAAGCCCAAGCCCAAACCGAGCCCTATATAGCCTATTTCATTTATGTGAGCCAAACCCCCTTCTCTCCACCACCCACCTTGGCCCCAATCATGGAACCCGACCCATTAGGGGTTATTTAACCCACTTAGAGCAGTAGGGCCCACTCCCAAGCAGCCAGCCAGCCCACACACACCAACCCGAGCCCCCCCACCTTGGTGAAATCGCCACCTTGGTGAAATCGCCAAACATAGGTGAAACCCCCCCCCCTTTCTTAACTCAGCCCAAACCGAGCCCACCCCTCTTTTCCCACTTCATCCCTACCCCAGAGAGAGAGAGAAAGAGAGACCAGCTGCTGCCATGGCTATCCAAAGAGGAGATTGCCGGAATATTCACTCCATGGGAAACCGCCGCCACCCTCGGCCTCAGCCGCCACCACAAGTCCGTATCCCTTCTCCTCCAAGTGTACTAGTATCCTAGATCCACTAGGCTAGAGGTCGAGCTCAAACGAGCTCGACGTTAGGAATCAAAAAGCTCAAAAATCGGTTTAAAAATGGCGGCCTGGGAGCTTTTCGGCTTGGTTGCGCCGCCTCCGTCCGCCGCTCTCCGCCGCCCAGTCGCCGGCCAGCTCTAGCCCCGACCACCGTGAGGCCGGGGAAGGCCTTGGCCGGAGGCCCCGCCGCCGGCGATGGCCGGAAATGGCCCCGCAAGAATGGCCTGCACGGGTTGTGGCCATGCATGTTGCATGGAGAAGAAACACAGGCACCGTTCGATCCTCTTTAAAATTCGGGCAGGCTGATCATACATTTAGTTAATATTTAATAAATCTGTTACAATTTCATTTAATGAATAGTGGGTTAATTTTTGACATTTTGGCAGCCACTTTGCATGTTGATATTAAGGCACTTATGGCCACCTGATGAATTTTTTGTCCAACATGAAAATTGTAGCTAAAGGTGTTAACTTGTATTTTCCACCCTAAATTCAAGTTTTGGTCCAGTGTTTTGTGCTGTAGGGCTGTTTTGCTAGGACTGCTCCTAGACTAGGGCAGAAAGTAAAATTGATGCCCAAGCCAAACCAAGTGTCATCATGACCTGAAATTTTGGTCATGTGTGTATTTAGGGCATGTTTAGGCCCTGCCAAAAATTTGGAATTTTTGGAAAACATTTTGCTATAGTTTTTACAAAAATACCCAAATGTAAATAAATGTGATTTTGGAGTTCTCCAACTCCAATGGGCCCCAAATTTTGGTGGCACCCTCTCATGGGTATATTAGACCCATGGTTAAAATTTGGGCTAAATTGATGCACTACATGTTGAGGAATCTCACTTGCATGTTTGAGAAATAATATTTGGCTTGGGCTGCAAATAGCAATTTTGTAGAATTTCAAATGGCTGCCCAAGCCAAACCAGAAGCCCCCTTGACCTGAGATTTTGGTCAGAGGTATAATTAGGGCATATTCAGGCCCTGCCCAAAAATGGGCTTGATTGGGAAACAAAATGTGGGAAAATTACCAAAATACCCCTAGGGCTTAACTAGGTGATTCTTGGAGTTAGCTAACTCCAAATGGCCCCAAATTTTGGTGGCTGGCCATTAGGGACCACATAGACCAGTGGTAGAAATTTCTCTGAAATTGGAACAAGTCATGTTGGGAAAGACCCACCTGCAAGAATTGAACTACTTAGGCTCGGGGTGCAAATAGCAAATGTAAAACTTGTTTTTGATATTTGCCTAAGGGGGTGCATTTAGAATGCACACCCCCTGATTTAGTAGACCAGTAGGGTATAATTTAAAACCCTAAATTAGTTGGGATTTTTGGGAGCAAAAATCCCACACTTAGTGAATTTGACAATTTTTGAGAATTTGGTGAACACTTAAGAATTTTCTAAAATGAATCAAACTAGGGTTTAGAAGATTTACGAAACCCTAATGATATTATTTAAACTCATGGGAGACATATTCGAGCCCTTGAGATTCGACTTGATGAATTGAAGATTTAATTTATAAGGATACGAGAAAATGACAATTTTACCCTTAGCAATAATTGACTGATTCTGGTGGAGATAAAATAATGAATAAATCGATGTATCATATCTATAATAATCTCATGTGATTAAACACAATACATTGCATTTGGAAGTTCATTCAAGTGATCATTAGTTAGGTCATCTTACCCTAGTCGCTCAGTCTCGATAGAAGTGTCGTACGTAAATACCTATCTAGATAATACCACCCTAGATTAATGAACAGAACGATGGGGATGGTAGTGTAATTTGGAAATGGCAGGGTGGTATTAGGTCTGGGGATACATTTAGAATAAGTAGGTTTACTCTACTAGGACCACCGGGAGATAGAATAAAATGGGATAGTCGTGGAAATTAGGAATAAACCCGGGTGGTGTCGATTACATCATAAGTATAGTAACGAGTGATAGAGTGTAAATCACTTTACAATAGGCATAACGGAGTCCGACGAGAGACCCTCGACTTCTGATTAATACCATAAGTCATTAGGCTACTAAGGAGTAATACTAAAGGAGAATCGTGGGTAACGGGTAAACATCAACTAAAACTAATTATCCTTGCGAAAGGGAACTTCGGGTTTCATGCCCGACTTGGTTCCTAGTGCCCTCGAGACCCCCTCACGGGGCATGCCTTGGGCAGTCCTGGGATTCACTCTAAATCACTATGTATAATAAACCTTAGACGAGAATAGTCTAATAGGCTTGGAGTTCTGCGCGATAGGTTTGCCGGTTAAATAAGGTTGGAAACATCATGTGGGTTACTTGCTCACCTGTTTCACAAGGTTGGAGGGATACAAGTAATGAACTCATCCTAACCGGGTTGGAGGGATACGAGTGGCTTGCTCACCTGTTTCTTAAGGTTGGAGGGATACAAGCACTTGCTCACCCAAATTGGATTGGAGGGAATGTGTTATCAATATCAGTACGAGCAGGAAGCTCAGATTAATACCTTGCATGTGCATAAAATTAGTGGCGAGTCACGCGGGACGGGCCAGTCGATGCACCGATGGCAGTACGATGACTCGGGCGAGGAGTATGGGTGGAGGGGCCAGTATGCTAAATATATAATACTGCGGAATCCCCGAAGACGTACACTCGACCTACAAGACTGACGGGTAGTCAGCAAAATACGTACGCAAAACTCTAGAGTGCACCTAGGACGTGTACAGAGGCGTATGAGAGGGGTCTAGGTCTGGTAGTGCTTATACCTACCTAGAAGTGGAGAGCCCGCTCCACTGTTGCCGTAGCCACAACGGTAGTACCCGAGAGTGATGCAAGCTCTCAAAAAGAGGGAACTAAAGGTCTGTGATCATGGAGTCGTGTGTGTGTGTTGCACTTGCATGTTTAACATACTCATCATAACATACATTCATTCATTAGGACATACGCTTCATAGATCCTTATCATATAAATTGTATGGGCGGTTTATATGATAAGTTACTTTTGGAAACCCTAACTTATAAGTTCGTATGGGCGTTCATATAAGTTGGGGTACTTCTGTGATATTGATAGGAGTAGGAGTAGCAGTAGCGTACTTTCCTTTCTGTACTGCATTTACTTCCAGTTCTATCTTCTTACTGCAGTCCTTTTCTTTCTGCACTGTCTTTACTTACTTGCACTTTATATAGAACTGCTAGATTTTATATAGAACTGCTAGATTATATATAGAACTGCTAGATTTTACTTACTCCTGCTAGATAGAAATGTCACCTGCTTCCACTTTGCTACCCCTTGTTGTCCTCCGCATCCTCCTTCCATCCGGTGCCTAAGAGCGACAGGAGGAGGTGTTGAGGATACGACTTAGTCTTTTTGACTAACATACGTTGACTCCCCCTTTTTAGGAGTTCGAGGAGGTGGTCCAGCACGTCCAGCGGGACGAGGAGGCAGGGCATGAGGAGCAGCTACCACCACCACCAGACACTACTACCGCACGTCCTCAGGTGGGAGGAGATGTAGTGGATAGCTTAGTTTACAGCTTTCTGTTTTGTGAGAGAGAGTCTGATTTCTATTGATGTATATGGGCATAAGCCCTACTTTCTCTTTTGTACTCATTATGGACTATAGTAGCACTTTCATTACCATATATGTGATATGCTCTGTGATTTCTGTGGACATGTGTATTAGCTTGTTTATACACTTTTACTTCCGCATCTCTAGTGAAAAATGATCGTAATAGCCGGCAGAATCGGCGCTTACGGTGCCGACTAACTCAGGAGTTAGTGTCACCGTAAGGCGGCGGTTCTGGGCATAAGATCCGAGATACCTTCGAAAAGGGAAAAGGCGGATCTTACAGCCAGTTCACAGTCTAGGTAGGAAAGTCTACACCCTTGTGTTTGTTGATGAATTTTCCATATTTGCTTGGGTGTTCTTTTTTAGGAAGAAATCTGAAACCCCTGATGTCTTCAAAACATTTGTCAACCAAATTCAGAATGAATTTGGACGTACTGTGGTCAAAATCAGAAGTGACCATAGGACTGAATTTCAGCCTAATTGCATGACAAGGTTCTGTGAAGAGCAAGGGATTCACCAAGAATTCTCCTCTCCAAGAACAACCCAGCAAAATGGGATTGTTAAAAGGAAAAATAGGACTCTCATAGAAGCTGGAAGGACCTTATTGAATGACACTTCTCTCCTAGAATAATTCTGGGTTGAGGTAGTCAATAATGCATTTCATGTCCTTATAAGGCTTCTATCACCAAGAGCCATAAGAGGACTCCCTATGAGATCTTGAAGGGTAGGAAACCAAACCTGAGCTATTTCAGGATATTTGGTAGTAAGTGTTATGTACTGAACAATGGTAAGTCCTATGTGACTAAGTTTGTTGCAAAGTCATATAAAGGCATCTTTGTTGGGTACAACATTCATAGTAAGGCATATACAATCTATAATATGACAAATCAAGTTGTAGAAGAGTTAGTGCATGTAGTTTTTGATGAATCAAACATGATTAACAGTGAGCTGCCTAGCTCCTTATCTATACCTGCAGGTATAAAGCATTTGATGGACAAGCTTACCATCAAGGGAGATGATCCATCAGTCCAAGATAAGGATGAAGATGAGTGTTATTCAGAGGAAGCACAAGACCCACAGGTTGTGGATGAATATCATCTATATGGAGCCACAGAAGCTCAGGAAGTTGAAGCTAGATTGTCTCCATCTGTTAGGCATCTGAAGGATCATCCAAGACACTAGATCATTGGTGATGCAAGCCAAGGAGTTCTGACCAGAAGTAAAAGTATAACCACAGCACTCTACTCAAACTTTTTGTCTCAAGTATAGCTGAAGAAGTTTGAAGAGGCAAACAAAAACCAGTTCTGGATTGGAGCAATATAAGAGGAACTTAACCAATTTAAGAGGTATAAGGTCTTGAAGCTGGTTCCGAGACCACAAGGACATAATATCATTGGGAACAAGTGGATATACAGGAATAAGTTGGATGAGAATGGAATTATAGTTAAGAACAAGGCTAGACTGGTGGCTAAAGGATACAAGCAATAAGAAGATATTGATTTTGATCAGACATTTTCCCCAGTTGCCAGATTGGAAGCTATTAGACTATTCCTTGCATTTGCTGCCTACCAAGGATTCAAAGTCTACCAGATGGATGTGAAGTCAGCCTTCCTGAATGGTGACTTAAGGGAAGAGGTCTATGTTGAATAGCCTTTAGGTTTTGTTGACTCCAACACTCCTAATTTTTTTTATAGACTTAGAAAAGCTCTATATGGGTTGAAGCAAGCCACTAAAGTATTGTATGAGACTTTTTCTTGTTTCCTCATTGAGAACAAATTCTCAAGGGGGAAAATAGACAAGACCCTATTCCTAATAGAATCTAAGGTCAAGATCATCCTAGTCCAGATATATACTGATGATATTATATTTGGATCTACTAATGATAGCATTTGTATCAAGTTTGCTAAACTTATGCAAGGGAATTTTGAGATGAGCAGTATGGGTGAGCTCAAGTTCTTCTTGGGACTCTAAGTTAGACAGACTGATGATGGCTTGTCCATATCCCAGTCCAAGTTCACCAGTGAGTTGATCAATAAATATGGTATGGAGATTGTCTCCACCATGAAAACTCCCACGAGGTCAAGTATGCCTATATACAAAGATGAAGCAGGGAAACCTATTGATGAAACTTTGTATAGAGGGATAATTGGCTCTCTTCTATATCTCATTGCTAGTAGGCCTGACATCATGTATGATATATATGTCTATGCTAGGTTTTAGGTATGCCCTAAAGAATCTCATTACTTTGCTTCAAAGAGAATTTTGAGGTATCTTAAGGGCACACCAGATCTTGGCCTTTGGTGCCCTAGAAATAGGGATTTTGAACTAATAGGCTATTTAGATGCAGATTTTGCAGGCTGCAAAGAGTACAGGAAAAGAACATCTTGCACCTATCAATTCCTAGGGGGAAGACTTATATCTTGGAGCAGCAAGAAGCAAACAAGTTTGACAATCTCAACTGCAGTGTTAGAGTACATATCAGCAAGTAGATGTTTTGCTCAGTTGTTGTTGATCCAGCATTAGCTTCAGGATTACAACCTCCAGATAGTTAGAACTCCTCTTTATTGTGATTCTACTAGTGCTATTTTTATTGTTAGGAATCCTATCTCATACAACAGGACTAAGCACATAGAAATTAGGTATCATTTTTTTAGGGAGCATGTGTAAAAGGAAGACATCAGTCTCCAGTTTGTCCCCACAGGCAAGCAAGTGACTGACATCTTTACTAAGATACTAGATGAAGCAAAGTTCAACACCTTCAAGTTTGAGTTGGGTATATTGAACTTGGTATAACTTCAGTTACTCCATATGATATTTTTGTTGTAGGATTTGTTCTTATTGTATATTGTGCAGACGTTAAGAGGTATTAAGATTGTGGAGACCAAAGATGATGATAGAAGATGCTTCCATTGAGGGGGAGCAAGTCCAGCAACTGCAGGAGCAAATTCAACCTCATGAATAGAGGAAGCTAACAACTGCATCAGTTTATCATCTGTAATCATCTAGGGGGAGTAGAACATCAAGCAGGCCAATACCTCCCTAACTATTCTACAGAAGTCAAAAAGGGGGAGAGAAGGGATTGATCAAGTGATTAATCAAGTGGTATCAAAGTCAGGGGGAGCAGGTAATGTCCACAATGTGATCAAGTGGATCAAGTGGTATCAAATTCAGGGGGAGCAGGTGATGTCCCCAATGGGATCAAGTGGAATTAAAGATAGGGGGAGTAGGTTTTTCCCCATACAAAGGGAAAAGGTAATGGAGGACATGCAGCAATACAGTGGGAGTAAGTAACCTTCCTTAACTGTCTTGTTATAGTACTTTATTGTTGCATATACTGTGCATATCATTGACAAAGAAATTTGAATAAAGGTTTTGACTTCTCCAATTAGGGGGAGATTGTTGGGTCAATGGATCCCAAGTCCCAAATTTGTAAGAAGTCAAACAAGTCAATGATATACACATAGTTGTATTTGATATGTGTTATATTTCATGCATGTAGGTTAGTCATTGTCACGTTGATTGGATAGGTGGACTCAAAGCAGTTTGCTGGAAAGGTAGGAATTTTCCTAAGACCACAGGCGTTGAGTGAAGGCATTTCACTCAACGCCATAACTCAAATGGCGCTGAATAAAGCTTAGTCTGTCAAAGCCTTAGCATTGGTAGACAATAAAGTGTCTAAGTCCACTGGCATTGAGTGATGTCAACTTACTCAACACTATGCAGCAGAAGCATTGAGTAAAGCTTCCTCAGTCAAAACCACAGTGTTTTTGTCAAATAAAAATCATCAAAGTCTAGAAGCGTTGCATGGAGTCAGTTCACTCAATGCCATGTTGATTCTGTCAACACCAAAGAAGAAAGACAGAAAAATCCGTCTAAGTCCATAGGTATTGAGTGAAGCCAGTTCACTCAACACCAGATGATAGAAGCATTGAGTCAAGCTCAAACAGTCAAAGTCTAAGAAGAAAGGACAGAATTTGACTGAGTCCAGAAGGGTTGAGTGAAGCCAATTAACACAACGCCTAGTCAAAAGAAGAAGCAGAGGAAAAAGCATTGAGTGAAGTAAACTCACTCAATGCCTCCACACAGAGGAAAAGAGTTTAAGTACAGAAGCATTGTCTAAAGTGTTTGTTTTAGGTAACTGATTAACAAAGAGGGGGGTGAATAGGTCCATCTCAAATTTATTCAAATCTTGGCTACTAAAAAGCTTCTTTAGTGAGGAAGTAAACACAACCACCAGTAATTAAGAAAATAGATAAACTAAGATCAACACAGATCTAATCTAACATTTACAACACAAACCACAACACAACACACATGAATTTTATAGTGGTTCTCCAAATTATGGGTACATCCACTTCCCCCCATCACCTATCTAGCAATGAACTAGATTCAGTCAAACTCCTCCTTACTTTTCCTAAGATCCACAGATCTTACACCTCAGAGCCCATCTGGCTCCTATAACTCAGATTCCCTTCAAGAATCCTACCTCAGAGTGCACCTTCACTCATATACCTCAGGCAAAACCTTGCCTTACACCCTTAGAATAATACTGTTCCTACAACTCAGAGAAAGCCCTTCTTCTCCTACCTCAGGACCTCAACCCTACCTCGGCCTTTATAATTTAGGCTTACAGCTCAGATATATATATATATCTCCTACCCCTCAAATCTGCTACCAGATCTTACAAAATAAGAATTATTAGTAGATAGAATTTGAGATTTGATAAATCACCCAGTAGGAAAGAAAAAGGTGACTTCTTCTTGATCAGATCTTGAAAATCAATCTTCTTCCTTCAACTTGATTGAGAAGAAGTAGTTCAACCCTTCCTTTTTCAAAGCTTCTTGAAGGAGAAGGTAAGGTTGAATATGGCTGGAGAAGATTGAAGGTCATCCACGAACTGCCACCTCTCCACCTTTAGAATTTTGTTCAATTGATTTGGCAGAATGAGAAGAGAAGAATGATAAATCCTTTCTCCTTTTTGTTGTGTTGGTCTTCTTATATAGACTTTTACAAGAGTGATCAGCTGCTCCAGTTAATCCACTGACATCTGACATTTCTTACGATTGTCAGAACTTCAGGCTTCAAATTCTGGACTTAGAAGAATTTCTGTCTTGATAGCTTCTGCATAAAGGCTTTGACACATCTATACTTAGATTCTATCGACACCAATCCTGGGTGTCGACACTTTCTCTTATAGTGGTGTTGACAACAATCGAGTGTGTTGACATAGCTAGCTGTTTTTCTCAGCACAACATGAATAAGGGCGTTGACACTAGTCCTGAGTATCGAAACAACTTAACTCCTTGTCTCAGCCCTGCTTGAATAAGGGTGTTGACACTAGTCCTGAGTGTCGACACAACTTGACTCCTTATCTCAACACAAATTTTACAAAGGTGTCGACACTTTTGTACTTAGATTATTTCTTCAAGATTTACCCTGCATATTAAACTTAACCATACATCAAATACACATTTGTGTATATCATTAAGTTGAAAGGGGCTTCTTCAAATCAGGTACATTATTTCCAATGTACCCAACAATCTCCCCCTATTTGAAGAAGTCATAACCCCAATTCAATTATATACACCATAATACCAAAATAAAATTATTATGATGTAAAAGTCAAGTACTGTAATCAAAAATACAAACCAAATAAACACAGTAAGACAAAAAATAGTAATAAGCACACACACATTTTCATTTCATTTTTGTCAGTGTTTAAAAATTTCTAAATTTTATAATGTTCTATTACAGAATTACATATTCTCTAGAAAATATAATACAATCTAAGAGCGTTCTGGCTCCTTGATGACAATGCCTTTTCCTGATTGTATTTTGACTTGCACTTCAACCACTTTGTCATCAACTATCTTCTTGCTTTTGTCAATCTTGGATTTGGAGATCTTTTCTGGCTTGAGCCTTTGTCTTTCAAAATAGTGAAAAGTCTAAGGGAAATACATACTGGGTTCAATTGAATTAGCTGGAATCTCCCCTGCCTTCAGATCTCTTTTGAATTTATAGATAACCTCCTACTACATAATATGCTTTTCCCATTCTTGCTCAGAATACCATTCTCCCCTATCAAATCTTTTGTTTATAATAGATTGCCATACAGTGAGTATAATGTTTCTAGAATTTGGACTCCACTGCTCAAAATCAGGCTTAGCCTCAGCCTGCTCTCTGAATCTCTTCTTTGATAATTGAGCTTCCTTTTCTTTAAGCAAGGCAGTTTCATTCATCTCCACCTCTTCATAATAGTGTTGACACATCTGTACTTATATTCTGTCGACACCAATCCTAGGTGTCAACACTTTATCTTATAGTGGTGTTGAAAACAATCGAGTGTGTCGACACAGCTAGCTTCTTGTCTCAGCATAACTTGAATAAGGGTGTCGACACTAGTCCTGAGTGTCGATACAACTTGACTCCTCTTCTCATCCCTGCTTGAATAAGGGTGTCGACACTAGTCCTAAGTTTCTACACAACTTGACTCCTTGTCTCAGCACAGCTTTTACAAAGGTATCGACACTTTTGTACTTAGTTTATTTCTTCAAGATTTTCCATGCACATAAAACTTAATCATACATCAAATACACATTTGTATATATCATTGAGTTGAAAGGGGCTTCTTCAAATCAGGTACATTATTTCCAATGTACCCAACATATTGAGTGAAGCCAGTCAACTCAATGCCTCAGCAAGATGTCTGAAAGTGCCGAGAAATGGCTAAGGCAGAAAGCATTAAGTGAAGCTTATACACAAAATACTCTCAACACCTAGGATGCAGAATGTGCAGAAATATATGCTAAGGCAGAAAGCGTTGAGTGAAGCTTATACACTCAACGCTATCAACGCCTGGTTGATTCTGTGAATTTGGCTAAGTTTAGAATGAATGACGTCAGCAAAAGTCAACAAAGTCAACCCAATTCAAACTCGTTGCGGGAAAGCTGCTCTTCACTTTTTATAGCGCCGGTGGCCAGCTGTTTGTCCTATTACGCAAAAGGAAAGTGGTAAATCAGTGATTATGGATGGGCCCACGTGGGAAAGTGCCGTTTTTCAGCAAAAAATAAAAGGGAATGTTTGGCTGAGTCAAAAAAAGCATTTAAGGGTTTTTTGATTATGCATAGCGGCGAAACTTGACCTTCTTTCTCGCCATTGTTGTCGAGCCTGAAGAAAAAGTTCTGTTCAGATAACCTGAAAGTGAAAGAGATAGCAGTTGCAATCTTCATCTGGGACAGACAGTTTAGAAGTGATTTTTGAAAGAGAAAAAGAAGAGGCAGAGATTCGCCTTTCTGCAGGAAAGGCTAGCTATTTGAAGAATAAAAGAACAGTCACATCCTCAATCTTCTACAACAGTTTAGAATCTTTATTTTGAGTTTCTTCCAACACTAGCAGCCCAGTAATGAAGATCTGATTTCAACTTATTGCTGATAAGAAGTTGGGCTGAGGTAAACTCAGTCTAGGAAGGTAGACACAGAGATATTTCTCTGGTGTCAAATCAACACAACCCATTTTATATTCTATGTGGGAACCAATCTTGGATCTGAGTTATAAGCTTGATACTATAAAGGCTGAGGTAGAGCTTTTGGCTTTAGTGAAGGATTCTGTTTAGAATCATAGGTAGGGCTATTTTCCTGAGTGTAGGATTCTTGTTTAAAATTTGAGGTAGGATCCTTTGGATCTGAGGTAGGGCTATCCTCCTAGCCTGAGTTATAGGGCTGATTGGCCTGAGATAGGTGATTGTTTAATCACTTAGTGGTAGGGCTTAGTGCCTGAGTTGTAAGTCTTAGAGGAGACTGAGTGGTCCTACGGGATCATGTTGTAAGCTCTTAGGAGCCGAGTATTGGAGAAGATCCTTGTCTAACACATTGTTAGAAAGGCGGAAGGGATAGTGGGCGTACCCATAATATAGGGAACCACTATTGAAAGTGTAAAGTTGTCAACCTAAATTACCTAGAAGGGGGTGAATAGGTGAATCGTGTGTCTATTTGCGAAATAAAAATTTTAATGAACTTGCACACGTAATCAAGCAATCATAGAAAGACAAGAAGATTTATAATGGTTCCCCAATCTTGTGTACGTCCACTTTACCTCACCGATCTAGCAAATCACTAGACTCAGCTACTCCACTATCTCGGATTGAAAATAATCCTACGCCTCGGAACCAGGTTCCTACAAACTCGATCCAAATGGATCTATACTCGGAAGATGAAAACTACATACAACTCGGAGAACAACCACCTACACTCGGAGAAAATCTCCTACAATGATAACAAAAAGATTTGGAAAAATACAAACAGAGATTCCTCAGATCTGGAAAAATTCAGCCCTAGGTCTTCTTCTTGAATTGGCGGCTCTTTCAGAAACGGTTGAAGAAGACTTGACAATCTAACCTAAGAAAGCTTTGACCTACTCGATCAATGAGAAGATGATGATCCCATGAACAGCAAGTCTTTCTTGATCGAAAGCAGAAAGATCGATCTCACGCTGGGCGGCGGCGGCGGCTTTAGAACGTGTTCTTTTTGAAAGTGACGGCCGATCCGGAAATTTAGAATGTACGGAATTCTGCTCCTTGTAATTGTTATTAGGGTTTTGTCTTAACGAGAAGACTTTATAAAGGATTACCCTTAATGGCTAGAAAAGACATTAATGACGACACGTGGACCATTCATGTCAAGTTATTTAAAAATCTGGCCGATCTGGACTTAAAATAATTTTCTGAAAAATTTGACTTGCAGTTCTCGAGAAGTGACATTAGTTCTCGAGAAGTAGATTTGATTTCTCTAGAGCTTTACTGTGTGGAACTTAAGTTAGTTTTTGAGAATTCGGGGCTAATACTTCTCGAGAAAAAACTTGACTTCTCGAGAACTATAAGTTAACTTCTCGAGAACTATGAAGTTAAGCTTCTCGAGAACTATAGGACATCTCAAGAACTACACTTCTGCTTCTCGAGAAATATAAGGACTTCTCGAGAACTGCACTGGACTTCTCGAGAATTAAGACTTGGAGAAATTCTTGAATCTGTCTGGACTTCTCGAGAACCAAAAGATGGGACTTCTCGAGAACTTCACTGGACTTCTCGAGAATTTAGACTTGGAGAAATTCTTGAAGCTGTCTGGACTTCTCAAGAACCAAAAGCTGGGACTTCTCGAGAACTTTGAAGCTAAGCTTCTCGAGAACTCTAAGCACTTCTCGAGAGCTTTGAAGCAAAGCTTCTCGAGAATTCTAAGCACTTCTCGAGAACTTTGAAGCAAAGCTTCTCGAGAATTCTAAAGACTTTTTGAGAACTAAGAGGCACTTCTCGAGAAGTGGACTTAGAGAATTTTCTGAACTTTAGAAAAAATCTTTCTCTTCTCTTCAAGAGTCCAATCTTCATTCCATGATCCAAGGTTTGAATATGAAGTGTATCCCAATGGAGAGGCTACACATGAGTCAACACCTTGGATCACACAGTGAGGGATTACATTGTATAGTCCCATGTTCATGACCAACTGTAGACTGACATTGGTCTACACTTAGCAATGGTAATCTGCAAACACACAGCTAAACAAGGATATCAAATACAACTTAATTCATCTTAGTTCAAGGGTGACTTCAAGCAAATCTGGGTTATTGTGGATGCAATACCCAACAATCTCCCCCTATTTGTAGAAGTCAGAACGCTCTACAATAAGGTGAATTATGACGATTAAGAAAGAACTGGAAATGAATAATTTAATCTAAATGCAATAAGAGATTAATTGAACACACAATTAGGCAAAACTAGGAATTGTATATACGTAATGTTTTAGATTTCTAATCAACAACCATTTCATCCAAATTCTCAAAAAAATATCAACAAGAGTTCATTCTTTGCCTTGATGCTGTCTATCTTGCTTCTCCTGCTGTCTCCTCTGATAGCTGAAGAGCTTTAGATAGTACCTAGGAGGCTTAGGAGGAGCTTTAGGGTTATTCTTTCCATACTCTCTATCATATATTCTTCTCTTGGTCATGGACTTCTCATATAATTCCCACTCAAAGGAGCTATAATGGAGATGCATGTTCTCATTAAAGTCCATCACTAATTTTAGAGTATCAAGAATTAAGCTTTTAGAAGTAGGGCTCCAGACTTCTGCAAACTCTTGAGCTTTCCTTTTCTCTGAGTCAGGCTTGGGTGCACTTCTGCTTGCAGATGGGCCTTCTCCATACTTCCTTTTCTTGGCGATGTGAATTTGAGGTAGATCTTGAGGAATAACATCATCCCAAACCTTAGAATTGGAAGCAGGAGGAGCATTCTGATCTTTTGTCATAAGAGAAAAGCATGGCATTTGAGATTGAGGCATCCGGCTGGATTCTCCTTCAGTAAGGGGGTTGAGGTTATGAGGAATGACATTTGGATCAACCTGAAATTTCGGAAAAATCTTGTTGTGCATCCATACTGATGTGTCATAAGTATGGAATTTCACTGATTGCATTTGATCTAAAACATTCTTATTTATCTCAGTCAATTTCTCATCCCAGAGAGTTTGAGCATTGACAACAAGCTTTTGCACTTGCTCTTTCATTATATTCTCCGCCTTTCTGAATTATACTGTGAGCTTCTCTATAGCATCCTCTTTGAAAGTGCCCATCTCTTCGTAGATTTTCATAACATGTTTTTCAGCTTGCTTGTCTAACTGGATTTAATAATTGGCCAGAGTTATAGATTTTTCCATTACCTGACCAACACTAGTAATGGTGTGATCTATGGCTTTTCCACCTATCTGAAACAGACTTTTCAGAGAGTCATTGTTATGTTGTATCTCAGCATATCCTCGGCTCATTTCTCATTACAGAGCAGTCACTTTGCCTTACACCAATTTCAGAGAGTCATCAAAATGTTTCCTTTGATCAGCCAGCAAAATTTCAATCTTATGCAAAATATCAGAAGAGAGAGGGGCATTAGTAGCAGCAACAATAGAAGGAACAAAAATAGTAGAGGGACTTGGGGGGAGGAGGAGCTACCCAGGGAGGGATCTCTTCGACTACCATAGAGCTTTTGGCTCTTACAGTGTGAAGGACTGTATCAGCCTCCTCATCAAAAAATTTGAGGAGGGAGAAGTCAAGGTTCCTGAGAGGGGCTTCCACCTCTTCAGGTTCTGGCTCATCCTCTTTAGAGAGAGGAATGGTCTTGGGTGGAGTAGATTCTTTTGATGGTTTTTCAGAGGTTTCTTTGTGAAGGGGAGTAAGTGGTTCATTCTAAATGAGTTCTTCAATCATGCTGTTAATTGCTGCATTTGTGTTCTGGAGGGTTTCCTTTACTTGAATATCTGAGAAAGTATCATCTGGAGCAATTTCCACTTGGGACCTGGTTGGAGAGGAAGGATTAGGTCTAACAACAGGAACAGAGGCTGCAGGCTCCCCCTCAGTTGCTGCACCAAATGGTTTAGTAACATGATGAGAGGAGGGAGATGGGGTCCTGACCTCAAAGGCAGAGGCTGCAAGTTCTTTAGCAAATGTCTTGGAATTCTTCAGCTTGAGTTCCCATCTTTGGATGGAGGCCAATGAAATCTTTTTCAGGTAATGGATCTGAGTACCTTTAGAGGTTTTGAAGGTGACTGGGTCAATCTCACTCAGCAACAGGGAAATTATCCTTGCAAACTTGGGAGCCTTAATACTATCCTTGATCAATTCAAATACCATCATTCCATATTGAAATTTCTTTCTGCAGATAATAGCAGTCATAACACAAAATAGGTCATTGGTTATGAAACTAATGGACCCTGTTCTGCACCACAAGATCTTTCCAATTAAATCTACCAGAAGATTTCCTACATCATTGAAGAGATTTCTCTTTAAAGAGATGAAATCCACAGAAACTCCACAGAAAGAGCAAGTTCTGTCATAATCTTCAAGTGTTAGGTCATCCTCTTCATCTACAACGGGCAGCTTTAGGAGCTTTGAAACTCTGGTTTTGTCCAACTTGATTTTGATCCCCCTGACTTTAGTTTTCAAAACTGTATCATTTCTCCTCACCTTGGCATTCCTGAAGAATTCCTCTACATCTTGAAAAACAATCTTGTAGGGTTCTGAGAGAATGAACATCAAACCGGCTGTTTCTAGGAGAAGGAGCAAGTTCTTGTAGTCGTCAGAAATGTCTGCAATCCCTACGACGATGAGTTCACTACTGACTCCTATTTTCAAACTCTGCGCCATGGAAGCTGACGGCGGCGATGGATGGAGAGCAAGACGACGGCTACGACGAAGCTTTCTGTCGGCAGAAGACGAAGAGTTTTCGAGAAGACTGTTTGAAGTGGCGGTTGATTTGGGATTTCTAAAGTATTATATATATATATATATATATAATCCTAGTAATGTCAATTAAGTGTCTAATTAATCTAGGGTTAGGACTGAAATCAAGCGGGTTTTCAAAATAGAAGAAATTAATCAGAAATCGAGAAAAAAAAAGACGAGCATTTCTCGAGAGGGAGGGTTTGTTCTGGAGAGCTATCAGTATACTTTTCGAGAAGTATGATATAGTTCTCGAGAGCTTAGGAGACGTTTTGAGATCTTTGATACCAAGACTTCTTGAGAGCTTAGGAGACTTCTCGAGAGACAGATCAGAAGTTTTCGAGAAGTAGTCTAAGTTCTCGAGAACTGTTACTTCACTTTTCGAGAGGTATACTTAGTTTTCGGGAGCTACCTTCCTCTTGAGAAATTTCTGACCTTTTTTAGGTATCCTCGATTCTTAAGCTTTAAACTGATTCCCTTTGATCTATCCTTCTTTGTTTAGCATTCCAAGTTTAGTTTTGAAGAAATTGAACTTGGTCTCATCCAACGGCTTTGTGAAGATATCTGCAACTTGTCGTTCTGTTGGCACGTACTGCAGATCCACATCTCTTTGCTCCACATGCTCCCGGATGAAATGATATCTGAGCTCGATGTGCTTTGTCCAGCTGTGCGAGACTGGGTTGTTTGTGATTGCGATCACGTTGGATGAGTCGCGGAACAATGAAATGTCTTTGACCTTCATATTGTAATCTTCTAGCTGATTCTTGAGCCACAGCAACTGTGCACAATAACTACCGACAGAAATGTATTCTGACTCGCCCGTTGAGATTACGACACAATTTTGCTTTTTGCTGCTCCATGATATAAGCCTTCTTCCCTGGAACTGACACGTCCCGGAAGTGCTTTTTCTTTCATCTTTGTAACCTGCAAAATCTGCATTTGAAAACCAATTAGTTCGCTATCATTATTTCTTGGGTACTATAAGCCAAGATTCGGTGTACCTTTAAGGTATCTCAAGATCCGCTTTACAGCAGCATAGTGAGATTCCTTACAGTTCACATGGAATCTAGCACAGACACATGTATAGAACATTATGTCTGGTCTACTGGCAGTAAGGTAGAGCAAGGTTCCAACTATGCTTCTTTACTTGGTTTCATCAAAAGGTTTCCCTTTCTCATCCTTGTCTAGAGACATAGCTGAGGCCATTGGAGTCCTCATAGAGGTTGCACTCTCCATTCCGAATTTCTTAATCAACTGCTTGGTGAACTTAGTCTGAGAGATGAAAATTCCATCTTCAGATTGTTTCACCTGAAGTTCTAAGAAATACTTCAGCTCTCTCATACTACTCATTTCAAACTTCCCTTGCATAAGTTTAGAAAACTTTTTATAGAGGTTGTCATCTGTAGAACCAATATAATGTCGTCGACATAGATTTGCACTAGCAAAATCTTGCCTTTAATTTCCCTAAGAAATAATGTATTGTCTATCTTTCCCCTTGTGAATTTGTTCTTGAGGAGAAAGCTAGACTGCATTTCGTACCAAGCTCGAGGAGCTTGTTTCAAATCGTACAGCGCTTTCGATAACAAATAAACATATTCAGGAAAGATAGGATCAACAAAACCTGGGGGCTGTTACACATACACCCCTTCCTTTATGTCACCATTCAGGAAGGCTGACTTCACATCCATTTGGTAAACTGTGAAGCCCTTCAGTGCAGCATAAGCAAGGAATAGTCTGATGGCCTCCAGCCTTGCTACTGGAGCATATGTTTGGTCGAAGTCGATCCCTTCTTCTTGAAGATATCCTTTGGCGATGAGTCTGACATTATTCTTTATGATCGTCCCATCCCCGTCCATCTTGTTCCAATGGACCCACTTATTTCCAATGACATTCTTACCTTTGGGTCTTAGAACAAGTGTCCACACTTTGCAGCGCTTGAACTGATTTAGTTCTTCTTCCATGTCCAAGATCCATGATGCATCTAAGTTCGCTTCCTCAAACTTCTTTGGTTCAACCTGCGAGAGAAAACTTAAGTATAAATTCTCGTTAGTTGTACCTCGACGAGTTCTGACACTATCCCGGGGATCTCCTATGATTTGGTCCATTGGGTGATCCTTTAGATGTCTGAGCTCTAGTTTTCTGGCATTTGGGACTTCTTCAGCCACTGGAGTGACTTCATCAACTTGGACAATATTTTCATCATGATCCTCTACCTCTCCAATAGGGGTTGGAGAGGTGATCTTGATGAACTTTTCATATTTACCTTCGGTCGATTCATCCAATCTGATCTCTTTAATCCTTGTACCTACATCTTCAACAAGCACACTAGATGATTTTCTTTGCAGCAAGCTCATCTCATCAAATACAAGATGTATGGATTCCTCTACAACAAGAGTTTTTCTATTGAAAATCATGTATGTGCCTTACTATGGACACTATATCCTACAAAAATACCTTCAAAACTTTTTTCACTAAACTTGGTAGTATGATACTTACCATTGTTAAGCACGAAGCATTTATAGCAAAAAATTCTAAAATATGAGACAGTCAGTTTCCTGTCTTTTAGAAGTTCATAAGGTGTCTTATCATGATTCTTGTTTATGAGGGCTCGATTTTGCACATGGCATGCAGTGTTGACGGCTTTAGCCCAGAAGTATTCTAGTAGTGAAGTGTCACTCAACATGGTCCTGTAGGCCTCTATGAGTGTTTTATTCCTTCTCTCAGCTACTCTATTTTGCTATGGAGAACGAGGAGAGGAAAACTCATGAAAGATACCTAGGCTTTCACAAAATTCTGTCATGGACCAAGATTTGAACTCCGTTCCATTGTCACTTCTGATTTTGACTATGGAACAGTTGTATTCATTCTGGACCTGCCTGATAAAATTTATAAAGATATTGAAGGTATCTGACTTGTGTTTCAGAAAGAACACCCACGCAAAATGCAAGTAGTCATCAACAATTACCAAAGTATAATCCTTACCTCCTAAGCTTCTAATTTGTAGTGGATCGAACAAGTCCATATGAAGTAGGTGTAAACACCTATTAGAGTTTTTGACTATAATGCTTTTAAAGGTAACCCTTGTTTGCTTGCCTTTTACGCATGCATGACAAGGTCTCTCTTTGACGTACTTGACATTTGGGGCATCACGTACTAAGTTATAGGAGAATAATTTATTAATAGTTTTAAAATTATTATGTGCTGCCTCTTGTGCCATTTGGCCACCAAGAGACGCACTATCTTTTGCTAAAAGAAAAACTGGTATAGAAGAGTCTATACAAATGAAATTTAAGCAAAATATATTCCTTCTTCGAGTGCCTGATAGAATTGTTTTCATATTTTCAACAGACTTTATCAAGCACTTGTCAGCGTGGAATTCAACTATGTATCCTTTTTTGCATAGTTGACTTATGCTTATGAGATTGTGTTCCAATCCCTCCACATAAGCTACATCCAAAAAGGATACGCTACTATTAGTGATCATACTATAGCCTTTAGTTATCCCTCGGTCTGAACCTCCAAAGATGACCTTTGGTCCGTTGCCGAATGAAGTGAAATTCTGGTGTAGGCTTCTTGTCCCGGTCATGTGCCGAGAGCATCCACTGTCAAAGTACCAGATAGGCATTTTAGTGTCCTTTGGACATACCTGCATTCATGATCATTTTGCCTTAGGAACCCAAACATGTTTGGGTCCTTGGTCTCGAGTTAGAACTCTCCCCCTATAAAGATTAGCATCCTGAGTGGTCAATCTCATGTTGCCAACTTGAGGAGTAGCTACCTTCCTGGTATTAAACCAACAATCGATGGCAAAATGACAAATTTTGCCATAGCACCAACAGTCAAACCTGTTGTATCTTTGCCTTATGTACTCCTGCTTGACCTTTTGAGATGGTGGTCTAGCAGGGGTAGCATTCTTGGAGGAGGAAGCTTCATGGTGATGGCAGTCAAATGATTTCTTATCCTTCAGAGGCCTTTCCCCAACGGGCTTTACTTTAGGTGCTTTCTTGAAGTTGTGGCCATGATTATAAGGACCATAGCCCTGAAGAATCACTTCTTCATAAGGTGCCTTAAAGACACTCTCACCAAAGTTCTAAGGGCGAGTCCATCCTTGGTACCTAGACTTTGGCTCTATATAAGTAGACCTGGTCAAGTGACCATAGGACGAGTCCAGATCAAACTTATTTGTTGGAAAGATAACTTTGTTAAAGACAGTTTGATCCAGAGGGGCTTTCCCTTTTTCATTGGCCAAGGCCTTCTTGGCGGCCTTATTCTTCCGTTGAGCCTTGTTTCTCCAATAAGATTTTCAAGGAGCGTCAACATGGCCTAGTCCAGCACCTTGGGCCTTAGCTGAGAATTCAGCAACGAGTGGAAGAACTATCTTAGGCTTAGAGAAACTTTCAACGAGTTTCTTCTCAGCCTCGAGTTGTTCTTTCAACTCTTTGATGATTTCCTCTTTAAGGTCGAGATACTTAAGAGCTTGATTGTATTCTTCAATAGCAAGATTGAAGTTCTCTAAAAGAGAGTTAGTCTTAGCGACTTCTTCTCTCAAGCTGCTCTCAATATCCTTTAGAGACTTAATCTCTTTTGCCTGAGTTTTCATGACTCGGCGACATTTGTCGTAAGTCATGATCAACTCCTTGTACTGGGCCATAAGTTCTGACTCATCGTCAGAAGAGCTTTCCTCATGGTCATGCTCAGAACTTTCAGATTCAGAGAGGGGAGTGTGAGATTTTACCTCCCTAGTGAACTGGGGCTCTTGTTTATCATGTGATTGAGCCATGAGTCCAAAGTAGGCTTCCTCTTCTTCACTCAACTCAGATGAGTCGGAGTCACTGAGAGTCTTGCCCTTCTTGGCCAACAGGCTCTTCTCTATCCTCTTCTTGTGGTACGAGGACTTCTTTTCCTCTCTTCTGCCACCCTCCTTCTTCTTGTGGGGGCAGTCAGCTATGACGTGACCTGGTTTGTTACAGCAGTAGCAAACAATGTATGTAGAAATCTGTTTGTTCTGTTTAGAGGTATACCTGTCATGGCTACTTGATCCTTTATTTCGTTGATCACCGTCATGTCGTGATCTTCTGTATGAGGCATCCTTGCCTCTCCACTGCTTATTCTTGTTCAAAAATTTCTTGAACTATCGTGGGAGCAACGAGAACTCTCCTTCAGATTGTTTTGAGCCCGAGGTGCTTGGCTCAGAGTTTTCTTCTTCACTCACTTCTTGAGCAGGTGGAAGGCAGCTTTTCCCTTCCTTGAACTGTCAGCCTTTAATGAAACAGACTTCTCTTTAGAAGAGAAACGACTTTTATCTTCTTCAGCTTTCCTAGAGTTGATCTACAGTTCATAGGACATCGACTTGCCAAATAGGTTTTGTGGGTCTGTCTCAGATAGTCTTCCAAACTCCCGGATGGCACAGATTTTGTTGTCCCATTCGTTTGTTAGAGACCTCAGAAACTTATCATTCAGCTCCCCATTAGTGAAGACTCGGCCATACACTCTTATTCCATTTACTATCTTGAAGAAATTCTCAAAAGTATCTGCAATGGTCTCCTTTGACCCTTGCCTGAAGGCTTCATATTTTTTGTTTAGTAGGGATCTTCTATCTTCCCTCACTTCTTCAGTACCTTCCATCAGAGTTACTAGAGACTGCTACATCTCCTTAGTGGATTGGCAGTGAATCAGATTCTGCAGTATCGAGTCATCGACTATACTTATTATGATATTTTTAGCTTTCTTGTCCAAAGAGACAAGTGTAATCTCGTCCTTATCCAGATCCATCAATTTCTTAGGAACTTTCTTGGTTGGATCTATAGCATAGATAGTCATAGGGATGTAAGGACCTTCTTCAACAATCATGAAGATCCGGGAGTCCACAGCTTCCATCAAAAATTTGATTCTCTCTTTCCATATGGGAAAGTTATTCTTTATGCACAGGGGAAGCTTGCAAAAACTTTGGCCTTGTCCATTGCTTGAATAACCAAATGATAACTTTCGAGAGCAAATAGATCAAGGTGTTAACCTTTTAACGACCAACCTCCCTCTGATACAGTTTGAAAGTATAAAGTTGTCAACCTAAATCACCTAGAGGGGGTGAATAGGTGAATCGTGCGTCTATTTTCGGAATAAAAATTTTAATGAACTTGCACATGTAATCAAGCAATCACAGAAAGACAACAAGATTTATAGTGGTTCCCCAATCTTGGGTACATCCACTTTGCCTCACTGATCTAGCAAATCACTAGACTCGACTACACTACTATCTCAGATTTAAAATAATCCTACGCCTCGGAACCAAGTACCTACAAACTCGATCAAAAAGGATCTACACTCGGAAGATGAAACTTCCTATAACTCGGAGAACAACGCTCCTACACTCGGAGAAAATCTCCTACAATGATAACAAAATTTTTTGGAAAAATACAAATAGAGATTTCTCAGATCTGGAAAAATTAAGCCATATGTCTTCTTCTTGAATTGGCAGCTCTTTATGAAATGGTTGAAGAAGACTTGACGATCTGACCTGAGAAAGCTTTGACCTACTCGATCAAGGAGAAGATGATAATCCCTTGAACAGCAAGTCTTTCTTGATCGAAAGTAGAAAGATCGATCTCACGTTGGGCGGCGGCGGCGGCTTCAGAACGTGTTCTTTTGGAAAGTGACGTCCGATCCGGAAATTTAGAATGTACGGAATTCTGCTCCTTGTAATTGTTATTAGGGTTTTATCTTAACGAGAAGACTTTATATAGGATTACCCTTAATAGCTAGAAAAGACATTAATGACGACACGTGTACCAATCACGTCAAGTTATTTAAAAATCCGGCCGATCTGGACTTAAAATAATTTTCTGAAAAATTTGACTTGCAGTTCTCGAGAAGTGACATTTGTTCTCGAGAACTAGATTTTATTTCTCGAGAGCTATACTGTCTGGAACTTAAGTTAGTTTTCGAGACTTCAGGGCTAATACTTCTCGAGAAAAAACTTGACTTCTCGAGAACTATAAGCTGACTTCTCGAGAACTATGAAGTTAAGCTTCTCGAGAACTATAGGACATCTCAAGAACTACACTTCTGCTTCTCGAGAAATATAGAGACTTCTCGAGAACTACAGTGGACTTCTCGAGAATTCAGACTTGGAGAAATTCTTGAAGCTGTCTGGACTTCTCGAGAACCAAAAGCTGGGACTTCTCGAGAACTTCACTGGACTTCTCGAGAATTCAAACTTGGAGAAATTCTTGAAGCTGTCTGGACTTCTCGAGAACCAAAAGTTGGGACTTCTCGAGAACTTTGAAGCTAAGCTTCTTGAGAACTCTAAGCACTTCTCGAGAGCTTTGAAGCAAAGCTTCTCGAGAATTCTAAGCACTTCTCGAGAACTTTGAAGCAAAGCTTCTCGAGAATTCTAAGGACTTCTCGAGAACTAAGAGGCACTTCTCGAGAAGTGGACTTAGAGAATTTTCTGAACTTTATAAAAAATCTTTCTCTTCTCTTTCTAAGAGTTCAATCTTCATTACATGATCCAAGGTTTTAATATGAAGTGTATACCAATGGAGAGGCTACACATGAGTCAACACCTTGGATCAAACAGTGAAGGATTACACTATATGGTCCTGTGTTCATGACCCACTGTAGACTTACATTGGTCTACACTTAGCAACGGTAATCTGCAAACACACGGCTAAACAAGGATATCAAATTAAACTTAATTCCTCTTAGTTCAAGGGTGACTTCAAGCAAATCTTGGTTATTGTGGATGCAATACCCAACAACTATAAATATCTGTCATCTGTGATTATTCTTAAAAGCCTAACAAACCAAATCACTTAACACAGTTTATTTAGATAAAGGTCTAAAGAAATCTAAAGAGGCCAAAAACCTATTCACCCACCCCCCCTAAGTGTTTTGCTGGCCTTGAAAAACAAAAGACTTTCAGATTGAAATGATCGCTTCAGCTTTGCCTCCATTGATCTGAACTAGCCTCATGATTCTGATCTCTGAATCACCAACGAAAGTGGAATCTCATTTTTCCGGCACTGCTGCTCCTCCTCCAGATGTTCAACTCAAGTTCTCAAACCTCAAAGCAATGAAGTGAAAACAGCCAAACCAATACTATAAACTGAGCTACCGTCGTGCGGTAACTAGCTAATGTTGCGCGGTACCTAGTGAAATGGCTCGATTCGCGTGCCACATCCCAAGCCCTCCAATCATAAGCTGACACGTAGCCACGCCATTATAGTTTTGCTATCACCGCATGATAGGTAACTACCGCCACACGGTACCTAGCGTCGGTTACGACACGACCGCTAATATTATCATCGTGCGATACCTGCTACCTCCATGCAGTAACATCCCGAGAGATTTTCCAATTAATTTGACCCTGCTACCACCAGCCAGATTACTATCGCCAAGCGGTAGCTTTCCAAAAGCTCTGCCCAAATAATCCCGGAGCTACCACCGGCATTAACCCTACCGCCGGGCGGTATCTCCCAGAAACCATTTCTTGCTTCGGAAACCTTTTGGCGTTACAAATCTCCCCACTTAAAGAATTTTGTCCCGAAATTTTGTGGTGCAGGAAAAAATATAGAAGTAACAACATTAAAAAGTGTACCTCAGTTAAATAACTCGGGGAACTCCAACTTCATGGTATGCTCCCGCTCCCATGAGAACTCCTCTCGGTCATAGTTGTCCTAACAGACCTTGACCATCCTGATAGACTTATTACGAAGTTGTTTGACTTACACATCCTCAATACGAATGGGCTTGACCGTTGTTGTCAACCCAATATCAATCGGCAATTGTTCCGCCGCAACCACCGTAGGCTCTTGCACCGCCTGCCGCAACACCGATATGTGGAATACACCATACAGACCACTTAGTTCTTTTAAAAGTTTCAACTAATACGCTCTAGTATCTCAAATTGCCCAAGGTACTTTGGACTCAGCTTTTTCAAGCTTCGAATCCTTGACACACCTTTGAACGGTTTGATCTTCAGGTATACCCAATCTCCCAAGGCAAACTCGACATTCATGTGCTTGGTGTTATAATACTATGTCTGCCAACCTAAAGCGATCAACAAACGCTCCCGGATTGTCCGAATAACTGAAGTCGCATCCTCGACTTCCTTCCACATAAACATCTTTGACTCACCCATCTCCAACCACGATGATGGAGTACGTGTAACGCCTCTGATTTTTTTAATGTTTATTTTATTTCATTTAGTGGCGTATTTATGATGTCAGGGCGTTATATAAATGCGTAGTTGATGGGTACCGTTATTGGAGCGTGACTTTTGCTCATTGGTATTCGAGGTTTTGATTTGGGAAATTAGCATGACTAATTTTTAGTGTGTTTGTGTAAATTCCCTTGCGAACTGGGTTTATTTGGAGACTCGGTGGAGCTTTTTTAGGGATGTTGGTGTTTTGACTTCAGGGAATTTTTACTCGAGTTTTGTTTGACAGATTCTGATTTCGACTTTGGTGTTGGATTTGTAGCATCGATATTTAGCTTCGGTGCGAATTTCGTGGAAATCCGAGTCGTTTCGATTTTTTAGTCGTTTGGACGTTTAATATAATAAAAATATAATATAAGTATATATATATACTTATGCATACATTTTAGTGGAACCATATTCATCATCTTATTCCCAAGCCGTCAAACAAAATCACGGAAGAGAGGAAGCGGCAAAAACCGCAAGGCTTTCGGTCATCGACTGTAGGAGTTTCGATGCACGAAATCATCGTCGGAGGATAGATTCAGAGAGCTCTCGCTGAGATCTACGTTTCTACGGTATGTTTTTCCCCTTTCTTAGATTTTTGGTGTTAGGTTATTCGGTTTTGACCCTCGTTTACCCTGAAAAGTTTCTGGGAGTGTGGCCAAGGTGTTCTTGCGGCTAGATCCTGGAGGAGGAGTGCTTATATGGGCAGATTTCGGAAGGATTGAGGCAAGCGGTGATTTATTCCCATTGCTGAGTTTCTTTGTATTCTTTGTTTTCTTTTCTTCCGTCCATAGAAGGTAGGAGTGGTGTAGAGGTTGGCTAGGTCAGGATCTGCCTGGTAGTGTAGAAGACCGGCTGACCTGTATTCACCAAGTATGAGTTTTAGACTTAGTTAAATTCATCGAGTCAAAATTCGTTGAGTATCTTGTATTTGTAGAGTATCCTTTAATTTAGTGAGTATCAGCTTGAGTGAAGAAAAATTCATTGAGTCATAAGTTCTGGCATTGAGTGTAGTCCTTTTCGTCGAGTATCTCAACTTGTTAAGTCAAAATCGTCGAGTATTCTTGACGAATTCATCGACTAAGTCTTGGCATCAAGTGCATTGAGTGAATCTATCTTGGCATTGAGAGCATCGAGTGATATGTGAGACTAAGTATTTTTCATCGAGTATTGTTAGTGATGGCATCAAGTGTGTCGAGTTAAGACTAGAGGCGTTGAGTGAAATAAATTTAGCTGTGTTAAGTCCAGGCGTCGAGTGAAACTGCCTTGCCATTGATTGCGTTAAGTCAACATAGCTAGGCGTCGAGTGAAGGCATTGAGTAAAGTAAATTTTGCTGAGTTATGTCCAGGCATTGAGTGAAACTACCTTGGCATTGAGTGAACTCAGCTAAGCATCGAGTGAAGGCATTGAGTGAAGTAAATTTCACCGAGTTAAGTCCAGGCTTTGAGTGAAACTTCCTTGGCATCGAGTGCGTTTAATGCACTCAGCTAGGCGTCGAGTGCATTGAGTTATGTATCAGCTAGGCATCATGTGTGTTGACTGTACTTATCTAGGTGCCGAATAAAGAAAATTCATTGAGTATCGTCGTTAGCAGATTTTTTTGCTAAGTACAATTCATAGAGATAAGTAAGTCTTATCTAGTCAGGCTATGTTATTTAAAGAAGCTAGTCTTACCCGTCAAGGGGCAAGTTTATCGTATGAATTTCCTTTCTTTAATATTATCATTTCAGCTAACCTAGTCCTTCTTACTACTTATGCTATTTACAGTATATACTATGGACTATTTGGGGATGTGGGTGTTAGTGGAATGTACCACCTCCACAGTAACCTGTTTTGTGAATCATTGCCCTGGTGGATTTACCCAATATGGGTTGGTGACTGGGTGTGGAAGGTTAGGTTCCCACCACCCCAGGTGCCGGTTATTCCGCGATTTTGGGTGTGTCGAAAAATAAGACAACCATTCCTTGGGCCCTTGTGAAGTTTTTACTGTTGGTGTGTAGGGAAGGTTCCCACCACCACAGATGCTGGATTTTGTCGGTGTTTATGCTCACTCAATGATGAGCTGACCAATCTCTTATATATATACACTAACTTATGTATTTGTTTTATAAAGCTTAGATCTTTATCGCACTTGGTGCAGCTTGAGGTATCTAACCCTTGTGAGTTCTTTCTTACTTATTACCTTGTGGTCGAGTGTTGATGTTTTCCTTTCAGTTATCCTGTCTTGGTTTGGTAACCCATTGACTCCTTTGATGATTTTTATTGCCACTTATATATTCTTGTTGAGGTATTCTTTTCTAGGAATGCCTCAAGTTTGGAGCAGTAGCCGATTGAGCGGCTAGGGTTGGTAGTGAATAGTGTTCTACAGCTGTTGTAGTTGTCCTTTCCTCACCGTTGAGAGGTAGTTTTGTCGTTTTGCTTTTAGTTCGAATATACATGATTTTTAGTGGGCTCGTGTCAGGTTGTTGAAGCCCACTGGAGATTTTGTAGAATTTTAAGTTACTTACTAGCTGCTAAGTCTATTTTTAGATGATTTGTTGGTTTTACTTGCTCTCTGGGAAAGTTTTATGCTAGGATTGCATGTTAGTTATTTATAAAAGTATCATTATGACTATCTCATGCATAACATCTTTTAAAATCAAAGTCATTGTATTTTAACCAATGTAAAATCTTTTTCTATACTTATATTAAATCTAGAGGTATGCATATCATTAGTTTTCCTACTTGGATATTTATGCTCATGTAATATGTTAATCGATATAAATAAAGTATTTTCCACAGTATATATTCATTTTTTCTCTTATTAACTACTTGATCCACTGAGCCAAGGGATACGACCATCAAAACATAACTCAAATTGCAGTTTCTTCATAACAACTTGAGAATTTCATATAAAGTGTTAGGTTCGAATTCTTGCTTAAGCGCTTGCAGTTATCCCCTGCACGGCGTGGCATCACGATGCGTGTTTTATCTTACTCTGATATATCATTTAAATGCAGAGAAAATGCGGATTGTGACAGTTGGTATCTGAGGGACAGGTTGTTTGACAATTGGTCAAACGACTATCTCTTGTTAGTTTTAGTTGTCTTGTTCCATTTCAAACACACACTGATATATCATCATTATTTCTTGGCTGAAGTATGAACACTAAACTCATAAGCATGACAAGAGTTATATGGGGCATATTATGTAGTATGGGATGCATAATATGTGTTTGTATATGGATCCTCATAGGAAGAAACAACAGGTGACTGTTATGTAGTATGAGATGCATAACAATCATCACATGAATGCGATTTAGATTTTACTTTTTGTTACATGTGATATTATGTAGTATGGGATGCATAATATTTCATGTGTATGCCGTTCATAACATGCATTAAGTCCTTTATTAGAATACATAGCACAACATGCATGACATAACATAACATTAGCACATGTGCCAAGCCAAGATCTACATGATGACATACGTACACACATGGATTTAAAGCAAAAAGAATAAGAATTCATGCATTCATGCATTCATAGTTTAGGCACATGAGTCAGTAGGATAACATTGTATCATCCTAAGTTTAAGTATGACATCAATAATGAAAATCCTAGAGCAAGTTAACAGTATAAGCAAGTGTCTAAACATGTATGGTCTGAACTATGTTGTGTAGTCCTAGTGGTTATGCTAGGTATTGATTGGTTACTCCATGAAGAAAATAACAGAGTAATATTTGGATGAGGTCATTAGATTATATGGAGTACCTGTTAGTATCGTGTCAGATCGAGATACCAGGTTTGCGTCTTGTTTTTGGAAACATTTACAGGAAGGGTTGGGTACCGACCTCAGATATTCAACCGCTTATCATTCGCAGACCAATAGCATACGGAGAGAGTAAATCAAATTTTGGAAGATATGAATAGATATTACATCTTGGACCACTGAGGAGCATGGGGCGAGCGGCTGATATTGATGGAATTTGCCTATAATAACTGTTATCAAGAAAGTTTGCAGATGACCCTATTTGAGGCTTTTTATGGGAGACGCTGTAGAACTCCCTTGTTTTAGGCCGAAGTTGGTGAAGGACCGTTGTTGGGTCTAGAAGACTTAGAAGAAATTAATACTTCTATGACGCATATTCGAGAGAAGCTTTGAATAGCTCAGGTGCGTTATGAGAAGAATGTTATTCGGCGAATGATTGATCTGGAATTTGCAGTTAGAGAGATGGTTTTTCTCAAGGTTTCTCTGATTCTTGTGTTAAGAGGTTTGTAAAGATCCATAAGTTGGATCACATGTATGTGGGTCCTTTCCAGACTGTTGAACGCATCAGAGTGTTAGCTTATAGGCTGGGTTTGCCTGCTAATTTTCCTGTTGTGCACGATGTGCTTCATGTGAGCTAGTTACGGAAGTGTGTGCTTAGCGAACTACATGTTCTCGATTCGGTGCCCCAGTTGCAGAATAATCTTTCTTATGTTGAGGTGCATGTTCGCATTCTAGATACTCAGGATCGGGTGTTGCGAAGGAAGACAATACACATGGTCAAAGTTCTTTAGCAAAACCAAGACGTGGAGAGCATGACTTGGGAGTTGGAGTCGGCTATGAGAGAGGCTCATCATCATCTCTTCTCCTAGTTTCTGTTGATAAGTGTTTTTATTCGATAAAATTTGGTATTTTCCTTCTGTAATATATTCAGTTGTGTATCAAGTTTCGGGACACAACTTTCTTTTAATGGGAGTGGCCGTAACGCCCCTGATTTTTCGATGTTTATTTTAATTCCTTTAGTGGCATATTTATGACGTCAAGACGTTATGTTGACACATAGTTGATGGGTACCATTGTTGGAGCGTGACTTTTGCTCATTGGTATTTGAGGTTTTGATTTAGGAAATTAGCATGACTAATTTTTAGTGTGTTTGTGTAAATTCCCTTGCGA
Organism: Platanthera zijinensis; assembly: GCA_039513925.1. NCBI lineage: Eukaryota > Viridiplantae > Streptophyta > Magnoliopsida > Asparagales > Orchidaceae > Platanthera > Platanthera zijinensis. The sequence continues at coordinate 121,840,470 of CM077082.1, read as the reverse complement.
ACCGAGTTTATTTGGAGACTCGGTTGAGCTTTTTTAGGGATGTTGGTGTTTTGACTTGGGGAATTTTTACCCGAGTTTAGTCTGTCAGATTCTGATTTCGACTATGTCGTTGGATTCGTAGCATCAATATTTAGCTTCAGTGCAAATTTCGTGGAAATCCAAGTCGATCTGAGTTTTTAGTCGTTTGGATGTTTAATATAATATTATTATATTAAATATATATATATATATATATATATACTTATGTGTATGTTTTAGCGGAACCCTATTCATCATCTTCTTCCCAAACCGTCAAACCAAATCGTGGAAGAGAGGAAGTGGAGGACATCGCAAGGCATTCGACCGTCAACTCTAGGAGTTATGGTGCACAAAATCGTCGTCATAGGGTAGATTTGGAGAGCTCTCGCCGAGATCTACATTTGTACGATGAGTTTTGCCGTTTCTTGGATTTTTGGGCATTAGGTTCGGTTTTGACCCTCGTTTACCCCGAAAAGTTTCAGGGAGTGTATCCACGGTGTTCTTGCAGCTAGATCCTGGAGGAGGAGCGCTTGTGTGGTCGGATTTTTGAAGGAGTGAGGCAAGTGGTGATTTCTTCCCCTTGCTAAGTTCCTTTGTATTCTCTGTTTTCTTTTCTTCCCTCCTTAGAAGGTAGGAGTAGTATAGAGTTTTTCTAGGTCAGGATCTGACTGGTAGTGTAGAAGACGGGCTGACCTGTATTCACCGAGTAAGAGTTTTGGACTGAGTTAAATTTGTCGAGTCAAAATTCATTGAGTATCTTGTATTCATTGAGTATCCTTTAATTAAACGAGTATCGGCTTTAGTGAAGCATAATTCGTTGAGTTATAAGTCATGGCGTTGAGTGTAGTCCTTTTCGTCGAGTATTCTCGACGACTTTGTCGGCTGTCATCTTGGAGTCAAGTGCATTGAGTGAATCTGTCTTGGCATCGAGAGCGTCGAGTGATCTATGAGACTAAGTCTTTTTCGTCGAGTATTATTAGTGATGGCGTCGAGTTAAGACTAGAGGTGTTGAGTGAAGTAAAAATCTCTGTGTTAAGTTTAGGCGTCGAGTGAAACTACCTTGGCACTGAGTGCGTTGCGTGAACTCAGTTAGGCATCGAGTGAAGGCATTGAGTGAAGAAAATTTCGCTGAGTTATGTCCAGGAATTGAGTGAAACTGCCTTGGTGTCGAGTGTGTTGAGTGAACTCAGCTAGGCGTCGAGTGAAGGCGTTGAGTGAAGTAAATTTTGTTGAGTTAAGTCCAGTCGTTGAGTGAAAGTTCCTAGGCATCGAGTGCATTGAGTGAACTCAGCTTGGCATTGAGTGAAGGTGTTGAGTGAAGTAAATTTTGCCGAGTTAAGTCCAGGCATTGAGTGAAACTTCCATGGCATTGAGAGAGTTGAGTGAAACTCCCTTGGTGTTGAGAGCGTTGAGTGAACTCCAAATTCGTCGAGTATACCCGACGAATTTCTTGTGGACTTGGATGATTTCACCAATTCGTTGAATATCACTTAGATAGCCAGTTTTTGCTACGAAGAAATTGTCGAGTATCCCCATAATTTGTCAAGTATTCTCAACAAATCAGTGTGGACTTAGAGTTTTTTCGCAGAATAAAGTAAATTCGTCAAATATCATTGTTAGACAATTTTTTTGCTAAGTACAATTCATAGAGACAAGTAAGTCTTATCTAGTCGGGCTATCTTATTTAAAGAAGCTAGTCTTACTCATCAAGGGGCAAGTTTGTTGTATGAATTTCCTTTCTTTAAGACTATCATTGTAGCTAACCTACTCCTTCTTACTACTTATGCTATTTATAGTATATACTATGGACTATTTGGGGATGTGGGTGTTTGTGGAATGTACCACCACCACAATAACTTGTTTTGTGAATCATTGTCCTGGTGGGTTTACTTAGTGTGGTTTTGTGACTGGGTGTGGAAGGGTAGATTCGCACCACCCTAGGTACCAGTTGTCACAACCCATATTTTCCCCGAGGTTAAGAAGTATCAGAGTATGGGAAAACACCCGTTGCGATGCCACGTCAAGAAGGGGATAACTGCTGACGCTCATGTAACACACCAAGACTACAAATCACGATTTTTAAAATAGTAGAAAACCAGTTTATTTAAAGGTCGTATCCCTCGGCACAGTGGATCAGCTAGTCCACGATTGGAAAATATATTTGTTTGCAGCAGAAAAATACTTTCATTTAGTTGATTTGACATCTTAAATGAGTATAGTATTTATATATGAAAGATATTCTTTACGCTTAAGGAAGATAGTGTTTTAGCTTTGGAAATATGAAATGCATGAGATACATATAATATTTTAGGGTTTTAAAATACCTAACATGCAACCTAGCATAAAACCTTCCCAGAAGCAAGTGAGCAATCCCATGAGGGCAAAAACAGCAGTTTTAATTCATATTCAGCAAAACAAGCAAGCCACCAGTGGGCGTTGACAACCCGACACGAACCCACCAGTGAGTGAGCATGTCCATACAGGAAAGAAGAATAACTACCTTACAAGTTGAAAGATCTGCAACTCAGCTACCCTGGAGGCTATCAACAAAACCCACTAAAAGGAAACAGCCTCCCTATCAGCTACAATCTGGACCTGAGGCATTCAAGAAAGAACGCCTCAGCAAAATATCAAAGCATGAAGAATATAAGATTTAAGTGCGAGTAAAAAGGGTTTACCAACCCGGTAAAAAAAGCAACAGCTAACAGTAAGCGAAAAGTGTGACGGTAAGAAGAACAATACTATCAAAAGGGACAGTAAAGGTAAATCATGCCAAGCGTGGCCACAAAAGCTACCTGCTCGGCAGAAAGAAACAACCTGCAGCAGTAAAGCATCAGTATACTAGCAGGAATAGCCAAAAGCAAGAAAAGAAAGAGCTAACAGTCCTAACTTTGTGGGAAAATGACCGGGGTGTAAATAATAAGGGGCTGGAGTGGGTGGCAGTACCAACACCAACAACCAGACCCAAAAATAAATACTCAAGGGTGAACACAACCAGTGGCAGCCTTAGGGTCCACACACCTAAACAAGTCAGCCCCATTGTACAGACTTTGTGGTGTCCACAGCTCATCACACACATTTCACCCCTCCAGAGTCCAGAAAACACCCCCTCCGGCCAGAGTCAACGAGTCGGCATGCAAAACTAGCCGAACACCCCAACATCCCCCTTAGGAAGGAAAAACTCCTCTAATAGTCCTAAAGAAGCACACATCCCAAGGCTAAAGTCTTAGTCCTAAAAAACTGTGGCGTTGAGTGAGTCTACCTCACTCAATGCCAAAATAGCCACGGTGTTGAGTGAGGTACCCTCACTCAACCCTAAGGACTTAACCGCAAGCCCTGGCTGTGGCGTTGAGTGAGTCTACCTCACTCAACGCCAAACCTTCTTTGGCGTTTAGTGAGGTCGACTCACTCAACACCACTTATCTGCCAAAAATACTGTGGCGTTGAGTGAGTCTACCTCACTCAACGCCAAAACTTCTTTGGCGTTGAGTGAGGTCAACTCACTCAATGTCATCATACTTAACTTGCTGAAAAAAACTACGGCATTGAGTGAGTCCTCCTCACCCAATGCCAAAATAGTTGCGGCATTTAGTGAGGTCTACTCACTCAACGCCAAATACTTAGCCGCAAGTCTTAGCTGTGGCGTTGAGTGAGTTCACCTCACTCAACGCCAGACCCACCTTGGCGTTGAGTGACGTCGACTCACTCAACGCCTCGACACTTAACCGCACAAAGACAACCTGGCATTGAGTGAGGCCCACTCCACTCAATGCCTGGACCCTTAGCCGCAAAAACAACTATGGCGTTGAGTGAGTGCACCACACTCAACACCATAAGCCCAACAGTCTAGGCGTTGAGTGAGGTACACTCACTCAATGCTTTTGACTTAGCATTTTTCCAGAAAATCTAGAACTAAACCTACCCCGTCCCACTCAGCTTTCCATAACCTGAGAGCTGAAATTTAATTCCAGCTCTCACTCCTACCTCTCCTACCCGACCACAACAGCTCCAAACTAACCTACCTCAAAGCTAAGCCTAAACCTAATATTAAACAAGGCTGGACACCAGCCGAGACAAACAAAACCACCTTCCAAACAAAAAGAAAGAAAAATTATTGTTGCTAAAGCTATAGTTTAGGGAGCAGCTCGGGAGGGATTGAGGGAGAAAGAGAAAGAAAGAAAAAAACAACTACTTGTTTCCCTACTTCTATGGAAGAACAACCAGCACACAAACTAGGAGATAAAATAAAATAAAAAGCAAGGGCGAGGGAGCAACTTTCCTCTTCACCAAGCTCCAGTAGCTGCCTTCCCAAGCTCGGCACCGGCAGCAAAGCAGCTGCCTCGGAAGCTAGCTCTCGGAGAGAGCAGCTCGGATCCACCATCGCGTGAGAGAAGAGACTCCTAAACTAGCGACAAACGCCGGTCAAAGCTGCAGCTCCTCTGCCGGTTCCTTCTACAGGAAGCCTGCTGATTTCTTTGGAAGGAGGAGAAGTGAAGCTCGATACTAGCTGGCTTCCTGTATAACTCCAGCCACCTTCTCCAAAAGATAATATAAAATAAATTATGCATGGGGAGTTTCGTCCACCAGCCACAGTATTCCTACCTCCACACCCGCCAGCTAACAGCCACTTCTAGCTTAAGCACACTTATGAATAGACCTGTTTACTTACCTTAACCTCACCTCAGCTAACCAAACTCCGGCCACCTAGCTGACCCTGCCCGAGCTAAGCTAGGAACAAAAATATATATAAAAACTTTTATATATTCCGATATATACATATATATATATAAGCAACCCGGTATATATATAAGCTGAAAAAAAAGGAAAAGGGATAGCCGCACCCCATCATTGCAAGCACCAATAAAAAATATATATATACATGTTTATATATATATATATATATATATATATATATATATATATATATATATATATATAATGGCTAACATTTTAGCCTAAAACCAATGCACAAGCCTTACCAGGCTCGGCCACACAAGGCTACGCACAACAAAGGCAACAACATGGCTACACACTACCGGCTAACAAACGAACATCGAAATAACGTGAAAAAACAAACGATCGCGGATTTCGACAAAACTCGCACCGTTGCTAAACACCCAAGCTACAAACACAACGACGAAGTCAAAAGCAACATCTGACGATCAAAACTCGGGCTAAAACTACCCGAATCCAAAATACAAGCATTCCCTAAGATGCTCAGTCCGAGTCATCACAACTGACATAGACTAGCTGGGGAATCTTGCAAATAGGCTACTAATGGGCCACAAAAGGAACGTAAAGAGCTATTACCACGCTTTAACAACGGCAAAAAGGCCAGAAATGCGTCATCGTAATGCCAAATATTTATCAAACAAAACACAGAAAAGCTGGGGGCGTTACAGTCACCCCTCCTAAAAGAAAGTTTTGCCTCGAAACTTTACACAGAACACTTCTATCAAGAAGGAAAATAAATAGCTAAGCCAAAGCTATGAAAAAAAATACAATACATACCAGGCAAAAAGGTCAGGGAAACAGATGAGGGTAAGCCTTCCTCATCGCCGAATCTAGCTCCTAATTCGCACTTTCCACATCCTGGTTCTTCCACAAAATCTTAACCATAGGAATGGTTTTCCTCTGCAACACGCGATCCTGATCATCCAAGATGCGGACAGGCACCTCCACAAAAGAAAGGTTCAGCTCCAACTGGGGCACAAAATCCAAAACTTGCCTGTCACTCTGCACACACTTCCGCAACTTACTAACGTGAAAAACATCATGCACGCCATGAAAATTTGCAGGCAACTCTTACTTGTAAGCTGATACTCCAATCCACTCAGTAATCAAAAACGGCCCAACGTATCTCGGGTCCAATTTCCTGTTCCTGCCAAACCACTTAATCTCGCTCACCAGGGAAACCTTTAAGAACACCTGGTCCCCCACAACAAATTCCAAATCTGATCTATGCCGGTTGGCGTTCTTTTTATATCTATCCTGGGCTATCCGAAGATTTTCCCGAATAAGCTTCACAAAAATCTCCATCTCCTCGAGTGCTTCTGGACCCAACAAGGGTTGCTCTCCAAACTCAGCCCAAAAAAAGGAGTCCTGCAGCGCCTCCCATACAAAGACTCAAAAGGCGCCATCTGCAAGCTTTCTTGATAGCTCTTATTATACGCAAACTCCATAATCCGCAAACGCTCATCCCAAGCCCCACCGTGGTCCAGAATGTAGCATCAGATCATATCTTCCACAATCTGATTTACCCGCTCCGTCTGACCGTTGGTCTGTGGGTGATAAGCAGTGGAATACCTCAAATCTGTCCCCAACCCCTCTTGAAGACTCTTCCATAACCGAGACGTGAACCTGGAGTCTCGATCTGATATGATGCTCACGGGTACACCATGCAGTCTGATGACCTCCTACAAATACAGCTCTGTTATCTTCCACATCGGGTAGTCGATCTTGAATGGCACGAAGTGAGCACACTTTGTCAGTCTGTCCACGACCACCCATACTGAATCATGCCCCCTAGGAGATCTTAGCAAGCCTGTAATGAAATCAATCGAGATTCTTTCCCACTTCCAAGTCAGAATCTCCAAGGGATTCAGCTTGCCACCTTGTCTTCCATGATCAGCCTTCACTCGCTTGCAAGTGTGGCACTCAGAAACAAACTTGGCTATGTCTCCTTTCATCCCATACCACCAGGCAATCTGCTTCAAATCGCGGTACATCTTGGTGGATCCCAGGTGGTAGGCAATGCTAGATCCATGGGCTTCCCTGCACACCATAACCCTGATGTCTCCAACCGCGGGAATACAAAACCTTCCACGGTACCTCAAAGTATATGAATCGTCTAGAGAAAAATCTGGCAGCTCACCTTTCTCAGCTGGAAGATACAAATGCAGAAGATCAGGATCATCCTTCTGATGCAATCTCGTGAGCGCGATCTGAAAGTGAGGGTAATATCTACCTTTACTCTAGAGGGGGGGGGTGAATATAGTATTTTAAAATAATTTTGCAAATTAAAAATTAATTGGCAGTGGAAGACTTAAGGTAATTATAGTGTATTGTGCTTGCAGTAAATAAAAACAAAGTAAAGCAAGAAACAAAATCAAAGCACACAGCAAATAAAACACAAACAACCAGAGGACACAAGGAGCTATAGTGGTTCCCCAATCAACCTGGGTACATCCACTCTTCTACCACCTTAGGTAGGAATCCACTGCAGGAATAGTTGATCAGGTGTCCTGGGCACCAATGAGCTTTTGATAAGGTGCTCAAAAAACAAACCAGATTTTTTTATCAGGTGTCTTGCCACCACTGAGTTTTGATAAGGTCTCAGAAACCAAACACAAAACTTTTGAAGGGAGTTCTGTATAACCCTTTTACAGCAAAAGAAAAGAAAATAAGGTGAAGTTGTTCTTCTCTTTTCAACAGTCAAAGAGAAGACTAGTGGATTGATGATGTCAAAGCTCCCCCTGAGATTTGTAGTTGTTCAGGAGAAGAAGCTTTGCACAGGGTGATAGGCCTTCAGAAGATGAGATCTCAAGCAAATGATGATTTCATCAAAGACTTAAATATGATGTGTCTTGAGTCTTGATTGATGAAGCCTTGAACAACTTGAATCAGAGATGAGATACTATAATCCTGTAGTCCTTGTGTGTGTCTCACAGATCTCAGATATTATTCTTGGTTTTCTCATGCTATTGTTATTCTTGATATCTGTCTCTGTTGTCTGAAATGATATATTGAAATCCAATCTTCTAGATAGCCATTAGCCAGTCATAAATGACTTCCTTAATTGATAACTGTCTTTAGAGGAAAGTCCTAAGTAACATTCTCTTTTAGTCTCCTTGAAACTTGCTCCAGATTGATTGAAACGGCTACAAAATCTTTTGCATTAATTGCTGGATCTGAATAAATTTGAATTCCATAACTGACTGAATTTGAAATCCTGAAATCGTCGATCTCACAAGAAAATCGTCGATCTGAGCTCAACTATCGTCGACCTGAGCTCAGAGACTGGATTTTAACTTGAGACAGAAACGTCGATCTGAGCTCGACTATCGTCGAACTAAGCTCAGAGATCTGGATTTTAACTAGAGACAGAAACGTTGATCTGAGCTCGGAGATCGTTGAACCGAGTTCGATGACTCGTTGAACTGAGCTCGACGAAAATTGCCTTAGTCTTTTGCACTTGTAATCTGAACTAGGAGGTCTTGGGGGCAGCTTTCAAACCTAAGTTCTAAGCCTTAGAACTATTCTAGTTGACCTTTAAATCTATACAATGAGGTCAAGACACACTCCTATGAACATAGTGATCCTTACCCAAATTAGTAATAGGATGTTCCAACAATCTCCTCCTATTTGGGTTAGGATTACTATTTACATGATATAGGAATTTTAAAAGCATACAAACAAAAACAAATACAACATTGCAGAAGATTAAATAATAGCATTGCAGAAGCATATGAATAATCACACAGATTGTCAGAGAGAGATATATATAGTTCAGTCTTACACTATCAGTCCTTTTCCTTGCCCTTTTGAAAAAGATATCCCTGTTGGGGTTTTCATCTTCTCTCTTAGATCTTCTATCATCAGCAGCACCAAGGGTAGTTTGAGATTTGGCTCTGGGGAAAACTGCCTCTGGGTGCAATTCCATGTATCTCTCTGGGTCAAAGAATCTTCTAGAAGAATATCTCTCAAGCTCTTTCTTTCTTTGTTCAGATAATATAGAAATATTTTAAGTGTCTTTTCCTTGTTCTCTTGCTTTCTTTATCTGCTCTAATGCAGCTAATTCTTTCATCCTTGTTGTCCAAAAGACAGGATTGTTCTCTGGATCTTCATAAGGAACAGGAGGTTCATATTTATTAATGGTATCAGCAGGAGGAGCTTTTGAGGGAACCGGTTCTTTGAGCTTATATGGGAATGGACCAGAAGTTGAATAAGTTGGGCCTTGTCCTTTCCTTTGATAAGGATGCTGTCTGGATTGTCCTCTTGAATATACTCTGTAACCTCTTTGATTTCCTCTGAATTGACCTCTTCCGGACTGGTAGCCTCTTTGTTGATGTCCTCTGGATTGTGATCTTTCTTGAACCTGAGAGGAACTTTGAGATGTAGCGTGAGAGGTTTGAGGAGCTGAACCTCCACAAGATCCTGCATCTGGAGAAGGAGGAGGAGGAGGATTATGATGAGATGTGCCTTGGTCATACTTCCTTCTCTTCTTCATAGCCTTCAATTGGTTTTTGGAGTATTGCATCCAGGGTTCAGTTATTGGACAGTCATGCAGTATATAGTAAGGAATATCATTATCATTAGTGGCTTTCTCTGCAGGGACTCTCTTTAATGCTTTGCTTCTTGCTTTCCACTTCCTTGCAATGGTTGCAGAGGAGTTATCAGAATCAGTCCTAAACTCATCACTGTCTGAACTTTGAGGATTGTCATACATCTCATCAATCCTTTTAAAGTATTCCTGTTGTTGTTTAGTTTGTTTAGTTGAATCAGCAGTAGCAGGAACAGGAGCAGAAATAGCAGGAGCAGAAACACTAATAGCAGTAGCAGCACTAACTGGTACACTAACAGCAGGTGATTCTTAAACAATAACTAGAGAAGCAGGCTCAACAATAATATCAGTCTCTGAAATACTATCCTCTATCATTATCATATCATCAACAGCAGCAGTAGTAATTTCAACAGCCTTGAGAGAATTGATGTAAGATAATATCAAGCTGGGATCATAGCTAGAGACTGGCATAATGGCCTTAGTAATATCTTCAGCATCTTGTGCTGGAAGATATCTACAATATAGTACATCAAAAACTGATAACAGAGACCTGAGGTCAACTGCATTGAAAGATGGAACTGGAGTTGGGGCTGGAGCAACTGGCACTTCTTCTTCTAAAGCAGGCAGCATCACATCTTCATTTGGTATCTCGCCCTGCCTGGATTCAGTGTAGACTGGATCAAGGCACCCCAAAGAAGGGATTACCTGAGGAGGATGGAAAGAAGAAAGCCTGGTAGATAACTCATTGATGGATATGAGAAGTGGAGCCAAGGAGGTATCCATCAAGAGTGTTAACCTGGGAGCTAACATCACATAAAGCTTATCTGCAAGGGCAGGAATATCTACTTGCTCAAGGGATGCTTGAGTAGAGGTAGAGGAGAAAGTTTCAGAGATTGATGATGTTGGTGGAGCTGCAGAAATGAGGAGAGATGATGTTGATGGAAGAGGTTTGGATGGTTCTGATATGGGGATGGTGGTGATAGAGGTAACTGGAATGGAGATGGATGGTGTGAAAGATGGGTGAGCCAGAATATCTTGCAGTAGTTATTGGTAGGAAGTAGAAGAAGATAGAAGCCTTAGAGGTGATGAAAGAGAATCATCCATAAAGGAATCATCTAACAGATTGAATGAAGGAATATGTATGGATGAGTCAATGTCAATAGGGGGATAGTAATGTAGGGGATGGAATTGTTCTTGCAGAGTGGCTGGTGGTGGTGAAGAGATAGTTGGAGATGAAATTGAGATGGGGGATGAAATTGTGATGGGGGATGAAAGGATGGTTGAGGAAACTAGAGGTGGAGATGGTGGAGATGAGGAGGAGGAAGCAGCATGCAATTCTTTTAGGGGGGCAGTTGCCTGAGGGGAAGTGACTGGAACAGTCCTTGTGCCTGAAGTTGAGGTAGCTGCAGGACCCCTGCTGGGTTTGGCAATCTGCCTATCCCACTTTCCAAAGAGAGCACAAGAGAGTCCCTTGGAAGCATTTATGTGCATACCATTGGACACTAGCCGATGGGGGCATCTGTTGTGCAAAAACAAGCCTAATATCCTCCCAAAGTTAACAAAGTTCTTGTTAATCTTCTTCTTTATCAAATCAAAAAAGAGTTCTCCCCAATTTAGATGTTTCTTATCAACTATAGCAGCCATCAAGCAAAACTGATACCTAGAGATTGTATCATGAGTAGAATGTTTTGCTAATAGAACTTTTCCAACTATATCAGCCAAGAACCTATACTCCACTGAAAGGTTTTTCTTAAACAATTTGTTAGGGTTTGCTGTAGTATGTCCCATTATATCTAACATAACAAAAAAATCTTCTCCAGACAATTCAACAGTATCATGTCCAGTACTTAATTGAAAAACTTCTGTCAGAAGTGCGGGAGAGAGGGATACCTGGTTTCCTGATATACTCCTGACCATAGTATTTTGATCCAGATTGTGGGCTGTGTATACTCATTCTTTTATTTCATCTGCAGCCAACTTCATCCTAGTAGTCATGATTGTCAGCAACTGTTGCTCCTTGAACAGCTCTAGAATATCCTTAAAAATCTGATCACTGCCCTCAAATGAATCCATATCTATATCAAAACCGGTATCAAACTTCATTGCGGCTAAGACAGCAACATAGACAGCCATGTTTTTCTTGCAAAAACAAACAAACAAGACCAAGTGCAGAGAGGTTTGGAGGGAAGGAAAGCTCTGCAGAAAGTATGAATGCGCAAAAGAGAACGACGGCCGAAAAATGATTTTTATATCAGGGCTCGACGCAGAAAAGGAAAGATCGTTGAACTCAGTTCGACGATCTGGGCTTCTAAAGGAATCTAAAAGGTATTCAACATCGTCGATCTCCTTTCAACGATATTGGAGAGCGTCGAGCTGCGTTTGAAGATCTCTGACCGGAAAGAGATAGCCTAGCACTATCTGGAAAATGCTGAGCTCCGTTCTACGATTTCATGAGAATGTCGATCTTCGTTCGACAATCTTTGGGAAAAACGTCGAGCGTAGTTAAGAGTTCAGAAAGAACCTTAGACACTAGAAAAATCAAGTTTTTAGCCTAGTCTTGGTCAATTTTTAAAGTTTCAAAATCTTGGATCTTAATTTAAACTTCCTCCATCTAACATTCCTAACTGATTCAGAAAGAATGTGTGTTTCTTTTCATCCAAGGGTTTGGTGAAAATATCTCCCCTTTGCAAATCAGTTGGGATATATTCATGTTCAATTTTATTCTTCTCAACATTATCTCTTAAGAAGTGATGCCTAATCTATATATGTTTTGTTCTACTATGGAGGACTGGATTTTGGGTTATTGAAATAGCACTGGTGTTATCACAAAAGATTTTTGACTTGTCTAAGTTGTAACCATAGTCTAGGAGCTGATTTTGAATCCACAATATCTGTGAGCAACAACTACCTGCTGCTATGTATTAAGATGCAGCAGTTGATGTGGACACAGATGTTTGTTTCTTACAAAACAAGGAGACAAGTCTGTCACCAAGAAACTGACAAGTTCCACTGGTGCTTTTCCTGTCTACTCTACATCCAGCATAATCAGCATCTGAAAATCCAGTTAATTCAAATCCTAAATCTTTTGGATACCAGAGACCTAGATTTGGACAACTTTTCACATACCTAAGAGTCCTTTTTACTAATGTTAGATGTGACTCTCTAAGGCTTACTTGGAATCTAGTACAGATGCATGTAGCAAACATTATGTCAGGTCTACTAGTTATAAGATACAATAAATAGCCATTCATTGCTCTATATGTTGTCTGATCAACAGGTTTCCCATGTTCATCAGCATCTAATACAGCATTAGTAGGCATAGGTGTTTTCATAGAGGATGCTTCAGACATGCCAAATTTCTTAACCAATTATTTTGCATACTTGGTTTGAGAAATGAATATGCCATCAGCATGCTGTTTGACTTGCAATCCTAGAAAGAAGGAAAGATCACCCATGCTACTCATTTCAAATTTTGAATGCAATAGGTTAGAGAACCTTTTGCACAAATTTGAATCAGTAGATCCAAAGATAATGTCATCTATATAAATTTGTACTAATAGGATATTGGACTTATGGGTTCTAATGAAAAGAGTTTGGTCTACTCTACCCCTTATAAAATCATTTTTCAATAGAAAGCATGCTAAGGTCTCATACCATGCTCTAGGAGCTTGCTTGAGACCATATAATGCTTTATGCAATTTAAAAACATAATCAGGATTAGTAGGAGAGATAAAACCTGGGGGTTGTCTGACATAGACTTCTTCCTTGATGTCTCCATTTAGAAAAGCACTCTTCACATCCATTTGATAAAATTTGAATCTCTTGTGAGCTGCATAGGCTAGGAATATTCTTATGGCCTCTAACCTTGCAACTGGTGCAAAGGTCTGGTCATAATCTATTCCTTCTTCTTGGGAGTATCCTTGTGCAACTAGACTTGCCTTATTTCTTACAATAATACCTTGATCATCTAATTTGTTCCTGAACATCCATTTTGTTCCAACAATGGAATGATCCTTTGCCCTTGGCACTAGCTCCCAAACTTTGTTTCTTTTAAATTGATGTAACTCCTCTTACATTGCAATGATCCAATGTGGATCTTATTCTGCATCTTGTATGGATTGAGGCTCAATTTGAGAAAGAAAGCAGGTGTGCATCAGATTTTTGTTGACCTAATTTCTGGTTTGCACACCAGCTGAGATATCTCCAATCACTTGGGAGATTGGATGATCTCTTGATGTTACTAAATGAAAAGGGGGTGTTGATTGTTCACCAACCTGTGTTGTTGTTTCCTCTTGTGGAACAATAACTTGCTCTTCAATGTGGTTCTCATCAAGATGTTGAGTGTCCTCTTCATCTTCACTGCTTTCACCTTTTTGTTGAATAGGTGAAGGTGTTGTATCCCCTTCAATGATGTTTAACCTGTTCAAATTCTCTGAGAGAGAATGTACCTGCAAAGGTTCTATGGTAGAAGTATTCTTCTCCTTATAAGACATGTTAGTTTCATCAAAATATACATGTACAGATTCTTCAATTTTAAGAGATGATTTATTATATACCCTATAAGCTTTACTGATCATGGAGTATCCCAGAAACACTCCTTCATCAGCTTTGGCTTGAAATTTTGCTATGTATTTCTTGTCATTATTGTGAATGTAACAAATACAACAAATTTTTTTGAAATAGTCTACTTTAGGTTTCTTCCCTTTGAGTAATTCATAGGGAGTCTTGCCCTTCAACTTATGTATCAAACTTCTATTCAACACATAGTTTGAGGTGTTCACTGCCTCTTCCCAAAAGGATAGAGGAAGGTGAGCATCTGTCAACAATGTAGTAGCAGATTCAATAAGGGTTCTATTTTTCCTTTCAGCTACCCCATTTTGTTAAGGAGTTCTAGGAGCTGAGAAAGTGTGCCTGATCCCTTCACTCTAACAGAACTCTTGCATAAGAAGAGAATCAAACTCTGTCCCATGATCACTTCTGATCTGGGCAATGTGAGTATTGAACTCAATCTGTATGAATTTGAGAAACTCTGTAAAACACTTAAAGTTATCAGACTTCTTCCTCAGAAAGAACACCCATGCGAATCTATAGAAGTCATCTACAACTACTAAAGTGTAAGATTTACCTCCTAGGCTTTGTACTGTAATGGGTCCAAAAAGATCCATGTGTACAGATACAAAATCCTAGGTGAATCACTCTTATTAAGTGACTTAAAGCTATTTTTAGTTTGCTTGCCTAATTGACAATCCCTGCAAAGTCCTTCCTTCTTGTAGGGGCCAGAAGGTAGTCCTCTAACAAGGTTGTCCTTGGATAGCCTAGCAATGGTTCTAAGGTTTATTTGTCCTAATCTCTTATGTCATAGTTCATTTGGTTTACTAACAGAATTAAACAAACAGATATCTACCTTAGTTGATTTAAAGTCTACAAGATAGATGTTACCTTTACTTTTACCTGTCAATACAGTTGTGTTGTCCTCTGATTTGATTTTGCATGAAGATTTGTTGAATGTCACCTGGTAGCCTTCATCACAGAATTGACAGATGCTGATTAAGTTGTGCTTTAGTCCTTCCACATAGGCCACATTTTTGAATGTGACTGACCTTATCTGGACTGCACCATATCCCTTGGTTTATCCAAAGTTTGAATCTCAAAATATGACTTTGGGTCCAAGCTTGGCTTTGAAGGATGTTAAATTATCCTTGCTTCCTGTCATGTGCTTTGAGCACCCACTATCCAGATACTATTGCTGGTTTATTGTTAGATAGGTCTTCACCTGCACATACAACAATTTATTTGTTTTTGACCCAGTTTACCTTGGGGGTAGGTTGATAACCATTAAAATCTGAAATAAAAGACATCCCTGGCTGACTCTTATAGCCTTCAAGATGATATCTCCTAGGAGTTATTATACATTCAACATAAGGGTTGAATCCTTGGGATGTAGGACCTCTAGGATTGAAGTTTGACTTACCCTTAAAAAATGTTCAAAGCTCTGAGCTCTGTTCGACGATCTATGAGCTGAGTTCGATGATCTTGGGTCATATCATCGAGCTCCGTTCGAAGATCGACTTTGCCTGAGTTCTGAGTTCAGAGATCGTCCCTGAGTTCAATGATTCAGCTTGAGATTGCCAAGCTCCGTTCGAAGATCTTCGAGCTGTGTTCGACATTTTCCGTTGAACCTTATTTTTCTTAGGAATATCAGAATTCTTCCTAGCTACCTCTACAACTCCCTTTCCTTTATCTGAGATAAATTTTATTGGGGTTGTTAATACTATAGGTTGGCTGGATGAAGCACCCAAGCCCAGTGTACTGTTAAGTCTTGAGTTCACTGTGCTTGTGATGTCCATCAGTCTGATTCTTTTCCCATTAAGGGATTCTTCAAACTTCTTTGCCTGAGATAGTTCACTTTTCAGTGAAGCTATCTGCTCCTTACAACATTCTAACTCCTCAGAGAGTTTGAGGTTATCCTATTTTAAAGTGCTCTGTAAGATAGTTGATTTCTGAGAGAGATAATCTCTTTCTCAGACTTGAGTAGGTCTAAACATAGTGCCTTAAATTCAAATTTAAAGTCCTCTGAATATAAATCAAAAGAGTCTATTACCTGATCTTCTTTAGCTTCAGGTTCAGATTTAGATCCTGACTCTTGTGCTGCATTTGAATTGTGTTGAGAGGCATTGCTATAAATCCTTTCCTGGTGTGTTTGTTCTTGCTGGAGGAGGATTTATCATTGCTGTTTCTCCTGAAGTCTTTGTCTCTTCTCCTATCTTTCTTATCTTTCTTGTCCTTATTTTGGTTTTCTAGACAGTCAGGCACAATGTGGCCTGGTTTCCTGCATCCAAAACAAATAATTTCTTTATTACTGGACTTGTCATACCTTGGCTTTTCATGGCGTCTGGATGACCTTTTCCTGAAGTTGTTTCTAGCCATCTTGTAGAATCTTTTGTATAGTAGACTCATTAACTCTTCATTGTCTGTGACCTTATCTTCAGGTTGTTCTTCTGTAGCTTTGAAAGCAATTGTCTTCTCCTTCCTTGTTGCTGGAGAAGCTGTCTTTTGCTCTTCCTCTCTATTTTTGATGAGCAGCTCATAAAACTTGAGCTTGCCCAATAGAGCTTCAGTGGTGATTTCATTTAGGCTTCTGGCATCCTTGATTGGCCAGATCCTTGAGTCCGAAGTGCTGGGGAAGCACATTAGGATCTTATCATTGATTCCAGTCAGTGAGATCTCCTTGTCCAAAGTTTTCAATTCACTGACAATCAGACTGAGTCTATTATACATGTTAGCTACTGACTCAGTTTCTCCCTTCTTGAAGATCTCATACTGGGTTATGAGATGAGATCTTTTGTCCTTTCTCTCATCAGCAGATCCTGACACAAGCGCAGATAGCTTGTCCCAGATTTCCTAGGCTGAGTTGCATTCAGCCACTTTCTGAAATATATCATCAGACATTGTTTGAGCCAATATATTCATTGCCTTTGCATTAACAACTTTCCACTTATTGATGTCTGCATCTGTTCCTGAAGGGGGTGGAACAACACTTGTACTTTTTGTTTCTGGAGGTCTTGGACACACAGTCAAAATAGAATTAAAGATATCCTCATCAATAGAATTCATGTATAATTTAATCCTTACCTTCCAAAGTACAAACTTAGAAAGATTGCACACTTGAGGTCTGGTGCTTGCATAGTCTTTGTTCCGTGCCATGGATTTATATGAAAATAAATATAACAGAAATAGCAACCCTCTATAAAAGGTTGATCTTATTAGAGCTCTTTTGGTTCAAGTGTTAGCCTGTAAAAATAACCAACCTCCCTCTGATACCAATTGAAATTGAGGGTAAGATCTACCTTTACTCTAGAGGGGGGTGAATAGAGTATTTTAAAATAATTTTGCAAATTAAAAATTAATTGGCAGTGGAAGAGTTAATGTAATTATAGTGTATTGTGCTTGCAGTAAATAAAAACAAAGTAAAGCAAGAAACAAAATCACAGCTCACAGCAAATAAAACACAAACAACCAAAAGACATAAGGAGCTATAGTGGTTCCCTAATCAACCTGGGTACATCCACTCTTCTACCACCCTAGGTAGGAATCCACTGCAGGAATAGTTGATCAGGTGTCCTAGGCACCAATGAGCTTTTGATAAGGTGCTCAAAAACCAAACCAGATTTTTTGATCAGGTGTCTTGCCACCACTGAGTTTTGACAAGGTCTCAGAAACCAAACACAAAACTTTTTAAGGGAGTTTTGTATAACCCTTTTACAGCAAAAGAAAATAAAAGAAGGTGAAGTTTTTCTTCTCTGTTCAATATTCAAAGAGAAGACAAGTGGATTGATGATGTCAAAGCTCCCCCTGAGATTTGAAGTTGTTCAGGGGAAGAAGCTTTGCACATGGTGATAGGCCTTCAGAAGATGAGATCTCCAGCAAATGATGATTTCAGCAAAGACTGAAATATGATGTGTCTGGAGTCTTGATTGATGAAGCCTTGAAAAACTTGAATCAGAGATGAGATACTGTAATAATGTAGTCCTTGTGTGTGTCTCACAGATCTCAGATATTGTTCTTGGTTTTCTCTTGCTATTGTTATTCTTGATGTCTGTCTTTGTTGTCTGAAATGATATATTGAAATCCAATCTTCTAGATAGCCGTTAGCCAGTTATAAATGACTTCCTTAATTGATAACTGTCTCTGGAGGAAAGTCCTAAGTAACATTCTCTTTTAGTCTCCTTTAAACTTGCTCCAGATTGATTGAAATGGCTACAAAATCCTTTGCATTAACTGCTGGATCTGAATCAATTTGAACTCCATAACTGACTGAATTTGAAATCCATAAATCCTCAATCTCACAAGAAAATCGTCGATCTGAGCTCGACTATCGTCAACCTGAGCTGAGAGACTGGATTTTAACTTGAGACAGAAACGTCGATCTGAGCTCAACTATCGTCGAACTAAGCTCAGAGATCTGGATTTTAAATAGAGACAGAAATGTCGATCTGAGCTCGGAGATCGTCGAATCGAGTTCGACGACTCGTTGAACTGATCTTGATGAAAATTGTCTTAGTCTTTTGCACTTGTAATCTGAACTATGATGTCCCTGGGGCAGCTTTCAAACCTAAGTTCTAAGCCTTAGACCTATTCTAGTTGACATTTAAATCTATACAATGAGGTCAAGACACACTCCTATGAACATAGTGATCCTTACCCAAATCAGTAATAGGATGTTCCAACACGATCCATGAAGGTTCTGCCACTGCCAGGCTGCTCTGCACATCGCAGCTACCCACAGAAATGCCCATCAACAGAAACTCCTCCACTAACAACTCGGCTATGAGACCAAAAATCTTCCCTGATTTCCGAATCAGGGCATCGGCCACCACATTGGCCTTGCCCGGATGATACTGAATCTCGACATCATAGTCGACCACATACTCTAGCCACCGCCGCTGACGCAGATTCAACTCCTTCTGCGTTAAGACAAACTTAAGGCACCAATGATCAGTAAAAATCCTTCACTGCACGCCATACAACAAATGCCTCCACAACTTCAGAGCATAGATCACGGTAGCAAACTCCAGGTCGTGTGTAGCATAATTCCTCTCATGAGTCTTTAGTTGTCTCGACCCATACGAAATCACCTTCCCGCCTTGCATTAGCACGTATCCAAGCCCGATATGCAATGCATCCACATATACATCAAACTCAACACCTTTAGTAGGCAAGGACAGAACAGGAGCTGAACATAGCCTTCTCTTTAGCTCCTCAAAAGCCTCTTCACATTTGCCATCCCATACAAAGGCTATATTCTTCTGCGTTAACTTGATCAACAACGCAGACAGGGTGGAGAATCCCTCCACAATTCTTCTATAATAGCCCGCCAAACCCAAGAAGCTTCTGATCTCTCGAGGAGTAACAGGTCTCGCCCATTCCATAACCGCAACGACCTTTTTTGGGTCCACAGAGATGCTCTCCTTGTTAACCACATGGCCGAGGAAAGATACCTGAGACAGCCAAAATTCACATTTGCTCAACTTGGCGTAAAGCTTATGGTCTCTCAGAGTCGCCAAGACCAGACGCAGATGTCGGGCATGCTCTTCTGCACTCCGAGAGTACACCAAAACATCGTCAATAAAGACAATCACAAACTTGTCTAGGCAATCCTTGAACACGCGGTTCATCAAATCCATGAAAGCTGAAGGCGCATTAGTCAAACCAAATGACATGACTAAGAACTCAAAATGCCAATGACGAGAACGGAACGCCGTCCGCGGAACATCTGACTCCCGAATCCTCAATTGGCGATAGCCTGAACGAAGGTCTATCTTTGAAAACACAACACTACCACGCAGTAGGTCAAAATAATCATCATTCCGAGGCAGAGGGTACTTGTTCTTAATTGTAACCTTGTTCAGCTCTCTGTCATCGATGCATAGCCTCATCAACCCGTCTTTCTTATTTACAAACAGCACAGGCGCACCCCAAGGCGACGAACTCGGCCTGATAAAACCCTTTGCCAACATCTTATCTAGCAGGATCCGCAACTCCTCCAGCTCTCGCGGGGCCATGCGGTACAGTGCCTTAGCAACATGACACGTACCCGGATCCAAATCTATGACAAACTCAACATCTCTATCGGGTGGAAGATCGGGAAGATCGTCAGGAAAAACATCAGAAAACTCACAAACAACAGGAATCTCCTCCAATCGCGGCACACGAACATCTGCCCCTACCAGAGAGACCAAACAAGCAAAACAGCAAGAATCAAGCAACTTGCGAGCACGTACTGCAGAAATAACTGAAGATTCCTGGAGTGGTTCGGCATAAAAGCTCCCGGGCTACCGTTGTCTGATGACTAGTTTTAGTCATCATTTTTTTGGGGTAATTTAGTAGCTTATTTCCCTACATTTTATTATAATTTTATTTTTTTGGTATGCATGTATGTTGTTGTTTTGTTATTTTTATAATATAAGAATCTATAATCTTATTAGGGCTTTTGATGTTATTGTATGTTATCGTTATGATTAGTTTTATTTTTAAATATTAGTATCTTTTGTTTAGTTTTAGTGTTATGAATTGTTATATGTTTTATGTTTAGTTATATCTTGTTATTTTAGCTAATTTGTTTTGTTTTGTTTTGTAGGTTCAAGATTGACATTTGGAGCAGCCCCTTTGGCCCTTGGTGCAGTCGGCCCTCCTCTTGTAGCAGCCTACATGCATTGGAGCAGCCCAAGCCCCCAAACCCGAGCCTTGTGCAGCCCACCATGCAGTCCATATGCAGCCCCTTTAATTCAAGAACAGACGGCCACTATTGGAGCAGCCCACAAGCCTCAATCCATGAATGGCCGAGCCCTACAAAGCCTACAAGTGCAGCCACCTTACATGGCCGGCCTACATGGCCTACCCGAGCCCTTGATGCAGTCCACATTTGAAGCAGCCCGACCTCGTCCTCTTGGCCCACTTATGCATGGAGCAACCCCCCCCCCCCCCCCAAACCTCCTACCCGAGCCCACCATGCAGCAGCCCCCCTTCATCAATGCTTTCATGAATTTTTGCCATGCATGAATATCCCCATGCATTGGTCGGCCACCCCCACTTTTCTCTCTTTTATTATTTCCTTGCCACCTCATTTTCTCTCTCTCTCTCCTCATTATTTCATGCATGCATTTCTCCCTCATACATGGCCGGCCCCTACCTTTTCTCTCCCCTCTTTTATTTTCCATTCAGCCCCCCCCCTTCATATTTTATATTGTCCATTTAATATCATGCATGCATTTAGCTATTTTCTCTCTCCCTCATTAAACCCATGCATGAACCCATTCTCCCCCATGTGGCCGGCCACCCCTTGGTCTCCCTAATCTAGATGCTTCCCTCCTCTCCTATAAAAGTAACCCATGTCCCATGCTAAAAAATGGTTGGATGGGAGAGAGAGCAAGTGAGCAAGAGAGTTCTAGTACAAGTATTTTCTTTTCATTATTATAGTTCTCTTTTCATTGTTGTAATTCTCTTCTTAGTATAATATTGTCATCTTTTTAATATCATTGTGTACCTCTTTTTATTAATCAATGAAATTCTCTTCTCTTTATTTTGTTGTTTCCTTTTCCAATATGCGTAGCTAATCTCCCTTAGCATTCGATCGTGAGGATCCATGAAGTGAGATGAGAGTTTATTTTCTTTCTTAGTTTTAAATTTGTTATTCCATACTCGGTCCTTCTTTGATTATTATTTCGTCGACTCCGTATTTCCGGTATACGGTAGTAGGCTAAGGATCTCATATTTGAGTAGCCGAGAAGCTCTTGAATGTGAAAGATCACTCAAAGAAGGAAGGAGTTGAATGCAATCCTAGAGATAGGACGACGTAAATCCTCCGTATTGGAGTCAAATCCAATAGTACGGATCACCTCGATAATGCAACTTTAGGCTTCTTGGGTTTGTAATGAGATTTCGATCAAAGAGTCTATAAGTTAGGAGACCTAATTCTCTAGCGAGATTTTGTCTTATTTTTGGATCCGTCACGGCCGAGTATGATTTGCAAATTAAAAACTATACCTTTTATCTCTCTCGTTTCATTTTATGGTGAATCAATGATCGAATGCTAGCTTTTTAATATAAGTTTTTTGTCTCGCAAATTATCGTTTATTTCACTTTTAAAAATTCTAAAAATCCAACAATTTTCCGGTAGGATAATAGTTCAAGCGTGAGTAGCAGTACTTGACAACCCCGTGTTTAAATACGACCTTGATACTACGATTCAACAGGTACGCTTGCCTGTTCGGGTTTTAGCCCATCAAGTTTTTGGCGCCATTGCAGGGGATTTTTCTTCGTCAATATTTTGAAAATGCTTTCGCTATTACTTCTGCAAAAATAATAAAATTTTTTTTTTTATTTTTATTATTATAATCAACTCATATCATCTTATTTCTACCCCACCTAAATACTCGCGAAAAGGGTAAGGGGATTTAAGCGCCACCATTTTACCTAGTACCTTGCGAACCCTTCACCGGGTAGCCCTTGGGAAGTTCGAGAGCCAAGCCGTAAAAAAAAATCTATTTTCAAAAAACCAAAAAAAAAATTCTTTCTTCTCTTTCTCTATTTCAAGTTTTCATTTTCGTTTTCCTTCATTTTCTTTACTAGTGCATGACCCGAGCGAATCCGTCGCTACTTGTT
Organism: Platanthera zijinensis; assembly: GCA_039513925.1. Classification (NCBI taxonomy): domain Eukaryota; kingdom Viridiplantae; phylum Streptophyta; class Magnoliopsida; order Asparagales; family Orchidaceae; genus Platanthera; species Platanthera zijinensis. Next base: position 121,818,008 of record CM077082.1, on the reverse strand, counting down.
GATTTGGACCCAGAAATCGAACGCTCCTTTCAGAGATAACTACGATTCGGGGCTTCCACTTCTCAAACAGCGGTTGAGGATTCCTACGGGGATTGCAATTTAAATTCTGAAATGGGAGACCCTAACCCAGAAATGGCTCAGTAAAGGACCATGTCCGATTATGCTCGACCGAATCTGGAGGGGACTGAAACAAGTATTGTTCGACCTGCGATTGCGAACAATAACTTCGAGCTCAAGCCTAACATCATACAAATGGTGCAGTAATATGTACAGTTCGACGGATTGCAAGATAAAGATCCGAACTTACATATTGCTAGCTTTCTTGAAATCTGTGATACCTTTAAGATCAATGGTGTTTCAGACGATGCGATAAGGCTAAGACTCTTCCCTTTCTCCCTAAGGACCAAAGCCAAACAGTGGTTGAGTTCTCTTCCAAGAGGATCAATCACTACTTGGAACATCTTAGTTGAAAAATTTCTTGCAAGATATTTTCCCCCCGCCAAAACTGCTAAGCTACGAAATGATAAAACTTCATATTCTCAAATTGATTCTGAGACCCTCTATGACACTTGGGAGAGGTTCAAAGAACTTTTGAGAAGATTCCCACATCATGCTCTGCCTGTATGGTTGCAGGTCCAGACATTCTATAATGGGTTAAATCAAGAAACTAAGTAGATGATAGATGCCGCTTCCGTTGGTTCTTTAGACCGAAAAACTCCGGAAGCCGCTCTTGAGCTTATCGAGGACATGGCGATGAACACATATCAGTGGAATTCGTCTAGGACTCGCCCATCAAAACCTGCAGGTTTATATGAAGTAGATTCGGTGTCGCAACTAGCGCTACAAGTGGAAATGCTGAACAAGAAGATCTCGGAGATGACTGCTCCCTCCGCCGCTAAGGTATATGAAAATGCTGCTGCTGCCGAGCAGGTGGATTATCTGGGGAACATACCCAGGCCTGCTCAAAATATTTCTGCAAACAATTTTTCTGCTTTTTCGAATTTTTCTTCTCCTCCTAGTTTTAATTCTTCTTCTAATTCTTATCACCCCGGATGGCGTAACCATCCTAATTTCTCGTGGAGTAATAACGCTAATGTCGTACGCCCACCGCACGATTTTACACCAGCACCACAACAAAATTTTAAAAAACCTTCCTCTTTGTAAGAAATTTTATCTCGATATATAAGCTCGAACGATGCTACTATTAGAAACTTAACGGGATCCATGAAAAATTTAGAAAATCAGGTCGGCCAACTCGCCAAGGCCTTTTCCGAGAGACCACCTGGAACTCTTCCCTCGAACACTGAGCCTAACCCAAGGGAGCACGCAAATACGATTTCCCTTCGGAGCGGTAAGGTTGTTAACGAGCCCACCACAAGGGAAGAGCCAAAGGTGATTGCCCCTCCTGTTATTATCCCCACGGAAAATAATAAATCGAATCTTGAAAATAAAAAATCTACTTTTGAAAAAGAAAAAGATATCTCTGTTTTTACTGATTCTGAAAAAGAAAAAGATGATTTTCAAAATGAAGCTCAAGTTATTATAAAGGAATTTCCACCACCTCCTTATCCGGCTCGACTTAGGCAAGACAAACTAGATAATCAATATCAACGCTTTCTTGAAATATTCAAACAAATTCATATTAATTTGCCATTTCATGAAGCAATTAGTCAAATGCCTAAGTATGCCAAGTAACTTAAGGATTTATTAACAAACAAGACAAAAATAGAAAATTTATCGCATGTAACGTTAAATGAAGAATGCTCGGCGGTCGTTAAAAACTCTACTCTTCCTAAAAAGATAAACGATCCAGGTAGTTTTTCCATTCCTTGCATCTTTGGTGATCTGTTTGTTAAACATGCGTTAGCGGATCTTGGTGCGAGCATCTACTTGATGCCTTTTTCTTTATTTAAAAAACTAGGTTTGGGCACTCTCAGCCCTACGCGCATGAGTATACAGTTAGCCGATCGTTAAATTAAGTATCCGTTAGGTGTTGTTGAGGATGTGTTAGTGAAGGTCGACAAATTCATCTTCCCGGTGGATTTTGTCATTCTCTATATTGAAGAGGACATCGAGGTCCCTCTTATTCTTGGTCGACCCTTCCTAGCCACCGCTCGCGCAATCATAAATGTGAGTGATGGAAAACTTTTTCTGCATGTGGGCGATGAGGAAGTCACATTTGACATTAATAAAGCTATGAAAAATTCTTTACAAAATGATGATTCTTGCTTTTTCATTGATGATTTAAAAGAAGACTCCTATTTTTCTCCAAATGATTTTTCTTCTTCCTTTTCAGAACCCTCATCAATTATTTTTGAAAACACTGTTATGTCCGTACATGCAAATGACTCTGAGTTTAGAAGAAATGATCTTATTTTTGAAAATGATAAAAATTTGCCAAATTATTTTGAAAAACCACCTGACCCTGAAGAAAAGAATTATCGCGATAAGAACTTTCGCCACCATAAAATTTTAAGCCAGGCGATCAGGTTCTTCTTTTAAATTCACGTCTGCGTATTTTCTTTGGAAAATCTAAATCTCGTTGGTCTGGACCGTTTACGGTCAAGGATGTTTTTCCTTACGGAACTGTGTTGCTTGCGCACCCGGGGAGGGGTGAATTTAAAGTTAATGGCCATCGACTTAAACTGTATTTTTCTAATGATTCTGTGTCTCCTGCAAAGGAGAATCTTCTTTTGGACTCTTAGAATTCTATTTTGTTATAGACATTTTTATTTTTGGACTTCTTATTATTATTATGCAACTCTTTTATTTGAATTATTGTAATAAAGAATATTATTGGGCATGCCCACGGACTCTATTTTTTCTTTTATTTTGCTCTTCCTACCGGAGGCCAATCAATTCCAAGATCGTGGTCACCGCTCCGCCACTGCTGATATCAAGATGGATCAAGTCAAACCTGCTGACAATCAAGCACACTAAAGAGCAAGCATGGGGGAGAGACATCTGCCTTCATCTCACGAACCCAGGGAAGTCCTGTTCTTATTTATTTATTTTCCTGCATTTTTCTTTTTCTCTTCTTCTCAGTCCCCTTCTCTTTTTCTTCCTATTTTCTTCATTGAGGGCAATGAAGAATTTAAGCATGGGGGGGTCTAGTTTCTTCTGGTCTTTCTTTCTGTCTTTCTTCTTACAAAAAGAAAAAAAATGTGTTTTCAAATTAGTATTTTATGTTAGCTTCATCAAAATCCAAAAAAATTATAAAATATAAAACCCAAAAAATTAGAAAAAACAAAAATAAAAAAATGTGCTAAAATCTATTTGAAAAACAAAACCTAAAATTATTTCTCTTTATTTTTATGTTTCTTCTAGTGATGTGTAGGCCCGTGCGGTTTTTGTAGTTCTATATAGATTACTTTGAAAATGTTTTCTAAACTTATCATTTTAGCATAGTTTAGTTCTATTAGTTTTTTTCTTAAATAGAGGCATCCAGTTTTTTACGTTATAAGTAGCAATTTGTAGTTATGTCTTTTTATTCGGTTAGTTGCTTACGAATGGTTGTTAGGTATCATTAGTTCTTTTTCATTTGCGAGGTAGTCTTTCTTGGTGTCTAGAACTTTTACCAAGCTACTCTCGAAGCATTTGCGTCGTTTTTACGTTCTTTAGAAATGATGTAGGCCACCATTTGTCTAATTTGAGCTTTTCTTGCCCACCAAAAACATTACCATTGCTAAACAAATTTTGGGCCTTTTCTTGTTCTCTTTATTTTTAGCTCCACCTTTCATTTCATTATGATCACCAAAGCCAAATACCTTTCCTATTTTTCACACTATAACCTTGAGCTTAAAAATTATTTTTGTGGGAGGGGTATTATCTTTGAAATGAATAGGAAATTCTCAAGCTTATTTTTGGAGCATTCTTATCAAAATATTATTAAAAAAAATGAGAAAGAAAAAAATGAAAAATAAAAAAAAATGAATGAAAGAAACAAGTTTATGTTTGGCCAAATTTATAAAAGAAAATTTTCATGGCCTTGTTTTGTAGCTTGAATTGGAGAAATGACTTGCTTGTCATTTCTCATTTTGTTATCATGTTTTTTATTTGTATTTTAAGCTCACCCTTGGTTTAGTGTTTAAGCCCTCATGTTTATCCTTGTTTTCATTTCCTAATCATTCACCTAAGCCAAGTTTTAATGCCTATTAGAAGTCCTATTAATCTTTAGAACGTAAATTCACGTAGTGGAGAAAGTGTGAACGTACAAGCCTATGGCCACCATCATTGATGGATTTCTTTGGAGGTTACCTTGGAGTGTTTTAGGGTTAATGTTTATCTAGCAACCTAGTAGTTTGTTAATGCGCCGTTTATTTAGAACATCTACTTTTGTTTTCCTTACTTTCATTTATTTTGGATGCTTTGTTTTAAGATTTAGAAATGGGTAGACTTTTCTTATGTTTTAATGAGATTTTTAGGGTTCCACTTTCAAATTTTTTATTGTTTACTTCTCACCCCACTAGTTGATAACATGGAAATTAGGATAGTTTAATTTTTCATGTTTTGCTTTTCTTAACTATGGAACCTAAAAATATATATCTTTTGCTTTCTTTTTGTTTTTCCCTAGTCTTTATTTCTATTTGCTTGAGGGCAAGCAAATGTCTAAGCATGGGGGAGTTTGATGACTAGTTTTAGTCATCCTTTTTTTGGGGTAATTTAGTAGCTTATTTCCCTACGTTTTATTATAATTTTATGTTTTTGGTATTCATGTATGTTGTTGTTTTATTATTTTTATAATATAAGAATCTATAATCTTATTAGGGCTTTTGATGTTATTGTATGTTATCGTTATGATTAGTTTTACTTTTAAATATTAGTATCTTTTGTTATAGTTTAGTTCTATAATGATATGTTATTATTAATGTTATAATTATTTTGTTTAGTTTTAGTGTTATGAATTGTTATATGTTTTATGTTTAGTTATATCTTGTTATTTTAGCTAATTTGTTTTGTTTTGTTTTGTAGGTTCAAGATTGATATTTGGAGCAACCCCTTTGGCCCTTGGTGCAGCCGGCCCTCCTCTTGTAGCAGCCTACATGCATTGGAGCAGCCCAAGCCCCAAAACCCGAGCCTTGTGCAGCCCACCATGCAGTCCTTATGCAACCCCTTTAATTCAAGAGCAGCCGGCCACTATTGGAGCAGCCCACAAGCCTCAATCCATGAATGGCCGAGCCCTACAAAGCCTACAAGTGCAGCCACCTTGCATGGCTGGCCTACATGGCCTACCCGATCCCTTGATGCAACCCACATTTGAAGCAGCCTGGCCTCCTCCTCTTGGCCCACTTATGCATGGAGCAGCCCCCCCAAACCTCCTACCCGAGCCCACCATGCAGCAGTCCCCCTTCATCAATGCTTGCACGAATTTTTGACATGCATGAATATCCCCATGCATTGGCCGGCCACCCCCCCCCCCTTTCTCTCTTTTATTATTTCCTTGCCACCTCATTTTCTCTCTCTCTCCTCATTATTTCATGCATGCATTTCTCCCTCATACATGGCCGGCCCCTACCTTTTCTCTCCCCTCTTTTATTTTCCATTCAGCCCCCCTTCATATTTTATATTGTCCATTTAATATCATGCTTGCATTTAGCTATTTTCTCTCTCCCTCATTAAACCCATGCATGAACCCATTCTCCCCCATGTGGCCGGCCACCCCTTGGTCTCCCTAATCTAGATGCTTCCCTCCTATCCTATAAAAGGAACCCATGTCCCATGCTAAAAAAAGGTTGGATGGGAGAGAGAGCAAGTGAGCAAGAGAGTTCTAGTACAAGTATTTTCTTTTCATTGTCATAGTTCTCTTTTCATTGTTGTAATTCTCTTCTTAGTATAATATTGTCATCTTTTTAATATCATTGTGTACCTCTTTTTATTAATCAATGAAATTCTCTTTTCTTTATTTTGTTGTTTCCTTTTCCAATATACGTAGCTAATCTCCCTTAGCATTCGATCGTGAGGATCCATGAAGTGAGATGAGAGTTTATTTTCTTTCTTAGTTTTATTTTTGTTATTCAATACTCGGTCCTTCTTTGATTATTATTTCGTCGACTCCGTATTTCCGGTATACGGTAGTAGGCTAAGGATCTCATATTTGAGTAGCCGAGAGGCTCGTGAATATGAAAGATCACTCAAAGAAGGAAGGAGTTGAACGCAATCCTAGAGATAGGACGACGTAAATCCTCCGGATTGGAGTCAAATCCAATAGTGCGGATCACCTCGATAATGCAACTTTAGGCTTCTTGGGTTTGTAAAGAGATTTCGATCAAAGAGTCTATAAGTTAGGAGACCTAATTCTCTAGCGAGATTTTGTCTTATTTTCGGATCCGTCATGGCCGAGTATGATTTGCAAATTTAAAACTACACCTTGTATCTCTCTCATTTCATTTTATGGTGAATCAATGATCGAATGCTAACTTTTTAATATAAGTTTTTCGTCTCGCAAATTATCGTTTATTTCACTTTTAAAAATTCTCAAAATCCAACAATTTTCTAGTAGGATAATAGTTCAAGCGCGAGTAGCAGTACTTGACAGCCCCGTGTTTAAATACGACCTTGATACTACAATTCGACAGGTACGCTTGCCTGTTCGGGTTTTAGCCCATCATTGTCCTTCAAGAAATATAAGCGCTTACCCTTGCACTGGATAACCGCATCATATCTGGACAACCAGTCAATGTCTAGGATAACATCGAAGTCCTCCAGGTCAATCACCTTCAGATCCGCCTTTGCTAGAAATTCCCCCAACAATATTTGGCAGCCCTGAATACCCAAATCTGAAATCACAGAGTCACCAGAAGGGAATTTGACGCAGAAAGCTCCACCAACACGATCAAGGCCCAAGCGGAATCGCTCCACGAAAGCCATAGCAACAAAAGAGCGGGTAGCGCCAGAATCGAAAAGAATGCGCGCCCAGCAGTTCTTTACCTTAAATCTCCCTATAAAGTAGCCCACGCAACTAAGGGAAAACAAAAGCTAAACTATACAAGAGGTTAAATATTCAAGTTAGGAAGAAATCTAACCTGAAATAACCTTGGTCGAGGTCAACGCTTCCTCCGAAGAGATAACATTCAGCTTCCCCTGGCCATTATCCACACACGGGGGTTGCGGCAATGCCTGCAATGGAACTGCTGGGAGAACGGGCTGCGCTTGAGGGCACCTTGTCTTGAGATGGCCCTTTTGCCCACATTGAAAGCAAACTTTATCTTTCAACCAGCAACGGGCCGCATCATGCCCCTTCTTTCCGCACAAAGCACACACCACATCCCCTCTGGGAGCACCCTGAATAGCATGGACTTGCTCTTTCTTCTACGCTGACAATCTCTTGAAGCACTTCTCCAAAGGATGGCCTGGCCGGCCATAGAAGCTACAAGTCCCCTTGGTCTTCTTCCTTGAAGCTTCATCAGGTTTTTAACTGGGGGCCTTTCCCTCCAACAGACTTCCGCTTGTCTTTCCTCACTTGTTGGCCTCTATTCTTAGCATTCTCAATGGCCTCGACCTTCAAAGCAGCTTCAACCACACCGACATAACTGACTGCTCCGTAGGCATTTGTTAACTGCTGAACGTCACTTCTTAGCCCACCCAGAAACTGCTTAACCCGATCTTCTTCAACACTCACAAGCCCAGGAGCAAACCGACTGAACTTGCTAAATTCAACCTCATACTCACTGACCTTGAGTTTCCTTTGCTTCAAATGTAGGAAGTCGGTCATCAACCGGTCCCGCTCGACCGAGGACAGAAATTTACTTAACAATATTACCTTAAACGACTCCCAGGTGCATCCTGCCACCAAGCTTTCCTTCTCCCTTAGCCACCAACTCTTTGCCAATCCCTTGAGCTGGTAGGCAGTGAGCATTACCTTCTGATCATCCGTAATCCCAGAATAGGAGAACATCTCCTCTATAGAAATCAGCCAGTCATCCAAAATCATGAAATCTGCTTGCCCGTCATAGGTAGGGGGCCTAAGCCGCTGAAACTGAGACATGAAGGCCATCTCCGGGGGCACCACAACTGGAGGAACGAGGGGAGCAGGAGGGGGAGGAACAGCTACACCCCCAACGTGGTCCTGAACTCTCTTAGCCTGCCCTGCCACTACTGCAACCAAGGACTGAATCTGGTTCTGCATGTCCACCATCTGACTAGATAAGGCTTCATTACTTAGCCGCAAACTTTCAATCAAAGCCTCGCTCTGGGATCCCGAAGACTCACCCTTAGATTGGGGAGTCGATCGCGTCGCAGGACGCTTCGCCATCCTATAATCGCACTAGCTCTAGTTAAAACCCAGCCCAACAGCTAGAACAAAACTACCCGGTACAGACAAGCATACTTAAATATGAATTTCAACTGCAAAACTTGCTCTGGGATTTGTTTTATAATGATGATGTTATGATTAACCTGATATTATTCACTACCATCATACTAACTCATGTGCCTAAACCATGAATGCATGCTTTTATATTCGTTTTGACTCAAAACCACGTGTGTACATATGTCATCACGCAAATCTTTAGCCTTGCACATTGTGCTTATGAAATGTTATGCTATGCATGTTGTGCTATGCATTCTAAAAAGGCCTTAATGCATGCCATGGGTGGAGTACACATGCAAATGTTATGCATCCCACACAACATAACATTCCCATGCAACGAAAAAAAGAAAATGTGCTAGCCGCATTCATGTGGTGAGGTTATGCATCCCATACTACATAACCCTCACATGTTGCCTCCTATGGTGGATCCATATACAAACACATATTATGCATCCCATACTACATAGTATGCCCCATATACTTCTTCATGCTTATGAGTGTAGTGTTCGTGCTTTAGCCAAGACGTGCGGATGACATATCAGTATGTGTATGATATGACGCTAAAGATACTAATGCAAACCAGGGAAAGGTTGCCCGACCAATTGTCAAGCAACCTCCCTCTGATACCAACTGTCACAACCAGTATTTTCCCCGAGGTTAAGAAGTATCAGAGTACTGGAAAACACGTGTTGCGATGCCACGTCAAGCAGGGGATAACTGCTGACGCTCAGGCAACGCACCAAGAATACAAATCACGATTTTTAAAATAGTAGAAAACTAGTTTATTTAAAGACTGTACCCCTCGGCACAGTGGATCAGCTAGTCCATGATTGGAAAATATATTTGTTTGCAGCGGAAAAATACTTTGATTTAGTTGATTTGACATCCTAAATGAGTACAGTATTTATATATGAAAGATATTCTTTATGCTTAAGGAAGATAGTGTTTTAGCTTTGTAAATATGATATGCATGAGATACATATAATAGTTTAGGGTTTTAAAATACCTAACATGCAACCTAGCATAAAACCTTCCCAGAAGCAAGTGAGCAACCCTAATAGGGCAAAAATAGCAGTTTTAATTCATATTCAGCAAAACAAGCAAGCCACCAGTGGGCGTCAACAACCCGACATGAACCTACCAGTAAGTGAGCATGTCCATACAGGAAAGAAGAATAACTACCTCACAACCTAAGGATCCAACCATACTAATCCTAACTAGTGTCGTGGAGAGGGTGTGAAAGGAGAGCTCATGACTAGCAATATTGGTACTTATAAGTTTTGAAATACGAATGCATATCTTATTGAGATAATTATTTTCTCCTCACAATTATTATGGATGACTATAATCCTATTTCTAAGAAAGAGTGAAAGATAGTTAACAGAAATATTGGAGGAATTTTAAGATAAAGGTATATTTAGAAAAGTCTGTTATACTATTTCCTATACAATTACGACATCAAATTTCTCTTTATATTCATAACAACCAGTGTGTGGAAGGAAAATTATTTATTCGTAACCCAAGTGTTTGAATTAGTTTGCTTAGGGACAAGCAAACATCTAAGTCTGGGGGTATTTGATGAGTACAATTATGATAGGCTTTTTACTATCATAATTGTAATCATGTCAACTATTTTATACCTCCTTATGTAGAAATTACGTGAGAATAATTAAGAATTTGCATTATCATGAATAGAAGAGCACAGTATCCAGTTTCTATTATTTCCTATTTTAAGCTATTCATTTATTCCTTCATTTTGAAAGATCTGCAACTCAGCTACCGTGGAGGCTATCAGCACAACCCACTAAAAGAAAACAGCTGCCTTATCGGCTACAATCTGTACCTGAGGCATTCAAGAAAGAGCGTGTCAGCACAATATCAAAGCATGAAGAATATAAGATTTAAGTGCGAGTAAAAAGGGTTTACCAACCCGGTAACAAAAGCAACAGCTAACAGTAAGCAAAAAGTGTGACGGTAAGAAGAACAATACTATTAAAAGGGACAGTGAAGGTAAATCACGCCAAGCGTGGGAACAAAAGCTACGTGCTCGACAGAAATAAACAACCTGCAACAGTAAAGAATCAGTATACTAGCAGGAATAGCCAAAAGCAGGAAAAGAAAGAGCTAACAGTCCTAACTTTGTGGGCAAATGACCGGGGTGTAAATAATAAGGGTCTGGTGTGGGTGGCAGTACCAACACCAACAACCAGACCCCAAAATAAATACTCAAGGGTGAACACAACCTGCGGCACCCTTAGGGTCGACACACCTAAAAAAGTAAGCCCCATTGTCCAGACTTTGTGGTGTCCACAGCTCAGCACACACATTTCACCCCTCTAGAGTCCAGAAAACACCCCCTCCGGCCATAGTCCACGAGTCGGCAAGCAAAAAACTAGCGGAACACCCCAACATCCCCCTTAGGAAGGAAAAACTCCTATAACAGTCCTAAATAAACACACATCCCAAGGCTAAAGTCTTAGTCCTAAAAAAAACTGCGGCGTTGAGTGAGTCTACCTCACTCAATGCCAAAATAGCCACGGCATTGAGTGAGGTACCCTCACTCAACGCCAAGGACTTAACCACAAGCCCTGGTTGTGGCGTTGAGTGAGTCTACCTCACTCAATGCCAAACCTGCTTTGGTGTTGAGTGAGGTCGACTCACGAACCGCCATCAGACTTATCTGCCAAATATACTGCGGCGTTGAGTGAGTCTACCTCACTCAATTCCAAAACTGCTTTAGCGATGAGTGAGGTCGACTCACTCAATGCCATCAGACTTAACTTGCTGAAAAAACTGCGGCGTTGAGTGAGTCCTCCTCACTCAATGCAAAAACAGCTGCGGCGTTGAGTGAGCTCTACTCACTCAACGCAAAAGACTTAGTCGCAAGTCTTAGTTGTGGCGTTGAGTGAGTTCACCTCACTCAACGCCAGACCCGCCTTGGCGTTGAGTGAGGTCGACTGACTCAACGCCTCGACACTTAATCGCACAAAGACAACCTGGCGTTGAGTGAGGCCCACTCCACTCAATGCGTGAACCCTTAGCCGAAAAAAGAACTATGCCGTTGAGTGAGTGCACCACACTCAACGCCATAATCCCAACAGTCTAAGCGTTGAGTGAGGTACACTCACTCAACGCTTTTGACTTAGGATTTTTCAAGAAAATCTGGAACTAAACCTACCCCTGCCCACTCAGCTTTCCACAACCCGAGAGCTAGAATTTAATTCCAGCTCTCACTCCTACCTCTCCTACCCAACCACAACAGCTCCAAACTAACCTACCTCAAAGCTAAGCCTAAACCTAATATTAACCAAGGCTGGACACCAGTCGAGACAAACAAAACCACCATCCAAACAAAAAGAAAGAAAAACTGCTGCTGCTAAAGCTATAGTTTAGGGAGTAGCTCAGGAGGGATTGAGGGAGAAAGAGAAAGAAAGAAAAAAAACAACTACTTGCTGCTCTACTTCTAGGGAAGAACAACCAGCACACAAACTAGGAGATAGAATAAAATGAAAAGCAAGGGCGAGGGAGCCACTTGCCTCTTCACCAAGCTCCAGCAACTGCCTTCCCAAGATCGGCACCGGCAGCAAAGCAGCTACCTCAGAAGCTAGCTCTTGGAGAGAGCAGCTCGGATCCACCGTCGCCTGAGAGAAGAGACTCCTAAACTAGCGGCCACTATCGGTCAAAGCTGCAGCTCCTCCTCTTATTCCTTCTGCAGGAAGCCTGCTGATTTCTTGGGAAGGAGGAGAAGTGAAGCTTGATACCTGCTGGCTTCCTGTATAACTCCAGCCACCTTCTCCAAAAGATAATATAGAATAAAATATGCATGGGGAGTTTCGGCCACCAGCCACAGTATTCCTACCTCCACACCCGCCAGCTAACAGCCACTTCTAGCTTAAGCACACTTATGAATATACATGTATACTTACATTAACCTCACCTCAGCTAACCGAACTCCGGCACCTAACTGACCCTGTCCGAGCTAAGCTAGGAAAATATATATATATAAACTATTATATATTCTGATATATACATATATATATATAAACAACCCTGTATATATATAAGCTGAAAAAAAGGAAAAGGGCTAACCGCACCCCATCATTGCAAGCACCAATAAAATATATATATATATAAATATATTAATATATATATATATATACATGTTCATATATATATATATATAATAAATGGCTAACATTTTAGCCTAAACCAATGCACAATCCTTACCAGGCTCAGCCACACAAGGCTACGCACAACAAAGGCAACAACATGGCTACACACTACCGGCTAACAAACGAACGTCAAAACAACGCGAAAAAACAAACGATCACGTATTTCGACAAAACTCGGACCGTAGCTAAAAACCCAAGCTACAAACACAACGACGAAGTCGAAAGCAACATCTGACGATCAAAACTCGGGCTAAAACTACCCGAAGCCAAAACATAAGCATTCCCTAAGAGGCTCAGCCGAGTCATCACAACTGACACAGACTAGCTGGGGAATCTTGCAAATAGGCTACTAATGGGCCACTAAAGAAACCTAAAGAGCTATGACCACGCTCTAACAATAGCAAAAAGGCCGGAAACGCGTCATCGTAATGCCAAACATCTATCAAACAAAACACAAAAAAGCCGGGGGAGTTACACCAGTTATTCCCCTGTTTTTGGTGTGCTGAAAAATAAGACCACCTTTCCTTGGGCCCTTGTGATGTTTTTACTGTTTGTGTGTAGGGAAGGTTCCCACCACCGCAGGTACCAGATTTCACCGGTGTTTATAGTCATTGAATGATGAGCTGACCAATCTCTTATATATATACACTTACTTAAGTATATGTTTTATAAAGCTTTGATCTTTATCACGCACTTGGTGCAGCTTGATATATCTAACCCTTGTGAGATCTTTCTTTCTTATTACCTTGTAGTTAAGTGTTGATGTTTTCCTTTCAGTTATCCTGTCTTGGGTTGGTAACCCTTTGAATCCTTTGATGATTTTTATTGCCACTTATATATTCTTTCCGAGCTATTATTTTCTTTTGAATGCCTCAGGTTTAGAGTAATAGCCGGTTGAGCGGCTAGGGTTGGTAGTGGCTAGTGTTCTGCAGCAGTTGTAGTTGTCCTTTCTTCACTGTTGTGAGGTAGTTTTGTTATTTTGATTTTAGTTCAGACATACATGCTTTTTAGTGGGTTCATGTCAGGTTGTTGACACCCACTGGATATTTTGTAGAATGTTACGTTACTTGCTAGCTGCTAAGTCTATTTCTAGATGATTTGTTGGTTTTACTTGCTCTCTGGGAACGTTTTATACTAAAATTGCATGTTTGTTATTTTTAAGTATAAAAGTATCACTATGACTACCTCATGCATAACATCTTTCAAAATCAAAGTCATTATATTTTAACGAACCTAAAAACTCTTTTTATACTTATATTAAATCTAGAGGTATGCATATCATGAGTAGTCCTACTCTGATGTTTATGCTTATATAGGATGTTAATTGATATAAACAAAGTATTTTCCCCAATAAATATTCATATTTTCTCTTGTGGACTAGTTGAGCCACTGAGCCAAGGGATATAGTCATACAAACTTAACTCAAATTTCAGTTTCTTCATAACAACTTGAGAATTTCATATAAAGTGTTAGGTTCGGGTTCTTGCCTGAGCAACTGCAGTAATCCCCTGCGTGGCTTGGCATCACGATGCGTGTTTTCTCTTACTTTGATCTATCATTTAAATGCGGGGAAAATTTGGGTTATGACAGTACCACACTTTCTACCATAATGGGCCTTGAAGGGCGTCATTTGAATGCTTGTCTGGTAGTTGTTGTTGTATGCAAACTCAATCATATATAGGTGATTGTCACAACCTGGATTTTCCCCGAGGTTAAGAAGTATCAGAGTACTGGAAAACACGCGTTGTGATGCCACGTCGAGCAGGGGATAACTGCTGACGCTCAGGCAACGTACTAAGACTTCAAATCACAAGTTTTAAAATAGTAGAAAACCAGTTTATTTAAAGGCTGTATCCCTCGGTATAGTGGATCAGCTAATCCACGATAGGAAAATATATTTGCTTGCAGCGGGAAAAATACTTTGATTTAGTTGATTTGACACCCTAAATGAGTATAAGGGCCCTCAAGGGACCACTAATGGTATGCACGACTCCTAAGGTGAGTATAGTAATTATATATGAAAGATATTCCTTACGCTTAAAGAAGATAGTGTTTTAGTTTTACAAATGTGATATGCATGAGATACATATAATAGTTTGGGGTTTTAAAATGCCTAACATGCAACCTAGCATAAAACCTTCCCAGAAACAAGTAAGCAACCCCAAGAGGGCAAAACAGCAGTTTTAATTCATATCCAGCAAAACAAGTAAGCCACCAGTGGGCGTCGACAACAAGACACAAACCCATCGGTGAGTGTGCATGTCCATAAAGAAAAGAAGAATAACTACCTCACAAGGTGGAAGATCTATAACTCAGCTAACCTGGAGGCTATCGGCAAAACCCACTAAAAGGGAACAGCCGCTCTATCGGCTACAACCTGGACCTGAGGCATTCAAGAAAGAATGCCTTAGCACAATATCAAAGCATGAAGAATATATGATTTAAGTGCGAGTAAAAAGGGTTTACCAACCGGTAACAAAAGCAACAGCTAACAGTAAGTGAAAAGTATGAAAGTAAGAAGAAAAATACTATCAAAAGGACAATAAAGGTAAATCACACCAAGTGTGAGCACAAAAGCTACCTGTACGGCAGAAAGAAACAACCTGCAGCAGTAAAGCATCAGTATACTAGCAGGAATAGCCAAAAGAAGGAAAAAAAGAGCTAACAATCCTAACTTTGTGGGCAAATGACCGGGGTGTAAATAATAAGGGGCTGGAGTGGGTGGCAGTACCAACACCAATAACCAGACCTCAAAATAAATACTCAAGGGTGAACACAACCGGTGGAAGCCTTAGGGTGCACACACCTAAACAAGTCGGCCCCATTGTCCAGAATTCGTGGTGACCACAACTCAGCACACACATTTCACCCTCCAGAGTCCAGAAAACACCCCCTTCGGCCATAGTCCACGAGTCGGCATGCAAAACTAGCCGAACACCCCAACATCCCTCTTAGGAAGGAAAAACTCCTCTAACAGTCCTAAAGAAGCACACATCCCAAGGCTAAAGACTTGGCCTTAAAAAAAACTGCGGCGTTTAGTGAGTCTACCTCACTCAACGCCAAAACAGCCACGACATTGAGTGAGGTACCCTCACTCAACGCCAAAGATTTAACCGCAAGCCCTTGTTATGGCGTTGAGTGAGTCTACCTCACTCGATGCCAAACCTGCTTTGGCGTTGAGTGAGGTCGACTCACTCGACGCTAAACCTGCTTTGGCGTTGAGTGAGGTCGACTCACTCGACGCCAAACCTTCTTTGGCATTGAGTGAGGTCGACTCACTCGATGCATAACCTGTTTTGACGTTGAGTGAGGTCGACTCACTCGACGCCAAACCTGCTTTGGCGTTGAGTGAGGTCGACTCACTCGACGCAAACAGACTTAACTTCTAAAAAGACTACGGCGTTGAGTGAGTCTACCTCACCCAATGCCAAAATAGTTTTAGCGTTGAGTGAGGTAGCTCACTCAACGCCAAAATAGCTGTGCCGTTGAGTGAGGTACCCTCGCTAAATGCCAAAGACTTAGCCACAAGAAAAACTATAGCATTGAGTGAGTGCACCACACTCAACGCCATAAGCCTAACAGTCTAGGCGTTGAGTGAGGTACACTCACTCAATGCTTTTGACTTAGCAGAAAATCCAGGAAAAATTCCTGGAGCTAAACCCGACCCAGCTCCCTCAGCTCCTCCTAACCCGAGAGCTGGAATTTAATTCTAGCTCTCACTCCTACCTCTCCTACCCGACCATAGCAGCCCTAAACAAGCTTACCACAAAGCTAAGACTAATCCTAATACTAACCAGCAACCTTGACACCAGCCAAGACAAATGTACAATAAAGAAAAGAAGAAGAAAACCTGGTGCTTTAGGCTAGCAAAAGAAAAAGAGCAGCACAAGCTAAGATTAGAAATAAAAACAGCAAGGGGCAAGGGAGCCACTTGGCTCACCACCAAGCTCCAGCAGCAGCCTTCACTTCATTGGCTTGGCACCGGCAGCAAGGCTACCTAAAAAGAAATAAAATCTGGAGCTTCTTAGAGAAGAGGAAGAGGAGAAAACTGAAACCCTAACTCCTATGTATGGCTCGAGAGGTTTAAGAACAAACCTAGGGAGGAAGACAGCCAGATCAGCCCTTCTCGAGAGGAAAAACTGCCTACCCAGCTCAGCAAACCGCCGACCGAAAGCTCCAACACCACCGCCCAATTTCTTCCTTCCGCTGGAAGCCAACCAACCAGTTGCTCGGGAAAAAGAGGAGGGAAGCTAGCTAGCATCTTATAAAAACCCTCCACAAACCACTAAAACTAAATAGAATAAAGCCTAGCCTAAGCACTAACTGATTAAAATAAAAGCTAAGCTATATAAACACATTCATATACATATATATATATATTATAAATATATATATACATGTACATTTATATATATATATATATATATAAAATAAATGGCTAACTTTTTAGCCTAAAACCAAGCACAAGCCTTACCAGGCTCGGCCACACAAGGCTACACACAACAAAGGCAACAGCCTGGCTACATACTATCGGCTAACAAAACGAACGTCGAAACGATGCGAAAAAACAAACGATCGCGGGTTTCGACAAAACTCGCACCGTAGCTAAGCACCCAAGCTACGAAAACAACGGCAAAGTCGAAAACAACATCTGACGATCGAACACTCGGGCTTACACCACCCAAGCCAAAGAACAAGCATTCCCTAAGAGGCTCAGCCGAGTCATCACAACTGACATATACTAGCTGGGGAATCTTGCAAACAGGTTACACAAGGAACCTAAAGAGCTAAGACTACGCTCAAACAATGAGAAAAGGCCGTAAACGCGTCAACGTAACGGCAAACGATAAACAAACAAAACACCGAAAAACCAAAGGCGTTACATCCACTCCCCCTAAAAGAAAGTTTCGCCTCGAAACTTTAAACATAAAACTTCCATCAAGAAGAAAAAGAAATAGCTAAGCCAAAGCTATAAAAAGCACCAAAAATATACCAGACACGAGATCAGGGAAAGAGATGAGGATAGGCCTTCCTCATCGCCGACTCTAGCTCCCAAGTCGCGCTTTCTACACCCTGGTTCTTCCACAAAATCATAAACATAGGAATGGTTTTCCCCCGCAACACGCGATCCTGAGCATCCATTACGCGGACAGGCACCTCCACAAAAGAAAGGTTCGGCTCCAATTGGGGCACAGAATCCAAAACCTGCCTGTCACTCTGCACACACTTCCGCAATTGACTGATGTGAAAGAAATCATGCATGCCAGGAAAATTTGCAGGCAACTCTAACCTATAAGCTGATACTCCAATCCGCTCTGTAATCAAAAATGGCCCCACGTATCTCGGATCCAATTTCCTGTTCTTGCCAAACCTCTTAATCCTGCTCATCGGGGAAACCTTTAAGAACACCTGGTCCCCCACAGCAAATTCCAAATCTGATCTACGCCGGTTGGCGTTCTTTTCATATCTCTCCTGGGCTATTCAAAGCTTTTCCCTAATAAGCTTCACGGAAATCTCCATCTCCTCGAGTGCTTCTGGACCAACCAAGGGTCTCTCGCCCAACTCAGCCCAAAACAAAGGAGTCCTGCAGTGCCTCCCATATAAAGCCTCAAAAGGAGCCATTTGCAAGCTTTCTTGATAGCTGTTGTTATACGCAAACTCCATAAGCCGCAAACACTCGTACCACGCCCCGCCATGGTCTTGAATATAGCATCGGATCATATCTTCCACAATTTGATTTACCCGCTCCGTCTGACCGTTGGTCTGCGGGTGATAAGCAGTGGAATACCTCAAATATGTCCCCAACCCCTCTTGAAGACTCTTCCAAAAATGAGACTTGAACCTGGAGTCTCGATCGGATATGATGCTCACGGGTACACCATGCAGTCTGATGACCTCCTCCAAATACAGCTCTTTTATCTTCCTCATCGGGTAGTCGATCTTGAATGGCACGAAGTGAGCACACTTCGTCAGTCTGTCCACGATCACCCATACTGAATCATGCCCCCTAGGAGATCTTGGCAAGCCTGTAATGAAATCCATCGAGATGCTTTCCCACTTCCAAGCCGGAATCTCCAAGGGAGTTAGCTTGCCACCTTGTCTTCCATGATCAACCTTCACTCGCTTGTAAGTGTGGCACTCAGAAAAAAATCTGGCTATGTCTCCCTTTATCCCATACCACCAGGCAATCTGCTTCAAATTGCGATACATCTTGGTGGATCCTTGGTGGTAGGCAATGCTAGATCCATGGGCTTCCCTGCACACCATTACCCTGATGTCTCAAACCGCGGGAATGCAAAACCTGCCACGGTACTTCAAAGTATCTGTATCATCTATAAAAAAATCTAGCAGTTCACCTCTCTCAGCTCGAAGATACAAATGCAGAAGGTCAAGATCATCTTTCTGATGCAATCTCGTAAGCATGATCCATGAAGGTTCTGCCACTGCTAGGCTACTCTGCACATCGTAGCTACCCAAAGAAATGCCCATCAATAGAAACTCCTCTACTAACAACTCGGTTGTGAGACCAAAAATCTTCCCTGATTTCCGACTCAGGGCATCGGCCACCACATTGGCCTTGCCCGGATGATACTGAATCTCGACATCATAGTCGGCCATGTACTCTAACCATCGCCGCTGATGCAGATTCTACTCCTTCTGTGTGAAGACATACTTCAAGCTCCTATGATCAGTAAAAATCTTGCACTGCACACCATACAGCAAATGCCTCCACAACTCCAGAGCATAGATCACGGCAGCAAACTCCAGGTCGTGCGTAGGGTAATTCCTCTCATGAGTCTTTATCTGTCTCGACCTGTATGCAATCACCTTCCAATCTTGCATCAGTACGCATCCCAGCCCGATATGTGATGCATCCACATATAAATCATACTCATCACCTTCAGTAGGCAAGGACAAAATAGGAGCTGAACATAGCCTTCTCCTAAGCACCTCAGAAGCCCCATCACATTTGCCATCCCATACGAAGGCTACATTCTTCTGCGTCAACTTGGTCAATGGCACAGACAGGGTGGAGAATCCCTCCACAAATCTTCTATAATAGCCCGTCAAGCCAAATAAGCTTCTGATCTCTCGAAAAGTAATAGGTCTCTCCAATTCAGAACCGCAGCGATCTTTTCTGGGTCCACTGAGATGCCCTCCTTACTAACCACATGGCTGAGGAAAGATACCTGAGGCAGCCAAAATTCACATTTGCTCAGCTTGGCGTAAAGCTTATGGTCTCTTAGAGTCACCAAGACTAGACGCAAATGTCGATCATGCTCTTCTGCATTCCGGGAGTACACCAAAATGTCGTCAATAAAGACAATCACTAACTTGTCTAGGCAATCCTTGAACACGCGGTTCATCAAATCCATGAAAGCTGAAGGCGCATTAGTCAAACCAAATAACATGACTTAAAACTCAAAATGTCCATGACGAGAACGGAACGCCGTCCGCGGAACATCTGACTCCCGAATCCACAACTGGTGATAGCCCGAGCGAAGGTCTATCTTTGAAAACACAGAACTACCACGCAGCTGGTCAAACAAATCATCAATCTGAGGCAGAGGGTACCTGTTCTTAATTGTAACCTTGTTTAGCTCTCTATAGCCGATGCATAGCCTCATCGACCCGTCTTTCTTATTTACGAACAGCACGGGCGCACCCCAGGGCGACAAAATTGGCCTTATAAAACCCTTTGCCAACATCTCATCTAGCTGGATCCGCAACTCCTCCAGTTCTCACGGGGCCATGCGGTACAACACCTTAGCAATAGGACGCATACCCAGCTCTAAATCTATAGCAAACTCAACATCTCTTTCAAGTGGAAGACCGAGAAGATCGTCAGAAAAACATCAGAGAACTCACAAACAACAGGAATCTCCTCCAACCACAGCACACTAACATTTGTCCCTACTAGAGAGACCAAATAGGCAAAACAGCCAGAATCAAGCAACTTGCGAGCACGTACCGCAGAAATAACCGGAGACTCCTGGAGGGGATCGGCATAAACGCTCCCGGACTGACCGTTGTCCTTCACAAAATCCAAGTGCTTACCCTTGCACGTGATAACCACATCATATCTGGACAACCAGTCCATGCCTAGGATAACATCGAAGTCCTCCAGGTCAATCACCTTCAGATCCGCCTTTGCTTGAAAGTCACCCAATAAGACTGGGCAGCCCTGAATACCCAAATCTGAAATCACAGAGCACCCAGAAGGGAACTTGACGCAGAAAGCTCCACCAACACGATCTAGGCCCAAGCGAAATCGCTCCACGAAAGCCCTAGCAACAAAAAAGTGGGTAGCGCTAGAATTGAAAAGAACGCGCGCCCAGCGGTTCTTTACCATAAATCTCCCTATAAAGTAGCCCACACAACTAAGGGAAAACAAAAACTAAACTATACAAGAAGTAAAATATTCAAGTTAGGAAGAAATCTAACCTGAAATAACCTGGGTCGAGGTCAATGATTCCTCCGAAGAGATAATATTCAGCTTCCCCTTGCCTTTATCTACACGCGGGGGGGGGGGGGGGGGGGGGGGGTGGCAACGCCTGCAATGGAACTACTGGGAGAACGGGCTGCGCCTGAGGGCACCTCGTCTTGATATGGCCCTTTTGCCCACACAGAAAGCAAACTTTATCTTTCAACCAGCAACGGACCGCATCATGACCCTTCTTTCCGCACAAAATACACACCACAACCCCTCTGGGAGCACCCTGAATAACATGGACTTGCTCTTTCTTCTGCGCTGCCAATCTCTTGAAGCACTTCTCCAAAGGATGGCCATGCTGGCCATAGAAGCTACAAGTCCCCTTGGTCTTCTTCCTTGAAACTACTTCAGGTTCCTGGAAGCCTTTCCCCCCAACAGACTTCCGCTTGTCTTGCCTCGCTTGCTGGCCTCTATTCTTAGCATTCTCAATGGACTCGACCTTCAAGGCAGCTTTAACCACACCGACATAACTAACTGCTCCATAGGCATTTGCTAACTATTGAACGTCGCTTCTTAGCCCACCCAGAAACCGCTTAACCCGGTCTGCTTCAACACTCATAAGTCTAGGAGCAAACTGACTCAGCTTGCTAAATTAAACCTCATACTCACTGACCGTGAGTTTCCTTTTCTTCAAATGCAGGAAGTCGTTCATCAACCGATCCTGCTCGACCGAGGGCAGAAATTTACTTAATAACGTCACCTTAAACGACTCCAAGGTGCATCTCGCCACCAAGCTTTCTTTATCCCTTAGCCACCAACTTTTCGCCAATCCCTTGAGCTGGTAGGCAGCGAGCATTACCTTTTGATCATCTGTAATCCCAAAATAGGAGAACATCTCCTCTACGGAAATCAGCCAGTCATCCAAAATCATGAAATCCGCTTGCCCGTCATAAGTATGGGGCCTAAGCCGCTGAAACTGAGATATAAAGGCCATCTCTGGGGGCACCACGACTGGAGGCACAAGAGTAGCAGGAGGGGGAGGAACAGCTATACCCCAGACGGGGTCCTGAACTCTCTGAGCCTACCCTGCCACTACTGCAACCAAGGACTGAATCTGGGTCTGCATATCCACCAATTGCCTTGCCAAGGCATCATTGCTCTAATACAGGCTTTCGATTATCGCCTCGCTCTGGGATCCCGAAGACTCACCCTTAGATTGGGGAGTCGATCGTGTCCTATAATTGCACCCGCTCTAGTTAAAACCCAGCCCAACAGCTAGAACAAAACTACCCGGTACAGACAAGCATACTTAAATTTTAATTTTAATTGCAAAACTTGCTCTGGGATTTGTTTTATAATGATGATGTTATGCTTAACCTGAGATGGTTCACAACCATCATACTAACTCATGTGCCTAAACCATGAATGCATGCTGTTATAATCATTTTGACTCAAAACCATATGTGTACATATGTCATCATGCAAATCTTCAGCTTGACACGTTGTGCTTATGCAATGTTATGTTATACATGATGTGCTTTGCATTCTAAAAAAGCCTTAATGCATGCCATGGGCGGCGTACACATGAAAATGTTATGCATACCATACTACATAACATTCCCATGCAACGAAAAAAAGGAAAACGTGCTAGCCGCATTCATGTGATGAAGTTATGCATCTCATACTACATAACCCTCACATGTTGCCTCATATGGTGGATCCATATACAAACACATATTATGCATTATGCATCACATACTACATAATATGTCCCGTATTCTTCTTTATGCTTATGAGTGTAGTGTTCGTGCTTTGGCCAAGACGTGCTGATGACATATCAGTGTGTGTATGCTTATGAAGCTAAACTTCTAATGCAATCAAAAGGAAAGGTTGCCTGATTAACTTGTCAAGCAACCTCCCTCTGATACCAATTATCACAACCCGCATTTTCCCTGAGGTTAAGAAGTATCAGAGTACGGGAAAACACGTGTTGTGATGCCACGACGAGTAGGGGATAACTGCTGACGCTCAGGCAATGCACTAAGACATCAAATCACAAGTTTTAAAATAGTTGAAAACCAGTTTATTTAAAGGTCGTATCCCTCGGCATAGTGGATCAGCTAATCCACGATAAGAAAATATATTTGCTTGCAGCGGGAAAAATACTTTGACTTAGTTGATTTGACACCCTAAATGAGTATAAGGGCCCTCAAGGGACCAATTATGGT
This sequence comes from Platanthera zijinensis, assembly GCA_039513925.1. NCBI lineage: Eukaryota > Viridiplantae > Streptophyta > Magnoliopsida > Asparagales > Orchidaceae > Platanthera > Platanthera zijinensis. The sequence continues at coordinate 121,794,866 of CM077082.1, read as the reverse complement.
ATGCACGACTCCTAAGGTGAGTATAGTATTTTTATATGAAAGATATTCTTTATGCTTAAAGAAGATAGTGTTTTAGTTTTACAAATATGATATGCATGAGATACATATAATAGTTTAGGGTTTTAAAATACCTAACATGCAACCTAGCATAAAATGAAAGACTTTATTTCAAGAGCCTAAACACCTAGAAGGGGGGTGAATAGGTTCTAATCTTTTTGTGTCTTTTTAATTTTTTGTAGGCAAACAGTCATATGACTTCTTTCAGCACAGATTAATCAATTTACATAAAATAAACACAGCACAGAATGCACCAGATCTATAGTAGTTCCCCAAGATATGGGTACATCCACTTTCCCCCTTCGCCTATCCAGCAGATAACTCACTACTAGAAAACAGACTTCTGGCCAGGGCAAATTGCCCTTGTAAAAAGTCCAAAACCGTGGCTAAAAAGCTTTAGCCATGGTCTAGCCACGGGAAACCGCCGTGGCTAAAGTCGGCGTGGCTAAAAATTTTAAGCCACGGATTGAACGTGGCAAATAGTATTAGCCATGAAAAAAAATACTGTGGCAAATAAGCCAACTATTAGCCACGGTATAAAACTCTGGCTAAAAGTGGACTCATCATTTTTAAAAACTATTTGCCACTGTTACAAGCTGTGGCAAATACTAATTTCAGTTTTTTAAAAAAAACACTTTCAAAATATTGTAATGCTAGACAATAACATTTAAGTAAAACTTAATCCACATTACACAAAAAACAAACTGCATAACAATTCTCATAGTTAAAGCTTACAACTAAACAGGACATGCTTAAGCCATTCAGACTGTGTTAGAAGGTTAGGGATAAAAATATTTTTAATGCCAGACAGTGTTCTTATAAACTGAAGATGTACAGAAGTGGTTAACACATATGAGTTCTTACTAACCGGGCTATATTTTATCAATTCCTATAAATTGTTTATAATTACTGAAGAGGTTGTGCTGCCTCAGTAATTCTTGACATCAACAATTCATGATCAGTTAATAATGCATTAATCCCACACTACTGAATTGCTTTCAAACAGAGCCAAGCTTGCCCTCTTGTGTGTCATTCCTTTCTCATCACTATAAATAATCCTTCTAACTCTCAATCAACCAACAACAATGTGTCTCTATCTGTTTCTCTCTCTGATCCATAAAAAGTTAACGAAGAGGAGTACCCTAATGCATTCATTTCATCTCAGAACAGCATCAACATGACTGCAAAACTTCCCCCATTATAACTTTTCATAAACAGCCCCCACTTTGCACTTTGCAGCGAGCTTTCCTCTCTATTATTTCTTTCACCCTCACATCCCTTTTGTATCTTATGTCATCTCTCATTCACTCTCCAACCCAACCATTAATATAAATACACACCCAAACCAAAAGCCAAGGTATAACTTTTTTTTGCATAATATGACACAAGAGACAAAAGGGAAGTGGAGTGAGAACTCCAAATGCTTCTCAAATTCAACAGATCACTGCCCATCTTTCTTACTATGGAAAGATTGAGGGTAAGAATGTCTTCTACTGGTTTCAAAACCACAAGGCAAGATACTTGCAGAAGCTTAGAAGAAGGCTTAGTAGACAGCAGATGCAACCTTCTTATACTGCTCCTCAGTTTCATCTTCACCATCTGAACAACTTGGAGGACATTAATGCTCCTTCTTTGATTCCTCCTCTTGCTCCTTCACACTTAATATTATCAACAGTAAATGTCATTTGAGCAAACCATTAATTAAGTGAAAATATTATGAGCTACCATTCCTAAGCTACAAGGACAAAAGAAAATGAAAATGGAATATTAATGATAAATTTACCTATATCAGTCATTAAAAAATTGTTTGGTGTAAAAAATCTCAGGTATTCACATAAATTACTATAAACCAACAATCAAAACATGATGTAATCAAGCTGGACAATTTATAGATTATCAAGCATTTGAGAAAATTTATCAAACCAAGTTTATCTCCTGATCTTCTATTTAAATATAAATTACAAAAAAACTGAGAAATAATGACATGCTTTGAGGAAAAAGAACATAAGGAGTATTTTCAATCCAGTAAAACATCGATATCTGTTTCACCTCTTGTAGCTTCTTCAGTTCATTTTGATCTGGAAGAAGCCCAGGCCAAAACATTTCTCTTCTAGCTCTCTCAACCTGACCAAACCTGGAGAAAACATCACATTTTTAATGGGGTTTCTCTAAGAATTTAAACAAATTACATAATTGGGCAATCAGAGAGACGAGCTATAAATCTTACAGCTTTATACCTTACAGCTTTATACCAAAGGATCATGTACAAAACTATATACCATTAACTATATACTTCTTCACCTCTAAAAAACTGATGTACAATTTTACCATTACAAAATCATACCAATATTGTATGCCATAAAACCAAGGATCCTGTATAGAACTATATACAATTAACTATATACCATTAACTATATACCATTAACTATGTACTATTTACTAAACAACACATCATACTAATACTCATGTACAAGAACTATATACCATTAACTAAAGGATCCATAAACAGTGTCCAAAGCAAGCATGTGACTAGATATACTTCTTCACCTATACAGAAACTGATGGACACTCCTTTTGTTGCTCACAACTGTCGATGAAATTGTCCGAAAGTATGCACAATTCTCTATGCACAAAACTATGAATCTAGTGATAGAATTTCACCGTAAGAGTATAGAAAGTAAGATATCTATATAGCAATGGAACATGCTAATCAAATGCATACATGTAACACTAAGAAATATTGCATTAAATAATACATATATTTATGTACAATATCTCAAGTTGGCTCATCCATCTTTCTTTCTGTTAATCGTGATAGGCCTTTTGAATACATGGTGAGAGAACTCTCATTTGGGAAGTGATACAATCAAGCAAAGAAACAAAGGTAGTGCAACAATACTTCAATACATCAAGAATAAATTTTGGGTCCCTAGAGTAGAATATATCAGAGGCACAATTTCATATGGATCTACTACCTGCCTTACACGTCCAAAGTTCGATCAGCAGAGCATAATTAATTTCAGCAATAGTGTATGAAGTGCTAAGATAGTTTAATATAGTGAGACTGTTAACTGAAAAAATACTTAACACAAATCACGTAAAAAAATGAAAATTGATCAAAAAGGAAGAATTTGGGGATGTACAAAAAAGATATTATTAACAAAGTTTCATTCCCCAAACAAATTAGAATTGAAAACGTGTTTTGCTTTCCTAGAATATGATACTGTACTGTTACAGCCTCCATCCAGACATATTTGTAAGCACAATTTTCATTATGTCTCGCAACCTTAATGTTTAAAATAGGATTTACCTCATCAATATTTTTTCCAAAGTGTCTTGCTCTCTCTTGTCTCTCAAGCTTCAGCCTTCTAAGTAGGCATTGTTCAATGTAATCACTAAGAATAGTTCTTGGCAAATCCTTGACCCCAAGTACAGCACTTTGAGGCAAAGGCATACACTCACATTTTTCTAATTCTTCCATGTAGCAATTGGGACAGGTGTATTGTGCTTGTCCTCCATCATTCCTTCTGCCATTAAAAAGAGCACAAATTTGATCCTGCCATGCCCTTCTTCATTCTCCAGGATCATCCACTACTATACAATGAAAAAGTTCCTCTGATACCTTTCAAGCAAACATAAGTATAATCAAACATACTATCCAAAACTTTTTAACTAAAATACCATTTAGTTAAAACTATCAATCCATAGGCTGACTATGAAGAACAAAATCAAAGAACTGATATTGGAAAAGAACTGATATAAAAAAAAGGTAATGAAAAACTAATCAAAATTTGTGAATTAACCTAGATCCAGCTGGTAAACGAAGGAAGATCCGTGAGCGATGAGGTTGCCAGAGCAATGTCGGGCGAAGAAGATTCGTTGGCAGGGTACGATGTTATTAGATTATCGGATGGCTTGCACGATCTGCCACGGTATAGGAATCAGAATGATGTCTGGAAATCAGTGAGAAGAAAAATGAGTGCTTACCAAGATCTGGCGGGAAAACGATGGCAGATGCAGTGAGCGAACTGGTTGCCGAAGAGATGCAAGAGGAAGGAGAAGTGATCGGCAAGATGCGGTGATCGAACTGGTTGCCATAGAGATGCCAGAGGAAGGAGAAGTGATCGACAAGATGAGGCGCTCTGAAGTTGCGGGGAAGGGTATGACGATGTTTGCTTAGGTTTAGGGCGATCGGGAGGAGGGTTATGGAGGCACGGGGTAGGAATTTTATTTTGGTTTCACGCAATTTCCTGGAGTGGGTTTAGACGGAAATGGCCAGACAATTAAAATTATTTTGAAATTTTATTTTTGCTGAAAAGTCACTATTAGCCACGCATTTTTGCTTTTCATGGCTAATACAAAGGTATTAGCTATGCTTTTTTATATTCATGGCTAAAACATAAATATTAGCCACGTTTTAGGGATCATGGCTCACACTAGTGTATTAACCACGGTTTTTGAGCCCTGGACAAAAAAAGTTTAGCTAATACTCACTTTTTTAGTAGTGACTGGATTCATCCTAACTTCCTTCCTCTGGCTCGGATCCGCAGATCTTACAATCTCAGAACCCAAGATGGTTTCTAAACCTCAGACTGTACACAAGTCCTACCTCAAATTCTTCCCCAGAATCCTACCTCAGGCCTCAGCCCAACCTCAGCCTTTATAATTATGCTTATAACTCAGACTTTCCATAAGTCCTACCTCAGGCACACAGCCCTACCTCAGCCTTTATAATTTTAGTCTTACAATCTTAGATCTAACAGTAGATCCTACATGAATTTGTTAGTAAAGAGTAACTGAAAACTTCACCAGCTAGATTTCTCTGTTGATGTTGTCTTTTTGATCAGTTCTTGTATAGACTGATCCTTTAGATCAACCCTAACTTAGCTTTTCAAAGCTTCTTGATTAGAACAAAATAAGGTGGATCTTCTCTTGATTTTGAAGTTGATCCTCAGTAAGCTTCTTCTATAAATTCAGATTGAACTCTGAATCTTTCTTGCAGATAGCCCTTGATCTGTCAGAATTCTTCTTGTTGATTTGATTTCTTCAAAAAATTACTCTTTATCGTTTCCGATCTGTCTCTTATATAGAGCTTGCTCCATGGTTACCAGAATCCAGGTTATAACAGACTTCTAACAGTTCTGACTGGAGTGTCCGACCGGTTAGTTAAGACAGCTGTCAAGTCACCAATCACGTCACTAGATTCTATAATGTATTTTCAACTCAGCACACAACACTCAACAGACTGCTTCACATGTGTCGACACATATAGGCTAAGTGTCGACACAAGTCTTCATGGTGTCGACACAATTACTCCAAGTGTCGACACAGTTATACTTCTGCTTCTCAACATTGCTTTTGTTGTATGTGTCGACACAAGTACTGTTTTTCGACACAGCAGCTCCTTGTCTTGAAATTTCTGTTGCAGACAGTTCGCATTGAGTGTTTGTCAAATTGCGTTGAGTGTGTGTCGACACAAGTCCTGTTTGTCGACACAATTACTTCTGAACTCGACACAGCCTTTTGAGAGTTGGTGTGTCAACACAAGCCCTGTGTGTCGACACAATTGCTTCCGGTGTCGATATATCTACTGAGTGTCGACACAGCTTCAGTTTTAAGTATCGACACAAGTCCTGCTTCAGATTTCGACACATTTCTGGATGTCGACACAATTGCTTATTTAGGTGTCGACATAGCTTTGAGTGTCGACACAGCTTCTTTATAAGTTTCGACACAAATTCTGGGTGTCGACACAACTTCTTTATAAGTTTCGACACAAGTCGCCTATGTGTCGACAGAGCTTGCCTGAGTGTCGACACAAGTTCCCTGAGTGTCGACACAGTTTCTTCACAAGTGTTGACACTTGTACTTAGAAATTTTTTCTTCAAATTCTTAAACCTGCACAATGAAACTCAAACTTCTATCAAATACAAATTGATGCATATCATTAACTAAGTTGTGACTTCTCCAAATCTGGTATACATTTTCCAATGTACCCAACATAAAATCTTCCCAGAAGCAAGTAAGCAACCCCAAAAGGGCAAAATAGCCGTTTTAATTCATATCCAACAAAACAAGTAAGCCACCAGTGGGCGTCGATAACCTGATACGAACCCATCGGTGAGTGTGCATGTCCATACAGAAAAGAAGAATAACTACCTCACAAGGTGGAAGATCTATAACTCAGCTACCCTAGAGGCTATCAGTAAAACCCACTAAAAGGGAACAGCCGCTCTATCGGCTACAACCTGGACCTGAGGCATTCAAGAAAGAACGTCTGAGCACAATATCAAAGCATGAAGAATATATGATTTAAGTGCGAGTAAAAAGAGTTTACCAACCCGATAACAAAAGAAACAGCTAACAGTAAGTGAATAGTATGACAGTAAGAAGAAAAATACTATCAAAAGGACAGTAAAGGTAAATCACACCAAGTGTGAGCACAAAAGCTACCTACACTGCAGAAAGAAACAACCTGCAGCAGTAAAGCATAAGTATACTAACAGGAATAGCCAAAAGCAGGAAAAGAAAGAGCTAACAATCCTAACTTTTTGGGCAAATGAACGAGGTGTAAATAATAAGGGGCTGGAGTGGGTGGCAGTACCAGCACCAACAACTAGACCCCAAAATAAATACTCAAGGGTGAACACAACCGGTGGCAGCCTTAGGGTCTACACACCTAAACAAGTCGGCCCCATTGTCCAGACTTCATGGTGACCATAGCTCAGCACACACATTTCATCCCTCTAGAGTCCAAAAAACACCCCCTCCGGCCATAGTCCACGAGTCGGCCTGCAAAAACTAGCCGAACACCCCAACATCCCCCTAAGGAAGGAAAAAATCCTCTAACAATCCTAAAGAAGCACACATCCCAAGGCTAAATACTTAGCCTAAAAGAAACTACGACGTTGAGTGAGTCTACCTCACTCAACGCCAAAACAGCCACGGCGTTGAGTGAGGTACCCTCACTCAACGCCAAAGACTTAACTATAAGCCTTGGCTGTGGCGTTGAGTGAGTCTACCTCACTCGACACCAAACCGACTTTGGCGGTGAGTGAGGTCGACTCACTCGACGCCAAACTTGCTTTGGCGTTGAGTGAGGTCGACTCAATCGATGCCAAACCTGCTTTGGCGTTGAGTGAGGTCGACTCACTCGACGCCAAAACTGCTTTGGCATTGAGTGAGGTCGACTTACACGACGCAAAACCTGCGTTGGCGTTGAGTGAGGTCGACTCACTCGACGCCATAAGACTTAACTACTGAAAAGACTACGACGTTGAATGAGTCTACCTCACCCAACTCCAAAACAGCTGCGGCGTTGAGTGAGGTACCCTAACTCAACGCCAAAACAGCTGCGGCATTGAGTGAGGTACGTTCACTCAACGCCAAAGACTTAGCCGCAAAAACAACCATGGAAATTAGTGAGTGCACCACACTCAAAGCCACAAGCCTAACAGTCTAGGCATTGAGTGAGGTATACTCACTCAATACTTTTGACTTAGCAGAAAATTAGGGAAAAATTCCTGGAGCTAAACCCGACCAACCTCCCTCAGCTCCTCCTAACCCGAGAGCTGGAATTTAATTCCATCTCTCACTCCTACCTCTCCTACCCGACCACAGCAGCCCTAAACTAGCTTACTACTAAGCTAAGTCCAATCCTAATACTAACTAGCAACCTTGGCACCAGCCAAGATAAACATACACTAGATGAAAGGGGAAGAAAACCTGGTGCTTTAGGATAGCAAAAGAAAAAGAGTAGCACAAGCTAAGATTAGAAATAAAAATAGCAAGGGGCAAGGGAGCCACTTGCCTCACCACCAAGCTCTAGCAGCAGACTTCACTTCACTGGCTCGGCACGGGCAGCAAGGCTACCTAGGAAGAAACAAAATCTAGAGCTTCTTAGAGAAGAGGAAGAGGAGAAAACTAAAACCCTAACTCCTATGGATGGCCTGAGAGGTTTAAGAACAAACCTAGGGAGGAAGACAGCCGGATCGACCCTTCCCGAGAGGAAAAACTGCCTACCCAGCTCAGCAAACTGCCGGCCGAAAGCTCCAGCACCACCGCCCGATTTCTTCCTTCCGCTGGAAGCCAACCAGCCAGCTGCTCGGGAAAAAGAGGAAGGAAGCTAGCTGACATCTTATAAAAACCCTCCACTAACCACTAAAACTAAATTGAATAATAGCCTAGCCTAAGCACTTACTAATTAAAATAAAAGCTAAGCTATATAAACACATTCATATACATATATATATATATAAATATATATACATGTACATATATATATATAATAAATGGCTAACTTTTTAGCCTAAAACCAAGCACAAGCCTTACCAGGCTCGGCCACACAAGGCTACGCACAACAAAGGCAACATTCTGGATACACACTACTGGCTAACAAAATGAACGTCGAAACGATGCGAAAAAACAAACGATCGCGAATTTCGACAAAACTCGCACCGTAGCTAAGCACCCAAGCTACGAAAACAACGGCGAAGTCGAAAACAACATCCGATGATCGAACACTCGGGCTTACACCACCCAAGCCAAAGCACAAGCATTCCCTAAGAGGCTCAGCCGAGTCATCACAACTGACACAGACTAGCTGGGGAATCTTGCAAATAGGTTACACAAGGAACCTAAATAGCTAAGACTACGCTCAAACAATGTCAAAAGGCCATAAATGCGTCAATGTAACGCCAAACGATAAACAAACAAAACACCAAAAAACCGGGGGCGTTACAGTGATCCTCCCCCGTCTTTCTGAAATTCAGGGTGCACATGCAAATCATGTCCTCCATTGCCTTGTTTACCCTCTTGATCTGACCATCCGTCTGCGGATGATAGGCCGTACTAAACTTTAGCTTAGTACCCAATAATTAATGTATTAGCCTTCATTTATTAGACGTGAAGTGCCCATCTCGGTCACTTACGATGCTACGGGGAACCCCATGCAATCGTATAATATTATCGACATACAGCTTTGCCAACTTTTCCACCGAATCATCCTTCCTATTCGGGATGAAGTGCAATACTTTCGTCAAACAATCAACTATCACCCAGATGACGTTGTTTCCCTTCTATGACCTCGACAAACCATGCACGAAATCCATAGATATATCGTCAAACTTCCATTCTGGTATACGCAAAGACTTCAAAAATCCTCCGGTCTTATGGCATTTCGCCTTCACCAAGGCGCAAGTTTGACACTTTGCCACATACAGTGCTATGTCCTTTTTCATTCCCGGCCACCAGTACAGCTTTTTCATATCTTTATACATCTTTGTGCTCCCCGGGTGAATTGAGTACTTGGTATAATGAGCCTCGTACATCAATTCTTCTCGTAGTTTGCCTACCTTTGGGACGCACAATTGACTGTTCTTCCACAACAACCCATCATCAACAGTAAATTAGGCATTTTACCCATCCAAAGACTCAGCCACATAACGCTTCATGTTATCTTCCAACACCAAAGCCTACCGAATCCAATCAGCCAGGTCATACTGCACCTCTGTCCAGTTCATTTGTGCCTAAACACTAGACCTCCTATCAACGCAAGAGATCTCTAAGGCCTCCAAATCTCGAATAAGAAGCTCATCATGCATCCTTATATAGTTGGCATGTGCGGGAACCCTGCCACTTAACGCATCCGCAACTGCATTACCTTTACCAGGAACATAATGTATCTTGAAGGTGTACTCCCCAAGGAACTCCATCCACCTCCACTGTTGCATATTTAAGTCCTTCTGATCCAGCAGATACTTCAATCTCTTATGTATGTGTAAATATTGACCTTCGCGCCACACACGTAGTGCCTCTAAAGCTTCAGAGCGAATATCACGACTGCTAACTCCAAGTAGTGTACCGGATAGTTCCTCTCGTGTACTTTCAACTGGCGTGAGTCATACGCTCTAACCTGCCCATATTATAGCAACATGCAGCCTAAGCTGATCCCTAAAGTGTCGATGTAGATCTCATAGCCCTTTATTCCATATGGAGAACACAGAACATGCATCGTGGTCAGAAAACTTTTCAATTCTTCGGAAGCTTGTGCGCACGCTTGCGACCAAACAAACTTCTGATCCTTCCTTGTCAGGATTGTGAGAGGTAACGCTATCTACGAGAAGTTATCCATGAAGCGCCTATAGTGTAGCCGGCAAGTCCCAGAAAACTCCGGAATTCTGCCACTAAAGACAACACAGGACACTCCCGTATCGCAACAATCTTCATCAAATCCACAACAATTCCCTCTCCACTAACAATATGACAAAAGAATGCTACCGAAGAAATCCAAAACTCACACTAAGAGAACTTGGCATACAACTAACTGCTTCTCAGGGTCTCCAGAATAATCTGTAAATGCTCTGCATGATCATCCTCGGACTTGGAGTATACCAGGATATCATCAATAAAGACTATTACAAATCAATCAAAATACTCCATAAACGTCTGATTCATTAATTCCATAAACACAGATGGCTCACTCGTCAACCCGAAAGGCATGAAAGTGAACTCGCAATGCTCATACAATATACTGAACGCCATCTTGGGAATGTCACTTTCCCTGATTCTCAACTGATAATATCTAGACTCCAGATCTAGCTTTGAATACACAGTCGAACCAACAAGCTGGTCGAACAGATCATCGATCCTCAGAATTGGGTATTTGGTCTTCTCTGTTAGCTTATTCAATTCCTGATAGTTGATGCATAGTCATAGACTTCCATCCTTTTTCTTCACGAAGAGGACCGGGGCGCTCCAAGATGACAAACTTGGACAAACAAACCCCTGCTCTATCAATTCTAAAAGATGCACCTTCAATTCCTCCATTTCCCTTGGTGCTAAGCGGTAAGAAGAACGCGATACCAGTTTGACACCTAGCACCAACTCGATGGTGAAATCGATCTCTCTCTGAGGTGGAGCTCGAGGAGATCTTCGGTGAAAACGTCGGCAAACTCCGACACCACTGGAATACTGACCAAACCAGGCTTGGGCTTATTAGCCTCTAGTAGAGTGAAGAACAACTCCGCACCCTCATAAACTGCTTTAACTACTTGGAGAGCAGACATCAGCGTCTTTCTCGATCCCTTCATACTAGAGAAAGTAGTTTCTTGGCTTGTGTACAACCCTAGTTTGGCCGTCTTCAAACTACAATCGATGAACGCACGTTGCTACGAGAGCCAATCCATGCCAAAGATCACGTCAAACTCTACTATCGGTAGTAGTGATGCTTCCAAGTCAAAGGCTTGACTTCCTATCAACACTTTAATGCAACAGACTCAATCTGTGTGCATCAAACACTCGTTCGGTAGCAGTAAATCCAACCTATCATGTGCCACTGAAGTAGGCACTACGATACGTGATATGAAGTCCCTGGATAAGAAAGAGTGTAAAGCTCTTATATCAAACAGTGCTCGAGCCGGACAGTCCATAATTACGACAAATCCTAAAACACGACAATCATATGACCAAAGCAAAAGGCGTAAGGTATAGAAAGTATTACGATTAAAATCTAACACATACCTGTCACCACATCGCCTTACTTGATGGCCTCCTATTGGGAAAGGTTGTAGACTCTTGGTTGGGATGGAGCTTGATGGGATGTGGTTGACTCTACCGCCTTCCCTTTCTAGCATAAGATGCTCCTGCCTTTTTCTCTATTCTTGGAGGGCCACTACGACATTCTCGGGCTATATGTCCCAGCTTGCCGCAAGTGTAACAGTGAATTGAGCCTCCATGCCTAGACGATGCCTCGAAAGTTACAGACGATGAAGCCGGCCCGGAAGACTTGGTCTTCTCATTCCACCTTTGGTACTCAGTCTTCGGTGGTCTTGGTACTTTAAACTCTAAGCTCTTCATTGTTAAGTCCTTCTTGCTTGGGACCCTCTTCAGATCTTCCTCCAGAGATCGGGTTGTATTGACCAAGACCAGAAATCCATGTGTCATCGGACCTGAGAGCAGCAACCTCAGATCATCACGCAGTCCTTCATAGAACCGATTGGTCTTTCCCTCCTCATCAGTAAAAGTAGAGCCAACATATTTCCCCAATCTAGTGAACTCATATAGGTAGTCAGCCACACAACTCTCACCCTGAGTCAGTCTCTGGAACAGATTCTCCCTTGTTATTGTCTGCGCCAATGGGATGAACCATTCTAGAAATAATATCGAGAACTCCTCCATCGAGATATCAATGAGTTGTCTCCCAGCAAAGTGATGCAACTCTAACTCATCCCACTACAGTCTTGCTTTTCCATTCAGAAGGAATGTGGCTATTGTAACCTTATGCCACTCCTCTATCTCTATTGCTGACATGAATCTCTTAACTCTAGAAATCCAGTCCTTAGTCTGCGTTGGGGATCCAGTACCCGCAAACACTGGTGTATTAAAGCACATCACATGCTTTAGCTGCTTTTCAGTCTCTCTTCTCTGCACCATTGGTGTTGCCGCTACTTGATCCGCCACGATAGGTTCTGCTATGCCAAGCGGTACGTGACCTAATCTAGGAATAGGAGGATGCACTTGCCTCCTTGGTTGGGCATTGATAATAGCGAACACCCCTTCAGCTACCATTCGTATGGTTTCAGCAGAAGGAGGGGTCGTAGGCACGTCATTGGGTGCACTACTCTCCGCGGAGTGCAGATGTTGTGACTACTCCACACCACTCCTTATCACCTATAATCGTGAAAAACTCAAATAGGCGACAAATAATTGCCAAAAAGCACTCATAGGAACACTCAGAATCCTCAAACATGTATATTTTCATTCCTAAGTGGACATTCATGGATTCTTTTCATGTTACAACAGAAACACACATACATGTGCTCACCACCCCATAAAGAATTCGCTCATGAATTCAAATAAGAAAGACAGACACCAGAGTATGATACCAACTTGTAACACCCTCATCTATCACATAGCATATAATAGTAGGTACGGCCGGGGCCCGACGCCATATACTACGGACAGTCAAAGGAGTTATTGTTTGGTTTTTGGTGATGCCACAACACTTGTAAACACAGCGGAAATAAGAACAAAAAAAACACAAACGAGTTCATATCTAGCAATATTCATGAATCAAGAAGAAAAACATGTTGTAATAAAACTACCGTTGAGGGATTGAGTCTTCACTTAACCTAGATGCTCAAGACAATTCTAGCCGGTCACTTAGCGGCTTGATTCTTGAGCGCAGTAAGTATATACACGCCTCTATAGTAATCCACATGATCGGGAGAACCCGTATCAACTTGTCGCACAAGCTCTAGGTCGGGAGAGGACACACAGCATCTCCATAGACTGCTAGGTCTGTTCAAGGAGAGGCGGAGGCGACACTCGCCGGGATAGGGATCGGAATCGGCGACGAGATTGGTAGAACACTTCCATCGTGTTTCTATGGTTATCTTCTTATCGCACAGTATCGGCTCGTATGCTTAGACAAAAAAGGAACCGTCGACAGTAAACCCTAAAACTTCCTATTTATACTCTTGAAGATAAATAGAATAGCTCCCGTTGCTATCCACAGACCCAAAGCATTCATTCAAGAATTCAGCAAGTCAACATTTGACTCAGTACGAGCATTAGTCGAACTTAGCTCGACGAACTCTGTGCCAAAGCCCAGAACATCGAACGTCATTCATTAAACTCAGCTCGACAAACTCTGCTCCAAAGGCCAGAATGTTGAACGTCATTCGTCAAACTCAGCTCGATGAACTCTGCGCCAAAGGCAAAAACGTCGAACGATATTCGTCGAACTTAGTATGATTTCTGTGCCCTGGAGTTGAGTGAGCATAACTCTATCAACGCTCTCTGCGCCAAAGCGTTGAGTGAGCATAACTCTATCAACGCTTTCTAAGCACACGAGTCGATACTATATGATAAGAAGATAACCCTAGAAACCCTACGGAAGCGTTTCGCCAATCCCGTCGTCGATTCTGATCCCAATCCCGACGAGTGTCGTCGCTGCCTCTCCTTGAATAGACCTAGCAGTCTGTGGAGATAATTCGTGTCTTCTCCCGACCTAGAGCTTGTGAGACAAGTTGTTACAGCTTCTACCGATTGTGTGTATTACTGTAGAGGCGCGAATATACTTTCTGCGCTCAAGACTCAAGCCGCTAAGTGTCTGGCTGGAATTTTCTGGAGCATCTAGGTTGAGTGCAGACTCAATCCCTCAAATGTAATTTTATTACAACATGTTTTTCTTCTTGATTCATGAATATTGCTAGATCCAAACTCGTTTTGGTTTTTTTTGTTCTTATTTCCGCTGCGTGCACAAGTGTTGTGTCATCCCCAAAAACCAAACAGTGGTATCAGAGCGAGGTTGCCGACAATATTCATTGTTTCACAAGTTGTTAAATCCATAGCGTATAGATCTGAAATTTTAGAAGTGTTCTAAATGCCCAGATCTAGTCTTGGATGTTGCCAAGAACGCCTATGATTTCTTTTAAGTTTACTCCTTAACAGTAACCGTCACTTTGTTGGTTTGTGAAACTAAGCATGTGTTAGATTTTGAATCTCACATGAAGTGGCGAGCTTGTCTACTATGTAAGTTGAGTTGGTGTTGCTCATGTCCTATACATGTAAATCTGAAGATTAAGAAGTGTCTTAGATGTTCAGATTTAGCACGGCTCATCAAGTGTTGATGATCTTCTTGTGCACATCTGGGAAGCATTTGGATTATGATTGTTGTTTTTATTTTGCTTGATGTGCACATTGGTTAAGTGTTAACCATTATTAAAGAGTTAATCAAGAATTAAAATCCCTTAAGTAATATTAAGTATTCGGATTCCTTCTGATGGATGATACTCTTCCTGCCTTGATCGATGAAGTGTGGGCTTGCCAAAGCAAGGTGCATTAATCTATCTTGGTAAGGGTGCGAGCGGATAATTGTGATATCCCACTGTCGACATCGGGTCAATCTTAACTGGGTGACCTCAAAGGTTGAGTGCCCAGAGGCATAGGGTTGGCATGCACCATATGATGGATGCGAATAAAGAGTTATTCACCAGCCATACAAGAATTGCATGGTGATGCAATGGGCAAGCGTTGCCTACCTAAATAGCTGTATTGTGAGAGAAAAGTCAAAGCAAACTCATAGTGTTAGTGAAATATGGATCTTGTCCACTAAGAGAGTTACTCGCAAAACTCTTCGAATTGATATTGAGGGTTATCAGTTTGATAAAAATAGTGGGAGTTATTTTAATTATAGTCCTAATCAAAAAGATAAATATATATTTTTAAATGTAGTACTAATTTTACTTTGCTTGTATACTTGTAGAATTTCCATGGCAAGTGGTTCACACTCCACCCTGTCCCTCTGAGCCATCCTTGAGAAGCTGATCGGGACAAATTATTTGGACTGGTACAGGAACCTGAGAATTGTTCTCAGGCAAGAGCGCAAGCTCTATGTTTTGGAAGAGGTATCCCCTGATGAGCCTGCCGGGAATGCATCCCGTGCTGATAAGGATGCTTATAAGAAGTCTCTCGATGACTTCTTAGACGTCAAATGTCTCATGTTAACAACCATAAACTCTGAACTTCAGAAGTAATATGAGAACATGGGTTGCAAGGACATTGACGAGCATCTCAAGAAAATGTTTCAAGGGCAAGCTCATCAAGAGAGATTTGATGTCATCAAGGCATTGTTCCAGTGTAAGATGGGAGCTCGGGACCTAGTAGGAACTCATGTACTCAAGATGATTGGGTATATCGAGAACCTTGAAAGACTAGGTTTCCCTATGGACCAGGAGTTGGCCACAGACCTGATCCTGCAATTGTTGCCAGACAGTTATGAGCAGTTTGTCTTGAAATATAACATGAATGAAATAGACAAGACACTGCCTGAGCTCCTAGGCATATTAAGAACTGCCGAAATCAACATGAAAAGGCTAAGCCTACTAGCCCCATACTGATAGTGCATAAAGGCAAGCGCAATGGCAAGGGCTTCAAGAAGACAAAGGTGGGACCTAAGTATGGATTGGAGACCAAGTCTTTAGCATTGAAAAGGAAAGGCTTGATAAAAGAGGGAAAGTTCCACCACTGTGGAAAGGCTGGACACTGGAGGAGGAAATGTCCTTCTTATGTTGAGGGTCTGCACAAGATAAGGGGAGGTATGACTTCCACTTCAAGTATATATGTTATAGAGATAAACCTTTCTGCTCCTTCATCTTGGGTATTGGATACCGGATGTGGTTCTCACATTTGTATAAATGTGCAGGAACTGGGAATGAGAAGATTACTGAGTAAAGGAGAGGTGGACCTTCGCGTTAGCAATAGAGCAAGAGTTGTTGTTGTTGTCGTAGGAGTTTATCGTCTTGCTTTGCCAAGTGGGCTTGTAATTGAATTAGATAATTTTTATTTTGTTCCTTCCATAACTAGATAACATTATATCCATTTCATGTTTGGACATGGTGGATTTTTCTTTTATTATTAAGAACAATTATTGTTCAATATTTAAGAATGATGTTTGTTATGGTGTGTATGTTTTAAACTTAGACCATCTAAGCTTTAATATTGAAAATACTAAAAGACTAAGAACAAATGACTCGAACCCTACGTATCTTCGACATTGTCGTTTTGGCCATATAAATGAGAAACGTATATCAAAGCTCCATAAAGATGAACTATTGGACTCATTTAATTATGAATCATTTGAGAGATGCGAATCTTGTTTCTTAGGCAAGATGACTAAAGTTCCTTTCACTGGAAACAATGAGAGGGCAGATGATCTCTTGGGTATAGTACATAGTGATGTATGTGGACCCATGAGTTCTATGGCTAGAGGTGGGTTTTTTTTACTTTGTTATATTTACTGATGATTTCAATAGATACGAATACGTGTATCTTATGAAGTGTAAATCCGAAACCTTTGAAAATTTCAAAGAGTTTAAAAACGAAGTAGAGAACCAGCTGGGTCAAAAGGTTAAAGCACTCCGATCTGATTGAGGTGGTGAATACCTAAGTCATGAGTTCCGTGATCATCTGAAAGAGTGTCGTATTGTATCACAGCTCACTCCACCTAGAACACCACAACATAATGGTGTGTCTGAGCGGAGGAATCGTACCTTATTATACATGGCGCGGTCGATGATGAGTCATGCAGATCTGCCTATTTCATTTTGGGGCTTTTCTCTAGAAACTGATCCTTTAAAACTAAATCGTGCTCCAACGAAAGTGGTTCTTAAAATGCCATATGAGATATGGACTTGGAATCATCCCAGTATGTCATTCATAAAGGTTATGGGCTGTGAGGCATACGTAAGCCGTCAAATGCCTGATAAGTTGGAACCCAAATCAGATAAGTGTTATCTTGTGGGGTATCCTAGGGAAAATAAAGGGTATTACTTCTACCTACCATCTGAGGGCAAAGTGTTTGTCGTGAGGACTGGTGTCTTTCTTGAGAAAGAGTTCTTAAGTAGAAAGACTGCTAAGGTAGAACTTGAAGAAGTTCAAGAACCACAAACAGTGAATGAACCGGAATTAGAACCTAAGTCAGGATTACAAAGTGTTGTAGCTTGAGAACCTTCTCTAGAAACACAAGTTCCACGTATATCTGGTAGACCAAGGTTTGAGCCTGAGAGATATGGATTTCTCGTGTCTCAAATAGGTAATGTGTTGCTTATGGATCATAGTAAGGAGCCTGCAACCTACCAAGAGGCTATGTGTGGACCTAACTCAAAGAAGTGGCTTGAGGTCATGAAATCTGAAATGGACTCCATGTATGGAAACCAAGTATGGACTTTGGTGGAACCACCTGAAGGGGTAAGACCCATAGGGTGCAAGTTTGTCTTTAAGAAGAAGACTGACATGGATGGGAATGTACAGACATTCAAAGGGCGACTGGTGGCTAAGGGTTTCAAAAAAATTCATAGTATTGACTATGATGAGACCTTTTCCCATGTTTCCATGGTTAATTCCATCAGAATTCTGCTTGCTATTACTGCATATTATGACTACGATATCTGGCAGATGGATGTTAAAACGGCTTTCTTTAATGGAAACCTCCTTAAGGAAGTGTTTATTATATAGCCCGTGGGTTTTGTATCTCCAGGTAAAGCCACTAAAATATGCAAGCTGCAGAGATCCATTTATGGACTAAAACAGGCTTCTTGAAGTTGGAATCTTTGTTTTGTTGAAAAGATCAAAGAGTGTGTTTTATCAAGAACGAGGATGAACCGTGTGTTTATAAATGGATTAGTGGGAGCATAGTTTTCTTCCTGATTTTATATGTAAATGACATACTATTGATCGGGAATGACAAACCAACCTTGAAAGTTGTTAAGAACAACCTAGGAGGCTGCTTTTCGATGAAGGACGTAGGGGAAGTGACTTATATACTCGGTATTAAGATCTATAGAGATAGATTAAAGAAGTTGTTTGGTTTGACCCAAAGTGCGTACATTGACAAGGTGTTGAAATGGTTCAGCATACTAGAGTACAAGAAAGGATTCTTGCCCATGTATCATGGTGTGAGTCTCTCTAAGGGCCAGTTTCCTAAGTCTTGTGAAAATAAGGATCGCATGAAGTTGGTCCCATGTACTTCGGCAATTGGGTCAATCATGTATGCAATGATATGTACTATGTTGGGTATTGTATCCAAAGGCACCTGGATTTGTATGAAGTCACCCTTGAATAAAGATTAATTAAGTTTGTATTTGATACTCGTTTCAAGTTGAGTGCTTGCAGGTTATAATTGCCAAGTGTAGACCAATGTCAGTCTACAATGAGTCACCAAACACAGAACCATACATTGTAATCACTCATTGTGTGATCCATGGTGTTGACTCATGTGTAGCCTCTCTATTGGGACAAACTTCTTTTTCAAGTACTAAAGACATGGAAGAAACAATGGGTTGTTGACCTCCAAGAAGAAGAAATAAATTTTGTTAAAGAAATTTTTGTTAAGTAAAGTTTTCGAGAAGTCCAGGCTAGTACTCGAGAAGGCCAAGTTTACTTCTCGAGAAACTAAGCTTAGTTCTCAAGTAGTCAGTGTACTACTCGAGAAGGCTAAGCCTGGTCTAGAGAAGTAAGTGTCATCTCGAGAAGCAAAAGCCAGTACTCGAGTAGCTAAGTTCATTACTTGAGAAGCTATTTACAATACTTGAGAAGCTGGGTCAACTACACGAGAAGCCGAAGTAGTTCTCGAGAACCATAAGCTGTACTCGAGAAGTATACCCTTATACTCGAGAAGCAAAAGCAGTTCTCGAGAGCCATTAGCTGTACTCGAGATGTATACCCTTCTACTCGCGGACCAGAAGATGTACTCGAGAAGCAATTCTTTCACTCGAGTACTGAAGATTCAGATTCTGATTTTTCGTTAAGTCCCGATGGATGTATTTTCGGATTAACTTCGATTATTATAGGTCCACGTGGCTTATCATTTATGACTATGACCGTTAGGCTAATCCATTAAAAGGTCTTATCATATTCGACTAACCTTAAGAATAAGAATTAAGATTTCTGAATCCCTAATTTTCACTCTAAATTGGGAAGAGTTGCCACCACTGTTCATCGTCTTTGACGCTGATCTTCTCTGATTCAAAAGATTCAGAACAAGAAGGAATCAACAGATCAAGATGCTATACATCGACAGATCTATTTCTTGATCGTGCTGATCAAGAGTATTTAGATCTATAGAGTTCGCCCGTCTTCTTCGATCTATTTCTAACAGAGCATAAAAGTTTAAGACAGAAGAAGGGCCGACTACTCAGATCTGGAATAAGTTTGTTTGTATAATTTTCTGTAAACACATTATTCTTGTAGGAGATTTTTATCCGAGTTATAGGAGCTTTGTTCTCCGAGATTTTTGTAGGAATGTTTTGACTTCGAGTTATAGGAGCGTTGCTCTGAGTTGTAGGATTGTTTTTCAATCTGACCTAATAATGAAGTAGTTGTGTCTAGCGTGGTGCTAGTTTGGTGAGGTGAAGAGTGGACGTACCCAAGATTTGGGAACTACTATAAATCTTGTGTTCTCTGTGGCTTGTTTGTTTATTTTCTATGCTCAGTCATTTCAAGTTTTTATTCTGCAAAAAGATGCAGACCTCACCTATTCACCCCCCCTAGGTGATTTAGGTAGACAACTAAAAACATCAATTGGTATCAGAGGGAGGTTGTTCATTAAAAGGTTAACACCTTGAACAGATATACTCCTAGTTGTCTTAAGAGGATACAAGCATGGACACAGCCAAGGATTCCGGAAAGCTTCCAGTGTGCACTAAGACTAACTTTCCCATATAGAAAGAAAGAGTAAAGTTTTTCATGGAAGCTATTGACACCCACATCTTCATGATAGTGGAGGAAGGCCCTCATGTCCCTATGATTTCCTCCACTATTGATCCTACAAAGAAGGTGCCAAAGAAATTGATGGATCTTGGAAAATACGAGATTGCACTTGTCTCTTTGGATAAGAAAGCAAAAAATATCATCGCAAGCGCAGTCGATGACTCTATGTTGCAAAATCTCATTCACTGCAAATCGACCCAAGAAATGTGGAATTCTCTGATTGTCCTGATGGACGGAATAGAGGAAGTAAGGGATGATAGAAGATCCCTCCTGAACTAGAAGTATGAGGCCTTCAGGCAAGACCCCAAGGAAAAGATTGTTGACACCTTCAAAAACTTCTTCAAAATCATCAATGTCCTTAGGAACTACGGCTGAGTATTCACAGATGGTGAACTGAATGACAAATTCCTGAGATCCTTAACTAAAGAATGGGACAATAAGATTTGTGCCATCAGGGTATTTGGGAGATTAGCAGAAACTGACCCTCAAATCCTCTTCGGGAATCTTATGTCCTATGAGCATCAAATCAATACCAGAAAAGCTGAAGAAGAGGACAGCAGGTCTTCATCAAGAGATAAGTCTATTGCACTGAACGCAAACAGCTCAAGGAAGAGCAAAGCTGTAAGACCCCCTTTTTTTCTTTTTCAACCACCGGGGTCTTAGGCCCAGAATCGCCGCTTTGCGGTGACACCTTCACGTCCTGAAGGGTCATCACCACAAGGCGCCGATTCTGCCGGCCAATTCGATCGCAGAAAGATAGCACATTATAACAGTATGAGCAATGCAGTCCACAATAATAAAATCACATATATATAATAAAAATCTCCACGAAGGGAGTGTCCACAGAAAACATCAGAGTACTATAAATGCGGGCTTATGCCCGATACATCATGACCTCACTACAATATCACTCATGCGGAAGCAAACACTAGGAACTACTCAGAGTCGAGACTCACGGTCCCGGCGGTATGAACTCCGGAGCTAGACTACCCCATCTCCAAGCGCACCGGTCTCTGGGGCTGCTCCTCCATGCTGGGCTCCACGATCCCCTAAATGATGCGGTTCGAAAACCGTTAGTCATAAAGACTAAGCCCTATCATCCCCTACCCCTTCCCCCATGGCTCCTAGGTACCGAGTGGAGAGGAAGAAAGGGGAGGACATATTTGTGGAGAATAAAAGTAAACAGGTGACAGTGGACTTAATCTAGCAAGTTGTATTCGGTGAGCAGTTAATATGATTGTTATAATAGGTCTAGCAATAAGAAAAGCAAATATATGAATTTAACCTTCACTTATGCGAGAACACATAAGCAAAAGGGATCTTTAGCAAGGCTCCCATCGTATAAGTGTCCCATACCACTTATACTTTGGGGTGTCGGTTATCAAATAGCAATGGTTGTTATATATTGAAATTAACCTTTGATTTATAAACTTGCCCACACAAGCTTATAGACCAAGGGGTCGTTTTGCAGGTCCTAATGTATAAGCGTCCCATACCACTTATACTTTAGGTGTCAGGGTTAAGTGAATCGATTATGCTATGACATGCTAGTGGGTATGATGAAACATGCAAGTGCAACACACACACCCGACTCTGTGCACACAGACCTTTAGTTCCCCCTTTCGGAGCCGTTACCTCCCAGGATACCTCCGTAGTGGCAGACGGAAGCGGTGGGTTGGGCCTCGCCCACCTCAAAACCAGTAAAAGCACCACTGGTCTGACCTATCGTATGCCTCAACGGTTGGTGCACTAAGCGGACGCCTGCGTACTCTTGCCGGCTGGCGCACCGGACTTCTGTGGCGAAGTGCTAGTCACATCGCCGAGTCAACGATAATGGTGTCGGTGCAATCGAACTCCCCGATATCGTAAAACCCACCACCTTAACTTTTCCTATCTTATGCACATGCAAGTTTAATCGTAAACACACAAAAACCGAGCCGAAGCTCCCCGGACCAAAACGTCCGTCTCCAAAACAACCGAGCCGAAGCTCCCCGGACCATCCTGTCCGTCTCCAAACCGACCGAGCCGAAGCTCCCCGGACAATCCCGTCCGTCTCCAAACCAACCGAGCCGAAGCTCTCATCAATCTTCCTGTTCCAACAGTGTTTGTGAAAGGTGCAGCCCTAGTTACTAAGTTACTCTTGTCGGTTTGTTATTACAATTTACGTTAGCCCAGGACTGCCCCCGGTATACCCCGTGAAGGGCTCTCAAGGGGCACTAGGAACCAAGACGGCGGCATTACGGCCCGAAGTTCCCTTTCGCAAGGCACTTATTGTTATTGGTTGAACTCCCTTAACCCATTCCCTTCTCACATTACGATAGACTATCCTAGGGTGATTTTTAAACCTTCCACTCTTCGGGGAAGACGATCTTTCGTCGAACCCGAGCACCTCTTAACTCTAGCTATCACCACTACTCACTACTCCTTATATCTTCCTATTGTAATTTCCTCCACAATTGTCCACCCAGACAAAATGTTTAACTCGAATGACTTCCTCAGATCATATTCTATTGCCTTTCACATATTGCTATATGCAAACCGACCTAGACTACATGTCGAACCGGTTATGCAATGATCCATTACTCATCCAAATGCCCTAAATTATTTACTGGAGACTTACCATGATATAAATGACCTAAATCTAGAAAATGGAAATTTTCCTAATCTATTTGGCATTTAATTAAATTCCTCGAAAATCCCAAGGGCTACCGGTTTGAACATGAACTACCCTAAGTAATCATGCAAGATGTCCAGCAAATTTATGATAAATAGTAGGTTATCTCAATAGGTTAAATCCTAAGTATCATAATTTTTCTATCATCAAAAGGGCATGAAAACTATTTTAGAAATAATCTCTAATTTCTGTTGTTTATGAATCAAGTATAGAAAATATTCTTCCAAAAACTATAAATAATTTATGCCATGCAAATAAAGGCCTAAAATTAGCACTGGCCATGTTTCATAATTTTTCAGCAATTATTTTATCCATAATTAATTTTTAAACATAAAAGCCCTTTATATCATCTATGAATAAAGTACTAGATTTACTTAACATAAAATTCAATAAAAATTCAGGGATCAATGTTCTACTAGTCAAGATCTAAATCCAGAATTTTAACTGTTTATAATTAATTTAAAACCTCCAAATAATTGAAACAACAAATCGGGCTAATAATCCTTTAACACATAAAGTATATTATTTAATAATCATAAAATTCCAGGAAAATTACCATAAGTCTAAAACATCCTAAAAGTCCCTCCTCCCGAGTTTCATAATTTTCGGATTAGATTTAGTGCTTAAAATAACTAAATTACATGTTTATCCTAATCCAAAATCTCAACTTCCGAGGTACCTAATTACCTCCAATTCCTTCACTATTGCAACCAGAGAGTTTTCAGCACATCATGCCACTCTCCTCCAAATTTCAAGGGCATACAAGAGCTTTTGCTCCTATGTCTTTCACAAACCTCAAAACCCTTCATTTAGGGTTTGAGCTTGGATCCTAGGGTAAGTCAACCCTAAACCACTCCATTTTTCTCCAAACAGGTTATAACACCCTTCTAAGCCAGAGGTCGGAATATCAGCCTCTGTTGAGGTGATTTGACCTCTCCGAACTCTGAGTGCACTTTCTACTAAAAGTTGTCTCACTAATGCCTAGTTAAGGGTAGAAGATTTCTCACCCAAAACTCATCCAAATCAATTGGAATTTTGTACAAACCTAGGTTTTATAGCCAGGGACCACTCACCAAAATTTGGGAGGGTTTGGAGGTCATTTGACCACCTAAATAAATTCCTCTAAGTTTATTAAATTAAAATAAAAACTTTAGGCAAAGTATCTCCAAAAATTCCCATTTTTGGTCTGCCTATAGGTATAACCAAGGTTAACCCCCTGCCTAAATTTCAGGTCATTTGGACAAGGGACGAAGAGTGGGCATCCATTTTAATTTCTGCCCAACTCTAGGTACAGCCCCCACTAAAACGGGTGCTGCGGCCGAACCACTTACCCAAACGAGTTCAAACCAATTTTAAATTAATTTAGACTCGAAGGGCTACAACTTTCGTGACAGATCACTTTTCCTAAAACGGCTTCTAAGTGCCTCGTTTTGCAGCCTCAAAATATATTCAAATAATATATTTTTCCATTATGTAATATATAATAATCTGTGTATTATAATATTGATTCTACTGTTCATCTTCTTCATGAAACCGAAAACAGACGCAGGAAACCATTTTTCCTGTAAGCGTTCCGTGATCCATCGCCGTCCGTTCGGTCACTTCCCTGGCCAGCCACCACCACCACCACCTCCGTTGAGGCGATGGCTATCGGTCGGCGGTGGTTTGGCCGCCGTAGGCGGCGGTTTCCGGCGAACTCAAAAATACCTTTTTTCATGGTTTTCCATGAAAACGAGAGATGGGTTCGGCTCCGTTGAGCGTGAACCTCCTTTCTAAGAATCCTAAGATCTACCCATGAAAGAGAAGGAGTAGAGGAGGACCTTGTTCGCGGTTTGAAGGCGAGAAGAACGACGGGGTGCCATGGCGCGATGGTGGCGTTGCTGAACTTCTCCTACAGCAAGAACAAGGATCTGATCCAATTACTTGAGCGTGTAACCTTCTCCTCTTGCTCCAGGTGGGCTTTTATAAGTCAGAAAGTGGGAAGGTGAATGGGTAAAGCCTTAATGGCCATGAAGGCTCCTCCCCTTAACGCTTCGGTTATGATGCAGGGCCGTTGAAACGCTGGAAAACGAAGAGGTGTTCGCCAGGTGGTGATTTCCTATTGGACCAACATTTTCCTTATTTATTTAAATAATTAAGGAAGGAAACGGCCCATAAATACTCCTGGTGTAACTTCCCACACCCGCATTTATTACCACGCGTGTTAGAATAATTTCGGGCCTGAACCGTCGTTTCGGCCAATGTCACGGGCGTGACACATAGGTCACGGGCGTGACAGGCCCGGATAGCCAATTCTGGGTTCGACGATCGTCGAACTGCGATCGACGATCATTGATGGATGGTCACGGGCGTGACACCTTGGGTCACGGGCGTGACAGGCTCGGGTGGTTAGTTATGGGTCGACGATCGTCGATTTGAGATCGACGGTCGTCGAATGGTGGTCACGCCCTAGGTCACGGGCGTGACACCCTTTGTCACGGGCGTGACAGGCCCGAACGTCAATTTTGAGGTCGACGATCATTGAACTGGAATCGACGGTCATCGAAGGCTGGTCACGCCCTAGGTCACGGGCGTGACACTTAGGTCACGGGCGTGACAGGCCCGAGTTCAATTTCGACGATCGTTTACGGGGATCGACGCTCGTCGAAGGAGTCACGCCCCTTGGTCACGGGCGTGACACCTTGGTCACGGGCGTGACATGCCCAGGCTGCACGTTCGACGATCGTCTCACGGAGATCGATGATCGTCGAAGAAGTCACGCCCAGGTCACGGGCGTGACGGGTCGGTCACGGGCGTGACCAACCCGTGACCCGAAAACTCGGTCGATTTATTTCAATTTTATGTGCTTCCTGGGGTTCTGACACGACCAACCGACTCCTAGGGGTCTAGCCGGAAATGGGATGTTACAAATCCCAATAAACAAAACAAAAATTTCGTCCCCGAAATTGAGGTTGAGCCTACGGGGATTTCTATCGGAATAAATTAAACTTGTAACATCCCATACGATCTTTCTATTGGGTTCAAGCGACTATCTGTTTGATAAACGAAGACAATCTCCCCAATAAACAAAAGATTAGCCCCTACTTTTCTGATTTAGTGCGCATGCCTAGGTCCTGAATTTTTCTTATCTAGTCTTAACTGTTCAAAACAAGAAGGCAATCTATAGAATACCGAGAGGTGGTGAGATATACCTGACTGAACAACTCCGGGTATCTTTGCCTCATCAGGTCCTGCGGTTCCCAGGTGTGCTCCTCCTGACCGTGATTTCTCCACAGAACCTTGACTAAGGGGATCTTCTTGCGGCGCAAGATCTGTACTCCTTTGTCGTCGATCCGAACCGGCTCCAAGTGAACAGATCGGTCTGAAGCTACCGGCCCTTCGGTGGTCAAAATCCGCTGTTCCGGGCGTAGTAGAGCCCTTATCAGCGAAGAAATGTGGAAGACGTCGTGTAGAGCTGCCAGCTCTGGCGGCAACTCTAGCCTGTAGGCTAGGGGTCCGATCCGCTCCAGGATCCGGTAAGGACCCATATACCTAGGGCTGAGTTTCTTCCTCCGACCGCGCACCCGTGAGACTCCGTGCATGGGCCGGATCTTCAAGAACACTCGATCCCCTACCCGAAACTCCACCTGACGATGCCGGGCATCATAGTATTTTGCCTGTCTGCTCTGCGCCTCCAACATCCTATCTCTGATCAGTCTCACCTGAGCCTCGGTGTCTTCAACAAAATCCGATCCCAACAGCTTCGGATCCTCGTCTTGAACCCAAGAAAGCGGGGTCCTACACTTTCTTCCATACAAGGCTTCATAAGGCGCCATCCTGATGCTGGACTGGTAGCTATTATTATAGGAGAACTCGACCAGCGGTAACATTTTCTCCCACGGCTCCCCTCGGTCCAGTATACACAGTCGTAGTAAATCCTCCAAGGTCTGGTTGGTGCGCTCTGTCTGCCCGTCCGTCTGAGGGTGGAAGGCCGTTCTAAAAGTCAAACGGGTGCCCAGGTATGCCTGCACTGACCGCCACTCCCTGGATGTAAACCGTCCATCGCGGTCCGACACTATCGTCCGGGGCACGCCATGATATCGGACATACTGCTCCACAAACTTCCGTACCAGCACTCCCACCGAGTCATCCTTCCTGATCGGTATAAAGCGGGCCACCTTTGTCAACCGATCAACAATCACCCAGATCGAGTCATTCCCCGTCCGAGACTGGGGAAGACCATGTATAAAATCCATAGCTATATCGTCAAACTTCCACTCCGGCACCGGGAGTGGCTGCAACAGTCCTGCGGGGTTCCTGCACTCCGTCTTCACCAACTGACACGCCTCGCAATGGGTCACGAAGTACGTGATGTCCTTCTTCATACCCGGCCAAAACATCATCTTCTTCAGATCAGCGGTCATCTTTGTGATCCCCGGGTGCACAGAGTACCGGCTGCAATGCGCCTCCATCATAATATCCTCTCGGATCTGGCCTCCTGCAGGTATATATACTCTGCCTCTGAAATGTAGCAATCCATCTCTCAGGGAATAATCTCCTGTCGAGCCTTCCTCCAAAGCTCGGAACATCGGCTCTGCCCACGCATCTGTCCTCTGTCCATCCCGAATGCGATCCCGAATATCGTCTATGGCCACCATCGATGCCAGATACTCCCTATACAGAACTGGGTCATCCTCAGACACTAGGGATATCTGCATATCTCTGAATGAACTGGACATAACCTGGGGCCCAGCTTCGGAAGTGGCAGCTCGCCGGCTCAACGCGTCGGCTACCACGTTTGCCTTCCCTGGATGGTAGTGCATCTCCTACTGATAATCTGCTAAGAACTCCACCCAGCGCCTCTGCCTGATATTCAGCTCCTTCTGCGTGTCCACGTATTTCAGGTTCTTGTGGTCGGAGTAGATGTCGCAGTGGACTCCGTAAAGATAATGGCGCCAGACCTTCAGAGCAAAAACGACCGCTCCCATCTCAAGGTCGTGCACTGGGTAGTTCTTCTCATGGGTCTTCAGCTGGCGGGAGGCATATACTATGACGTGTCCATTCTGCATCAGCACTGCTCCCATTCCCTGGTATGATGCGTCGGTATACACCTGGAATCCTTCCTTTCCAGATGGAAGGGCCAGAATAGGGGCTGAGATGAGTCGGTCCTTCAGCTCCTGGAAAGCCTCCAAGCACTGCGGGGTCCAAACAAAAGGTGCCTCCTTCTTCGTCAAAGATGTGAGGGGGAGGGAAATCCGAGAGAACCCCTCCACGAACTTCCGGTAATAGCCGGCAAGTCCCAAGAAACTTCGTACATCGGTGGCTGTCTTCAACTGCGGCCAATCTCGAACTGCTTGAATCTTTGCCAGATCCACTGCCAACCCGGCTCCACTGATAATGTGGCCTAGAAAAGCCACCTCCTTCAACCAAAACTGACACTTGCTGAATTTTGCATAAAGGCGATGCTCCCGCAACCTCTCCAAGATTAGTGCCAGATGCCGAGTGTGCTCCTCCTCCGTCCTAGAGTAGATCAGGATGTCGTCTATGAATACTATGACGAACACATCCAAGTAGGCTTCGAAAACCCGGTTCATGAGGCTCATGAACGCCGACGGAGCATTCGTGAGCCCGAAGGGCATCACGGTGTACTCATATAGGCCATATCTGCTACTAAAGGCCGTCTTCGGGATATCCTCCTCCTGGATCCGCAGCTGGTAGTATCCTGACCTCAAGTCCAGCTTCGAGAAATAATGGGCCCCCTCTAGCTGGTCGAACAATTCGTCTATCCGTGGGAGCGGATAGGTATTCCGGACGGTCAGCCTGTTTAGTGCTCGATAATCGATGCACAGGCGGAGTGTCCCATCCTTCTTCTTCACGAATAGGACCGGTGCTCCCCATGGCGAGGAACTCGGTCTAACAAATCCTGCCTCAACTAATTCCTGCAGCTGAGTCCGAAACTCTACCAACTCCTTTAGGGCCATCCGATAAGGGGTCCTAGACGCCGACTTGGCCCCCGGCACAAGCTGTATCTGAAAATCCTGCTCTCGGTGTGGAGGTAGTCCTGGTAGTTTCTCTGGAAAGATGTCAGTGAAATCTCGCACCACCGGGATGTCTGTCACCGACTCCTTAACTTCCGCCATCTCAAAAAGAATCTGATAGACCTCCTCTCCCTGCAGATGGGCCTTAACGGCCTGTACTGAAGATAAGAGTATACGAGAGACAGGTCTTATACCTTCGATGGTAATGAAAGAGTCCCCGTGTCTCACGGTGATCCTCTTTGCCTGGCAGTCAATCTAGGCATAGTTCCAGTGCAGCCATACCATGCCCAGGATCAGGTCGTAGTCCGTCAGCTTCAAAATCGTCGCTGGAGCCTCGAACGCTTTTCCACCAATTTCTGCCTCCATATTGCAGTGATCCGTGGTAAGGAGCTCAGATCCATCTGGTAGTCGCACCCTCATCCTCGAGCCTGTGAACCGTTCCACACCTTCCAGTCCTTCTACGAATGTCTCCGACACAAAGGAGTGAGTAGCTCTAGTATCGAACAGCGTGCAGGCCGGCTTGCCGCTGATGAAGACTATACCTGGGGTGATTAGATATCTTAGGGTTCTATAGTGAGTTTTACTTTCCTTGCTAATCTATCTAGTGCGATTCAAGTTTAAACCATTGAAAGGGAAATTCTATGAAAATAAAAAAAAACATTGCGGCATACCTGCGATGACCTGCTCCGGATTCCGCGGCTGCGCAAGGTCCAAAACATATACCTGCTCTATTCCCTGTCTACGGTCTCCCCCCTGGCATCCACGACCGCGGCCGCGTCCTCGGCCTCCGTAATGCTGAGCTGGTGGGTCACCCTGTGGTGCTGGAGGTGGTGCCCCCCTCATGGGGCAGTTCCTTCGAATGTGCCCAATCTGATGACAAAGGAAGCACTCTGGGGGATACGTCATTCCCCCGGGTCTCGGCATCTCCTGCATCCGAAGAGGTGGAGGGGCTAATATCACCTGTTCCCTCGGCTCCTGCCTCACGTCCTGACGAGGCTAGTCCTCTGTCCTCCTCCCCTCTGGTACAGCACCTCGCCGCTGGTCAATCCTACCTCTCCGTCCCTGATCCTCTGCTGGCCGCTTCCGGCCCCGGGTAGCGTGCCAATCTGCCTCAATCCTTTTTGACATCTCCAAAATCCGGGAGATGGGCCCGTCAGATACAAACAACAGAGCCTCCCTCAAGTCCTCCCGCAGGCCCTTATAGAACCTCCTGATATACCCTTCTTCGTCCAGCTGGTAGGAATATGCGTATCGGGCCAGATGGTCAAACTCTCGATGGTACTCCACCACGGTCCGTGTGCCCTGCTTCAACTGTAAGAACCGCTCCTCCAAATCATCCCTAGCCGACTGCGGAATAAAATGCTCCAGCAGAGCGGCCCTGAACTCCTCCCAGGTAACCTCCGCAACCTCCCTGTCGGCAAATGTCGTGTCCAATAGCGTCTTCCACCACCTCTTTGCATGGGACTCCAGGCAAGAGACGACCAGAGCCACCCTCTCCTCCCAGGGACACCATATCCCGATCAGCATCTCATACATGATATCTAGCCACTCTTCCGTCCGAACCGCCGACTTAGTCCCCAAATAGGACGGGGGAGACAATCCTCGGAAGATGCTTAGCCAGTTGGCCCCCGGATTTGGCTGCGGGGCCGGAACCTGCTGGGCCCTGAAGGCCTCCAGGATGGCAGTCAGGGTCTGTCCCATCTCTGACTGAAGGAAAGGAGTGGGGACCGGTGGGGGTGGTGCAACATCCTGAGCCTGTTGAACTCCACCTTGCGGCGTAGTCCGTGCTGGAGACTGCGTAACAAAAACACACGCTGAGAAAATGTCCAAACTTAAATAAAAGTGGACAAGTTATATGTGATCCCCCTCTTGGGCACACCACTGCTTATGCTGCTTAGTTTGTCCCCAAACTAAACTCGAGCGTGGGTGACCCAGGGTTTGTGGACTGCTACTTCCTTCTGATCGATGTTTCCTCTGATACCACTTGTAAGACCCCTTTTTTTTTCTTTTTTAACCACCGGGGTCTTATGCCCAGAATCGCCGCTTTGCGGTGACACCTTCATGTCCTGAAGGGTCATCACCACAAGGCGCCGATTCTGCCGGCCAATTCGATCACAGAAAGATAGCACATTATAACAGTATGAGCAATGCAGTCCACAATAATAAAATCACATATATATAATAAAAATCTCCACGAAGGGAGTGTCCACAGAAAACATCAGAGTACTATAAATGCGGGCTTATGCCCGATACATCATGACCTCACTACAATATCACTCATGCGGAAGCAAACACTAGGAACTACTCAGAGTCGAGACTCACGGTCCCGGCGGTATGAACTCTGGAGCTAGACTGCCCCATCTCCAAGCACACCGGTCTCTGGGGCTGCTCCTCCATGCTGGGCTCCACGATCCCCTAAATGATGCGGTTCGAAAACCGTTAGTCATAAAGACTAAGCCCTATCATCCCCTACCCCTTCCCCCATGGCTCCTAGGTACCGAGCGGAGAGGAAGAAAGGGGAGGACATATTTGTGGAGAATAAAAGTAAAAAGGTGACAGTGGACTTAATCTAGCAAGTTGTATTCGGTGAGCAGTTAATATGATTGTTATAATAGGTCTAGCAATAAGAAAAGCAAATATATGAATTTAACCTTCACTTATGCGAGAACACATAAGCAAAAGGGATCTTTAGCAAGGCTCCCATCGTATAAGTGTCCCAAACCACTTATACCTTGGGGTGTCGGTTATCAAACAGCAATGGTTGTTATATATTGAAATTAACCTTTGATTTATAAACTTGCCCACACAAGCTTATAGACCAAGGGGTCGTTTTGCAGGTCCTAATGTATAAGCGTCCCATACCACTTATACTTTAGGTGTCAGGGTTAAGTGAATCGATTATGCTATGACATGCTAGTGGGTATGATGAAACATGCAAGTGCAACACACACACCCGACTCTATGCACACAGACCTTTAGTTCCCCCTTTCGGAGCCGTTACATCCCAGGATACCTCCGTAGTGGCAGACGGAAGAGGTGGGTTGGGCCTCGCCCACCTCAAAACCAGTAAAAGCACCACTGGTCTGACCTATCGTACGCCTCAACGCTTGGTGCACTAAGCGGATGCCTGCGTACTCTTGCCGGCTGGCGCATCGGACTTCTGTTGGCAAAGTGCTAGTCACCTCGCCGAGTTAACGATAACGGTGTCGGTGCAATCGAACTCCCCAATATCGTAAAACCCACCACCTTAACTTTTCCTATCTTATGCACATGCAAGTTTAATCGTAAACACACAAAAACCGAGCCGAAGCTCCCCGGACCAAAACGTCCGTCTCCAAAACAACCGAGCCGAAGCTCCCCGGACCATCTCGTCCGTCTCCAAACCGACCGATCCGAAGCTCCCCGGACCATCCCGTCCGTCTCCAAACCAACCGAGCCGAAGCTCTCATCAATCTTCCTGTGCCAACAGTGTTTGTGAAAGGTGCAGCCCTAGTTACTAAGTTACTCTTGTCGGTTTGTTATTACAATTTACGTTAGCCCAGGACTGCCCCCGGTATACCCCGTGAAGGGCTCTCAAGGGGCACTAGGAACCAAGACGGCGGCATTACGGCCCGAAGTTCCCTTTCGCAAGGCACTTATTGTTATTGGTTGAACTCCCTTAACCCATTCCCTTCTCACATTACGATAGACTATCCTAGGGTGATTTTTAAACCTTCCACTCTTCGGGGAAGACGATCTTTCGTCGAACCCGAGCACCTCTTAACTCTAGCGATCACCACTACTCACTACTCCTTATATCTTCCTATTGTAATTTCCTCCACAATTGTCCACCTAGACAAAATGTTTAACTCCAATGACTTCCTCAGATCATGTCCTATTGCCTTTCACATATTGCTATATGCAAACCGACCTAGACTACATGTCGAACCGGTTATGCAATGATCCATTACTCATCCAAATGCCCTAAATTATTTACTGGAGACTTACCATGATATAGATGACCTAAATCCAGAAAATGGAAATTTTCCTAATCTATTTGGCATTTAATTAAAATCCTCGAAAATCCCAAGGGCTACCGGTTTGAACATGAACTACCCTAAGTAATCATGCAAGATGTCCAGCAAATTTATGATAAATAGTAGGTTATCTCAATAGGTTAAATCCTAAGTATCATAATTTTTCTATCATCAAAAGGGCATGAAACTATTTTAGAAATAATCTCTAATTTCTGTTGTTTATGAATCAAGTATAGAAAATTTTCTTCCAAAAACTATAAATAATTTATGCCATGCAAATAAAGCCCTAAAATTAGCACTGGCCATGTTTCATAATTTTCCAGCAATTATTTTATCCATAATTAATTTTTAAACATAAAAGCCCTTTCTATCATCTATGAATAAAGTACTAGATTTACTCAACATAAAATTCAATAAAAATTCAGGGATCAATGTTCTACTAGTCAAGATCTAAATCCAGAATTTTAACTATTTATAATTAATTTAAAACCTCCAAATAATTGAAACAACAAATCGGGCTAATAATCCTTTAACACATGAAGTATAATATTTAATAATCATAAAATTCCAGGAAAATTACCATAAGTCTAAAACATCCTAAAAGTCTCTCCTCCCGAGTTTCATAATTTTTGGATTAGATTTAGTGCTTAAAATAACTAAATTACATGTTTATCCTAATACAAAATCTCAACTTCTGAGGTACCTAATTACCTCCAATTCCTTCACTATTGCAACCAGAGAGTTTTCAGCACATCATGCCACTCTCCTCCAAATTTCAAGGGCATACAAGAGCTTTTGCTCCTATGTCCTTCACAAACCTCAAAACCCTTCATTTAGGGTTTGAGCTTGGATTCTAGGGTAAGTCAACCCTAAACCACTCCATTTTTCTCCAAACAGGTTATAACACCCTTCTAAGCCAGAGGTCGGAATATCAGCCTCTGTTGAGGTGATTTGACCTCTCCGAACTCTTAGTGCACTTTCTACTAAAAGTTGTCTCACTAATGCCTAGTTAAGGGTAGAAGATTTCTCACCCAAAACTCCTCCAAATCAATTGGAATTTTGTACAGACCTAGGTTTTATAGCCAGGGACCACTCACCAAAATTTGGGAGGGTTTGGAGGTCATTTGACCACCTAAATAAATTCCTCTAAGTTTATTAAATTAAAACAAAAAATTTAGGCAAAGTATCTCCAAAAATTCCCATTTTTGGTCTGCCTTTAGGTATAACCAAGGTTAACCCCCTGCCCAAATTTCAGGTCATTTGGACAAGGGACAAAGAGTGGGCATCCATTTTAATTTCTGCCAAACTCTAGGTACAGCCCCCACTAAAACGGGTGCTGCGGCCGAACCGCTTACCCAAACGAGTTCAAACCAATTTTAAATTAATTTAGACTCGAAGGGCTACAACTTTCGTGATTGATCACTTTTCCTAAAACGGCATCTAAGTGACTCGTTTTGCAGCCTCAAAATATATTCAAATAATATATTTTTCCATTATGTAATATATAATAATATGTGTATTATAATATTGATTCTACTATTCATCTACTTCATGAAACCAAAAATAGACACAGGAAACCATTTTTCCTGTAAGCGTTCCGTGATCCGTCGC
This sequence comes from Platanthera zijinensis, assembly GCA_039513925.1. Lineage (NCBI taxonomy): Eukaryota > Viridiplantae > Streptophyta > Magnoliopsida > Asparagales > Orchidaceae > Platanthera > Platanthera zijinensis. The sequence goes on along the minus strand of CM077082.1, from coordinate 121,760,220 downwards.
TAGCCGTTCGGTCACTTCCCTGGCCAGCCACCACCACCACCACCTCCGTTGAGGCGATGGCTATCGGTCGGCGGTGGTTTGGCCGCCGGAGGCGGCGGTTTCCGGCGAACTCAAAAATACCTTTTTTCATGGTTTTCCATGAAAACGAGAGATGGTTCCGGCTCCGTTGAGCGTGAACCTCCTTTCTAAGAATCCTAAGATCTACCCATGAAAGAGAAGGAGTAGAGGAGGACCTTGTTCGCGGTTTGAAGGCGAGAAGAACGACGGGGTGCCATGGCGCGGTGGTGGCGTTGCTGAACTTCTCCTACAGCAAGAACAAGGATCTGATCCGATTACTTGAGCGTGTAACCTTCTCCTCTTGCTCCAGGTGGGCTTTTATAAGTCAGAAAGTGGGAAGGTGAATGGGTAAAGCCTTAATGGCCATGAAGGCTCCTCCCCTTAACGCTTCGGTTATGATGCAGGGCCGTTGAAACGCTGGAAAATGAAGAGGTGTTCGCCAGGTGGTGATTTCCTATTGGACCAACATTTTCCTTATTTATTTAAATAATTAAGGAAGGAAACGGCCCATAAATACTCCTGGTGTAACTTCCCACACCCGCATTTATTACCACGCGTGTTAGAATAATTTCGGGCCTGAACCGTCGTTTCGGCCAATGTCACGGGCGTGACACATAGGTCACGGGCGTGACAGGCCCGGATAGCCAATTCTGGGTTTGACGATCGTCGAACTGCGATCAACGATCATTGATGGATGGTCACGGGCGTGACACCTTGGGTCACGGGCGTGACAGGCTCGGGTGGTTAGTTATGGGTCGACGATCGTCGATTTGAGATCGACGGTCGTCGAATGGTGGTCACGCCCTAGGTCACGGGCGTGACACCCTTTGTCACGGGCGTGATAGGCCCGAACGGCAATTTTGAGGTCGACGATCGTCGAACTGGGATCGACGGTCGTCGAAGGCTGGTCACGCCCTAGGTCACGAGCGTGACACTTAGGTCACGGGCGTGACAGGCCCGAGTTCAATTTCGACGATCGTTTACGGGGATCGACGCTCGTCGAAGGAGTCACGCCCCTTGGTCACGGGCGTGACACCTTGGTCACGGGCGTGACATGCCCAGGCTGCACATTCGACGATCATCTCACGGAGATCGATGATCGTCGAAGAAGTCACGCCCAGGTCATGGGCATGACGGGTCGGTCACGGGCATGACCAACCCGTGACCTGAAAACTCGGTCGATTTATTTCAATTTTATGTGCTTCCTGGGGTTCTGACACGACCAACCGACTCCTAGGGGTCTATCCGGAAATGGGATGTTACAAAAGCTGCATCTCCTGCTCCCACATATGGAGAGAGTGAAGAAGAAGCTTCAGAGCCAAGTACCTCAGGCTCATAGTTATTTGAAGGATAGTTTTCTCTTCTTTCAAGGCACTTCAAGAAGTTCATGAACAAGAAGAAACAGTTGAAAGGAAAAGATGCCTCATCCAGAAGATCACGTCATGATGGTGATTGTCATAAGAAAGGCTCAATTAGCCATGATAGGTATAACTCCAAACCAAACAAACATATTTCATCTGACATTGTTTGTTATTGTTGTAATAAGCCAGGGCACGTGATTGTTGATTGCCCGTACAAGAAGAAAGAGGGTGGAAGAAGAGAAGAAAAGAAGTCCTCTTACAGCAGAAAGAAATCTGAAAGAAGCCTTTTAGCCAAGAAGGCCAAGACTCTCAGTGACATTGACTCATCTGAGTCAAGTGATTATGAAGAAGCCAACTTCAGTCTCAGGGCTTATTCTGATGAAGAAGGACAAGTCCCCCAATTTAATGGGGAGGTAAATGCTCATACTATTCTTTCTGAATCTGATGTTCCTGAAAATGACCATGAAGACTGTTCCTCTGATGATGAATCAGAACTCATGGCTCAACATAAAGAGTTTATCAAGGTCTATGACCGGTGCCGAAATATTGTTAGAGCTCAGACCAAGGAAATAAAATTTCTTAAGGCTAAGGAAGTTACTCTGAGGAAGGAAGTCACATGTATGGACTCACTCAGAGAGAAACACCTCACCCTAGTTGAAGAGTATAAAAAGGCACTAGAGCACCTTGACCTGAAACAGAAAATCATCGAGAAGTTGGAAGAACAGCTTGTCGCTGAAAAGAAACTTGTTGAAAGTTTCCCCAAGCCCAAGACTATCCTTCTAATTGTTGCTGAATTCTCGGCTCAAGTTAAAGGAGCTGGCTTAGGCAATGTGGCTGCCCCTAGTAAATCTTCTAGGAGAAATAAAGACCAAAGAAGAAATAAGGCTGCCAAGAAAGCTCTATCCAAGGAGAAGGGGAAAGCTCCTCTAGACCAAACCTCGTTTAAAAAGGTTATCTTTCCTACAAATGAGTTTGATCTTAATTCATCCTACGGTCACTTGGCCAGGCCTACTTATGTAGAGCCCATGTCTCGGTACCAAGGATGGACCCATTCCCGGAACTTTGGTGAAAGTGTATATAAGGCACCTTATGAGGAGATCACTTTTTAGAGCTACGTCCCTTATATTCATGGTCACAACTTCAATAAAGCTCCAAAAGTAAAACTTGTTGTAGAAAAGCCTCTTATGGAGAAGAATTCATGTGAGTGTCATCACCATGAAGCTTCTACCTCCAAATCTATTGCCCCTGCTAGACCACACTCTCAAAAAGTCAAGCAAGAGAACATTAAGAAAAGATACAACAAGTTTGATTGTTTGTATTGCGGCAAAGTTGGTCACTTTGTTATAGATTGCTGGTTTAACCCCAGGTATCATGTAACTCCTCAAGTTAATAATGTGAGAAGGACCACTCACAATGTTAACACACATAGGGGGAGTATGCTAACCGGAGACCAAGGACCCAAACAAGTTTGGGTTCCTAAGGCAACTTGATTCAACTTTTGCAAGAACGTCAAAAGGCCACCAAAAATCTTATTTTGTATTTGGACAGTGGATGCTCTCGGCATATGACCGGGACTAGAAGCCTACTCCAGAGTTATTCTCCAGTCATGAATGGGCCAAAGGTCATCTTTAGAGGTATTGACAGAGGAATTACTAAAGGCTACGGTATGATTACTAATGGTAGTGTATCCTTCTCAGATGTGACTTATGTTGAAGGATTGGAACAAAATCTTATAAGCATAAACAAGCTCTATGATATAGGATACATAGTAGAATTTCATACAGACAAGTGTTTGATATAATCGGTCGATAACTTTGGAACGATTCTATTAAGCACTCGTAGTAGGAATATATTTTGTTTAAATTTCATTTGCATAGATTTTTCTACGTCAGTGTGCCTTTTGGCAAAAGATAGTGCGTCTCTTGGTGACTAATGACGCAAGAGATTAGCACATATAAATTTCAAAATTATTAATAAATTATTTTCTCTTAATTTAGTACGTGATGTACCCAACGTTAAGTGCATTAAAGATAGACCTTGTTACGCATGTGAAAAAGGCAAGAAAATAAGGGCTACTTTTACAAGCATTAGTGGCAAAAACTCTAATAGATGTTTGCAACTACTTCATATGGACTTGTTCGGTCCACTGCAAAATAGAAGTTTGGGAGGAAAGGATTATACATTGGTTATTGTTGATGATTACTCTCGCTTTGCGTGAGTGTTCTTTCTAAAACACAAGTCAGATACTTTTGATATCTTTACTAATTTTCTCAACCAAAAGTTCAGAATGAATACAGTTGCTCCATTTTCAAAATCAGAAGTTACAATGGAACAAAGTTTAAATCTGGGGTCATTACAAAATTTTGTGAAAGCCTAGGTATCTTTCATAAGTTTTCCTCTCCTCGCACTCCTCAATAGAACGGAGTTGCTGAGAGAAGGAATAGAATGCTCATAGAGGCTTGCATAACCATGTTGAGTGATGCCTATCTACCGGAATATTTCTGGGCTGAAGCCATCAACACTGCATGTCATGTGCAAAATCGAGCACTCATAAACAAGAACCATAATAAGACACCTTATGAACTACTAAAAGGCAGGAAACCGATTATTTCTTATTTTAGAATCTTTAGTATTAAATGCTTTGTTATTAGCAATGGGAAGTATCACACAACTAAATTTAGTGAAAAGAGCTTTGAAGGTATTTTGTAGGATATAGTAGCCATAGTAAGGCATTTAGGATTTTTAACAAGAAAACTCTGGTTGTAGAAGAATCTATTCATGTTGTATTTAATGAGACGAGCTTGTTAAAAGACAGCTCTTCTAGTGTTTTCATTGAAGATGCAGGTTCAAGATGAAAGGAATTAAACTTGGATGAGCTGACTGAAGAAAAAGCTCAAAAGTTCATCAGGATCATCACTCCAACCCCAATTGGAGAAGTTGATCATAATGATGAAGATGTCATCCAAGTTGATGAAGTCACTCCAATGATAGAGGAAGCTCCAAATGCAAGAACCCTAGAGCTCAGACACTTGAAGGATCACCCAATTGATCAAATTATTGGAGATCCTTGGGATGGTGTCAGAACTCGTAGAGGTACAACTAATGAAAATCTCTATTTAAGTTTCCTCTCGAAGGTTGAACCAAAGAAGTTTGAGGAAGCAAACTCAGACGCATCTTGGATAATGGCAATGGAAGAAGAACTGAATCAATTCAAGTGTTGCCAAGCCTGGAATCTTGTTCCTAGACCTAAAGGTAAGAACGTTATCGAAATAATGTGGGTCTACAGTAACAAGATGGATGAAGATGGAATAATCATAAAGAACAAGGCCAGACTCGTCGCCAAGGGATACAGACAAGAAGAAGGAATCAACATCAATCAGACGCATGCTTCAGTGGCAAGGCTGGAGGCAATCAGGTTGTTCTTAGCATATGCAGCACTTAAGGGATTCACTGTCTATCAAATGGATGTGAAGTCAACCTTCCTTAATGGTGACATAAAGGAAGAAGTGTATGTGGAACAACCTTCAGGTTTTGTTGATTCTTACAATCCTTAGCATGTTTATCTTTTATTTAAAGCTTTATATGATTTAAAACAAGATCCTCGAGCTTGGTATGAGACGATGTCTAACTTTCTTCTTGAGAACAAGTTCACAAGAGGACAGATAGATAAGACATTATTTCTTAGGGAAATAAAAGGCAAGATTTTGCTAGTGCAAATCTATGTCGATGACATCATATTTGGCTCTACTGACGACAACCTTTGTAAAAAATTTTCCAAACTTATGAAAGGGAAGTTTGAAATGAGAAGTATGGATGTAGTTCCTAGCATTGTTCGTCCCATAGTTCTCTACTGTGACAACACCGGGGCAATTGCACTTGCTTCGGAACCTAGATCTCATCAACGTTCCAAGCACATACTTCGGCAGTTACATCTTATTCGAGAGATTATCGATCGAGGAGATATGAGCATTTGTAGAGTGTTGACTGAAGAAAATATTCTGGATCCACTGACGAAGCCTATCGCATAGAGAAAGCATGATGGTCATGTTAGATCAATGGGTATATGATACCTAAATGATCAACTCTAGTTTGAGTCTTGTGGATTGTGTGTTTGTTGGCTGTATGTTTTTCATTTTATGAATAAAAATAATAATTACATTTCATTTTAAATATTTGTCCAGTTCATTTATTATATTGTGTTAGAATAGTTAACTAAAATAAATGCCCTTAGAATGTTTGTTTCCATAGGTCAAGTAGTGACTTGATGTGAGAACCTATGATCCTAAAAGCTTCATTCTTAAATAGTCCCTGGTCGTTGTATCATCTTAGAAGCTAAGGGCGATGATGATGCCTTTAAGAATAGCATGTGTACTGACTGATGACCTGTTCTCACAGGTCATGATATTATGATATCAAGTCATCACATGGGTACTTGTTATGAACAAGTTGTACTGGACAGACCAACTATGAGAATACTTTGTGGATAGTTATATAAACATTTCACAAGTATGGCTCAAGTGGCAATTGTGTTTATGGTCCTTTGACCTTAACTCATGCTTTCATCGAGTGAGGAAGAGCGTGCTTTGATGCCATCAAAATTCTAGTCTTTAGAAAGTTGGATGATAAAGGTAATTATTGGGTACGTTACAAATCATTTGGGTGTTTGCGTGTGAGCAGAGATGAGATTTGTCCTTATATATGACATGAGTTGCATCCATGGGCCCCCTTGATGGAATGGGACTGAGAAATTCATGGTCATGCTTGGTTGAGTCAATATATCATATTGGACTCACCAATTTCTGAAAGTCCATTTTAGATTAGGAAATTGGGATTTAATTATTATGAGGGTGACACGATCTATACCCTTAGTTCTTTCCGGATATAAAGGTTGAAGGGACATGACAACACTGTAACATTGGTCACTATGGATTTTGAGTTTATAAACTCTTACTGTTTGGGGAGTAATGACGTATTGCTAGATATCGCTCATTGTTTGTGAAGCTTTGGTTTGATACTTTCAATATCAAGTGGGAGACTGTTGGTTCTACCATTGTGATCTGGAAGTTATCAAGCATGTAGCCTCACTGCCAACTAAGTATGAGCCTATCAGGGTCGCACATAAGATTGTGGAGAAATTGGGAGATTGGATCTGTATAGTTTAGCTCATATGATGAGTTGAAGGAAATTGAAAAAAGGCTTAAAATTATTCTAAGGAATTTGGCATTGAATGTGTTAAGCTCACTCAACGTCATGGGGCTAAATGCGTTGATAGACTTATGCTCACTCAACGCTTTTGCGCGGAAATCATTTACAGAGTTATGCTCACTCAACACTTTGGCGCAAAAAGCGTTGACAGAGTTATGCTCACTCAACGCTTTTGCATTGAAAGCGTTGACAAAGTTATGCTCACTCAACGCTTTCGGCGCTAAAGAGTTAAGTGAGCATAACATTATCAACGCTTTCTGCGCCAAAGCATTGAATGAGCATAACTCTGCCAACACTTTGGCGCTGAAAGCATTGAGTGAGCATAACTCTGTCAATGCTTTCAGCGCCAAAGCGTTGAGTGAGCATAACTCGTCAACGCTTTCTACGCCAAAGAGTTGAGTGAGCATAACTCTGTCAATGCATTCAGCCCCATGGCATTGAATGAGCTTAACACACTCAACGCCAAATGCCTCAGAATAATTTTAAGCCTTTTTCCAATTTCCTTCAACTCATCAAATGAGCTAAACTATACAGATCCAATCTCCTAATTTCTCCACAATCTTATGTGCGACCCTGATAGGCTCGTACTGAGTTGGTAGTGAGGCTACATGCTTGATCACTTCCAGATCACAATGGTAACACCAATAGTTACTAATTGAAACCATAATCTAATTACACACATCCTATCACATAGTGTATTCTAGCGCAAGTAAATTTAAGATTACTGTTAGAACCTAGCCATATGAATGTCCACTATCACAAAATAGAAATGATAAACCAAATACATAAATAGTATAGGCCTTAAGGCCTTACAATGTTTCCTCAAACATTAATGTCCTACAAACATCGGCACACAGGTCGACCACACATGAACTGTATATAAAATGGGTAATTCTCTTTGGCCTTCAAGGGCCAGCTTAGCAATCCTGGACTCCAGCCCGCTATTTCCCGCTTGGCTCGGCTGAACCTGCACGCAACATTCCACCACAATAGTGGAAAAAATAGCAACGGTCAGCATTAGCTGAACAAATTATGATGACCCCATCCCTCACTCTGGGTGGTGGTGCTCCTTCCCTGCAGGCATTAGCATATACAAAACATGGCAACCAGAACGTGCATATTAAGCACCATTCGCCATGAATGTCGGCAATGCCACCTTCACGCCCCGTGCACTCAGGGCACATTAATGGTGTGTTGAAATTCAAGCCCCAGCTCCACCCATAAGAGGGACACTTTGAGTAGTACTAGTCTTTCCGGCCCGAAGCCTAAGACTCAATACTTCCTATGCTATGACAAAGTAAAGGCACTCACTGCTTTGGATCCATGCCACTGACTCACTCCAAGTAGATCACCATAGGGTGGGTACAGGTTAGCCACATCACATTGCCCAAATAATCAAGCTCGCAAGCCACGATGCGGGTCAACCTCACCTTTCCAAATCACACAACACATAACTATGTTATGCCCAAGGCTGGCGCTCACGATCATTAAAGCTGAGCAAGTTAAGCTCACGTTCAACGAAACGACCACCTAGTCTCTAAGAGACAGGCCTCACAATCAATGGCCCCCAGGTCTCCACAAGACAGGTCTTACAAACATATAGCTCACTGGGAGCTACCGCCGGTGGTAGCGCTACCGCCATGCGGTATGGGACAGACTATCGGCTCTTCCCCTTTTCGGGTCTTTTCCTGGAGACCACCTCAAGTACTCTCATTGCAGCCATCTGCACACCCCGTGACTCTGAAATCTACACGATTACAACATAAAAGATCACCAATCCAGACCAACCCCTCCGGATGGGCTTCACACAGCATGCATATTCTATACTTTGATTCCGGATCTAAATGCAATACTAACGGGGATAAATGGATCTACCAGTCAATAGAACTACTTCCACATGCTCGTGGAGATTCTACCCTCAAATGCCAAAACAAAGGACTTCACATGTCCAAGGAAGAGGATCGTTACCCTAGAAGTCTGTTTCGGCGCCAAAGGAGAGATTTTAGTCAGGTAGAAACGACTGCTTCGGCTTTTCCTCCGTAGATACGAATTCACCTCACGATTCCGAGCTCCGAATTACCAATGGTGATGAAATCTCTTTTTTCTGGCGCTCCTCCTCCTCCAGACATACGACCCAAGTTCTCAAACCTCAAAATAATGAAGTGAAAACAGCTGAACCAATACTCTAAACCAAACTACCGTCGCACAGTACCTAGTGAAATGGCTCGATTCGCATGCCACCACCCAAGCCCTCTAATCATAGGCCAACACGTGGCCATGTCATTATAGTTTTGCTATCATTTTGCGATAAGTAACTACAGACACGTGGTACCTAGAGTTGGTTATGACATGATCACTAATGTTATCGGTGTGCGATACCTGCTACCGCCGCGTGGTAACATCCAAAGTTATTTTCCAATTAATTTGACCCTCCTACCATCGCAGTATTACTACCGCCGGGCAGTAGCTTCCCAAAATCTCTACCCAAATAATCTCGGACCTATTGTCGGCGTTAACCCTACCGTTGGGCGGTATCTCCCAGAAACCATTTCATGCTTCAGAAATCTTGGGACGTTACATTACCACCAATATTTCACTTGATACTAACATTTTTCCAAGATTTCCCAAAACCTTCTTTGTGCCCGACAGGATTCTCGATGAAGTTGTTACATCCACCGATGGTGGCCTCCACCGCTATCTTGTTCTTTGGTGTGGTCGCTCCACTTCGGATGATTCTTGGCTTCCCGAGACTGATTTCAAACGCTTGGATGTTGCCCTCCTCCAACACTATCGTCGTGACCACTCACCGATGATTAATGCTTTTGACTGGGTAAGGATTGATGGCACCAACCCGCTAATATTTGAATATGCTCGTCAAAATAATCAAGATATGGAAGATTTCTGCCGCTACGACCTCCGTGCACGGACGCGTGCAACCGCATAACTCTTGGTTTCACACATCGCACCTCTTGGATAGAGTTTAATGCTGCTTCTAGTTTAAGCTTAATGTTGTTTCAGCAGGTTTAATTTTAGTTTTAATTTCACTTTTAGTGTTAATTATTGTTAGTGTTAAGTGTTTTTTTTTATTTTAGCGTAGTTTTACTATTTAATCTTTAAATGTAAACTTTATAAAGGTTCTTATATGAGGAAATGAAGGGATCAGATTGATTATTAATAAGAAAAAGTCGTGAAGCTTTTCTTCTTCCTAGGGTTCGCCCATCCATTTGTGTGCGAGCATTGCGATGCTACAACCTCCCCTCCCGCATGGCATGACACTCTCCGACCCTGTTTGTCGGTGCAACTCCGGCGACCCGTTCTTAGTGGTGTGACTCCGCCTTTCCCCGCGTATGAATCGTAGGGCTGCTCCCTACCCGAACTACTGCCTGCCCCAACCCGAGTTACTGCCACTCGAGATCTTCCTACTCAAGCTTTTGACTGTCATTTTCCTCTTTGGTGTTATTCCACTGAAGTCTTGGCACGTAGTCCCCTCCGTTCAGTGCGGTTTTGGAAGATCCGTGGTAGAGATACTCTCCACAAAAAACTAGTTCGTGAGCTTGGGGTTACGATTCTCTCTACTATATCTAGTGTGTTCTATTTTATACGTCATTTTGTGTGGTGAAAGATGCTTGCGTTGTTTATCCGATCAAACTTGTGATTTGAAGGATTGGGTAAATCCATATTATGACATTGATTGGGGTGAGTAAACCCTTATTTTGACACTTTAAGGATTGGGGAAAATCCTATACTAATTTTCTTGACGGGAGAAAACCGACCTCTTTCTGAATCACTATTTTGATTGAAACTTTCTTATTATTTATTGTGCATGTGTTGTGATTTGACACGCTAAATTGGAGTTGTTATTATTTTTAGTGCATGCGTGATTGATCGTAAAGGGCTTGAGTGAATCGTCGCTTATATCGTCAAAAACACTTTGGCACGTATGCCTACATCAGTAGAACTTTAATAGGATCATCAAACTGAGTATGTATCTCATTATAGAATGTATTGAACACACACAAAAAAGTTAAGAGCATTCTTGTAACAAGTACAACCAAGTACATCTAGAAAAATCATCAATGAATGTAACAAAATACTGACTACCCCTACCAACAGATTTGGTAGGATTAGGACCCCAAATATTAGAATGAACAAGCTCAAAAGGACTAGAAGAACTGCATCCTTGCTTTGTTGGAAAAGATGTACAATGCTGTTTGTTGAGTTGGCAGGCCTCAAAACTAATAGAAGAGTCTTCCCAAGGTAGATCAGGGAAGAGTTTGTAGAGATGACAAGCAGGAGGATGTATAAGGAGAAGATACCACTATAGAAGAGTAGTGGAAGCAAAAAAAGCAGACACATTATCTAGTTTGAACAAGCCGCCACTTTCAGTCCCAATAGCAATCGTCTCCTTAGACTGAGTATCCTGAAAAGAACAAGTATCTGAGGTAAAAACAACCATGCAATTTAGTTATTTACATAGAAAAGTTACAAAAAGTAGATTGCATGAAAAAGTTAGGACATAGAGAGTGTCCGCAAGTTGAAGAGAAGGAGTGACAGACACTATTACAGAGCCACACAAAGGGGATGGATAACCCTCCGCAAAAAAAACTGGAGGTAACCAGTTATGCTTGTCCAATCGAGAGAAGAGATGAGGATTACATGTCATATGATTCGTAACACCAGAATCAAAAAGGCACCTACCTGTAGTGGTCATATTAGCACTACCCAAAGAGATGGCAAGAGAAGTAGACTTTTTTTAAGTAGTATCGCCCGCAGCAGGACGATGAAGGGGATGGTTAACCTAGTAGCAATCAACAAGATGACCGGTCTTGCCACCGTGAGAATAGAGATATCTAGGGGGGCCACGGGCACCGAAGAGGGCTCAACGACCATTGGGACCATCATGATAGGCTTGATGAGCAACAACGTCAGAAGGAGCTGGAGAGACAAGTTAAGGTCATTGGCATAGAGTAGTAAGTGTTGAAATACTTGCAGTAGTATCCAGAGTGAGAGTATCAGCTTCTCCAAGAATTTGTTATTGTATCATATCATAATAGTAGGACAAGTGAAGCAAATAGCAGACGACCAGAAGATCCTGAAAGTGTTTATTTTACTCGGTAAGATCAGCATAAAAAGGACAATGTTGAAGAATCTCTACACCAAAATCTTTCACTTCCTGATAAGCAGCAGTAGGAGTCATGATGGGTCAGGCAAAAAGATCCGCATACAACGTATATATACGAGAAGTTTGAGCTCCTTTGGATTACAGAGCAGCAAGACGATTCCAAGTAGTCTTAACTGTTACATCATGTTGAATGATGGGAAGACACTCATCAGAAAGACTATTAGCAAGCCATTTTATTACCAGAGCATCACTGGCATCCTAATCTTCAAAAGTAGAAGATCCATATGAGGAGGTTCACCAGTGAGATGATGAAACTTACGCTGAGAGCATAGCAAAAAGATAAAGGAAAAATTCCAATCTAGATAATTCGTTTCAATGAGTTTAGAGGAAGCACCCAGATTGTCGGAGACAGAGACAGGAGCGGGTAGAATCAGAGGTGTAGATAGAGTGGAGGTGATGTAGGGATGTCCGGAATCGGAAATCTCTACGGAAATAATTCACTCCTCGCCCAATATCGTCTTAGAACTATCGCACCTACACAGCACCTATCGCTCACAATATTTCCTCGTCACAAACGCAGCGCATAAAAATAACAAGGAGGATTTGTCGACTCGAAAATAGCGATCAAAATTTGAGTCGGATCGTTCCCCAAATTAACATAAAGATTGCCAACCTTTTTGGGAGCAAAACCAAGGCTATAGGCCAAGATCCGCTCCGGCAAATAGGATCCACCCGATCCGGAAATAAAAAGCCTAGCAACGGCGATTTCGAAATGAAAAGTGCAGCGATTGATTTAACAAAGCGGATAAAACGATTTGCGATCCACCACAACTAATTAGAAGAAATCACACAAGGAGGGATGAGAAATTTTACCCAACCGGAGAACGTTCACACAAGATAATTGTGGGAGATTCACTCTCTCCACGGATCCACCGGCGTCACACCGAAGGGCTTGCAACCTTCTTCCACGGAGTCGCACCGAAGGAAGCCGCGCCGGAGTCGCACCGAACCGGATGGAGGGAGCAAAGGGGGGCCGGCGGCTTCACACCACTAGAGGGGGGGCGGCGGCAATGAGAGGCAACCTCCTTGGCCGAAATTCTCAAAGAGAGGAATAGGGTTTCAAATTTTCACTAATGATCTCATAACATGGCCTCCTTAAATAGGAGTTACAAACAAGCCTTAACCATTCATGATGGAGATGTAATCTCATCCATCCAAATGGTTAAATGCACACCAAATAAAAATATTGTCCAAATGCAAAAATAAAAGTGCAATATTGAATATAAAATTATCACTTCAAACTTGGATAATTTTATATTCCTAAAATAGAAATAATAAAGCATGAAAAGGGAAATGTTTTAATGCGGTGCGGCAAATGTTGCGCGCCGCGGGCGGAGGTTGTAACGTAGCCTTCCGCTAGCATCATCGTGACGCCTCACGTCCTTCAGTTGAATCGCCTCAGCAACCGGGTCAACCTCATCATCGTCAGCATCGTCTCCAAGTAGAGGTGGAGGGGGTGCGCCATCAATCCTCCTCCGCTCAAAATCACGCATCTCTGTTGCGTGGTCCAAGAGGTAGCGGCGAGAAGATCGGCATCCAAACTTTGCAGCTCCAACTCGAGCACCCAAGAGTCATCCGAAGGGGGGCGGTCACGCCAACGGATGAGGAAGCGGCGGGTGTCGCCATCAGCAGTGGTCACATGCTCAGCAGCAAGTATCATCTCTGGACTGGAAAATGTCCGTGGGAACCTGGGGAACATATTAGCAGTAGGCAAGAAAGAAGGCAACGTACCATCCGATGATATACCTGTGGGGACCGTAAGAGAGAGATCATCCGTTCTACCACTCCCCAACCCATGAGAATTTAAAGTGGGAGAAGAAGACGACAAAGAAATCAACTCTTGTGGTGGCGACACAAATATCGTTAAATCCGAAACGTTAAAAATGGGGGAGATACCCCAATCAGCAGGCAAATCCAAAACGAAAGCGTTGTCACCTAACTTCTTAATAATCCGAAAAGGGCCGGCGCGCTTTGGTGCTAACTTTTTAACGGTGCCAGTTGGCAAGCGTTCGGGAACTAAACGGACTAAAACCAGATCGCCAATTTTAAAGTTTGATACTCTCCTATGTAAATTAGCGTGCGCCTGATAAGAATCGTATTGTGACGTCAAAGTGGCCCGTATACGTGCATGTAGATCATGGATGTGTTGGGCAAAGGATTGTGCAAATTGACTTGCTTTGTACGTTGGAGGCAACGGTACCAAGTCAAGCGGCACAGGAGCTTTATAACCGTGGACAATCTCATTCGGAGACATACCCGTAGACCTATTTTTGGAATTATTGTAGGCTAATTGGGCGTGGGGTAAGAGAAGATCCCAAGTGCCTAAATGATCGCTCACGAGGCATCTTAACAAATTCCCTAAACTCCGATTAACTACTTCCGTCTGCCCATCCGTTTGGGGATGATAGGCGGAGGAAAACAATAACTTTGTTCCCATTAATATCCATAACGTTTTCCAAAAATAACTAGTGAATTTTACGTCTCTATCCGAAACTATGGTCTTTGGCACTCCGCGGTGACTAACGACTTCTTTAAAATATAGTTTAGCGACATGAGACGCATCGTTTGTTCTACTGCACGGGATGAAATAAGCCATCTTGGAAAATCTATCCACAACTACAAAAACGGAATCATGACGGCGTTGGGTAGGGGGAAGGCCTAATACAAAGTCCATACTAACATCCACCCAAGGCATGGAGGGAATAGGCAAGGGTGTATATAATCCTACATTGGTTTTACCACCCTTAGAAACCTGACACGTTCGGCAGCTACTCACGACTCTTCCTACCATAGTCTTAAGTTTGGGCCAATAAAACTTTTCCTCGACTAACGTAACCGTCTTATCCCTACCGAAGTGACCACTCAACCCTCCGCTATGCAATTCCCAAATGATATGTAGACGCAACGATGACTGTGGAATACATAGCTTTCCGTTCCTAAACAGGTAACCGTCCTTAATGACGTATGCAGATATCGTCGTGGGGGAACTATCCTAGGCTGATAAATAGACATCTTGGAAGTCAGGACACGTAGCATACTCATCCTTAACCCGCTCAAATCCTATAACATGTACTTCCATAGAAGTGAGTAAAAGCGTAAGACGACTAAGGGCGTCGGCGACTCGGTTATCAGCTCCTTTAAGATGTTTGAGGTTAAATGTATAACCTTGTAGGAATGCTACCCACTTAGCGTGTCTTGGGCTGATTTTATGCTGTCCGTTAATGAAACGCAAGGCCTCATGATCGGAGAGGATCACGAACTCCTTAGAGAGGAGATAGTGCCTCCAATGGTGTAGACATCGGACTACAGCATAGAACTCCCTATCGTAATTGGAATAATTCAACTTGGGGCCCGACAACTTCTCGCTAAAATAACTAACGGGATGGCCCTCCTGGCTCAGGACACCTCCAACCCCTACTCCAGACGCATCACATGTGAGCTCAAAGACTTTAGAAAAGTCAGGTAGACGTAAGACAGGTGCCTCAGTCATAAGCTCCTTTATTCGTTCAAAAGCATAGGTGGCGGATTTCGTCCATGTAAACTCTCCCTTCTTCATACAGTCGGTGATAGGCGCCATAATACTACTGAAGTCTCGTATGAAACGACGATAAAACGTGGCTAACCCATGGAAACTACGTACCTCACGTAGGGTGGTTGGCACGGGCCAGTCCTTAATGACCTGAACCTTACCCGGATCAACTCGAATACCTTGTGAACCGACTATATAACCTAAGAACTCTACCTCCGAGGCATTGAAAGTGCATTTCTTAAGATTGAGAAATAAGGTCTCTTTCCGCAGGGTGGAAAGGATCACTCTCATGTGGGAGATGTGCTCGGTAGTAGAGGTGCTATAAATCAGTATATCGTCAAAGTAGACGACAACGAACTTCCCCATGAATGGCTGAAAGACATGTGTCATCATCCGGGAGAAGGTACTAGGGGCATTGGATAACCCAAAGGGCATCACAAGCCATTCGTACAGTCCATCCTTCGACTTAAATGTTGTCTTCCACTCATCGCCCTCTCGTATCCTAATCTGGTGATAGCCACTCCGAAGATCTAATTTGGAGAATACGGTGGCCCCAGACAAGACATCCAACAAATCATCCAGGCGGGGAATGGGAAACCTATACTTGATGGTGATCTTGTTGATAGCCCGGCTATCAACGCACATCCTCCACGTACCATCCTTCTTGGGGGCAAGAAGGGCTGGCACCGCGCATGGGCTCATACTAGTCCTAATGAAACCTTTCTCTAGCAAGCCCTCTATCTGGGACTGCAACTCCAGGTGAGCTGCTGGGTGGAGTCGATAATGGGGCTGATTTGGCAAGGAAGACCCCGGGATGAGGTCTATCGCATGCTGAATATTTCTAAGCGGGGGCAACGTGGACGGTAGCTCATCCGGGTACACGTCCCTATATTCTTCCAATAGTACCCGTAACTCACTAGGTAACTCATCCAAGACGCTAGAATCGGGCTTCGCACTTAGGAGGACTAGCGCATACATAATTCCATCAAGGAACGGATCTCTCTCAAACTCTTTATTACCAACTAGATTCAATGCTTTTCGTTCTACCGGGATAGTGGTGTCCTTAGCCAAGACTACGGGCTCCTTTGGGATGGTCGGTCTCAAGGTGACGGTTTTGCTATTGAATTTGAATTCATATGTGTTGGCTCTACCAAAATGAGTAACATCACGGTCATATAGCCAAGGGCGGCCTAACAACACATGACAAGCGTCCATCGGAAGGACATCACACCACACCTCATCAACGTAGGATTTGAATGAGAGTGGGACCAGACATCGCTTGGTAACGGGTACGGAGATCTTGTTGATCCAAGCGACCTTATATGGGGTCGGGTGTGGTTCCGTGGTCAAGGACATACGTGCTATGGCGTTCTCAGATACAACGTTCACACAGCTACCACTATCAACAATCAGCTTGCAGAGTTTCTCGCCACTCTTAAAAATCAGGGAAAATATGCTCGTCCTTTTCCATTCATCTAATGGTCGAGGGGTGGCCAAGATACAACGCATCACCATAAGGGGGTGATCGTCCTCTAAGTCACTTGGGACCCCTTCCGGGTCGCTCTCCTCAGCAGCCTCATAAACATAATCCGCAAGATCGGTCGTCGACTCTAAAAGGGCTATGGCTTTAGTCTTCGTTGGGCAATCGAAGGCATAATGACCTTGAATTCCGCAAGAATAGCATGTGGCGTTAGTCTTGCTAACCTTTCCGATTGGAATGCGTTCACTCGCGGGGTTCTTGGTGTTCCTAGCCGTGATCACGACAGACTTGGACTCGGCCGACCGGTACTTCCCCTTATCTTGATAGGTGGAGGAAGATGCTCCGGTAGAGGATTTTCCCTTCGCATGAGAATAACGGGAGTGAGCCTTAGAGGCTAAGTGTTTTTCAATGTCGAGGGCGGCATTGAATGTGGTGTTCAAATCAGTGTGGCCATAACGCAAGAGCTTCCGCTGAATATCGGGTTGAAGCCCCTTACGAAACCTAGAAAGGGTGACTTCGGGGATCTCCCTCAGGTTACAACGCACCAACCGGTCCTTTAATTCTCCCATGTACTCTGATACGGAATTGGAGCCTTGCCGTAGGGAGGCGAGCTCGTCAAACATTTGTGTCCGATGGTACGCGGGGACGTACTGATCGGTTAGCAAATTCTTCATGACGGTCCATCCAATAATCGGGTCTCCGTCCCCAGTCCCTAGTCTACGCTCTTCATTCAGCCAATAAGTTTTGGCGCGACCGGTTAGCTTCATCCTGGCAACTTGGACCTTTTGGGGGTCCGTAAGATGGTGCCAATCATAATAGCATTCCATGTCCACTATCCATGTGAGAAAATTCTGTGGATCTCCCATACCATCGAAAGTGGGGGCATCAATTTTGATGGCCCTTGTAATATCGAACTCTCGCCCGTGGCGATTGCCTCGAGGGGGCACTCGTGGGGAGTCGCCATCCGAATCCGAATCAGAAATATGTTGGCGCCGGTGGGGCAACTCAACATTAGCGGGAGGTGGGGGTGGCCTAGCTTGATTTTATAAAATCTGTGCTAAGGTGGCCCTAAGTTCCGTCATATCGTTACGAAGACCGGCTATCGCTTCAGCGTTACGAATTTCGTGCTCGTTCTCAGCCATCCTAGACGTAGACGGTGCCGAATACTCCGTGCCTAGCCTAGTGCGCATGCAAGACCCAGAAATTTATGAAAGATAATTTTTCCTAGGGCTGTAGCTAGAATGAAAATAAATTTTTTTTTGACAACCGTGATGTGAGAAACACGTAGATCGTTAAAAAAAATTTTTTTTTTTGAAATTTTGCTGAAAAATGAAGATTTCAGCCCGCTATTTGCAGACCAACTAGACAGAATTACGATGTTCTAATTTGCAGGCAGACTTAACGCGGCCGAATCAAAAAATTTTCTGTTTTAAAGTTGCTGGAAATAAGTGCAGGAAGCTACAGTTTTTTTTTCAGATTTTTTTGACAAGTTTAAAATTTCGACGGATTTACTAAACGCAGACCAATCCGAAATTTCAGATCTTAGAAAATTCAGATCAACCAACGACGAACGCAGAGAGGATGTTTGCAACGTGGGAGTTGAAACGACCGCCTCTGATACCAAATTGATGTAGGGATGTCCGGAATCGGAAATCTCTACGGAAATAATTCACTCCTCGCCCAATATCGTCTTAGAACTATCGCACCTACACAGCACCTATCGCTCACAATATTTCCTCGTCACAAACGCAGCGCATAAAAATAACAAGGAGGATTGGTCGACTCGAAAATAGCGATCAAAATTTGAGTCGGATCGTTCCCCAAATTAACATAAAGATTGCCAACCTTTTTGGGAGCAAAACCAAGGCTATAGGCCAAGATCCGCTCCGGCAAATAGGATCCACCCGATCCGGAAATAAAAAGCCTAGCAACGGCGATTTCGAAATGAAAAGTGCAGCGATTGATTTAACAAAGCGGATAAAACGATTTGCGATCCACCACAACTAATTAGAAGAAATCACACAAGGAGGGATGAGAAATTTTACCCAACCGGAGAACGTTCACACAAGATAATTGTGGGAGATTCACTCTCTCCACGGATCCACCGGCGTCACACCGAAGGGCTTGCAACCTTCTTCCACGGAGTCGCACCGAAGGAAGCCGCGCCGGAGTCGCACCGAACCGGATGGAGGGAGCAAAGGGGGGCCAGCGGCTTCACACCACTAGAGGGGGGGCGGCGGCAATGAGAGGCAACCTCCTTGGCCGAAATTCTCAAAGAGAGGAATAGGGTTTCAAATTTTCACTAATGATCTCATAACATGGCCTCCTTAAATAGGAGTTACAAACAAGCCTTAACCATTCATGATGGAGATGTAATCTCATCCATCCAAATGGTTAAATGCACACCAAATAAAAATATTGTCCAAATGCAAAAATAAAAGTGCAATATTGAATATAAAATTATCACTTCAAACTTGGATAATTTTATATTCCTAAAATAGAAATAATAAAGCATGAAAAGGGAAATGTTTTAATGCGGTGCGGCGAATGTTGCGCGCCGCGGGCGGAGGTTGTAACGTAGCCTTCCGCTAGCATCATCGTGACGCCTCACGTCCTTCAGTTGAATCGCCTCAGCAACCGGGTCAACCTCATCATCGTCAGCATCGTCTCCAAGTAGAGGTGGAGGGGGTGCGCCATCAGGAGGACGGGGTGTATGATGACTGTATAGAAAGATGAAAAGGCGAGAAGAAGGGGCTAACTGTGCAAAAAAGAAGGCAAGCCGCGTGAAAAAGGAGAACCGGCAGAGATAATCTAAACGCACGGTTAGAGGAAGAGAGAGGAAAAGAGGAGGAGACCGCGATTAAGGGAAGAAATTGAGGTCTAGCAAGACTACACAGACAACAGAAATTGACCGCACGAAGAAAGCGAGAGGTCAATGAAAAAGAAAGCCACAGGAAGAGAAACGTGTAAAGGGAGGGCGAGAGGGAAATATAGATCGTTGTTAAGGATAGAAACCACAGTAAGAAAAGAGAAAGCAATTAAAAAAGGACATGTTGCTTGATCTATCGCCCGCCCAAAAAAACAAAAACTGTTGCAAATGGACCGAGAGCTTTGATACCATGTAAGAAAATCGGTAAATAACATAACTTTATTTCTCCAAAAAGATACATAATACATGTGTATGCACCCTATTTATAGAAAAGGGGGAGAGAGAAAATATTAGTGAGAGAATATACAACGTTTATCACACACGACTAGGCGGATAGATAAAACACTAGCTGCTTGAGCTATGCAATTAAACAGACTTAACTGCATGACTACTCAGACATTAAAGAAATAATGAAAGCTATGGTCTCTATCATACAACACTTGCGAACAACCCTTATGAGAAAAAGATGCGGCTAGACTAAGGCTAACCGCCAGACCGCACAATTGCCCACGCTTGTGAGTAGTCCATCTTCAATTGGAGGTATGTATACTGACGATCAACAATCAGCACAACTGCGGGAATATAACAGAAACATATTGATCGGTTATAATGATCCTAACCGCCTGATCGTCAATACAACGGATCTTAGCTTGGCCACACTGAAACAATGTTGCTAGGATTGTAGGATAGTCAAACCGCCAAACTAGTTCGCCTAACCGCGGGACCGCCATATCGGTCGGCCTATCCAGACTTCCAAAATTGAAACACCACTGTTAGTCATTAGGGAATCTACCCTATCTGCCAGTACTAGCCGTTGGGTCACCTAGCCTCTCTGCCAGTGCTAGCATCCATACCGCCTAACAACACAGGATCTGACAAGAATGATGTAGGATTTGCTACGAGGGTGAAAAAAACCTAGACTTATAAGGGGTGGGGTGCGGATGTGACACCCTAATCCAACTCTAAATGTAATACAACCTGTCGGGGATGGCAACAAAATAATTAGAGCAATGAAAATTTCAACACACATAATTAATTAAAAGGATAAGTAAACAAGCAGTCAATTCGGCAATTATGTAATGGCTTTCCTCCACTCAAAGGGCCAAGGCTAAGCATACGGTGAATAGAGCCCATCTGCAAATTACAAGCGTATTGCAAACAAAATCCTACAAATATGAATCCCAAGCAAAGCACAGTAACCACTCCAATAATAATGCCAAATCAAATAGTCCAATACAACAAGGAACTCACTAAAGTAGCAGGTTGGTCGAGACAGAAGATTTTTGATCCGGGTGCGTGGGACGACAATCAAACATGGAACTGATGGCGTGGAAATAATGGTGGTAGCAGTACTAAGAGTTGGATGGTGAGATTAGGCCGAAAATAAAAAGATTTGGCCACGTGGGAGTAGATTCGGGCAAGGGATGGATGGATCCGGTGTTTGATGGCGAATCTGGGCTAAGTGTTGAAGTATGGATGGATGGAATGATGGATCGAGGGATGAAACTCTCATATCTGGATTGATGTAGAGAATTAGGGTTGTGAGGAGGTGGACCTACTAAAAAAGGGCTAGGGAAATGGGGTCGGCGGCTGGAGGCTTGCCAGGTGTAAGGATGGTTGTGAGGGGTGGTGGAGAGTTGATACTGAAGGGAAAATGACTGCATGGATGATTAAAGGGAGACGAGGGTTCATATAAGATGGAGTATTAAGAGGGTGGGGCGGCGGAAGGCACGGGAGCCTCAGGCGGTGGAGGTGAGGGATGGGGTGACTGGCTGTAGGGGAAAACAAAAAATAATATGGAAATGAATAGTGAATATCATTCATCTACAGTAATTCAATGATGAAGAGGAATTTACTGGTGGAGTTTCAGTTGGATGTAGGGGTGATTCCGGGTGGTGGATGGAGAATTCGAGGTGGGAAAAGGTAGATATGAATAGGTAGTACTGTGTGGGGAAGATTGAGGACCTATGAGTCGTAAAATAGGGTTCCACGGCGCCGGCACCGTGGGGTGATCGCAGAGTTCCTAGTTAAATTTCTCCAAAACCTGCAATGAGTCTCAACCAACCCACTGTTGAAATTTTTTAAGTGAAAGTGGCAGCATGGGCGGACTGTCCGCGCGGTATTTGCTGATAGTTGTGGAGACTCTCCAGGTCGGCTAGTGTTATGCAGGCGGCTTATTCCCAATATGTAACCGGGTGGATAGGTTCATATCCACTGGAGTGGCAGACTCATCTGGAGTTCGCCGTGTCCGGCGTAATTGCACACTTTTCTTGAGCTCGTGATTTCGGCATGAACTGGTGCCCTTGGACTTGCTTTGGTGGAACGGTTTGGTGGAAACCATGGAGTTTGCCAGTTAGTGCAGACTGGTGTTTTAGTCTGCCAGTTTGGAGTTCACGCTGGGAACTCTTGGTGGTGTGGACTTGGTCAGGATCTGTACCAAGTTTTCTCGTCCATAGTCCATAAGTTTTTTCGGTTAGCACGGACTGCTTCTCTATCCACCGAGTTCGACAGCTTATTAGCCTGGTGTAACACCCCAAAAATCTCAAAATATGTTTGTACACAATTTTGGGTTGGAGGCTGTTAGACACGGCCTGGGACACGGGCGTGTCCCAGGGCGTGTCGGGTGTACACGGCCTGGGACACGGGCGTGTCCCAGGGCGTGTTCAGGCTGGTCGACGTTTGAGAGTCGACGATCGTCGAGCCTGGGACACGGCCTTCGACACGGGCGTGTCCTAGGGCGTGTTCGAATTAATTTTCGAAATTGACCTATTCAAGTCAGAGCCGGACACGGCCTTGAACACGGCCGGGAACACGGGCGTGTGAGGCTGGACACGGGCGTGTCAGCTGCCGTGTTCCGACCCATGTTCTGGTTTTGGAAATCGGTGAGTACCGTGTAACAGGAGACACGGGCGTGTCTCACGACTGACACGGGCGTGTCAGGTTCGACACGGGCGTGTCGATGCCCGTGTTCTCGAATATTTCAGTCGGTGCGACTGCCGCGTGTGCCGCTTAAGGGTACACGGCCTGTGACACGGGCGTGTCACAGGCCGTGTCGGCCAAAATTTCAGGGGAATTTTCAGTAGATCGTGGCCCTTCATTTTCTTTAAATAAGATCCTGTGGCTGGAGTTCATTCCTGGGCTGATAAGGCCGGGAAAAAGGGGGGAGAAGCTCATTCTTCTTTTCATCTTCTCTTTCTAAAGTAAGAGAGAGGTGAGAGCAAGGAGGAAGAAGAAGAAGTGGAGTCCGGCTGCCGGTGGTGCTACGGTGGTCCAAATCGCGAGCCGAGATCGGATTTGCGAAGGCAACGCTGCTGCGAAGGCTTTCATCCGTCTCAAATTTCTCTCCATGGCTCCGAAGCGAACTCCTAGGGTAACGATTTCCTGCTTGGACATGTGAAGTCCTTAATTCCTGCATTGCATA
Organism: Platanthera zijinensis; assembly: GCA_039513925.1. NCBI lineage: Eukaryota > Viridiplantae > Streptophyta > Magnoliopsida > Asparagales > Orchidaceae > Platanthera > Platanthera zijinensis. The sequence goes on along the minus strand of CM077082.1, from coordinate 121,737,056 downwards.
GGGAAAACCCTTCCCCGCGAGTGTGCGGTGGGTTGTGGCGTCCCTTGGGGTAGATATGTGAAGTCCCCCTTGTTAGAGTCCGGAATTGGAGTACGGATCTAGGCATGCTGTGTGAAGCCCATCTGGACGTGGTCTGGATTGGTGATGCTTGGTTGCATATCGGAGAAGGCTCCGTGATGATTGCTTGTATGCATGATGGATAAAAGTACTGGAGGAAGTCCAGGAAATTATGAGAGTTGGACTCTCTTGTGGCCGTGAGTGCTACTGGTGGAAAGTTGAGCTGTGAGGCTGCAACTAGGAAATGGTGGAACGGGCAAGGTGAAACTGTACCCGCGTCAGTCCAGGCGTGAGTCTGACGATGTGAGCAACGGGAAAGGTGGATCTGTACCCGCGTTATGGTTATCTAACCTTGGGTGCTTAAGACCCTGTTAGGATCACATAGCGAGAGTCGACGGCCGGTGAGCCGATCAGACTAGAATGCTCATAGTGCGCCGTTATGTCTGGGACCTCTGAACGGTGTGAATGTGCCCTGAGTGCACGGAGCGTCGGGCCGTCGAGCCGACGTTTGTGATATGTGACGGTGCGGGCGTGCACGTCTTGCTTGAATGGCTATATATATCATGTTGGATGAATGCTTTGCAGGGATGGAATTCCGCTGCCCCGTGCCAGGGGCAGGGTCGTTATAATTGGTCAGCTGAATGCTGACCGTTGCCCTGTTTTGCCACCGTTTGGTGGATTGGTTCTTACAGGTGCTGGAGGAGCTGGTCCGAGCGGGACTTAGCGGGCTGAAGCCCAAAGCTGCGTTGCTGCCCTCGAAGGCATTGTTTTGTTTCTTTTGTTCATGTGTGGCCGGCCTGCGTGCCGATGTATGTAAACCACACTCTTGTTAAGAGAAACTGTTGTAAGGCCTTAAGGCCAGACTCTTTTGATGTATGTATATACATTCCTATGGTAGTGGACAATGTTGTTTATCTTGAGTTCATTAATTCAACCGTGAAGCTTCCGCTAGAATGCTCTGTGTTAGGATGCGTTGGTTATGATATTATTTAGTAGCGTCTCCGCCTGTTTGTGGAATATGGTGTGGGGCCCCGGCCGGACCCTCTATTATATTCTTCTTGACGGGTAGAGGTGTTACAATTTGGTATCAGCTTGTTGGTCGATCTCTTCCGAATTCGCGGACGAATTCTTTTGAGAGGGGGCGAGCACGTGTTAGTGCCGTCGTTATAACACTTCATTTGAACTCAAGATTGTCCACTAAGGAATGCAAATACACTTGTTTGTTGAACTTGTGTATTCTCTTTGTATGATTGCCGTTTTTATTGGTCGTTAACCTGTGTGTTTTACACATATAGGTGACCAGAAGTGTTGCGGGTCAGTCCGAACCACAACGTTCTGTTGCGAGTGCGGCACCAGCCGAGGTGCCCACAACTCCTCCATCCGCTGAAACAGTCCGTCTCATCACGGAAACGGTACTTGCTGTGATGAATGCTCAGCAAGCGGGGCAAGCACGTCCTGCAGTGGTGCCAACGCAAGCTGGGGTACGGCAAGAACCGATAGAAGCCGAAGTTGATCCGCGGGTAGCAGATCAACAATGGAAGCAATTCTTGAGCTTTAACCCTCCGCAGTTTCATGGGGCGGGTACACCGGCCCAAGCAGAGGATTGGCTTGCAAGAATTAAGAGGATTATGAGGGCTATCAGGGTTGAGGAGGAACAGAAAGTGATGTTAGCCACTTTCCTACTGGAAGGAGAGGCGCGATTGTGGTGGGATGAGATTGAACTGCATCACTTGGCCGGCAGGCAATTGGCAGAGATTACAATGGAAGAATTCTCTCGGTTGTTCTTAGCACAACATCTACCGATGCAGCAAAGGATGTCGATGGAAATGGAGTTCCAACGGTTAGCACAGGGAGATCGAAGTGTGGATGACTACCTGCATGAGTTCACCCGGTTGGGAAGATATGCGGGCTCGATCTTCGCCGAAGAAGAGCGTAAGACTAGTCGGTTTTATGCGGGACTGCGAGATGAGCTAAGGTATTTGCTCTCGAGTTCTGTGAGTCAGGGATTCCAAGCCTTAGTCTGTACGGCTCGTTCTTTGGAGACGGACATGAAACGGGGGCAAGCAAAGGGAAACTTGGCGGTTGTGAAGCCGGAGTTTAAGCCGCCGCGTCCGGACAAGTTTGGCTACCGAAGGAAATGGAATAAGAAGTCTAAGTCTTCTGGACAAGCTCCTTCTGCGACTGTGACGGACACATCTGGGAATGGAGCTCGTGCTTGTTTTACGTGCGGGAAGGTTGGACACTTCGCACGTGAATGCCGATTTGGTCCTCCAAAGGGTGATAAGAAGACGGGAGCGTCTTATGCGGAGAAGGGGAAGGCTGTGGTGGAGTCTTCTGCCTCGCACGCACAGCCCAGAGTCTTCAACCTTGGACAACAGGAGGCCATTAAGCAGGCTGATGTCGTCACAGGTGCGCTTAAGTTTTAATATTTGTACTTTTGGTGTGCTGTGCTTGTTTTAATTGTCATGTTATAGGGTTTGTCCTTATACGAGAGTATCCGGCGCGAGCACTGTTCGACACAGGTGCTTCACATTCGTTTCTGTCTGAGGATTTTGTCTTGCGTGTCGGGGTGCCTATCCGGACCAAGACAGACAGTGTAAAGGTGTTGTTGCCTAACGGATGTTTGATGTGCGCGGATCGATCTTGCGGTCTTGAGGTCAAGATAGGAAGTCGGGAGTTCAAAGTGGAAACACTAGTATTGCCGATCAAAGAGTTTGATATAATCTTTGGTATGGACTGGCTTTCAGAGCAGCGTGCCTGTATTGATTGCACTTCAAAAGAGGTCACACTTGGGCAAAATACCGAACAAGAGACCAAGTTTATTGGTATGCAAGGGATGAGTGGGATGTTGTTTTCCGCTCTCCAAGTTGTTAAGGCAGTTCGGAAGGGTGCGGAGTTGTTCTTCACACTCATAGAGGCGGTGGCGCCGAAGGCCAGTGTGAGTGAAGTGCCGATTGTGTCGGAATATGCGGATGTGTTTCCAAAGGACCTTCCGGGGTTACCTCCTCAAAGGGAAATTGACTTCACTATCGAGCTGGTGCCGGGTGCAAAACCCGTGGCCCGTTCGCCGTATCGGGTAGCGCCAAAAGAAATGGCCGAACTGAAAGTTCAGTTGCAAGAGTTGTTGGAGCAGGGATATATACGCCCAAGTATGTCACCTTGGAGCGCGCCTGTTCTTTTTGTGAAAAAGAAAGACGGTGGTTTGCGACTATGTATTGATTATCGTGAACTGAACAAGCTGACGGAGAAAAATAAGTATCCAATTCCTCGGATCGATGACTTGTTCGATCAGCTAGCAGGCTCAACCGTCTATTCGAAGTTGGATTTGAAGTCCGGGTATTACCAGTTGCGGATTAGGGAAGGTGACATTCCCAAGACAGCGTTTGGCACACGCTATGGTCATTATGAGTTCACAGTGATGCCGTTCGGCTTGTGTAATGCGCCTTCGGTATTCATGGATCTCATGCATCGTACGTTCCGCGAATACCTGGATCTATTTGTGATTGTGTTTATTGATGATATTCTGGTATATTCACAATCGGAGGAAGATCATGCAAACCATTTGCGATTAGTATTGCATACCTTGCGAAGGAATAAGCTGTATGCCAAGTTCTCAAAGTGTGAGTTCTGGCTCTCGTCGGTGGCTTTTCTAGGCCATGTGGTAAGTGGAGAGGGCATAGCGGTGGATCCGGCTAAGATAAGTGCCATTCGGGATTGGCCAGTGTTATCTTCAGTGGCCGAAGTCAGGAGTTTCCTTGGACTGGCAGGCTACTATAGGAGGTTCGTGGGGAACTTCTCCCGGATTGCTTTGCCTCTGACTACGTTGACGAGAAAGGATCAGAAGTTCGTTTGGACGCCGGAGTGCGCACGAGCTTTTGAGGAGCTGAAAAGTCGTTTGACCACGGCGCCTGTTTTGACGTCGCCATGTGGTACAGATGGATTTGAAATATACAGCGATGCGTCAGGAAGCGTCTTAGGCTGCGTTCTCCTGCAGTTTGGCAAGGTGATCGCTTATGGTTCACGTCAATTGAAAGTACATGAGCGTAATTACACCGTCCATGATTTGGAGTTGGCGGCGGTGATCTTTTCGCTAAAGTTGTGGCGGCATTATCTATATGGCGTGAAAGTAGATATTTATACCGATCATAAAAGTTTAAAGTATCTGCTCGATCAAAAGGAGTTGAATATGCGACAAAGAAGGTGGATGGAATTCCTTGGGGATTTTACATTCGACATTCACTATGTTCCCGGAAAGGGAAATGTGGTCGCTGATGCCTTGAGTCGTCGGGCTCCGGTACAGGCAAATTGGTTGCGGATACATGATGAGCGGTTAGTCCAAGAGTTGGAAGCCTTGGAGATATCTTGTGTGGGAAGAGATTCTTAAACTGAAGCAAGCATGAACTGGTTGGAAGTTCAATATGACCTTGCTGACAGGGTTCGGCGGGCAACGGAGTTGGATGAAAGTCTTCAACGCTATGCAAAGGAGGGATCGAGTGATCAGTTCTCCTGGGATGATGGCTTGTTACGAAAGGATGGCCGATTGTGCGTCCCTAGTGCAGGTAAATTGCGTGAAGGGCTACTATATGAAGCGCACTTTACAAAGTATTCAATTCACCCTGGGAGCACAAAAATGTACAAAGACATGAAGAAACTGTTCTGGTGGCCTGGTTTAAAGAAGGACATAGCCGCGTATGTGGCTAAATGTCGTACTTGTGCTTTGGTAAAGGCAGAATGTCAACGGCCGAGTGGTTTCCTGAAGTCGTTGCCGGTTCCGCAATGGAAATTTGAGGATATTTCTATGGATTTCGTGCACGGATTGCCGAGATCTCAGCGTGGCCATGACTCAATCTGGGTGATTGTAGACCGGTTGACAAAGGTGGCTCATTTTATACCAAACAAGCGGGACGATTCAGTAGAAACGTTGGCAAAGCTCTATGTGGAGCAGATAGTTCGATTGCACGGTGTTCCCCGGAGCATCGTAAGTGACCGAGATGGGCGCTTTACTTCAAAGGATTGGAGATTAGTTCATCAGATGTTGGGCACGAAATTAGCATTCAGTACGGCCTTTCACCCGCAAACGGATGGCCAAACTGAACGAACCAACAGAACGATGGAGGATATGCTCCGTATGTGCGCCCTGGACTTCGGTAAGAAGTGGGAAGAACATCTTATTGTGGTGGAGTTTGCCTATAATAATAGCTATCAAGCGAGTATAGGCATGGCCCCATTTGAAGCGCTGTATGGTCGCAAGTGTCGTACACCGCTAGCTTGGGCAGAAACTGGCGAGACTAAACTGTTAGGCAAAAAGGAAGTCGAGGATGCTACCTCAACAATACGCTCTATTCGAGAGAAGCTCCTAATAGCCCAAGATCGGCAGGCCAAGTATTACAATGCTAAGCACCGGAACGTGGAGTTCGCGGTGGGTGAATGGGTCTATTTAAAGATTAAGCCCTTCAAAGGCGTATCTCGGATCCGGCGGTTGAAAAAGCTAAGTCCGCGATACCTTGGTCCATTTGAAGTGGTGGAGCGAATTGGGGAAGCTGCCTATCGGTTAGCTCTTTCATCGGAATTGAGTGGATTGCATGACGTGTTTCACATCTCGGTGTTACGCAAAGCAGTCAAGGATCCAGCTCATATAGTTGAAAATGATCGAGTGCCAGTTGAGTATGGGCTAACGACAAAGGTGAAGCCTATACGGATAGAGGATCGAGCCGAGAAACAGTTGCGGAACAAGGTGATCGGGATGGTCAAAGTCCGGTGGGACAATTGTGGCCGAGAAGAGCTAACATGGGAGCGCGAGCAGACCATGCGAGCCGAGTTTCCCGAGTTATTTTCGTAGCTTGTTCACTCGTTGTATATGTAATAGAAACATATAAGTGTTTTGTTATTTTCTCCCTATTGTCTTCAAATTTCGGGACGAAATTTTATTAAGGGGGGGAGGATTGTAACACCCCAAAAATCTCAAAATATGTTTGTACACAATTTTGGGTTGGAGGCTGTTAGACACGGCCTGGGACACGGGCATGTCCCAGGGCGTGTCGGGTGTACACGGCCTGGGACACGGGCGTGTCCCAGGGCGTGTTCAGGCTGTTCGACGTTTGAGAGTCGACGATCGTCGAGCCTGGGACACGGCCTTCGACACGGGCGTGTCCTAGGGCGTGTTCGAATTAATTTTCGAAATTGACCTATTCAAGTCAGAGCCGGACACGGCCTTGAACACGGCCGGGAACACGGGCGTGTGAGGCTGGACACGGGCGTGTCAGCTGCCGTGTTCCGACCCGTGTTCTGGTTTTGGAAATCGGTGAGTACCGTGTAACAGGAGACACGGGCGTGTCTCACGACTGACACGGGCGTGTCAGGTTCGACACGGGCGTGTCGATGCCCGTGTTCTCGAATATTTCAGTCGGTGCGACTGCCGCGTGTGCCGCTTAAGGGTACACGGCCTGTGACACGGGCGTGTCACAGGCCGTGTCGGCCAAAATTTCAGGGGAATTTTCAGTAGATCGTGGCCCTTCATTTTCTTTAAATAAGATCCTATGGCTGGAGTTCATTCCTGGGCTGATAAGGCCGGGAAAAAGGGGGGAGAAGCTCATTCTTCTTTTCATCTTCTCTTTCTAAAGTAAGAGAGAGGTGAGAGCAAGGAGGAAGAAGAAGAAGTGGAGTCTGGCTGCCGGTGGTGCTACGGTGGTCCAAATCGCGAGCCGAGATCGGATTTGCGAAGGCAACGCTGCTGCGAAGGCTTTCATCCGTCTCAAATTTCTCTCCATGGCTCCGAAGCGAACTCCTAGGGTAACGATTTCCTGCTTGGACATGTGAAGTCCTTAATTCCTGCATTGCATAGGGAAAACCCTTCCCCGCGAGTGTGCGGTGGGTTGTGGCGTCCCTTGGGGTAGATATGTAAAGTCCCCCTTGTTAGAGTCCGGAATTGGAGTACGGATCTAGGCATGCTGTGTGAAGCCCATCTGGACGTGGTCTGGATTGGTGATGCTTGGTTGCATATCGGAGAAGGCTCCGTGATGATTGCTTGTATGCATGATGGATAAAAGTACTGGAGGAAGTCCAGGAAATTATGAGAGTTGGACTCTCTTGTGGCCGTGAGTGCTACTGGTGGAAAGTTGAGCTGTGAGGCTGCAACTAGGAAATGGTGGAACGGGCAAGGTGAAACTGTACCCGCGTCAGTCCAGGCGTGAGTCTGACGATGTGAGCAACGGGAAAGGTGGATCTGTACCCGCGTTATGGTTGTCTAACCTTGGGTGCTTAAGACCCTGTTAGGATCACATAGCGAGAGTCGACGGCCGGTGAGCCGATCAGACTAGAATGCTCATAGTGCGCCGTTATGTCTGGGACCTCTGAACGGTGTGAATGTGCCCTGAGTGCACGGAGCGTCGGGCCGTCGAGCCGACGTTTGTGATATGTGACGGTGCGGGCGTGCACGTCTTGCTTGAATGGCTATATATATCATGTTGGATGAATGCTTTGCAGGGATGGAATTCCGCTGCCCCGTGCCAGGGGCAGGGTCGTTATAATTGGTCAGCTGAATGCTGACCGTTGCCCTGTTTTGCCACCGTTTGGTGGATTGGTTCTTACAGGTGCTGGAGGAGCTGGTCCGAGCGGGACTTAGCGGGCTGAAGCCCAAAGCTGCGTTGCTGCCCTCGAAGGCATTGTTTTGTTTCTTTTGTTCATGTGTGGCCGGCCTGCGTGCCGATGTATGTAAACCACACTCTTGTTAAGAGAAACTGTTGTAAGGCCTTAAGGCCAGACTATTTTGATGTATGTATATACATTCCTATGGTAGTGGACAATGTTGTTTATCTTGAGTTCATTAATTCAACCATGAAGCTTCCGCTAGAATGCTCTGTGTTAGGATGCGTTGGTTATGATATTATTTAGTAGCGTCTCCGCCTGTTTGTGGAATATGGTGTGGGGCCCCGGCCGGACCCTCTATTATATTCTTCTTGACGGGTAGAGGTGTTACACCTGGTGTGCTCTAATTGCGGGCTCAGAGTGTGCAGACTGGATTAATGTACGCAAGAGTTTGCGGACTGGAGCTGTATCCGCAGGATATGCGGACTGGTGTTGTATCCGCGTATCAATAGGTGTGGTGGACAGGCCTTGGCCTGGCCTTATGGTGATCAAGGCGGATAGGCTTTCTATTTGTCCTTGGTGGTTCGACCTTGGCGGACTGGCTGTCCGGCCTTGTCAGAGCAATAATGGTGGACTCATTTTGTGTCTGCACAGTGTGGATATGTCTTGTGCTAGTTGCAAGTAAGGGTGGTGATCCTATAATTAGGATGGTGACCACGCTCCTCTTCATGCCTATAAATAGGACCCCTTGTCACATCATAACTACCGAATGAACAATAAGTTTAACTCGGGTGTAGTTGCTGCAGACAGGTTTTGTATCCGCATGGTTTGAGAAGTTGACCAGTTTTTGCTGTTGTAGATTATGCGACTAATATTGAGAAGCCAAGGACTTGGTTCTGACTTGGTAAGGGATTAGTGTGAATAGTTGCGGATACAATCGGAGGTTAGCATAAGGTCGCGGCTTGCGACTAGACAGTCTTCTCATTGGCAATCTTTCCAAGTTCAATAGGGTTGTTTGCTTCTGGCAGTCTGTCTATTCAGTTTGGCAGCAGCTATTCGTAGTGATCTGGCAGCTAGGCGACCTCGCGGTTAGGCAGCTTGTAGATTTGTGGACAGAGTTTTTCAACTTGGAATAATGGGTTTTCCATGGTGTTAGGTTGCACGCTGGCAACCTGGCGGTTTCAACGAACTCTTTGTTCAATTTGGCAGAGTTGGTAGTTACAGTTTCTGTCCGCCCGGTTTGTTTTTCCTTGTATGTTTTTATTTTCCATCTGGAACATTGGTGAATCATGTCTCGTCATGTATGCAACGCATTGTAAAGAATATTGATAGTATAAGATTTGATTGCTCTTCTACTTGAATCAGGTTTATTTGCCTTGGTTTAGGTTGAGTGTTGTTGAACCTGTTTTCCCGTTTTCAGCTTTTCCACAAATTTTTACATAGTATTAGAGGGAACAAAGGTTTGAGTAGTACTCAACCATCAATTTGCTATATTGCTTCTGGGAGTTATATTAACCAGGGGTTGTGCAATGGAAGGAGGATTCGCAAGGGGTCTTGAAATTGAACTCCTTACATCGACCAACTTCAAGAAGTGGAGGTCATGTATGGAAAGTTATCTTCTCAGTAAGGACCTTTGGGAGATCATTTGTGGAAATGAGAGACAAGAGGATACTGCTACCACTAACAATACTAAAGCGGCATGAGCTAAGAAGAAGACAAACACTAAGGAGGAGTTTACTCTCAAGTGGGCTATCTCACCGAAACTCTTCGACCACATCATTGGATATCGGTCTGCTGCTGAGATTTGGACATCCCTTGACGGGTTGTTCAATAAGAAGAATGTAGCGCGGCTACAATTCTTGGAGAATGAGTTGGCGAGAGCAAATCAGAGAGATTTGTCCATCTCTATATTCTTCATAAAGCTGAAGAACCGTGTGCTTAAATTTCAGCGTTGGACCCTGATAAGCTGATTTCAGAAGCGAAGCTGAAGAGGCACATAATCCACGAATTGCGGAAGGAATATGTTGCCTTTGTTACTTCTGTTCAAGGCTGAAACACTCAGCCATATTTTCTTGAGCTAGAGAACCTGCTGGCTTTGCAAGAAAGCCTAGCAAGATAGATGGTTGGAGTTATTATCTCTGGAGGAGATAGTGAGGCGCTCTTCTCAGGGAAGAAGAAGTGGTGGGACAAGAAGAAGAAGTCATCTAGTGGCGATGGTCCTTTTACTTCATATCAGCAAGAGAGGAGTGTTGCTCCTAAGCGTGATTGGAAGAATAAGGAAGGGTCAAGTTGCTACAGATGCAATCTCCCTAGTCACTTTAAGAAGGACTGCAAGGTTATATTTCAGCTAGGGCACGTTGCAGGTAAATATAGAGTTGGTTCCAGTGCTGAGGAAGGAGGATGGGGGAATGAATTCATGACGAGCACATGTGTCCGCGCTTTGTCCACCATCAACTACAAAGACTTCTGGATAGTGGACTCAGGGTGTGGTCACCACCTCATCAAGGATGAGTCAAAGTTCTCTTCTTTGCAAGCATTCTTAGGTAACGAAGCTATTATAATAGTTGATGATACTGTTCATGCAGTCGAGATGGAGGGCGTAGTTTCTTTTGGCATTGATAAGGGTCCAATAACATTGAGGAGTGTTTGTCGTGTGTCGGGAATGAAGAAGAACCTCTTTACTGTGACCAACGCAGTGGATGCGGGTTATCACATTATGTTCAGCCCGATAGAAGTGAAGTTTCTCCGCAATGTGTCAACGGTAAAGGCTGATGTTGCTCATGTAGGGAGCAGAGTAAGGGACTTGTTTGTGCTATCAATAAGTTCCTATGTTGATCGGATGAGAGTCAATGATAGCGTTGTTATTTGGTACAAGAGGCTGGGACACGTCGGGATGGACAAGTTGAAAGTTATGGTGGTAAGAAGCCTTGTGAATGGCTTGCCTAGATTGTCATCCTTTAACAACGGTAATGTCTGTGCATTGTGTCAATATGGTAAGGCACATTTCCTTTAATTTGACAAGTCTCAGACCAGGTGTAAAGCACCATTGGAGTGTATCCATGGTGATCTGATGGGACCGACCGTCACCACTAGTCTTGGACGCAGCAGGTACATGTTTGTCTTAATTAATGACTATATTAGGTACACTTGGGTATACTTCATGAATGAGAAGTCAGATGCATTCCAATTGTTCGTGGAGTTCAAGGAGCTAGTGGAGAGCCGATTTGGCCTGCAAATTAAGAAGTTGAGAACGAACAACGGAGGTGAGTTCGTTTCAAATGAGTTCTCTAACTTCTACAAGAAGCACGGAATCCGGAGAGAGCTCACTTGTGCTCATACTCCACAATAAAGTGGGGTAGAAGAGCGAAATATTCGTCATCTAACAGAGACCTACAAGTGTTTGCTTCATGCCAAAGGCATTCATAGGTCCTTTTGAGCAGAGGGGATGTCTTGCATGGCATATGTCATCAATCAGATGCCTCTGAGTTTCACAACTCGCATTTTCACCGAATTTAAAATTATATCAGAGTAAGAGAATACATGTGTCGTGATGCCATGTCGTGTAGGGATAACTGCAGACACTCAGGCAAGACTCCAACTCTATTCCTTTATAAGAAATTCATATGTTATAATGAAGAAAATCTAGTTTAAGTTAAGTTTGGTGGCTGTATCCCCCGGCTCAGTGGATCAACAAGTTCACGAGTAAAATATAATTATACGCTGTGGAAAATACTTTGTTTATAATGGTTAACACCTTACATGAGCAAAAACATCCCAAAGGACAACTCATGTATTGCATACCTCTAAGTTTAATATAAGTATATAAAAAGTTTGTACGCTAGCTCAAATATGGTGACATTAGTTTTAAAATATGGCAGATATGAGATATTAAGAGTGATACTTTTATACTTTAAAATATCTAACATGCAACCTAGCATAAAACCTTCCCAGAAAGCAAGTAGACCAACAAATCATATAAAAATGACTTAGTAGCTAGTAAGTACTTAACATTAAACAAATTCCCATGGACGTCAACAACTTGACACGAACCCACCAAAATAATGTATGTTTGAACTAAAAGAGAAAACAACAAACTACCTCATAATCGGTGAGGAAAAGCTACTGTGACAGCAGAACGCCAACAACAACCAAACTCTAGCCACTCAACCGGATACTGCTCTGAACCTGAGGTATTCAAAAGAAAAGAATACCTCAACAAGAAATAAACAAGTGGCAAATAAAACTTGTCAGTAAACAAAAGGAGTAGTAAGATTACCAACCCAAACCAGAATAGTTATCAAAACATAGCAAACTAACTAGAAGTCAATAATGAAAGAGTAAACTTATAAAGTTCAAAGATAATGAAATTTGCACCAAGTGCGAACGGAGTCATGCTCCGAAAACATCTGCGAGGGTAGGCTGAAATAGCACAAGTCTAAACCATAGGAAGAAGAAATGAGACTAAAATCTCATTAACACATGAATCATTAACACCAGTAAAGCAACCGGGTCTGAGTCGGGACCAACCTGTCCAAATCAAACTAACAGACCCAAACGTCTCAACATGGCACTGCGGTGGTGGCCATCTGGTGCAACACAACCCAACAGTCCAAAAATAGAAGAAAAAAACATACCCAGGTGCAATGATTCATGAAACCAAGCAGACTAAAACAAACCTCATATCCAACCACCCATAAAACCCAAACTCGATGAATTCAGCAGAAACTCGACGATTCTAACTTAGCAAAACTAGGCCATTAGAGAAACACATCGAGTTGGTGAAATTTCCCAAGTCTACGGGAAAAAGAGTCGAATACACTCGACGTCGCGTCGAGTTCAGTCAACGCACTCGACGCTGCGTCGAATGCAGTCAACGCACTCGACGCCATCCAAACTACACAGCAAAACTAGCTTCACTCAACACCGCATTGAGTCCACTCAACGCCGCGTTGAGTGCATGCCACTCACTCAATGCTTTTTACTTATTCTCAGATACACTGAACGCCAAGCCTTCACTCAATTCTTTTTTACTTAGTCTCAGATACACTCAACGCCAAGCCTTCACTCAACTCTTTTACTTAACACCATTCCTTCACTCAACGCCGCGTTAAGTGTACTCAGCGTACTCAATGCTTTTTACTTAGTCTCAGATACACTCAACGCCAAGCCTTCACTCAATGCTTTTACTCAACGCCAAGCCTTCACTCAACGCCGCGTTGAGTGTATTCAACGTCGCGTTGAGTGTACTCAATGCACTCAATTCCGCATTGAGTGTACTCAACGCACTCAACGCTTTTTGACTTAGGCTAGAAAGACACTCAACGTGTTAGTACCCTAGTTTGGATTTGAGTTTAGTCTTCTCAATTAGTTTCTTGACCCAAGATTTATCTATGGTCAAAGGTTAGTTGTTTGGTTAGATTGCTTTATTTGTAGAGTTGTCACTTATCCAGATGAAAATTTGGTTAAGTTGTTTTTGGTTTGACTATGGTCAAATGCCGCTCGACTATCGTCTATCAACTGTTCGACAATCGTCTATCAGTTGGTCGACTATCGTCAGTCAGCAGATCGTCTATCTCTGAGTTAGTTCAACTCTTGTTAGCTCGACGATCTGTGGTATCTGCCTCGTCGATCGTCGAACCCCGCTCGACTTCTTTTGACCAGACAGATTTCTTGATAGTTCGACTATCTGCCTTGATAATTCAACTATCTGATAGCTCGACTATCTGTTTGATAGGTCGACTATCTGTTCTGTTTGATAGTTCAACTATCTGCTTTGATAGTTCAACTATCTGATAGCTCGACTATCTGTTTGATAGGTCGACTATCTGTTCTGTTTGATAGTTCAACTATTTGCTTGGATAGTTCAACAATCTGATAGCTCGACTATCTGTTTGATAGTTCGACTATCTGTTTTGTTTGATAGTTCGACTATCTTCCTTAATAGTTCAACTATCTGATAGCTCGACTATCTGCTCTGATAGTTCCACTATCGGTTCTGTTGTTGATAGTTCAACTATATGTTTGATAGTTCGACTATCTGCTCTGTGTTGATAGTTCAACCATCTGTTTGATGGATCGACTATCTTTTTGATAGCTCGACTATCTGCTTTGATAGTTAGACTATCTGTGTCGTTCGACTATCTGTTCTGATAGGTCGATGATCTCTGTGGTTCGGTCGATGATCTCCGAGGGTCGTTCGACGTTCTTCTGTCTGCCTTTACTAATTTTGTACTCCTTCTGTTCTTTGATTTATTTCCTATTTATTTAGCATATTTTATTAAAGGTTATTTCATTGATTTTGTACATACTTCTCAAGGCAATCTTTGCCCCATCCTTTGTGCATAAGTCAAGCTTTATCTGACAAATTCTTTTGTCTTATTAGTTGAAATATCTTTTTGCTTTATTCTGCCATGCTGTCCTTTATAGCCGTTAGACACAAAAGTCTTCCCTGGCCGTAAAGAGTTTAGTCTGATGTGACTTTCTTTAGTACTCCTTTTATCAGATTGGATTTGCAACTTCTTAGAAAGCGTTATCCCTTTATAGCATGTCTGTCTGCAGGATATGTTTTGTTTTGTGCTATTTGCAGCCTAGATCGAAGATCTCAGAAGAAGACAAAATTCAAACAAAAATTAGAGCCGTTACAAAGGCTCATATATAAAGAGTTTCTTTTGAAAGAACAAGATATACAAGTCAACACAGATATTCATATACAGATTCAATTCAAGAAGAGATACAGCTCTCAGATATTGTTACATCCAACTGAGAAGATCAACCTTCTTCATCTCTCTCTTCTTCAATCCTGTGTTCATCCTGCTGCCAGGAACATTCACTCAGAGTCTCAAGAAGAAGAAGAAGAAGAATGAAGAAAAGCTGTTGAAGAAGAACAATCATTACAAATCAAGAGTCTTCTTCAAGCTACTCCTTCAAGAACTTCAAGACAGCTCTCTGTCAAGAATTCAGGAGAGTTCCTACACCCTGAAGCAAGACTTCTTCCTGGATATCACTAAGCCAGGGGGAGCCTTGATTCTTTAGAGCTTTCTAGCTCTGTGTAATCCACTTGCTTCTCTAATTTGTTTCAACAATAGAGAAGACATTCTAACCCTCTCTCAACCTCCTGTATAAAGGGTTATTACTCCCTTCAAAAGTGAACCTTGGTGGCAGGGCACCTGATCAAAAACCTGTGTTGGATTTTGAGCTCCTGATCAAAAGCTCAAAGGGTCTACTTGAACTACCTGAAGCAGATATGTTGGTGGCAGGGCACCTGAACAAAAACTTGTAGTGGATTCCTACCAGGGTGGTAGAAGAGTGGACGTACCTATTTAGAGGGAACCACTATAAACTTCTTGTGTCGCCTGTGTTGCATAATTAATTTATTGCACTGTGGCTGTGAGTAGAAATAAATAGGATTGCTAGTTGCTGTGATAGGACCAAAGCTCAACTATAATTACAGTTAGCTTTCTCTAGTGCACTTCACTTTGTGTTAGGCTCTAGGGTTTCAAATATCTATAAACTCATTCCGCAAATTAACTCGAAGGGAGTTGAGTAGGGTGTCATAATTTTTGAATACTCTATTCACCCCCCCCCCTCTAGAGTTGTATCTATCCTCACTTTCAATTGGTATCAGAGGGAGGTTGACTGACTGTACAGGCTAACACCTGAGTCACAAGATCCTGATAAATACCAAGCTTATAGATATTCACTTCTTGGCCCAATACAAGTATTATTCTAGCACCAGACCTCCAGTATGCAACTTAGCTAAGTTCAGTATCTGGAAAGTAAGAATCAAGTTATATATAAATTCTATTGATGAAGATATTTTTTCTTCCATTTTGGCAGGACCTCCAACACCACATGCTGCAGCCACTGCTACAACATCTACAAATCTCAGTGCAGTGCCACCTCCAGACTACAATGATGCATACAAGAAGGCCATTGTAGTTGATGCAAAAGCCATGAATATTCTGGCTCAGACTATGTCTGTTGAAACCTTTCAGAAAGTGGCTGATTGTACTTCTGCAAAAGCCATGTGGGGCTCACAGAACCAGATTGTAGCTGGTTCAGCTAATGAGAGGAAGGACAGAAGGTCCAACCTTATATCCCAATATGAAAACTTCAAGAAGACTGAAGCTAAATCAGTTGAAGGAATGTTGATGGCGCGCCCCCTCCACCTCTACTTGGAGACGATGCTGACGATGATGAGGTTGATCCGGTTGCTGAGGCGATTCAACTAAAGGACGTGAGGCGTCACGATGATGCTAGCGGAAGGCTACATTACAACCTCCGCCCGCGGCGCGCAACATTCGCCGCACCGCATTAAAACATTTCCCTTTTAATGCTTTATTATTTCTATTTTAGGAATATAAAATTATCCAAGTTTGAAGTGATAATTTTATATTCAATATTGCACTTTTATTTTTGCATTTGGACAATATTTTTATTTGGTGTGCATTTAACCATTTGGATGGATGAGATTACATCTCCATCATGAATGGTTAAAGCTTGTTTGTAACTCCTATATAAGGAGGCCTTTGTTATGAGATAATTAAAAAAGATTGAAACCCTATTTCCTCTCTTTGAGAATTTCGGCTAAGGAGGTTGCCCCTCATTGCCGCCGCCCCCCCCCCCCCTTCTAGTGGTGTGAAGCCGCCGGCCCCCCTTTGCTCCCTCCATCCGGTTCGGTGCGACTCCGGCGCGGCTTCCTTCGGTGCGACTCCGTGGAAGAAGGTTGCAAGCCCTTCGGTGTGACGCCGGTGGATCCGTGGAGAGAGTGATTCTCCCACAGTTATCTTGTGTGAATGTTCTCCGGTTGGGTAAAATATCTCATCCCTCCTTGTGTGATTTCTTCTAATTAGTTGTGGTGGATCGCGAATCGTTTTATCCGCTTTGTTAAATCAATCGCTGCAATTTTCATTTCGAAATCGCCGTTGCTAGGCTTTTTATTTCCGGATCGGGTGGATCCTATTTGCCGGAGCGGATCTTGGCCTATAGCCTTGGTTTTGCTCCCAAAAAGGTTGGCAATCTTTATGTTAATTTGGGGAACGATCCGACTCAAATTTCGATCGCTATTTTCGAGTCGACCAATCCTCCTTGTTATTTTATGCGCTGCGTTTGTTATGAGTAAATATTGTGGGCGATAGGTGCTGTGTAGGTGCGGTAGATCTAAGGCGATATTGGGCGAGGAGTGAATTATTTCCGTAGAGATCTCCGATTCCGGACATCCCTACATCAATTTGGTATCAGAGGCGGTCGTTTCAACTCTCAAGTTGCAAACATCCTCTCTGCGTTCTTCGTTGGTTGATATGAACTTACAAAAAATCTGAAATTTTCGGTTTGGTCTGCATTTAGTAAATCCTTCGGAATTTTAAAACTTGTCAAAAAAATTTGAAAAAAATTATGTAGCTTCCTAATCTTATTTCCAGCAACATTAAAACAGAAAATTTCTCGATTCGACCTCGTTAGGTTAGCCTGCAAATTGGAACATCGTAATTCTGTCCAAATCTGTTTAGTTGGTCTGCCAATAGCAGGCTGAAATTTTTATTTTTCAGCAAAATTTCAAAAAAAAAATTTTTTTTAACGATCTACGTATTATTGACATCAATCTTTTATAAAAATATTTTACTTTCAGTCTACATACAGCCGAAGGAAAAATCATCTTTCATAATTTTCTGGGTCTTGCATGCGCACTAGGCTAGGCACGGAATATACGGCGCCGTCTACGTCTAGGATGGCTGAGAACGGAAATGAACTTCATAACGCTGAAGCGATAGCATGTCTACGTAATGATATGGCGGAGCTTAGTGCCACCTTAGCACAAATTTTACAAAATCAAGCTAGGCCACCCCCACCTCCCGCTAATGTTGAATTGCCCCACCGGCGCCAACATATTTCCGATTCGGATTCGGATGGCGACTCCCCACGAGTGCCCCCTCGAGACAACCGCCACGGGCGAGAGTTTGATATCACCAGGGCCATCAAAATTGATGCCCCCACTTTCGATGGTATGGGAGATCCACAGAATTTCCTCACATGAATAGTGGACATGGAATGCTATTATGATTGGCACCATCTTACGGACCCCCAAAAGGTCCAAGTTGCCAGGATGAAGCTAACCGGTCGCGCCAAAACTTATTGGCTGAATGAAGAGCGTAGACTAGGGACTGGGGACGGAGACCCAATTATTGGATGGACCGTCATGAAGAATTTGTTGACCGATCAGTACGTCCCCGCGTACCATCGGACACAAATGTTTGACGAGCTCGCCTCCCTGCGGCAAGGCTCCAATTCTGTATCAGAGTACATGGGTGAATTAAAGGACCGGTTGGTGCGTTGTAACCTGAGGGAGATCCCCGAAGTCACCCTTTCTAGGTTTCGTAAGGGGCTTCAACCCGATATTCAGCGGAAGCTCTTGCGTTATGGTCACACAGATCTGAACACGACATTCAATGCCGCCCTCGACATTGAGAAACATTTAGCCTCTAAGGCTCACTCCCGTTACTCCCATGCGAAGGGAAAATCCTCTACCGAAGCATCTTCCTCCACATATCAGGACAAAGGGAAGTACCGGTCGACCGAGTCCAAGTCCGTAGTAATCACTGCTAGGAACGCCAAGAACCCCGCGAGCGAACGTATTCCCATAGGAAAGGTTAACAAGACTAACGCTACATGTTACTCTTGCGGCATTCAAGGTCATTATGCCTTCGAATGCCCAACGAAGACTAAAGCCATAGCCCTATTAGAGTCGACGACCGATCTTGCGGATTATGTTTATGAGGCTGCTGAGGAGAGCGACCCGGAAGGGGTCCCAAGTGATTTAGAGGACGATCACCCCCTTATGGTGATGCGTTGTATCTTGACCACTCCTCGACCGTTAGATGATTGGAAGAGGACGAACATATTTTCTCTGATCTTTAAGAGTGGCGAAAAGCTTTGCAAGCTTATTATAGATAGTGGTAGTTGTGTGAACGTAGTATCTGAGAACGCAATAGCACGTATGTCCTTGACCACGGAACCACACCCGACTCTGTATCAGGTTGCTTGGATCAACAAGATCTCCGTGCCTGTTACTAAGCGATGCCTGGTCCCACTCTCATTCAAGTCTTATGTTGATGAGGTGTGGTGTGATGTCCTTCCGATGGACGTCTGTCATGTGTTGTTGGGCCGCCCTTGGGTATACGACCGTGATGTCACACATTTTGGTAGAGCCAACTCCTATGAATTTAAATTCAATGGTAAAACCATCACTTTGAGGCCCACCATCCCAAAGGAGCCCGTAGTCTTGGCTAAGGATACCACTATCCCTGTAGAGAGAAAGACGTTGAGTCTAGTTGGTAGGAAAGAGTTTGTGAGAGACCCGTTCGTTGATGGAATTATGTATGCGCTAGTTCTCATGAGTGCAAAACCCGATTCTAGTATTTTGGATGAGCTGCCTAGTGAGTTACGGGTACTATTGGAAGAGTATAAGGACGTGTACCCGGATGAGCTGCCACCTACATTACCCCCGCTTAGGAATATCCAGCATGCGATAGACCTCATCCCAGGGTCTTCCTTGCCGAATCAGCCCCATTATCGACTCCATCCCGCGGCTCACAAGGAGTTGCAGACCCAGATAGAGAGCTTGCTTGAGAGGGGTTTTATTAGGACTAGCATGAGTCCATGTGCGGTACCAGCCCTCCTTGCCCCCAAGAAGGATGGTACATGGAGGATGTGCATTGATAGCCGGGCTATCAACAAAATCACCATCAAATATAGGTTCCATATTCCCCGCCTGGATGATTTGTTGGATGTCTTGTCTGGAGCCACCATATTCTCCAAGTTAGATCTTCGGAGTGGCTATCACCAGATTAGGATACGAGAGGGCGACGAGTGGAAGACCGCGTTTAAGTCGAAGGATGGTCTGTACGAGTGGCTTGTGATGCCTTTTGGGTTATCCAACGCCCTGAGTACCTTCTCCCGGATGATGACCCATGTCTTCTAGCCATTCATGGGGAAGTTTGTCGTCGTCTACTTTGACGATATTCTGATCTATAGCACTTCTACCACCGAGCACATCTCCCACATGAGAGTGATCCTTTCCACCCTGCGGAAAGAGACTTTATTTCTCAATCTTAAGAAATGCACTTTCTATGCCTCGGAGGTAGAGTTCTTAGGCTATATAGTCGGTTCTGAGGGTATCCGAGTTGACCCGAGTAAGGTTCAGGTCATTAAAGACTGGCCCGTACCAACCAACCTACGTGAGGTGCGTAGTTTCCATGGGTTAGCCACATTCTACCGCCGTTTCATACGGGACTTCAGTAGTATTATGGCGCCTATCACGGACTGTATGAAGAAGGGAGAGTTTACGTGGATGAAGTCCGCCACCTATGCTTTGGAACGAATAAAGAAGCTCATGACTAAGGCACCTGTCTTACGTCTACCCGACTTTTCTAAAGTCTTTGAGCTCACATGTGATGCTTCAGGGGTTGGGATTGGAGGTGTCTTGAGCCAAGAAGGCCATCCCGTTAGCTACTTTAGCAAGAAGTTGTCGGGCCCCAAGTTGAATTATTCCAATTACGATAGGGAGTTCTATGCTGTAGTCCGATGTCTACACCATTGGAGGCACTATCTCCTCTCCAAGGATTTCGTGATCCTCTCCGATCATGAGGCCTTGCGTTTCATTAACGGACAGCATAAAATCAGCCCAAGACACGCTAAGTGGGTAGCATTCCTACAAGGTTATACATTTAACCTCAAACATCTTAAAGGAGCTGATAACCGAGTCGCTGACGCCCTTAGTCGTCTTACGCTTTTACTCACTTCTATGGAGGTACATGTTATAGGATTTGAGCGGGTTAAGGATGAGTATGCTACGTGTACTGACTTTCAAGACGTCTATTTATCAGCCCAGGATAGTTCCCCCACGACGATATCTGCATACGTCATTAAGGACGGATACCTGTTTAGGAGAGGGAAGCTATGTATTCCACAGTCATCACTACGATTACATATCATTTGGGAATTGCATAGTGGAGGTTTGAGTGGTCACTTTGGTAGAGATAAGACGATTACATTAGTCGAAGAGAAGTTTTATTGGCCAAAACTTAAGGCTATGGTAGGAGGAGTAGTGAGTAGCTGCCGAACGTGTCAGGTTTCTAAGAGTGGTAAAACCAATGTAGGATTATATACACCCTTGCCTATTCCCTCCATGCCTTGGGTAGATGTTAGTATGGAATTTGTATTAGGCCTTCCCCCTACCCAACGCCGTCATGATTCCGTTTTTGTAGTTGTGGATAGGTTTTCCAAGATGGCTTATTTCATCCCGTGCAGTTGTTGCGCGCTAGGGTTCGAAGAAATAAACGCAACCGAACTAGCAACCCGATGAGGCAAGTATACCTATCGAATTGTAGCAAGGGACACAAGTGTCGTATTAAGATCCGGGAACTGTTGGCTAAGCTTACTCACACGAACGCTATTATCTTATCGACGGAAAAACTAGGGTTTTAGAAAATCTAAGTGCAGGGGAGAAAGTAAAGCTATTCTAGAAAAAGAAACACTGCAATTAAGAGGGCTATTAAGTAAACAACTAAGCTAGAAAGGAAATTACTGCAGTTAATTAAAGAGCACAATATACGAGATTACTACAAAAGGTAGAACAATATGAAATGGAAATGCACCCGATCGAGATTCACCTCGGCTAAAGACGATTAAGAAAATGCGATAAAAATCTAAACTTAATAGGATAAGGGTCCTTGACCGTGGAGGTTCCTAAAGCTTGAACACGCTTCTCTCGAAGTCGTGCCCAACTGAGTTTAGGAAGGTCCGATCGACTCTCGTCTAAATCGGAGGCCTAAAACTCGCTTTACGCGGTGAACCCCACTATTGGATTTTACTCCAATCCGGGAGATTTGGACGTCTGCCTCTCTCGAGGGGTGCGTACAACTCCCTTTACTCTTGAATGCTCACTTCATTCTTTCGGCCTCTCGGCTAGCCCAGAATGAAAGCAAAGGCGGAGAGTATATATCGAAAATATACCTCCGACCCGTGATAAATCAAGAGTAATTCAAGGCCCTAACCTAAAAAGAAAAGATTAATTAAAACATCATAACATAATCGCTCTAACCTCGGATCATCAAGATCGAGTACAAGGAGGATTAGTTAATCATAATGGAGTGGAGGGGGGGAAGATGAGTAGAAAAACATAAGAATAACACAAGCTAAGGGAAGAACAATTTTATTAATGAAAAAGGGCAAGTTACACTAATGAAAATAAAATTACAAGTGCATGAAAATTAAACCCTATTCTGGCCCTACATTAAGCACTAAGCAAGAAGAAAATTACATTAAAAGCTAGCACAAACTAAGATTAAACTAGGGTTAACCAAAAAGTACAAGAGAAGGAGAGAGAGAGAGAGAGAAAAAGCATGAAAAGGATCAAGAAACAAAGGGGCAGCACCTCCCCCACTCAACCAAAGCTTGCTGAAATGGGGGGGAGGGGGGCTCAATTTATAGATTTTTTCTCGGGTTGGTCACGCCCTCCGACACGCCCTAGGGGGGGCGTGTCAGGGGGCGTGACAGGTACGGATTTGACCTCGGGCTCTGGATTCTGGCGGGAGGGATGATTGCTTCGGTACGTCGGTGGTCACGCCCTAGGTCACGCCCGTGACAGGGGGGCGTGACAGGCATGTCATGTCCAAATCATTGGTCGGAAATCCGTCAGTCGCCGAAAAAGGAGGGTGTCACGCCCATGTCACGGGCGTGACATGGGGCGTGACAGTACTATTTGCGTGCTGAGACGGAACGACATTTAATGCGGCGGCAGGCTTTGCGGCAGAGGGCGACACGCCCATGTCACGCCCGGTGACACGCCCAGGGAGGGCGTGACAGGGGGGCGTGACAGCGGTTTTGTCCGTTATCTGTCCCTTTCAGCAGGTGTCCTCGGGATCGGGTGACACGCCCAAGGTCACGCCCAGGGAGGGCGTGACAGGGGGGCGTGACAGGCCATTTTGGCAATTTTTCTGAAAACCTGCAAAAAGACAGGAAAAAGTTAGTGGCAATAAAATTTACATAAAAAGGATAAAAATAAACTAATAATAGACAAAATTTGTACAATATAAAATATGAAATACGATAATAGTTTAGGCTACAAAACGTATTATCAAATTCCCCCAAGCTTAAGCTTTGCTTGTCCCCAAGCAAAAATATAAAAACTAGATATTTATAACAGGACTAATCAAAAAGTTCTAATTATGTCTACACAAGTACTATGCGAAATTCTTAGTAGGGAAAAAGGTGAAATGTAAGTCTAAAACAATTATTTAGGTATGGTAAAACTTTTATAAACTTTACTTAATAAAAACAAATCATCCAAAATTTTAGCGAGATTTTTTTAAATGGACTTAAGTAAAGCAACAAAAATGAAAAACACGCATTGAGTTGTTACTAGATCCAAGCAACGCATTATAATTATATCAATTTAATTATCAAAAATCTAGGTTTAAATCCAAAACTAAAACTGATTTACTATTTTTCTTTTCTTAGTTGTTAAATAAAAAACAAAAAGCGTGAATCAAAAGGACTTAAATAGGACAGAAACGTTTGGTTTAGGAAAATGATTAGGAGTGGAATTCAAAGATAAACGTGAAGGTTTAAAATCACACTAAACCAAAACAAAGAGTTTCAAAAACTTTCATAAAAATATGTACACATTTTTTTTCTTTTTCTTTTTCTTTTTCATTTTTCATTTTTCATTTTTTTTTCTTTTTTCAAAACAAAGGCCACAAATATTTTTATTTTCCTTTTTGAGTTGGCCAAACAAAAATAAACATCACTTTTGAACATACTTCCTTTTTTTTTTTTTCGAAAACCTTTCTCCACAAAAATCACAAAATACCCTATCAAAAATCGTCAAAATAATTTATGAAACTCAAAAAGGCTAGTGCGATTCGATAGGTTGGAAATTTTTGGCTTTGGTGAAACTGAAATGAAGAGAGGAGCTATCAAATGAAATCGGAAAAAGGCTCAAAAACGGCTAACTAGTGGTAAAAGATATTTTAGGTTGGCAGGAAAGCTCAAACGAAAACAAAAATGGCCTAAATCATTTTCACGCTTTTGAATTTATTTAAAACAAAGGTTTGAAAAATTTTCAAAAAGCGAGTCCTAGATAATAAAAGAAGATTGATGAAATTAACTTGAAAATAGAAATAATAGGTGACTTGGATCGTTCACATCTACTACGTTATTCAAAAGTTGACTTTACAAAAGTCATTCAAAAACGAGAAAGAAAATAGTGGATGATGAATTTTTTGAGAAAGTAAAGGAAATAAACAACAAAAAACCATAATAGAAATGCGAGTTTTAGAAAAATATTTCACCTTAACGTGCTACCGTGAATTAGAAACACAGCATGGCCAACATTTTACTTGTGAAACATAATTAAAAAGGACGATTAGAAATATTATAATTAACTAAGTTGTTTATAGGAGATTTTGAGTAAAACAAAACTAAAAACTAGGGGTACTATTGAAATACCAAAATGTCTAAACTATTCAAAAATACATATATATTTTTTATTTTGAGAAATATTCTCTTTTTTTTGGATTTTGGAAAATTTTTCTCTTTTTTGGAATTTTAAGATATTCATTTTTTTTTTTTTTATAGAACTATTTACAAAAAAGGAAATTATTTACACTAAGCAAAAATGAAGGAGGAAATCCTCCCCCAAGCTTAAAACAGACATTGTCCTCAATGGCTAAAGAAGGGGATTGGAGAAGGAGAGAAAAATAAAGTGCAGAATTGAAAAGACATAATTGAAATACAGGTACTTCCCCGGATTTATTTGCTGCGAAAGCTGAGTGATGTCGATCCCCGAATGTCTTCTTTGGACTTTGTGATGGATTCAGCAATGTTGGAGCAGGCGATCGCAGAAGCTTCAGCTTGTCGGAGCCGTCCGAGGCAAAAATTGTAAAATAAAGAAAACAGAAAAAGATAACTTGGGTTGCCTCCCAAGAGCGCCCTTTGGTTAAAGCGTCGTTGAGCTCGACGCATCAAAAATAATATTGTCCAAAAATATTATTGTCCCGAAATAAAATTGTTTTTGGCAAAAAAATAAAATAAAAATTTCAAGATTAAAGTTCGTGAAGCAGAAACTTAATAGTGTCTGGACTGACATCATCATCACCAGAGAAATACAGTTTAAGACGCTGACCATTCACTTTGAAATTACCCTTATCAGGGTGAGAAATTAAAACAGTTCCATAAGGAAATACTTCTAAAACAGAAAATGGGCCAGACCAGCGAGATTTTAATTTGCCCGGAAATAAACGTAAACGACTGTTATATAACAGGACTTGGTCGCCCGGCTTAAAGTTTTTAGGGTGCCTTAAGTGTTTATCGTGTAAACGCTTCGTCCGCTCTTTATAAAGTTTATTATTTTCATAAGCATAAGAGCGCCACTCATCGAGTTCATTTAGTTGAAATTTTCGAAGGTCACCGACTGAGTGGGGATCGAAGTTTAAAAATTTTAAGGCCCAAAAGGCGCGGTGTTCTAACTCCACGGGCAGATGGCACGATTTTCCATAGACCAGCCGATACGGCGTACATCCGAGGGCGGTTTTGTACGCTGTTCGGTAGGCCCATAGAGCATCGTCAAGTTTGGTTGACCAGTCTTTTCTAGAAGTTGAAACAGTCTTTTCTAATATTCTTTTTATTTCTCTATTTACTACTTCGACTTGACCGTTAGTTTGGGGGTGGTAGGCAGTGGACAGTTTATGCGTAACGCCGTATTTAGTAAGGATTTTTGAAAATTGCGCGTTACAGAAATGGGAACCCCTATCGCTAACGATTGCGCGTGGCGTACCGAATCTAGAAAATAATTTTTTTAAAAACGTGACTACAACTCGTGAGTCGTTCGTAGGAAGAGCTTGGGCTTCAGCCCATCGTGAAACATAATCAACAGCAACTAAAATATATTTGTTTCCGAAGCTAGAAGGAAGGGGGCCAACAAAATCAATTCCCCAGAGGTCGAAAATTTCGCACTCTAAGAAATAATTTTGCGGCATTTCATTTTTATTAGAAATATTGCCCGACCGTTGGCAACTATCACACCTGCTCACAAAGGCTTGCGCGTCTTTAAACAGGCTAGGCCAGTAAAAACCCGCGCAAAGCACCTTATGAGCGGTGCGAGCAGCTTGATAGTGCCCACCTGTCGGACCTTCATGCAAATGTTTTAGAATATCAATTCCTTCATCAAAAGAAACACATCTCCTTATCACTTGATCCGCACAAATTTTGAAAAGATGCGGGTCTTCCCAAAAGTAGTTCTTCAGCTCAGAAAAGAATTTCTTCTTCTGCTGAGAGGAGAACTCTTTTGGGAGCACCCGGGCCACTAGATAGTTGGCGATGTGCGCGAACCAAGGAGAAGTAGATGTATTAACTAAAAGCAGCTTCTCATCAGGAAAATAGTCATTAAAAGATTTTTCATTTAATTTTTCTATAAAGGGGTTATCTAATCTTGATAAATGGTCGGCGGCCAAGTTTTCGGCTCCTCGCTTATCACGGATCTCTAAGTCAAACTCCTGGAGGAGTAAGACCCAGCGAATCAAGCGAGGCTTGGCATCCGTTTTGGCAAGAAGGTACTTGAGGGCCGAGTGGTCCGTAAAAACAATGATTTTTGAAAGTGTAATGTAAGGGCGAAATTTATCAAACGCAAATACTACGGCTAAGAGCTCCTTCTCGGTTGTGGTGTAATTTTCTTGTGCAGATGTGAGGGTTTTACTAGCGTAATAGATGGGGTGGAAGTTCTTAGATATGCGTTGACCTAATACGGCTCCCACCGCAAAACTACTCGCATCGCACATAATCTCGAAAGGAAGGTCCCACACCGGAGCTATCATAATTGGCGCGTTAATTAACTTTTCTTTAATTAATTCAAAGGCAGAAATACAAGAGTCATCAAAAATGAATGGAGCGTCTTTTTCTAAGAGATGGGTGAGGGGCTTAGTGATCTTGGAGAAGTCCTTTATAAAACGACGATAAAAACCAGCGTGGCCTAGGAAACTTCTTATAGCTTTTATGTTTGTAGGTGGCGGCAACTTCTCAATAACTTCTATCTTGGCAACGTCTACCTCAATACCTTTAGCAGAAATTTTATGACCCAAAACTAACCCTTCCCTCACCATAAAATGGCATTTTTCCCAATTTAGGGCAAGGTTAGTTTCTTCGCATCGTTCTAAGACTTTTTCGAGGTTTTCTAAACATCTATCGAAGGTATCGCCGAACACGGAGAAATCGTCCATGAATACCTCCATAATGCTTTCTACGTACTTGTCAAATATTGCGAGCATACATCGTTGGAATGTAGCCGGCGCATTGCATAATCCAAACGGCATTCTTCGGTACGCGAAGGTGCCGAAGGGACAAGTAAACGTAGTTTTCTCTTGGTCCTCGGGAGAGATGGGTATTTGAAAGTACCCCGAGAGGCCATCGAGAAAACAATAAAAGCTATGGCCGGAGAGACGTTCTAAAATCTGGTCGATAAACGGTAGAGGAAAGTGGTCCTTACGGGTGGCGTCATTTAACTTACGGTAATCTATGCACATACGCCAACCCGTCACCGTCCGTGTTGGGATTAATTCATTATTCTCATTACTAACTACGGTTATCCCTCCCTTTTTTGGAACTACCTGAACGGGGCTAACCCACTTACTGTCTGATATAGGGTAGATAATTCCTGCGTCTAATAGTTTCATAACCTCGCCCTTAACTACTTCTTTCATATTCGGGTTTATACGGCGCTGAGGTTGGATAGAGTTACGCGAATTATCTTCCATTAAAATTTTATGTGTACAGAAAGATGGGCTTATGCCCTTGATATCAGAAATTTGCCAAGCAATAGCCCGGCGATGCTTACGTAGAACTAGAAGAAGTTTATCGTTCTGCGTATCCGTGAGGTAGGCCGAAACGATAACTGGTAACTTGGAGTCTTTTTCTAAGAAAGCATACTTAAGGTGTTCGGGAAGTTCTTTAAGTTCTAGGGTAGGGGGTTCTTCATAAGAGGATTTTGAGATTCTTTCTTTTTCAAAAATAATATCTTCATAAACTTTTTTATAAGGAACGTAATAAGGGGTGGGGCTAGCAGCCAAGACGGCTTCTTGTGCAGATTCAGTGGTAAGAAAAGAGGAAGAACAAAAATCAGAAAACTCTTTTTCAAACTCAGAAAGACAATAAGAAGATTCATCACTTCCTTGCAGTGATTCTGTTGTAAGAGAAGAGGAGCAAAAAGTAGAAAATTCTTTTTCAAAGTCGGCGAGGCAGTAGGAAGAATCATCACTCACGGCGTCTATGAAAAAACATGAGTCATCGTTCGCTAAGGTGTTCTTCATCGAAGGGGTGATCGGAAATGTGACTTCGTCGTCGCCTACTCGAAGAAAGAGCTTACCATTGCTTACGTCAATGATGGCTCGGGAGGTGGCAAGGAAGGGTCGGCCAAGGATCAGGGGAACCTCGACGTCTTCTTCGATGTCCAAAATGACAAAGTCCACCGGGAAGATGAACTTGTCGACTTTCACTAGAACGTCCTCCACTATTCCTAACGGGTACTTGACGGATCTATCGGCTAGCTGGATACTCATACGCGTGGGGTTAAGGCTACCAATCCCTAACTTTTTGAACAACGAAAAGGGCATCAGGTTTATACTTGCGCCTAAGTCGGCTAACGCGTGTTTAACAAAGAGATCACCGAAGACACACGGGATAGAGAAACTACCCGGGTCACTGATTTTCTTCGGCAAACCGTTTGTTAAAACGGCGGAGCACTCGGCGTTAAGCGTGACGTGCGAAAGATTCTCTAACTTCTTCTTGTTTGTGAGGAGGTCTTTAAGATATTTGGCGTATTTCGGCATTTGCGAAATAGCCTCGTGGAAGGGAAGATTAATGTGGATTTGTTTGAAGATTTCTAAGAAGCGGGAGTACTGATCATCTTGACGTTGTCTATTAAGTTCAGAGGGGTATGGAGGAGTTAAATTATTTTTGAAGATGGGTGGTGGAGTGAGATTATTTTCTAAAGTGGGGGCGATTACTTCTTCAGCAGAGGGTGGAAGCGGAGCGGAGCTTTGATTTTTAAAAGCGGGAGCGGAGCTTTGATTTTTAAAAACAGGAGCGGAGCTTTGATTTTTAAAAGCGGGAGCGGAGCTTTGATTTTTAAAAACAGGAGCGGAGCTTGCCTCGGGCTCTTCACTTACCATACCGGAGACTTGCTTCCCACTCCGAAGAGTTATAGCTTTCGCTTGCTCTCTCGGGTTGGGTTCGGTATTGGAAGGAAGAGACCCTGCGGGTCGCTCAGAAATTATTTTCGCGAGCTGTCCTACCTGATTTTCTAGACTTTTTACGCTTCCGGTTAACGTTCTTATAGTGGCGTCATTTGTGGTTATATATTTAGAAAGTAATTCCTCCAAGCTTGGAGGTTTTGGGTAATTTTGAAGAAGTGGTGGTGGTGGTGGTTGTGCAGAAAAATCATTTTGCGGAGGTGGGCGCATCGCATTCGATGGATTACTCCATGAAAAGTTCGGGTGATTTCTTAAAGCGGGGTTATAACTATTCGGAAAATTAAAACCAGGCGGATGAAAATTCGCAGCAGAAAAATTATTAAAAGCAGTTCTAGGCAAATTATTAACATAATCTAAATGTTCTGGAGTAGGGGTTGCAGATTCCCATACCTGAGGGGCGGAGGCAGCAGTCATCTCCGTGATTTTTTTGCTTAGGATTTCTACTTGCAGAGCGAGCTGGGAGACGTTGTCCACTTCATAGATACCTGCAGGCTTGTTCGGGCGGGACCTAGGCACATTCCACTGATAAGTGTTCATGGCCATGTCCTCAAAAAGCTCAAGAGCGGCTTCCGGGGTCTTATGATTTAAAGTACCGCCAGAAGCTGCGTCTATCATTTGCTTCGTGCTTTGATTTAGCCCGTTATAAAACGTCTGCACTTGTAACCATACAGGCAGCGCGTGATGTGGGCATCGTCTTAATAATTCTTTAAATCTCTCCCAGGTTTCGTAAAGGGTTTCAGAGTCTATTTGTCCAAAGGCAGAGATGTCGTTCCTAAGTTTTGCAGTTTTAGCTGGCGGAAAATACTTCGCCAAAAATTTTTCAGTTAATTCATTCCAAGTGGTTATGCTATTTTTCGGAAGTGTGTTAAGCCACTGCTTAGCTTTAGTTCTTAGAGAGAAGGGGAAGAGTCTTAGCCTTATCGCATCATTTGTGACACCATTTATCTTGAAGGTGTCGCAAATTTCAAGAAAGCTAGCTATATGTGCGTTCGGATCTTCATCTTGAAGTCCGTCAAATTGCACATATTGCTGCACCATTTGAATTATGCTAGGCTTTAGTTCAAAGTTATTATTTGCTATAGTAGGGCGGACTATACTCGATTCTGTTCCCTCGAGGTTCGGTCGTGCATAATAGGACATAGTCCTTTGCACGGCCTCATCTACGTTGGGTTCTTCCATTCTTAAAGTATTAAATGACTCGGAGTCCTCAACCGGCACTTGGATGGTAGGACCTTGAAATCGCGATCTTCTCCGAAGAGTACGCTCAATTTCGTGGTCCAAGTCCAAAATAACCGACGGACTCCCGCGGGTCATGCACTAAAAGAACAGAAAAGAAGAAGAGAAAGAGAAAAAGGATAAACTAGAAAGAAAAACTAGATTTAGAAAATTAAAAAAAAAAATTTTTTTGAAATAGATTTTTTTTTTATAGATTAACTCCCGAACTTCCCAAGGACTACCCCGTGAAGGGTTCGCAAGGTACTAGACAAGACAGTGGCGCTTAAAGCCCTTTGCCCTTTTCGAGAGAATTAGGTGGCGTAGAAAAATTGTGAGGTTGGTTTCTATTAAGAGCGGTGATAAAAATTTTTTTTTGATTTTTTAAAACTTTAAAGAAAGGGGATGAGAAAGAGAAGAGATAAAATTAATAGGTTCGTGTTTTCAAAATATCAACGGAAGTTGGCTCCCCGGCAACGGCGCCAAAAACTTGTTGCGCGCTAGGGTTCGAAGAAATAAACGCAACCGAACTAGCAACCCGATGAGGCAAGTATACCTATCGAATTGTAGCAAGGGGACACAAGTGTCGTATTAAGATCCGGGAACTGTTGGCTAAGCTTACTCACACGAACGCTATTATCTTATCGACGGAAAAACTAGGGTTTTAGAAAATCTAAGTGCAGGGGAGAAAGTAAAGCTATTCTAGAAAAAGAAACACTGCAATTAAGAGGGCTATTAAGTAAACAACTAAGCTAGAAAGGAAATTACTGCAGTTAATTAAAGAGCACAATATACGAGATTACTACAAAAGGTAGAACAATATGAAATGGAAATGCACCCGATCGAGATTCACCTCGGCTAAAGACGATTAAGAAAATGCGATAAAAATCTAAACTTAATAGGATAAGGGTCCTTGACCGTGGAGGTTCCTAAAGCTTGAACACGCTTCTCTCGAAGTCGTGCCCAACTGAGTTTAGGAAGGTCCGATCGACTCTCGTCTAAATCGGAGGCCTAAAACTCGCTTTACGCGGTGAACCCCACTATTGGATTTTACTCCAATCCGGGAGATTTGGACGTCTGCCTCTCTCGAGGGGTGCGTACAACTCCCTTTACTCTTGAATGCTCACTTCATTCTTTCGGCCTCTCGGCTAGCCCAGAATGAAAGCAAAGGCGGAGAGTATATATCGAAAATATACCTCCGACCCGTGATAAATCAAGAGTAATTCAAGGCCCTAACCTAAAAAGAAAAGATTAATTAAAACATCATAACATAATCGCTCTAACCTCGGATCATCAAGATCGAGTACAAGGAGGATTAGTTAATCATAATGGAGTGGAGGGGGGGAAGATGAGTAGAAAAACATAAGAATAACACAAGCTAAGGGAAGAACAATTTTATTAATGAAAAAGGGCAAGTTACACTAATGAAAATAAAATTACAAGTGCATGAAAATTAAACCCTATTCTGGCCCTACATTAAGCACTAAGCAAGAAGAAAATTACATTAAAAGCTAGCACAAACTAAGATTAAACTAGGGTTAACCAAAAAGTACAAGAGAAGGAGAGAGAGAGAGAGAGAAAAAGCATGAAAAGGATCAAGAAACAAAGGGGCAGCACCTCCCCCACTCAACCAAAGCTTGCTGAAATGGGGGGGAGGGGGGCTCAATTTATAGATTTTTTCTCGGGTTGGTCACGCCCTCCGACACGCCCTAGGGGGGGCGTGTCAGGGGGCGTGACAGGTACGGATTTGACCTCGGGCTCTGGATTCTGGCGGGAGGGATGATTGCTTCGGTACGTCGGTGGTCACGCCCTAGGTCACGCCCGTGACAGGGGGGCGTGACAGGCATGTCATGTCCAAATCATTGGTCGGAAATCCGTCAGTCGCCGAAAAAGGAGGGTGTCACGCCCATGTCACGGGCGTGACATGGGGCGTGACAGTACTATTTGCGTGCTGAGACGGAACGACATTTAATGCGGCGGCAGGCTTTGCGGCAGAGGGCGACACGCCCATGTCACGCCCGGTGACACGCCCAGGGAGGGCGTGACAGGGGGGCGTGACAGCGGTTTTGTCCGTTATCTGTCCCTTTCAGCAGGTGTCCTCGGGATCGGGTGACACGCCCAAGGTCACGCCCAGGGAGGGCGTGACAGGGGGGCGTGACAGGCCATTTTGGCAATTTTTCTGAAAACCTGCAAAAAGACAGGAAAAAGTTAGTGGCAATAAAATTTACATAAAAAGGATAAAAATAAACTAATAATAGACAAAATTTGTACAATATAAAATATGAAATACGATAATAGTTTAGGCTACAAAACGTATTATCAGCAGTAGAACAAACGATGCGTCTCATGTCGCTAAACTATATTTTAAAGAAGTCGTTAGTCACCGCGGAGTGCCAAAGACCATAGTTTCGGATAGAGACGTAAAATTCACTAGTTATTTTTGGAAAACGTTATGGATATTAATGGGAACAAAGTTATTGTTTTCCTCCGCCTATCATCCCCAAACGGATGGGCAGACGGAAGTAGTTAATCGGAGTTTAGGGAATTTGTTAAGATGCCTCGTGAGCGATCATTTGGGCACTTGGGATCTTCTCTTACCCCACGCCCAATTAGCCTACAATAATTCCAAAAATAGGTCTACGGGTATGTCTCCGAATGAGATTGTCCACGGTTATAAAGCTCCTGTGCCGCTTGACTTGGTGCCGTTGCCTCCAACGTACAAAGCAAGTCAATTTGCACAATCCTTTGCCCAACACATCCATGATCTACATGCACGTATACGGGCCACTTTGACATCACAATACGACTCTTATCAAGCGCACGCTAATTTACATAGGAGAGTATCAAACTTTAAAATTGGCGATCTGGTTTTAGTCCGTTTAGTTCCCGAACGCTTGCCAACTGGCACCGTAAAAAAGTTAGCACCAAGCGCGCCGGCCCTTTTCGGATTATTAAGAAGTTAGGTGACAACGCTTTCGTTTTGGACTTTCCTGCTGATTGGGGTATCTCCCCCATTTTTAACGTTTCAGATTTAACAATATTTGTGTCGCCACCACAAGAGTTGATTTCTTTGTCGTCTTCTTCTCCCACTTTAAATTCTCATGGGTTGGGGAGTGGTAGAACGGATGATCTCTCTCTTACGGTCCCCACAGGTATATCATCGGATGGTACGTTGCCTTCTTTCTTGCCTACTGCTAATATGTTCCCTAGGTTCCCACGGACATTTTCCACTCCAGAGATGATACTTGATGCTGAGCATGTTACCACTGCTGATGGCGACACCCGCCGCTTCCTCATCCGTTGGCGTGACCGCCCCCCTTCGGATGCCTCTTGGGTGCTCGAGTTGGAGCTGCAAAGTTTGGATGCCGATCTTCTTCGCCGCTACCTCTTGGACCACGCAACAGAGATGCGTGATTTTGAGCGGGGGAGGATTGATGGCGCGCCCCCTCCACCTCTACTTGGAGACGATGCTGACGATGATGAGGTTGATCCGGTTGCTGAGGCGATTCAACTAAAGTACGTGAGGCGTCACGATGATGCTAGCGGAAGGCTACGTTACAACTTCCGCCCGCGGCGTGCAACATTCGCCGCACCGCATTAAAACATTTCCCTTTTCATGCTTTATTATTTCTATTTTAGGAATATAAAATTATCCAAGTTTGAAGTGATAATTTTATATTCAATATTGCACTTTTATTTTTGCATTTGGACAATATTTTTATTTGGTGTGCATTTAACCATTTGGATGGATGAGATTACATCTCCATCATGAATGGTTAAAGCTTGTTTATAACTCCTATATAAGGAGGCCTTTGTTATGAGATAATTAGAAAAGATTGAAACCTTATTTCCTCTCTTTGAGAATTTCGGCCAAGGAGGTTGCCCCTCATTGCCGCCGCCCCGCCCCCCTTCTAGTGGTGTGAAGCCGCCGGCCCCCCTTTGCTCCCTCCATCCGGTTCGGTGCGACTCCGGCGCGGCTTCCTTCGGTGCGACTCCGTGGAAGAAGGTTGCAAGCCCTTCGGTGTGATGTCGGTGGATCTGTGGAGAGAGTGATTCTCCCACAGTTATCTTGTGTGAACGTTCTCCGGTTGGGTAAAATATCTTATCCCTCCTTGTGTGATTTCTTCTAATTAGTTGTGGTGGATCGCGAATCGTTTTATCCGCTTTGTTAAATCAATCGCTGCAATTTTCATTTCGAAATCGCCGTTGCTAGGCTTTTTATTTCCGGATCGGGTGGATCCTATTTGCCGGAGCGGATCTTGGCCTATAGCCTTGGTTTTGCTCCCAAAAAGGTTGGCAATCTTTATGTTAATTTGGGGAACGATCCGACTCAAATTTCGATCGTTATTTTCGAGTCGACCAATCCTCCTTGTTATTTTATGCGCTGCATTTGTGACGAGGAAATATTGTGGGCGATAGGTGCTGTGTAGGTGCGGTAGATCTAAGGCGATATTGGGCGAGGAGTGAATTATTTCCGTAGAGATCTCCGATTCCCGGATCGGGTGGATCCTATTTGCCGGAGCGGATCTTGGCCTATAGCCTTGGTTTTGCTCCCAAAAAGGTTGGCAATCTTTATGTTAATTTGGGGAACGATCCGACTCAAATTTCGATCGTTATTTTCGAGTCGACCAATCCTCCTTGTTATTTTATGCGCTGCATTTGTGACGAGGAAATATTGTGGGGGATAGGTGCTGTGTAGGTGCGGTAGATCTAAGGCGATATTGGGCGAGGAGTGAATTATTTCCGTAGAGATCTCCGATTCCGGACATCCCTACATCAAATATACACCAGGCTCAGCTCAATCATCAATGAGCTGAGAACCCTTGATAAGGAGATAACATTGACAGAGTTCAATGATAAGATACTGATGTGCTTCCCCAGCATATGGGATCTTAGGATCTGGCCCATCAAGGAGGCAAGAAGTACTACTGAGATCTCAACTGAAGCCCTCCTTGGAAAGCTCAAATCTTTTGAGCAAGTTCTAAAGACCAGGGAAGCTGAGGCTGAAGCCAAGACTCCAACTCCAACAAGGAAAGAGCAAACTCTTGCTCTCAAAGCTGCTGATGCTTCTGAAGGAAGCCAATCCAATGAGGAGCTAATGGCACTCTTTGCCAAAAGGTTTCTCAAGATGGGCAGAAAGGACTTCAGAAAGATGTCTTCAAGATATGATGATAAACCAAGGTATGACAGATCTCCTACTAAAGAAATTATCTGTTATGGTTGTAGGAAACTTGGACACATTCTACAAGAGTGTCCAGAGGAAAAGAACAAAGAAAAGAGAAAAGAAAAAGAACATCACAAGAAGCACTCCAAGTCCTCCTCCTACAAAAATAAGAAGAAGGAGAAAGGATTTGTTGCTGAAACCTGGAGTGATTCAGATGAGGAATCTTCCTCCTCAAGCTCCAGTAAAGATGAGGAAGAGAAGAAGGCAAAGGAAATTTGCCTTATTGCAATTGATGCATGCAGCAATCACTCAACTGTAGAGAGTTCTGATGATGATGAAGAAATGCCTACAGAAGATCAGGTATTATCTTCTTATGATTTTTCTTCTGCTGAATTTAAATCTGAATTTAAATCCCTTTGTTTAGATTTAATTAGTTCATAAAAAGATATTAAGGAGCTTAGAAATAGGATAGCAGAATCAGAAATCCTCTCCATTGAAAATGCTAGGTTAGAAGCAGAACTCACTAAGTCCAGTGAAGAAATAAAATTTCTTAAAAATGAACTAGCTAAATAAAAAAGATTAGAAGAATCTCGTAATTGTAGAAGCCTTAAGCTGCTAGAGATCACTAGCATGACAAACACTAGGTCAGGCAATAATAAGCTAGGCTTAGGAGCCTCATCAAGTGAACCCCCATTGGTTCTTAAAAATCATCTTTCAACTCCAGTAAACTTTATTTCAGCTGATGGAATAAAGAATACTGAGCAAGTAAATCTAGTTAACAAAGCCTTAAATAATGCTAAGAGAGAAAAGAGGAAGCAAAAATTTAAGGAACTACAAAAGTCGTCAAACGCTGCTCGACGATCGAAGGCTCAATGGTCGAACGATGCTCGATGATCTGAGAATCGATCGTCGAACGATGATCGACGATTTCAATATGATTTTCAAAATAATCACCTAAACCTTAGAAACCCTAATGTAAATAGAAATCCTAGGTTTGTTGACCCATCAACTGCATGGAGTATCCCACCTAGGAGATCATACTCTTTAGGATATAAACCCCAACCTGCTTATTCATTTATTTCAAGTTTCCATTATGTGAAGAATAATGGACCCAAGGTTGTCTGGGTCCACAATGTCTAACTATTTAATTTGCAGGTGAAGACCTATCCAATTTCTAAAGATAAATGGTATTTGGATAGTGGCTGTTCCAAACACATGACAGGAAACAAATAAAATCTATCAAGATACAAGGCCAAGCTTGGACTAAAGGTGATCTTTGGGGATTCCAGCTGTGGTCAAACTGAAGGATATGATAGGATTACCATTGGAGCAGTAACATTCAAAAGGGTTGTATATGTAACTGGACTGAAGCACAACCTAATCTCAGTAAGCCAGTTATGTGATGCAAGATATCAGGTATCTTTCACTAACACTCTCTGTAATATTACTTTAAATAGTAATGTTGTGTTAGTAGGCATTAGATAGGGTAATATTTACTTCGTAGATTTTTACTCAACTCAATCTGAAATCTGCCTTTTTAATGAAGTAACAAATAATAACACCTTATGGCATAGGAGGCTTAGCCATGTTAACCTCAAGAACATATCTAGGTTACCTAAATACAACCTTGTTAGAGGTTTACCTTCTTGTCCCTATAAGAAGGAGAGCCTATGCAAGGCTTGTCAATTAGGAAAGCAAACCAAAAACTCCTTTAAATCTGTAAATAAAAGTGATTCACCTAGAATCCTGTATTTATTACATTTGGACCTTTTTGGCCCAATAAATGTACAGAGTCTAGGAGGGAAGTATTACACTTTAGTGATTTTAAATGACTTCTCTAGGTTCACTTGGGTGTTCTTCTTGAGAACTAAGGCTGATAACTTCAAAGTTCTTACAGACTTTCTGCTATGTGTGCAGACTGAGTATTCTACTCATGTTGCCTTGATCAGAAGTGATCATGGTACTGAGTTTGAGTCTCTTCTCATGCAAGAATTTTGTGAGAAAGAAGGTATCAAACATATCTTCTCTGCTCCTAGAATTCCCCAACAAAATGGGGTAGTGGAAAGGAAGAATAGAACCCTGATTGAAGCTGCTGGAACATTATTGGCAGATGCTAACATGCCTCTCTCTTATTGGGTAGAAGCTGTTAGCACAGCTAATTATGTCTTGAATAGATGTCTTATACACAAGCTTAAGAGTAAAACTCCTTATGAGTTGCTTAAAGGAAAGAAACCTAAAATTAATTATTTTAGAGTCTTTGGTTGTGTAGTGTATATTCACAATAACAACAAAGCATATCTTAGAAAGTTTGAAGCAAAAGCTTCAGTGGGAATTTTTCTTGGATATTCCCAAGTAAGCAAAGCTTATAGGGTGTTTAATAAATCAACATCTAAAATAGAGGAGTCTGTGAATGTTTTTTTTGATGAGTCAAAGATATTTTACAAGGAGAAGGAAACTTCTCCTTCCACAATCTCATTGCAGGTATCAGAATCATGCAAAGATGTCACTCAAGAGATTCTCCATCCATCAACTCTTCATATCACTGACTCAGACAGTGATGAAGACACTGTGGAAGCAGTTGCTGTACCACCAACAGTTGATCCAATTCCTCAGGAGGAATTAATCCCAACTGTTGCTGAAGATTATATCCCACCTGCTGATCTTGTCACACTTAGAGATCATACTACATCTCAAGTGATTGGTGACATATCAGCTGGTGTGCAAACAAGACATCAATTAAGACAAAATGTGATGCATGTTTGTTTCCTTTCACAGATTGAGCCCCTCACCATAAAAGATGCTGAGCTAGATCCCTACTGGATCATTGCTATGCAAGAGGAGCTTAATCAATTTGAAAGATGTAAAGTATGGAATTTGGTTCCAAGACCTAAAGGCCAACTGATCATAGGCACCAAGTGGGTGTTTAAAAACAAGTTGGATGCAAATGGAATTATTGTAAGGAACAAAGCTAGGCTTGTAGCTCAAGGCTACAGACAGGAGGAAGGTATAGATTATGACCAAACCTTTTGCCCCTGTTGCAAGGCTAGTGGCAATAAGGATCTTTCTAGCCTATGCAGCCTATATGAAGTTTAAGGTTTTTCAAATGGATGTCAAGAGTGCATTCCTAAATGGTGAGCTAAAGGAAGAGGTGTTTGTTGAACAACCTCCTGGGTTTGTCTCTTCAACTCAACCCTCATTTGTTTACAAGTTGCAAAAAGCTCTTTATGGACTTAAACAAGCACCCAGAGCCTGGTATGAGACTCTAGCTAGTTTCCTTTTAGAGCACAACTTTGTTAGGGGAGTAGTTGATAGAACCCTTTTCATTAAGCACCACAAGGATACCATCCTGTTAGTTCAAGTTTATATGGATGATATTATTTTTGGCTCCACTGATCCCAAACTATGCAAAACGTTCTCAGACCTGATGCATTCTAAGTTTGAGATGAGTAGTATGGGTGAGCTGTCTTACTTTCTTGGTCTCCAAGTAAAGCAAGATGTTGATGGCATCTTCATCTCCCAATACAAATATGCCAAGGAATTGGTAAAGAAGTTTGGGATGGCTGATGCTTCAGCAATGCATACACCTATGGCTACTAATATAGTTATAGATTCTAATGATCAGGGTAAGCCAGTTGATCAGAAAAACTATAGGGCCATTATTGGTTCCCTATTGTATTTAACTGCAAGTAGACCAGATATAATGTTTGCTACATGCCTATGTGCTTGATTCCAGGTCAACCCCAAGGAATCTCATTTGATTCTTCTCAAGAGAATTTTGAGATACCTGAAGGGAT
This sequence comes from Platanthera zijinensis, assembly GCA_039513925.1. Lineage (NCBI taxonomy): Eukaryota > Viridiplantae > Streptophyta > Magnoliopsida > Asparagales > Orchidaceae > Platanthera > Platanthera zijinensis. Next base: position 121,697,949 of record CM077082.1, on the reverse strand, counting down.
GTCCAAATTTAGGACTATGGTACCCAGCTGAATCAGAATTTGAGTTAATTGGATACTCTGATTCTGACTATGCTGGTTGTAGAGTTGACAGGAAAAGTACCTCAGGAATATGTCAGTTCCTGGGAGAGAGATTGGTCTCTTGGTTCTGTAAGAAATAGGCTTCTGTCTCAACTTCAACTGCAGAGGATGAATATATAGCAACTGCTAGTTGTTGTTCACAGATCCTGTGGATTCAATACCAGCTTTTGGATTATGGGTACACACACAAGAACACCAAAATCATGTGTGACAGTACCAGTGCTATCTCCATTGCACAAAATCTTGTGCACCACTATAGAACTAAGCACATTGAGATTAGACACCATTTCCTGAGAGATTGTATGGAAAAGAACAAGATAAGACTTGAGTTCATATCCACTGACCTTCAGAGAGGTGATATTTTCACCAAGCCCTTAGATGAACAGAAGCATCTATTCTTTTTGGTTCAACTAGTTATGATTAATGGAAAAGACTAAGTGTGACTTCTGCCATTGTTGAAATCTGTTTCAAGATCGTCGAACGACGTTCGACGATAGTCGAACAGGTCGAGCCTATCGTCGACCTATGGTGACGACGGCTTGTTTGTGTGCGAAGACAGAAAAGGTTGAACGATTGATCGACTACTCTGCTTCAGGAAATGATCATGGAACGACCGTTCGACTATCGTCTCCAGTATCTGTTAAAATAGATCGACGATTGTTATTTTAATATAAAACCAATGGTCGACCTAGGTTAAGAGATCGTCTTTTTAGTAGTCGACAGAGCTCGTCTTTTCATATTTCGTCTTTCTGCTTGAGCTCTGCCCCGCGCCTTCTGCCGTTTCTTCTTCGTCGTCCTCTCCAACCAAATCAATGGTGGTTGCTCCAGCTCTCCTGATAGCGATGAAGTTTGACGCCGGTTTCAGCGTGGATTTCGACTCGTTCAGCGCTTGCGATGCTGAGATTATAGAGATGCTACAGCTCTACAAGGATCAAGGTTTGGAAAAGCTTATGTCAACAAGGATCAAGATCAACATCCCAGAGATCAAAGAGTGGGTTTACTCTTCGTCTTCCAGCGACGAATCCATGACCGGGACAATAGGCGGCGAAGAGGTAATCCTGACTCCTGCCGTTCTGACTGAATTTTTTTGATTATTGAATGGACAAGATGAGTATGACCAAGACATTCAAGAGTACGGAAGAATGCTCATCGAGCTAGGACATGCTGAGGGCATTCCTACAAAGTTGCTGAAAGTGAACATCCCGTTGAGAATAAAGTTCTTAGCTGAACTTGTTGGTAAAGTGCTGTTAGGTAAGCACTCGGCTCATGATAATATAACCAGGCAGCAGTTTTCCCTGATGAGTGCAATTATCAAAAAGAAAGAGATAGATTAGGCAAGTATAGTGTTTGATTTGATCAGAAAGAAGAACAGCAAGAAGGAAGTAACCCTTGGAAGGGTGATAGGAATATTTCTGAAAAAAAAATATCCTCAACTGTTGGGTACAGTTGCAACTTCCATCAATGTCAGTAAGAAAATGGATCCCACATTATTTGTTAAGTGGAAAAGGAGCATTCAGAAGCCTTCACCAGCTGGGGTAGCTCCTTTTTTATCTGAGAGCACAAGGACTGTATCAGTCACTCCCCACCTACATGAAGAAGGCTCCTCCATTCCCCCCATTACTTCTACTTTTGCATTACCATCCACTTCCTCTGCATTGCCATCCACTTTTGCATTACCATCTACATCCAATGTCTCTCTTCTACTTGATTCCTCCACTATTCTCCATGCATCACCACCAGCATCTCCACTCCCTTCACATCTTGCTAGGATTTCTCATCCTAGTTTTGATTGGTTAGCTTCTGAGACTCTCCACACTCCACCTCAGTCACCAATTTCTCATTCAGATCATATTGATCCTCCTGCATCCACCCATCAATCACCAGTTCACAACATATCTCATCAGGAGACCACCGTCCTTGATGATCTTCCATCTACTGTGATTCCCCCTTCCACTTCTTTTGAAATCACACCAGCCTTCATTTCAAACATATTGGAGCTAATTACTCCTTCAATCAAAATCATGATTGAAGAAGCAATTGCACCTCTTATTTCTACCATCTCTTCCCTGACATCCTCCATCATAGCCCTCTCTAAGTCTGCTGAGCCCTCTTCAGTTAGGGGCCTGACTTCAGTATCTACTGAAATCAGGCAGGGGGAGATGTTTGAGAAAGATGCCTCAGGACTGCCCCTTGTTACTCTTCCAGAAGTTCCCCAAGAAGAAATTCAAAAAGAAACAGCAGTTCCCGTTGACATTGCAACATCTTCTGCAGAACCAGCACTAGATCAGAGGCCATCTGATATCATAATGGAAGCAGAATTTTCCTTCAAAGTGTGCCTTGAAGAAGCCTCCACTCCCTTAGTTGCTCTATTCCTAAAAGGAGTCATTACCTCCTATCTAGATGACTTGTGGGAGTTAGGAAATTCTGAAGAAAATCCTGAAAGTAATTCATTTACTCAATTCCTTGACATGTTAACTGACATGCTAGCCTGTGAATACCTGGAAGGAATGTTTAGATACCATTTAGAACACCTTTGTGTCCCTTTGGTTTTAGATCTAGTTCAAGAAGTTCAAGTTGCTCAAGAACCTGCTCAACAAACAGCTCAACAACCAGCTCCAGAACCAGCTCAAGAACCTGCTGCTCAAGATCCTGTATCTACTCCTCCAGCTCAGATAGCTGTGCAAGATGATCAAGAGAAAGTTTCAGATGTACAAGAAGAAAAATCAAAAGTCTGGGATGACACCCCAGGACTAGATTTGGATACTCTTCTGGCATAGGATGCCTTAGAAGAAGAGAAAGAGAAAGCTGCATTAAAAGCCAAAGAACAAGCTAAGCAAGAGGCTTTTGATCCCTATGATCAACCTCAATCATCTCATTCTGATGATGAGGAGGATTCTGATGAGTCAGAAAATTCTAAGAAGAAGAAAGCAGCAAAAAGGAAAAGGAAAGCTGCTGCTCCTCCTCCTCCTAATCCTGATCATGATGTTCAATATTACATAATGAAAGGGATAGATCCCAAGTCTAAATAATATCAACATTTGATGGGACTATCCAGAAATCAACAAAAACAGAAAAAGAAAAGCAAAAGGTATGACAGTCCAGCTCCAAAGTGGAATCCCAGAGGACCTCCTCCTCCTCCTCCAAGTGTAGGAGCATCTGGAAATATTTCTGCCAATCCATCAGCCTCTTCTGCTAGATTCACTCCGTCTCAAGCACATCAAAGAAGAAGCAATCCAGGATATCAAAGCAGATCTAAATCTGGACATCAAAGACAAGATGCTGATACAAAAGAGCAAGTGAAGGAGATAGTATATCAGAAGCCAAACTTTTCTCCTCCTCCTTCACCCAAGAGGAAAGCATCATCTCCAAAAGAAAGCAAAAGCATACCATCCAAAAAGCCAGCTCAAATGAAGAAAACTGATTCAAAAGGTAAAAGGTTTATTCACTATGAAAAATCAAGTAAAAAATATGCAGAGTTTGCTCCTCCAGCTTCTTTAGTTATTCAAGAAAATAAAGAGCCAGCTGCAAGTTTGCTGGAACTCTCTATAAAATTCAAAATTGTAAAACCTTTAGATTCAACTTGTGAAAATGAATATGAAAGCCAAGAGCTAAATCCTGATTTCAGGATGGCTAGATTTCTTGAACTAGTTGGATCAGCTCAAATCAGACAGGCCAAAGCTGAAGTAAAAGATATTACAGGCTTAACTACTATGTCTAAATTCAGAAAAAAGAAGCTAGACAAATTCCAGGTTAGACCTGAGGTTTTTGATCCTTCTAAATATATGGAAAAGCACCCAGAAGCAGTAGTGCCAAGAATAGGAGAATCTAAAATTATTGGAGAACAAGATTTAAAGATATCAAAGAAGGAAGCTCTAGATCCTTTCAGAAAAATTTCTTTTCTTCCTGGTTCTTCTGTATCAAAACCAGATTCTGATGCTTCTTAAGTTTTATTTATTGTCAGATTGTTTTGACTATTTGTTTAATACAATTTGTTGCTTAGGTGTTCCTTTTCTTGAGTTATATTTATTTCCTGTAGTTTTTGTTTTGAGAGACTTAACCTAAATAGGGGGAGATTGTTGGTACCCTAGTTTGTATTTGAGTTTAGTCTTCTCAATTAGTTTCTTGACCCAAGATTTATCTATGGTCAAAGGTTAGTTGTTTGGTTAGATTGCTTTAGTTGTAGAGTTGTCACTTATCTAGATGAAAATTTGGTTAAGTTGTTTTTGGTTTGACTATGGTCGAACGCCGCTCGACTATCGTCTATCAACTATTCGACGATCGTCTATCAGTTGATCGACTATCTTCAGTCAGCAGATCGTCTATCTCTGAGTTAGTTCAACTCTTGTTAGCTCGACGATCTATGGTATCTGCCTCGTCGATCGTCGAACCCCGCTCGACTTCTTTTGACCAGACAGATTTCTTTATAGTTCGACTATCTGCCTTGATAGTTCAACTATCTGATAGCTCGACAATCTATTTGATAGGTCGACTATCTGTTCTATTTGATAGTTCAACTATCTGATAGCTCGACTATCCGTTTGATAGGTCGACTATCTGTTCTGTTTGATAGTTCAACTATCTGCTTGGATAGTTCAACTATCTGATAGCTCGACTATCTGTTTGATAGTTCGACTATCTGTTTTGTTTGATAGTTTGACTATCTGCCTTGATAGTTCAACTATTTGATAGCTCGACTATCTGCTCTGATAGTTCGAATATCTGTTCTTTTGTTGATAGTTCGACTATATGTTTGATAGTTCTACTATCTGCTCTGTGTTGATAGTTCGACCATCTGTTTGATGGATCGACTATCTTTTTGATAGCTCGACTATCTGCTTTGATAGTTCGACTATCTGTGTCATTCGACTATCTGTTCTGATAGGTCGACGATCTCTATGGTTCGGTCGACGATCTCCGAGGGTCGTTCGACGTTCTTCTGTCTGCCTTTAGTAATTTTGTACTCCTTCTGTTCTTTGATTTATTTCCTGTTTATTTAGCATATTTTATTAAAGATTATTTCAATGATTTTGTGCATACATCTCAAGGAAATCTTTGCCCCATCCTTTGTGCATAAGTCAAGCTTTATCTGACAAAGTCTTTTGTCTTATTAGTTGAAATATCTTTTTGCTTTATTCTGCCATGCTGTCCTTTATAGCCGTTAGACACAAAAGTCTTCTCTGTCCGTAAAGAGTTTAGTCTGATGTGACTTTATTTAGTATTCCTTTTATCAGATTGGATTTGCAGCTTCTTAGAAAGCATTATCCCTTTATAGCATGTCTGTCTGCAGGATATGTTTTGTTTTGTGCTACTTGCAGCCCAGATCGAAGATCTCAGAAGAAGACAAAATTCAAACAAAGATTAGAGCCGTTACAAAGGCCCATATATAAAGATTTTCTTTTGAAAGAACAAAATATACAAGTCAACACAGATATTGTAAGACCCCTTTTTTTTTTCTTTTTCAACCACCGGGGTCTTAGGCCCAGAACCGCCACTTTGCGGTGACACCTTCGCGTCCTGAAGGGTCATCACCACAAGGCGCCGGCTCTGCCGGCCAATTCGATCACAGAAAAGTAGCACAATTATTGAAGTAAGAACAATACAGTCCACAATAATAAATCACATGTAAATAAGATAAAATCTCCACGAAGGGAGTGTCCACAGAAATCATCAGAGTACTATAAATACGGGCTTTTGCCCGGTACAATATGTCCTCACTACAAGTCTCTCATACGGAAGCGAAAACAGAAACTACTCAAGGTCGAGACTCACGGTCCCGGCTGTGTGAACTCCGGAGCTAGACTGCCCCATCTCTAGGCGCACCGATCTCTGGGGCTGCTCCTCCATGCTGGGCTCCACGATCCCCTAAATGATGCGGTTCGAAAACCGTTAGTCATAAAAACTAAGCCCTATCATCCCCTACCCCTTCCCCCATGGCTCCTAGGTACCGAGCGGGGAGGAAGAAAGGGAAGGACATGATGGTAGAGATAAGACAAGAAACAGGTGACTATGGACTTAATCTACCAAGATGTATTCGGTGAGCAGTTAATATGATTGTTATAATAGGTCTAGCAATAAGAAAAGCAAATATATGAATTTAAACCTTCACTTATGCGAGAACACATAAGCAAAAGGGATCTTTTGCAAGGCTCCCATCGTATAGAGTGTCCCATACCACTTATACGTTGGGGTGTCGGTTATCAAACAGCAATGGTTGTTATATATTGAAATTAACCTTTGATTTATAAACTTGCCCACACAAGCTTATAGGCCAAGGGGTCGTTTTGCAGGTCCTAATGTATAAGCGTCCCATACCACTTATACTTTAGGTGTCAGGGTTAAATGAATCGATTATGCTATGACATGCTAGTGGGTATGATGAAACAAGCAAGTGCAACTCACACACCCGACTCTGTGCACACAGACCTTTAGTTCCCCCTTTCGGAGCCGTTACCTCCCAGGATACCTCCGTAGTGGCAGACGGAAGCAGTGGGTTGGGCCTCACCCACCTCAAAACCAGTAAAAGCACCACTGGTCTGACCTATCGTACGCCTCAACGCTTGGTGCACTAAGCGGACGCCTGCGTACTCTTGCCGGCTGGCGCACCGGACTTCTGTTGGCGAGATGCTAATCACCCCGCCGAGTCAACGATATCGGTGTCGGTGCAATCGAACTCCCCGATATCGAAAGACCCACCACCTTAACATTTCCTATTTTATGCACATGCAAGTTTAATCGTAAACACACAAACCGAGCCGAAGCTCCCCGGACCAAACGTCCGTCTCCAACCAACCGAGCCGAAGCTCCCCGGACCATCCCGTCCGTCTCTTAACCAACCGAGCCGAAGCTCCCCGGACCATCCCGTCCGTCTCTTAACCAACCGAGCCGAAGCTCTCATCAATCTTCCTGTGCCAACAGTGTTTGTGAAAAGTGCAGCCCTAGTTACCTAGTTACTCTTGTCGATTTGTTATTACAGTTTACGTTAGCCCAGGACTGCCCCCGGTATACCCCGTGAAGGGCTCTCAAGGGGCACTAGGAACCAAGACGGCGGCATTACGGCCCGAAGTTCCCTTTCGCAAGGCACTTAATATTATTGTTTTATTTCCCTTAACCCATTCCCTTCTCATATTACAATAGACTATCATAGGGTAATTTTTAACCTTCCTCTCTTCGGGAAAAGCGATCTTTCGCCCAACCCGAGCACCTCTTATCTCTAGCTATCACCACTACTCACTACTCTTTATATCTTCCTATTGCGATTTCCTCCACTATTGCCCACCCAAACAAAATGAATTATTTAACTCCAATGTCTTATTTCAATTCACAATTGCTATATGCAGTCCGACCTAGGCTACATGTCGAACCGGTTATGCAATGATCCATTACTCATCCAAATGCCCTAAATTATTTATTGGAGACTTACCATGATATGAATGACCTAAGTCCAAAAAATGGAAATTTTCCTAATTTATTTGGCATTTAATTAAATTCCTAGAAAATCCCAAGGACTACCGGTTTGAACATGAACTACCCTAAGTTCTCATGCAAGATGTCCAGCAAATTTATGATAGATACTAGGTTATCTCAATAGGTTAAATCCTAAGTATCATAATTTTTCTATCATTAAAAGGGCATGAAAACTATTTTAGAAATAATCTCTAACTTCTTTTGTTTATGAATCAAGTACAGAAAATATTCTTCCAAAAATTATGAATAATTTATGCCATGCAAATAAAGGTCTAACATTAGTACTGGCCAAGTTTCATAATTTTCCAGCAAGTATTTTATCCATAATTAATTTTTTAAACATAATAGCCCTTTCTATCATTTGTGAATAAAGTACTAGATTTACTCAACATAAAATTCTATAAAAATCCAGTGATCAATGTGCTACTAATCAAGATCTAAATCCAGAATTTCAACTGATTATAATTAATTTAAAACCTCCAAATAATTGAAACAATAAATCGGGCAAATAATCCGTTAACACACGAAGTATAATATTTATCAATCATAAAATTCTAGGAAAATTATCATAAGTCTAAAACATCCTAAAACCCCCTCCTCCCGAGTTTCATAATTTTTGGATTAGATTTTAGTGCTTAAAATAACTAAATTACATTTCTATCCTAATTCAAACTCTCAACTTCCGAGGTACCCAATTACCTCCAATTCCTTCACCATTTCAACCAGAGGGTTTTCAGCATATCATGCCACTCTCCTCCAAATTTCAAGGGCATACAAGAGCTTTTGCTCCTATGTCCTTCACAAACCTCAAACTCCCACCCGTTGGATTTGAGCCAATCTCTTAGGGTAAAATCCACCCTAAGCCACACCATGTTACCCAAGAGGGTAGACATAGACTCAACAAATCAGTGGACAACAACTTCAGCCTCTTTTGAGGAGATTTGTCCACTCCATCTCCAATAGTACTTTTCCCCAAAGTACCCCTCACCAAGACCTATCTAGGACTTGATACTTCCCTATTCAAAACCCGACCAATCGAGTTGAAATTTTGTACAGATCTTAACATTGATGCCAGGGACCACCACCCAAAATTTGGGGGAGTTTGGACTTAATTTCATCTCCTAATTTATTTTATATTGTTTATTAAAATTTTACAAAAACTTTAGGCAAAAGTTCTCCAAAAATTCTCATTTTTGGACAGCCTCTTGATACACATATTATAGATCTCCAGTCCAAATTTCAAGTCATTTGGACATGTTATGAACCATGGGCAACCATTTCAATTTCTGGTTAGCCTAGGTCTTGATCCCACCAAAATGAGTGTTGTGGTCAAACCACTCACCCAAATTGAATAAAATCAATTTTAAATTAAAGTAGACCCAGAGGGCTACAACTTTTGTGACTGGTTATTGTTCCTAAATCGGCCTCTAAGTGCCTCGTTTCGCAGCCACAAAATATGTTCAAATAATCTATTTTCCATTAAGTAATATATAATAATCTATGTATTATAATATTAATTCTACTGTTCATCTTCTTCATGAACCCGAACAGACAGAAAACCATTTTTTTCCTGTAAGCGTTCCGTGATCCGTCGCCGGCCGTTCGGTCACTTCCCTGTCCAGCCACCACCACCACCACCTCCGTTGAGGCGATGGCTAGCGGTCGGCGGTGGTTTGGCCGCCGGAGGTGGCGGTTTTCGGCGAACTCAAAATATCTTTTTCATGGCTTTTCCATGAAAACGAGAGATGGGTCCGGCTCTGTTGAGCGCGAACCTCCTTTCTAAGAATCCTAAGATCTACCCACGAAAGAGAAGGAGTAGAGGAGGACCTTGTTCGCGGTTTGAAGGCGAGAAGAACGACGGGGTGCCATGGCGCGGTGGTGGCGTTTGCTGAACTTCTCCTACAGCAAGAACAAAGGTCTGATCCGATTACTTGAGCGTGTAACCTTCTCCTCTTGCCCCAAGTGGGCTTTTATAAGTCAGAAAGTGGGAAGATGAATGGGTAAAGCCTTAATGGCCATGAAAGTTCTCCCCTTAACGTTTCGGTTACAGTGAAGGGATAAGAAATGGTGGAAACTGAACAGGTGTGTCCAGCTGGCGGTTTCCTATTGGACCATATCTTCCTCATTTATTATATAATTTCAGAAAGAAAAACGGCCTGAAATTACTCCTGGTGTAACTTCCCACACCAGCATTTATTACCATGCGTGTTAGAATAATTTCGGGCCTGAACCGTCGTTTCGGCCAATGTCACGGGCGTCACACATAGGTCATGGGCGTGACAGGCCCGAATAGCCAATTCTGGGTTCGACGATCGTCGAACTGAGATCGACGATCGTCGATGGATGGTCACGGGCGTGACACTTGGGTCACGGGCGTGACAGGCCCGAACGGCAGATTTTGGGGTCGGCGATCGTCGAATTGAGATCGACGATCGTCGAAGGCTGGTCACGCCCTAGGTCACGGGCGTGACCTCTAGGTCACGGGCGTGACATGCCCGAACGGCAAATTTCGAGGTTGACGATCGTCGAATTGAGATCGACGATCGTCGAAGGCTGGTCACGCCCTAGGTCACGGGCGTGACACTCATGTCACGGGCGTGACATGCCCGGGCCGCAAGGTCGACGATCGTCTCACGGCGATCGACGATCGTCGATGGGGTCACGCCCATAGTCACGGGCGTGACACCTTGGTCACGGGCGTAACATGCCCAGACAGCACGTTCGACGATCGTCTCATGGAGATCGACGATCGTCGAAGTAGTCACGCCCAAGTCACGGGCGTGACAGGTCGGTCACGGGCGTGACCAACCCGTGACCCGAAAATATTGATCGCTTTATTTCAATTTTATGTGTTTCCTGGGGTTCCGTCACAACTAACCGACTCCTAGGGGTCTAGCCGGAAATGGGATGTTACAAATCCCAATAAACAAAATAAAAATTTCGTCCCCGAAATTGAGGTTGGGCCTACGGGGATTTCTATCGGAATAAATTAAACTTGTAACATCCCATACGATCTTTCTATTGGGTTCAGGCGACTGTTCGTTTGATAACGAAGACAATCTCCCCAATAAACAAAAGATTAGCCCCTACCTTTCTGATTAAGTGCGCATGCCTAGGTCCTGGATTTTCCATATCTAGTCTTAACATTCCAAAACAAGAAGGCAATCTATAGTATACCGAGAGGTGGTGAGATGTACCTGACTGAACAACTCCGGGTATCTTTGCCTCATCAGATCCTGCGGTTCCCAGGTGTGCTCCTCCTGACCGTGATTTCTCCACAGAACCTTGACTAAGGGGATCTTCTTGCGGCGCAATATCCGCACTCCTTTGTCGTCGATCCGAACCGGCTCCAAGTGAACAGATCGGTCTGAAGCTACCGGCCCTTCTGTGGTCAAAATCCGTTGCTCCGGGCGTAGTAGAGCCCTCCTCAGCGAAGAGATGTGGAAGACGTCGTGTAGAGCTGCCAGCTCTGGTGGCAACTCTAGCCTGTAAGCTAGGGGTCCGATCCGCTCCAGGATCCGGTAAGGGCCCATATACCTAGGGCTGAGTTTCTTCCTCCGACCGCGCACCCGTGAGACTCCGTGCATGGGCCGGATCTTCAAGAACACTCGATCCCCTACCCGAAACTCCACCTGACGATGCCGGGCGTCATAGTATTTAGCCTGTCTGCTCTGCGCCTCCAACATCCTATCTCTGATCAGTCTCACCTGAGCCTCGGTGTCTTCAACAAAATCCGATCCCAATAGCTTCGGATCCTCGTCTTGAACCCAAGAAAGCGGGGTCCTACATTTTCTTCCATACAAGGCTTCATATGGTGCCATCCTGATGCTGGACTGGTAGCTATTATTATAGGAGAACTCGACCAACGGTAACATCTTCTCCCACGGCTCCCCTCGGTCCAGTATACACAGCTGTAGTAAATCCTCCAAGGTCCGGTTGGTGCGCTCGGTCTGCCCGTCCGTCTGAGGGTGGAAGGCCGTGCTAAAAGTCAACCGGGTGCCCAAATATGCTTGCACTGACCGCCACTCCCTGGATGTAAACCGTCCATCGCGGTCCGACACTATCGTCCGGGGCACGCCATGATATCGGACATACTGCTCCACAAACTTCCGTACCAGCACTCCCACCGAGTCATCCTTCCTGATCGGTACAAAGCGGGCCACCTTCGTCAACCGATCGACAATCACCCAAATCGAGTCGTTCCCTGTCCGAGACCGGGGAAGACCATGTATAAAATCCATCGCTATATCGTCAAACTTCCACTCCGGCACCGGGAGTGGCTGTAACAATCCTGCGGGGTTCCTGCACTCCGCCTTCACCAACTGACACGCCTCGCAATGGGTCACGAAGTACGTAATGTCCTTCTTCATGCCCGGCCAAAACATCGTCCTCTTCAAATCAGCGGTCATCTTTGTGATCCCCGGGTGTACCGAGTACCGGCTGCAATGCGCCTCCATCATAATATCCTCTCGGATCTGGCCTCCTGCGGGTATATATACTCTGCCTCTGAAGTGGAGCAAACCATCTCTCAGGGAATAATCTCCTGTCGAACCTTCCTCCAAAGCTCTGAACATCGGCTCCGCCCACGCATCTGTCCTCTGTCCGTCCCGAATGCGATCCCGAATATCATCTATGGCCACTATCGATGCCAGATACTCCCTATACAGAACTGGGTCATCCTCGGACACTAGGGATATCTGCATATCTCTGAATGACTGGACTAGCTCCATGGACATAACCTGGGGCCCAGCTTCGGAAGTGGCAGCTCTCCGGCTCAACGCGTCGGCCACCACGTTTGCCTTCCCTGGATGGTAGTGCATCTCATACTGATAATCTGCTAAGAACTCCACCCAACGCCTCTGCCTGATATTCAGCTCCTTCTGCGTGTCCACGTATTTCAGGTTCTTGTGATCGGAGAAGATATCGCAGTGGACTCCATAAAGATAATGACGCCAGACCTTCAGAGCAAAAACGACCGCTCCCATCTCGAGATCGTGAACCGGGTAGTTCCTCTCATGGGTCTTCAGCTGGCGGGAGGCATATGCTATGACATGTCCGTTCTGCATCAGCACCGCTCCCATCCCTTGGTATGATGCGTCGGTATACACCTGGAATCCTTCCTTTCCGGATGGAAGGGCCAGAATAGGGGCCGAGATGAGTCGGTCCTTCAGCTCCTGGAAAGCCGCCTGGCACTGCGGGGTCCAAACAAAAGGTGCCTCCTTCTTTGTCAAAGATGTGAGGGGGAGGGCAATCCGAGAGAACCCCTCCACGAACTTCCGGTAGTAACCGGCAAGTCCCAAGAAACTGCGTACATCGGTGGCTGTCCTCAGCTGCGGCCAATCGCGAACTGCCCGAATCTTTGCTGGATCTACTGCTAACCCGGCTCCGCTGATGATGTGGCCTAGGAAGGCCACCTCCTTCAACCAGAACTGACACTTGCTGAATTTTGCATAAAGGCGATGCTCCCGCAACCTCTCCAAGGTCAGTGCCAGATGCCGAGTGTGCTCCTCCTCCGTCCTAGAGTAGATCAGGATGTCGTCTATGAATACTATGACGAACACATCCAAGTAGGCCTCGAAAACCCGGTTCATGAGACTCATGAACGCCGACGGAGCATTCGTGAGCCCAAAGGGCATCACGGTGAACTCATACAGGCCATATCTACTACTAAAGGCCGTCTTCGGGATATCCTCCTCCTGGATCCGCAGCTGGTAGTATCCTGATCTCAAGTCCAGCTTCGAGAAATAATGGGCCTCTCCAGCTGGTCGAATAATTCGTCTATCCGTGGGAGCGGATAGGTATTCCGGATGGTCAGCCTGTTTAGTGCTCGATAATCGATGCACAGGCGGAGTGTCCCATCCTTCTTCTTCACGAACAGGACCGGTGCTCCCCATGGCGAGGAACTCGGTCTAACAAAACCTGCCTCAACTAATTCCTGCAACTGAGTCTGAAACTCTGCCAACTCCTTTGGGGCCATCCGATAAGGGGCCCTAGACGCCGGCTTGGCTCCCGGCACAAGCTGTATCTGAAAATCCTGCTCTCGGTGTGGAGGTAGTCCTGGCAGTTTCTCCGGAAAGATGTCAGCGAAATCTCGCACCACCGGGATGTCTGTCACCGACTCCTTAACCTCCACCATCTCAAATAGAATCTGATAGACCTCCTCTCCCTGCAGATGGGCCTTAACGGCCTGTACTGAAGATAAGAGTATACGAGAGACAGGTCTTATACCTTCGATGGTAATGAAAGAGTCCCCGTGTCTCACGGTGATCCTCTTTGCCTGGCAGTCAATCTGGGCATAGTTCCAGTGCAGCCATGCCATGCCCAGGATCAGGTCGTAGTCCGTCAGCTTCAAAATCATCGCTGGAGCCTCGAACGCTTTTCCACCAATTTCTGCCTCCATATTGCAGTGATCTGTGGTAAGGAGCTCAGATCCATCTGGTAGTCGCACCCTCATCCTCGAGCCTGTGAACCGCTACACACCTTCCAGTCCTTCTACGAACGTCTCCGACACAAAGGAGTGAGTAGCTCCAGTATCGAACAGCGTGCGGGTCGGCTTGCCGCTGCTGAAGACTATACCTGGGGTGATTAAACATCTTAGGGTTAATTTTCTTTCCTTGTTAACCTATCTAGTGCGGTTCTGAGTTTTAACAACTAAAAGGGAAATTCTATGAAAATAAAGAAGCATTGCTGCGTACCTGCTATGACCTGCTCCGGATTTCGAGGTTGCGCAAGGTCCAAAGCATATACCTGCTCTCTTTCCTGTCTACGATCTCCCCACTGGTATCCACGACCACGGCCGCATCCTCGGCCTCCGTAATGCTGAGCTGGTGGGCCGCCCTGATGTGCTGGAGGTGGTGCCCCCCTCATGGGGCAGTTCCTCCGAATGTGCCCAATCTGATGACAAAGAAAACACTCTGGTGGGGGATACGCCATTCCCCCGGGTCTCGGCATCTCCTGCATCCGAAGAGGGGGAGGGGCTAATACCACCTGTTCCCTCGGCTCCTGCCTCACGTCCTGACGAGGCTGGTCCTCTGTCCTCCTCCCCTCTGGTACAGCACCCCGCTGCTAGTCATTCCTACCTCTCCGTCCCTGATCCTCTGCTGGCCGCTTCCGGCCCCGGGTGGTGTGCCAGTCAGCCTCAATCCTTTTGGCCATCTCCAAGATCCGGGAGATGGGCCCGTCAGATACAAACAACAGAGCCTCCCTCAAGTCCTCCCGCAGGCCCTTATAGAACCTCCTAATATACCCTGCCTCGTCCAGCTGGTAGGAATCTGCGTATCGAGCCAGATGGTCAAACTCTCGATGGTACTCCACCACGGTCCGGGTACCCTGCTTCAGCTGTAAGAACCGCTCCTCCAAATCATCCCTAGCCGACTGCGGAACGAAATGCTCCAGCAGTGCGGCCCTGAACTCCTCCCAAGTAACCTCCACAACCTCCCTATCAGCAAAGGTCGTGTCCAACAGCGTCTTCCACCACCTCTTTGCATGGGACTCCAGGCAGGAGACAACCAGAGCCACCCTCTCCTCCCATGGACACCGAATCCCGGTCAGCATCTCGTACATGATATCTAGCCACTCTTCCGTCCGAACAGCCGACTCTGTCCCCAAATAGGACGGGGGAGCCAGTCCTCGGAAGATGCTTAGCCAGTTGGCCCCCGGATTTGGCTGCGGGGCCGGAACCTGCTGGGCCCTGAAGGCCTCCAGAATGGCAGTCAGGGTCTGTCCCATTTCTGACTGAAGGAAAGGAGTGGGGGCCGGTGGGGGTGGTGCAACATCCTGAGCCTGTTGAACTCCACCTTGTGGCGTAGTCCGTGCTGGAGGCTGCGTAACAAAAACACACGCTGAGAAAACGTTCAAATATTACATAAAGGTGGACAATTTATATGTGATCCCCATATGGGCACACCACTGCTTCCGCTGCTTAGTTTGTCCCCAAACTAAACTCGAGCGGGGGGTGACCTAGGGTTTGTGGACTGCTACTTCTGTCTGATCGATGTTTCGCTCTGATACCACTTGTAAGACCCCCCCTTTTTTTTTCTTTTTCAACCACCGGGGTCTTAGGCCCAGAACCGCCGCTTTGCGGTGACACCTTCGCGTCCTGAAGGGTCATCACCACAAGGCGCCGACTCTGCCGGCCAATTCGATCACAGAAAAGTAGCACAATTATTGAAGTAAGAACAATACAGTCCACAATAATAAATCACATGTAAATAAGATAAAATCTCCACGAAGGGAGTGTCCACAGAAATCATCAGAGTACTATAAATACGGACTTATGCCCGGTACAATATGTCCTCACTACAAGTCTCTCATGCGGAAGCGAAAACAGAAACTACTCAAGGTCGAGACTCACGGTCCCGGCTGTGTGAACTCCGGAGCTAGACTGCCCCATCTCTAGGCGCACCGATCTCTGGGGCTGCTCCTCCATGCTGGGCTCCACGATCCCCTAAATGATGCGGTTCGAAAACCGTTAGTCATAAAGACTAAGCCCTATCATCCCCTGCCCCTTCCCCCATGGCTCCTAGGTACCGAGCGGGGAGGAAGAAAGGGAAGGACATGATGGTAGAGATAAGACAAGAAACAGGTGACTATGGACTTAATCTACCAAGATGTATTCGGTGAGCAGTTAATATGATTGTTATAATAGGTCTAGCAATAAGAAAAGCAAATATATGAATTTAAACCTTCACTTATGCAAGAACACATAAGCAAAAGGGATCTTTTGCAAGGCTCCCATCGTATAGAGTGTCCCATACCACTTATACGTTGGGGTGTCGGTTATCAAACAGCAATGGTTGTTATATATTGAAATTAACCTTTGATTTATAAACTTGCCCACACAAGCTTATAGACCAAGGGGTCGTTTTGCAGGTCCTAATGTATAAGCGTCCTATACCACTTATACTTTAGGTGTCAGGGTTAAATGAATCGATTATGCTATGACATGTTAGTGGGTATGATGAAACATGCAAGTGCAACTCACACACCCGACTCTGTGCACACAGACCTTTAGTTCCCCCTTTCGGAGCCGTTACCTCCCAGGATACCTCCGTAGTGGCAGACGGAAGCGGTGGGTTGGGCCTCGCCCACCTCAAAACCAGTAAAAGCACCACTGGTCTGACCTATCGTACGCCTCAACGCTTGGTGCACTAAGCGGACGCCTGCGTACTCTTGCCGGCTGGCGCACCGGACTTCTGTTGGCGAGATGCTAATCACCCCGCCGAGTCAACGATATCGGTGTCGGTGCAATCGAACTCCCCGATATCGAAAGACCCACCACCTTAACATTTCCTATTTTATGCACATGCAAGTTTAATCGTAAACACACAAACCGAGCCGAAGCTCCCCGGACCAAACGTCCGTCTCCAACCAACCGAGCCGAAGCTCCCCGGACCATCCCGTCCGTCTCTTAACCAACCGAGCCGAAGCTCCCCGGACCATCCCGTCCATCTCTTAACCAACCGAGCCAAAGCTCTCATCAATCTTCCTGTGCCAACAGTGTTTGTGAAAAGTGCAGCCCTAGTTACCTAGTTACTCTTGTCGATTTGTTATTACAGTTTACGTTAGCCCAGGACTGCCCCCGGTATACCCCGTGAAGGGCTCTCAAGGGGCACTAGGAACCAAGACGGCGGCATTACGGCCCGAAGTTCCCTTTCGCAAGGCACTTAATATTATTGGTTTATTTCCCTTAACCCATTCCCTTCTCATATTACAATAGACTATCCTAGGGTAATTTTTAACCTTCCTCTCTTCGGGAAAAGCGATCTTTTGCCCAACCCGAGCACCTCTTATCTCTAGCTATCACCACTACTCACTACTCTTTATATCTTCCTATTGCGATTTCCTCCACTATTGCCCACCCAAACAAAATGAATTATTTAACTCCAATGTCTTATTTCAATTCACAATTGCTATATGCAGTCCGACCTAGGCTACATGTCGAACCGGTTATGCAATGATCCATTACTCATCCAAATGCCCTAAATTATTTATTGGAGACTTACCATGATATGAATGACCTAAGTCCAGAAAATGGAAATTTTCCTAATTTATTTGGCATTTAATTAAATTCCTAGAAAATCCCAAGGACTACCGGTTTGAACATGAACTTTCCTAAGTTCTCATGCAAGATGTCCAGCAAATTTATGATAGATACTAGGTTATCTCAATAGGTTAAATCCTAAGTATCATAATTTTTCTATCATTAAAAGGGCATGAAAACTATTTTAGAAATAATCTCTAACTTCTGTTGTTTATGAATCAAGTACAGAAAATATTCTTCCAAAAATTATGAATAATTTATGCCATGCAAATAAAGGCCTAACATTAGTACTGGCCAAGTTTCATAATTTTCCAGCAAGTATTTTATCCATAATTAATTTTTTAAACATAATAGCCCTTTCTATCATTTGTGAATAAAGTACTAGATTTACTCAACATAAAATTCTATAAAAATCCAGTGATCAATGTGCTAATAATCAAGATCTAAATCCAGAATTTCAACTGATTATAATTAAGTTAAAACCTCTAAATAATTGAAACAATAAATCGGGCAAATAATTCGTTAACACACGAAGTATAATATTTATCAATCATAAAATTCCAGGAAAATTATCATAAGTCTAAAACATCCTAAAACCCCCTCTTCCCGAGTTTCATAATTTTTGGATTAGATTTTAGTGCTTAAAATAACTAAATTACATTTCTATCCTAATTCAAACTCTCAACTTCCGAGGTACCCAATTACCTCCAATTCCTTCACCATTTCAACCAGAGGGTTTTCAGCATATCATGCCACTCTCCTCCAAATTTCAAGGGCATACAAGAGCTTTTGCTCCTATGTCCTTCACAAACCTCAAACTCCCACCCGTTGGATTTGAGCCAATCTCTTAGGGTAAAATCCACCCTAAGCCACACCATGTTACCCAAGAGGGTAGACATAGACTCAACAAATCAGTGGACAACAACTTCAGCCTCTTTTGAGGAGATTTGTCCACTCCATCTCCAATCGTACTTTTCCCCAAAGTACCCCTCACCAAGACCTATCTAGGACTTGATACTTCCCTATTCAAAACACGACCAATCGAGTTGAAATTTTGTACAGATCTTAACATTGATGCCAGGGACCACCACCCAAAATTTGGGGGAGTTTGGACTTAATTTCATCTCCTAATTTATTTTATATTATTTATTAAAATTTTACAAAAACTTTAGGCAAAAGTTCTCCAAAAATTCTCATTTTTGGACAGCCTCTCGATACACATATTATAGATCTCCAGTCCAAATTTCAAGTCATTTGGACATGTTATGAACCGTGGGCAACCATTTCAATTTCTGGTTAGCCTAGGTCTTGATCCCACCAAAATGAGTGTTGTGGTCAAACCACTCACCCAAATTGAATAAAATCAATTTTAAATTAAAGTAGACCCAGAGGGCTACAACTTTTGTGACTGGTCATTTTTCCTTAATCGGCCTCTAAGTGCCGCGTTTCGCAGCCACAAAATATGTTCAAATAATCTATTTTCCATTAAGTAATATATAATAATCTATGTATTATAATATTAATTCTACTGTTCATCTTCTTCATGAACCCGAACATACAGAAAACCATTTTTTTCCTGTAAGCGTTCCGTGATCCGTCGCCGGCCGTTCGGTCACTTCCCTGGCCAGCCACCACCACCACCACCTCCGTTGAGGCGATGGCTAGCGGTCGGCGGTGGTTTGGCCGCCGGAGGTGGCGGTTTCCGGCGAACTCAAAATATCTTTTTCATGGCTTTTCCATGAAAACGAGAGATGGGTCCGGCTCCGTTGAGCGCGAACCTCCTTTCTAAGAATCCTAAGATCTACCCATGAAAGAGAAGGAGTAGAGGAGGACCTTGTTCGCGGTTTGAAGGCGAGAAGAACGACGGGGTGCCATGGCGCGGTGGTGGCGTTTGCTGAACTTCTCCTACATCAAGAACAAAGGTCTGATCCGATTACTTGAGCGTGTAACCTTCTCCTCTTGCCCCAA
Organism: Platanthera zijinensis; assembly: GCA_039513925.1. Lineage (NCBI taxonomy): Eukaryota > Viridiplantae > Streptophyta > Magnoliopsida > Asparagales > Orchidaceae > Platanthera > Platanthera zijinensis. The sequence continues at coordinate 121,678,397 of CM077082.1, read as the reverse complement.
GTGGGCTTTTATAAGTCAGAAAGTGGGAAGATGAATGGGTAAAGCCTTAATGGCCATGAAAGTTCTCCCCTTAACGTTTCAGTTACAGTGAAGGGATAAGAAATGGTGGAAACTGAACAGGTGTGTCCAGCTGGCGGTTTCCTATTGGACCATATCTTCCTCATTTATTATATAATTTCAGAAAGAAAAACTGCCTGAAATTACTCCTTGTGTAACTTCCCACACCAGCATTTATTACCACGCGTGTTAGAATAATTTCGGGCCTGAACCGTCGTTTCGGCCAATGTCACGGGCGTCACACATAGGTCACGGGCGTGACAGGCCCGAATAGCCAATTCTGGGTTCGACGATCGTCGAACTGAGATCGACGATCGTCGATGGATGGTCACGGGCGTGACACTTGGGTCACGGGCGTGACAGGCCCGAACGGCAGATTTTGGGGTCGGCGATCATCGAATTGAGATCGACAATCGTCGAAGGCTGGTCACGCCCTAGGTCACGGGCGTGACCTCTAGGTCACGGGCGTGACATGCCCGAACGGCATATTTCGAGGTTGACGATCGTCGAATTGAGATCGACGATCGTCGAAGGCTGGTCACGCCCTAGGTCACGGGCGTGACACGCATGTCACGGGCGTGACATGCCCGGGCCGCAAGGTCGACGATCGTCTCACGGCGATCGACGATCGTCGTTGGGGTCACGCCCATAGTCACGGGTGTGACACCTTGGTCACGGGCGTGACATGCCCAGACAGCACGTTCGACGATCGTCTCGTGGAGATCGATGATCGTCGAAGTAGTCACGCCCAAGTCACGGGCGTGACGGGTCGGTCACGGGCGTGACGGGTCGGTCACGGGCGTGACCAACCCGTGACCCGAAAATATTGATCGCTTTATTTCAATTTTATGTGTTTCCTGGGGTTCCGTCACAACTAACCGACTCCTAGGGGTCTAGCCGGAAATGGGATGTTACAGATATTCATATACAGATTCAATTCAAGAAGAGATATAGCTCTCAGATATTGTTACATCCAACTAAGAAGATGAACCTTCTTCATCTCTCTCTTCTTCAATCCTGAGTTCACCCTACTACCAGGAACATTCACTCAGAGTCTAAAGAAGAAGAAGAAGAAGGAAGAAAAGCTGTTGAAGAAGAACAATCATTACAAATCAAGAGTCTTCTTCAAGCTACTCCTTCAAGAACTTCAATACAGCTCTTGTCACAAGTTCAGAAGAGTTCCTGCACCCTGAAGCAAGACTTCTTCCTAGATATCACTAAGCCAGGGAGAGCCTTGATTCTTTAGAGCTTTCTAGCTCTGTGTAATCCACTTGCTTCTCTAATATTGTTTTAACAATAGAGAAGTCCTTCTAACCCTCTCTCAACCTCCCGTATAAAGGGTTATTACTCCCTTCAAAAGTGAACCTTGGTGCCAGGGCACCTGATCAAAAACCTGTGTTGGATTTTGAGCTCCTGATCAAAAGCTCAAAGGGTCTTCTTGATCTACCTGAAGCAGATCAGTTGGTGGAAGGGCACCTGAACAAAAACCTGTATTGGATTCCTACCAGGGTGGTAGAAGAGTGGATGTACCTATTTAGAGGGAACCACTATAAACTTCTTGTGTCGTCTGTGTTGCTTAATTAATTTATTGCACTGTGGCTGTGAGTAGAAATAACTAGGATTGCTAGTTGCTGTGATAGGACCAAAGCTCAACTGTAATTACAGTTAGCTTTCTCTAGTGCACTTCACTTTGTGTTATGCTCTAGGGTTTCAAATATCTATAAACTCATTCCGCAAATTTACTCTAAGGGAGTTGAGTAGGGTGTCATAATTTTTGAATACTCTATTCACCCCCCCCCCTCTAGAGTTGTATCTATCCACACTTTCACAACGCCACTCAATGCCAAGTATAACTCACTCAATGCCGAATTGAGTGTACTCAATGCACTCAACGCTTTTGGACTTAGGCTAGAAACTGGATTCCAAAGATAAGGCTAGAAACTGGATTCCAGAGATTTGGCTACTCTCAATGCTGTGTTGAGTGAATTCAACACACTCAACGCTATATACTTAGCTTCTCAGACCACTCAACGCAAAGCCGGTATTCGACGACTCAATGCCTGATACACGCTGAACTATGTTAAAAACCAACTCCACCTATACCAGCTAGATCCTATAAACTACACTTAGACTATTCAACATGCAAATCGACGGGTTTAAACTCATTAACAGCCTTAGTTGACGAATCTAAACCTAAATTACGACCATATACAAAGAGTTTGAGATTAGTTTAACAGTTATTCAATCGACGGATTTACCTAGGCCGACAGTCATATACTTGACAGAAATTAGAATAAATTCGACTGTACTATATGGCGAGTCATAACCCTAATCAAACAGGTAAACACTCGACAGGTTAAATTTAGGCTAACTGACAAATCTGATAACCTGAACTTAGATTCTCAGTCTATACAATGGATATACACCATTCAGAAGTTCTACCCTAAACCACACATCTATACAGGAAAAGAATCATGAAAAGAGGAAACAAAGAACATGTAAGGGGGAAAAACCGCCACTTGCCTCAAATCTCACTGAACCTTGGCAACCCCAGCACTCCTCCTCACAGATCTGACCGCAAAAACACCTAAGCAGCAAAAACTGAAACTTTTGAGAGGAAAGAAGGTTAAAACCGCAAACCCTAACAGCTAAAACTCCACGAAATGGGGAAGACTTACCGTAGAAATGTAGATCTAGGTGAGAGATATCCAAATCTACTCTCTGAGGATGATTTCGTGCACCTGGGATCCTAAAATCGACATTCGAAGGCTCTCCAAGGTCCGCCTCTTTCTCTCTTTCGCAAAAAAATCGACAGTTTCAGGAAGAAGATGATGAATAGGGTTTTTGTCGAATCACAAGGCTATTTATACTTATAAATATAAGTATTATAATAATAATTTATTATTAATTAATCGTCCAAACGACCCAAAATTTGCACCAACTCGGATTTCTACGAAAATCACACCATACCTAAATATTGACGATGCGAATCTAACGACGAAGTCAAAAATTGACTTCCGACCAACCAAACTCAGGTAAACACTCCCCGAAGTATAAACACCAAATATCCCAAAAATGCTCCATCGAGTCACCAAAACAATCTCGGCTCTCAAGGGAACTCCGCAAACAAGTTAGAAACCATCCCAACTGAAAAACTTACTGAGCAAACCATGCTCTAACAACGACACCCATGAAACACGCATCAACATAACGCCCTAACATCAAAATTATGCCAATAAAAGAATTAAATTAAACATCGAAAAATCAGGGGCATTACAGCCACTCTCCCTACAAGAAAGTTTTGTCCCGAAACTTTACGCACAAAACTTCTACTATAGAAGAAAAATAACCAAGGGTTATCAAATTGAAGTATATACCAAACAAACTAGGAGAATATTTGAGGATAAGCCTCCCTCATAGCTGACTCCAACTCCCAAGTCACGCTATCCACGTCTTGGTTCCGCCACAAAACTTTAATCATAGTTATGGTTTTCCTTCGCAACACTCGATCTTGAGTATCCAGAATGCAAATAGGAATCTCAACATAAGAAAGGTTAGGTCGAATTGGGGCACATAATCAAGGACTTGTCGGTCATTTAGCACACACTTCCCCAATTGTCTCACGTTAAACATACCGTACACACCAATAAAACTCGCGGGCAAAACCATCCTGTAAGCTGCCACACCAATACGCTCAACAACCTTAAAAGGTCCTACATACATAGGATCCAACTTATGGTTCTTACCATACCTCTTAACACCAAACATTGGAGAAACCTTCAGAAAAACCATTTCCCTAACAACAAATTCCAAATCAGTCCAACGTCGATTGACATTCTTCTCATAATGCTCCCGAGCTATATGGAGCTTTTCTCATATGCCTAACAAAAATATCTATCTCTTCTAATGCTTCAGGGCCCAACAACGGTCTCTCATCAACCTCAGCCCAAAATAAGGGAATTCTACAATGCCTCCCATACAGAGCCTCAAATGGGGCCATCTGCAAACTTTCTTGAAAACTGATATTGTAAGCAAATTCCATCAATCTCAAACAGTCGTCCCACGCTCCTCCATGGTCCAAGATATAACATCTGATCATGTATTCTAGAATTTGATTTACTCTTTCCATTTGACCATTGGTCTGTGGATAATAAGCGGTGGAATACCTCAGATCGGTACCCAACCCTTCCTGTAAAATTTTCCAAAAGAGAGACGTAAACCTGGAGTCTCAATCCGACATAATACTCACCGACACTCCATGTAGCCTGATAACCTCATACAGGTACAACTCTGCAATTTTCTTCATGGAGTAGTGATCTTGAAAGGCACGAAGTGAGCACACTTCGTCAGTCTATCCACTATAACCCAAACAGAATCATGCTCTTAGGGAGATCTCGGTAATCTAGTAATGAATTCCATGAAAATACTCTCCAATTTCCATCTTGGAATATCCAAAGGTGTCAACTTGCCACCAGGCCTTCAATGATCGGCCTTAACTCGCTTGCAAGTAAAGCACTCAGATACAAATTTAGCTATCTTTCCCTTCATACCGAACCACTAAATGATCTGCTTCAGATCTTGATACATCTTAATTGAACTAGGGTAGTAGGAAACAATTGAACCATGCGCCTCACTGCACAAACTAAATTGAATGTCCACAACAGCAGGGATACAAAATCTGTCATGGTACTTCAAAGTACTCGCGTCGTTAATGGAAAAGTTTGGTAACTCCCCATTCTCAGCTCTACCACGAAGATGTTACAACTCAGGGTCATCCTTCTGATGAAGCCTCGTAAGTGTAATCCATGATGGTTCAGACACTTCCAAACTTATTGGCGAGTCACTGTCCCCAATAGAAATATTCATCATTAAAAACTCCTCCACTAGAGAATCTACCGAAAGGCTAAATGCTTACATTGTCTTCCTACTCAAGGCATCAGCTACCACATTAGCTTTGCCTGGATGGTATAAAATCTCGACATCATAATCTACAATGTATTCTAACCATCGATGCTGGCACAAGTTCAGCTCCTTCTAGGTGAAGATATACTTTAAGCTTTTATTATCCGTGTAAATCTTGCATACTGCGTCATATAGCAGATGTCTCCACAACTTCAGGGCATAAATTACTGTCGTGAATTCCAAATCATGTGTAGGGTAGTTCTTCTCATGAATCTTTGACTACCTAGACACATACGCGATTACCTTACATTCTTGCATCAACACGCAACCAAGTACTACGTGTGATGCGTCCACATAAACAGCATACTGTACCCCTTCGGTAGGCAAGGTCAAAACTGGAGCAGTGCACAACCTCTTTTTCAACTCGTAGAAAGCTTATTCGCACTTCTCGAACCACACAAACACAACATTCTTCTGTGTCAGTCTATTCAGCGGTGCAGACGACGTGGAGAAACCTTCCACAAACCTTTTATAATAGCCTGTTGTTGGGTCCATTGCCGACCATGTCCTAGATTTGTAGAAGTCAAACATGCCAATGACATACACAAAGTTGTACTTGATGTTGTTTAAGCTCATCATATGCAGGATATTCCATAGAACAAGATTAGACTAGTTGTCTAAGTGATTATGACAGGTGGTCATAAGGCAGAAAGGTGGACACAAAGAAGCTGGCTGGAAAGGCAGGAATTTGTCCAAGTCCACAGGCGTTGAGTGGAGCAAGCTGACTGAACGCTAGAGGTAAGAAAGGATGTTGGGTAGCAAGAAAATCGGCTAAGTCCACAAGCATTGAGTGAGTTGAGCTCACTCAACACCATATAACAAAAGGCACTGAGACAGTCAAAGCCTAAAATGAAAAAGGTTGAAATATGGCTTAGTTCATAGTCGTTGAGTGTAGTCTACTCACTCAACACCATACAGCTAAAATCTGTGAGACAGGCTGAGACAGAAAGCCTAAGAGAAAATGAACACAGAATATTGGCTTAGTCCAAAATTCGTTGAACTGAGTTCAGAGTTCGTCGAGCTGAGCTCATCGTTCGTCGAACTAAGCCCGGAGGTTGAGAATCTGAGTTAGTAACACTGAGTTCAGAGTTTGTCGAGATAAGCTCAGCGTTCGTCGAACTAAGCTTAGAGTTTGAGAATCTGAGTTAGTCGAGTTGAGCTCAGAGTTCGTCGAACTAAGTCCAGAGAATCTAGCTAATGCTGAAAGCATTGAGAGATGCAATCTCACTCAACTCTCTCAACGCTTATGATGCTGGAAGAGCAGAAAATTGGTTATGGAAAAAAGCATTGAGTGAGAGGTGCTCACTCAACGCTCTCAATGCCTAGTGGAGAACAAGTTAAAGTTGCTGAGAAGAACAGTTTGACGAACGTCTAATTTAGTTCGATGAACGTCGACTTGAATTCGACGAACATCGACTTGAGTTCGACAAACATCGAATTGAGTTAGACGAAAGCCAAGCAGTAGAAAGCTGAGAAAGCAGTTTGGCGTTGAGTGAAGCTGACTCACTCAACGCCTAAAAATAGACTTTATATTCTAAGTAGTTTGGCATTGAGTCAAGGTTACTCACTAACGCCAAGTGACAGCAAAGCTGTCTAAGTGGTTAGGCATTGAGTGAAGGACCTTCACTCAATGCCTATGCTAATGTTGCTTGATATTTTGCTAAGTCCACAGGTGGTGATGTCAGCAATAACAAGTCAACATAATTCAAATCAACAGCGGGAAAGCTAAAGTAAAGGCCAAAAGGCGCGGATGTGCTACCGTAGGACAGTCATGCGTTAAAGAAAAGTTGCAGCGCGCATTAAATATGTGGGGCCCACTGCTTAAAGAGCCGTTGGGGATTAAATAATAAAAGAAAAGGCTTTTACAGAGGAAGAGAACTCTTGGGGATATTTTTTGTAGTTCTTCTTCACCGCCATTATTGTTATGACAAAAGAACAGGAAGCTCAAGTTAGCAAGACTCAGAGCAAGAAAAGTTAGTTGTTTGTCTTCATCATTGACTACAGCAAGATCAGAGCAGATCTCTGAAGAAGAGCTGCAAGGGCTGACCCTTGCTGCAAGATTCTTCACAGTTCTAGCCAATCATCTCTAAAGAACATTTTTTTGGAGGCTGTGAAGAAGAAAGCTTCAAGCTAGCTGTTGACATCAACATCTTCAACAACAAGATAGTTGGTGCTGAAAGTTCACCTAGTGTCAGCTACCTTCAATTATGGGGGGGGATAGGTGTCTTTGCAGCGTATTTGCGGAATTAAGATTTACCTGCACAAGAAAACAAAACAACCAAGCACAGAAAATACACAGGCAATTTATAGTGGTTCCCTGATTTGGGTACGTCCACTTTCCCCCTTCGACCTATCTCCCAACAAGGGACGACTCGGTCACTTCACCAACAGGTTTGAAATCCAATCCTTGTACTAACGGAAGGAACCCTTCCACACGTACGAGTCAACACTCCCACAACCCGGGTTGCACCCAACCCTTACAACTAAAGACCAATCGGTCCGATACAAAGAAATTGAAAATGCTTGTAAGAAATACAAACGACGTTTGGAGAGTAAGGTGTCCCTCTTCGTTCGACGACGTGTTCTTGAAGTCAACGAAGAGTCCACAACCCTAGATCTCACTTGGAAAGAATCTTCCCGAAACCGGTGACGGCTTAAAACGACGGCAAGGTTCTCAGAATCGGCGGCGGCGACGGAGAGCAGCAGCAATGCCAACTTGATTCAAACTTCGTAGCGAAGGAAGCAAGGTCTTCCAACGGTCACACTAGGATCGATCGTCTCGATCGATTCGGAAGGGGAAGGATTTTCCCGATCAACGAATCAAGAGACAAGGGATCTCTGGTTAGACGCGTGAGACGCTATGCTAGCCTAAGCTTCGGTCGCCGGAGGTCTGGAAGAACCCGAGATCAGCAGCGGCGACAAGTGCACGAGCGGCGGAGAGATCGGCGGAGCGATAGGGCTTGTCGGCGGCTCGTGCATTTTGAAATCTCCTATCTTCTTCGCTTTACTGTTCATACATACGGAGTATATATACATTTGGTCAAGTATATGACCGTTGTGGGTCCCACCGATAAGAAGACTTGAGCCTGGTTCGAAACAGTTTAAATAATTTGAACCGGTCCAGAGAACAACAGGAAATCGCTTAAGTCAAATTCGTCGAGAATCGTAGGTGATTCTCGACGAATCAGCGAAAATCACTTATGATTCTCGCCGACTTCTACTTAGCCGAATTCTGGCTGTGCAGATACAGAAGCCGGGGAGAATCGGCGGGAATCACACTTGATTCTTGCCGATTCGTTGAGAATGCAAAGTCATTCTCGACGAATCAGCGAGAATCACTTAGTGATTCTCGACGATTCTGCCTTAGAGAAATTTCAGGCGGTGTCGAAGCTGCCGGCTTCAACCGGCGAGAATCAGCTAGTGATTCTCGACGACTCGGCGAGAATCATTAGTGATTCTCGCCGAATCGGCGAGAATCACTTAGTGATTCTCGTCGATTTTTACTTGGGCTATTTCTCCTCTTTCTTTCCTTGAGCTGGTCTTTGGCCCATCCTTGCTCCTTGTCTGCTCTTGCTTTATCATAGCCCTGTACTTGAAATTAAGTACACCCCAATAGAGAAAGTACACATAGACCAACACACTGATCTGCTCAACGAGGGATTACGTTGCACAGACCCGTGTATATTGACCCACTGCACCCTGACATTGGTGTGTACTTAGCGTGGAATAACTGCAAGTACAACTAGAAAATAATTCATCAAATACATTGTGGATTCATCTTAGCTTGACAGGTGGCTTCCTCAAATCCAGGTAATTGTGGATACAGTACCCAACAATCTCCCCCTATTTGACGAAGCCAAGATCCTACTAGCTAAGATGAATACTACCACCCAAAGAATAATTAAAACTTTAAGAAAATAAGAACAGATAAAATAATACTTGAGTCAAAACATGTCATCACATATATATATATATATAAAACCACAATACTTGTTCGTAAGAATCTATGAAAACATAGATGTGCAGTGAGGGACAAAAAGGTTCTAAACCTATGTTTCCTTAGCAAGATCATCCTTGAGCTTCTGAGCCAGGAATTTCTTGCTCTGTCTTTCGAAATATTCCTTTGGCTTAGGATGATATCTGGGAGGAGGAACTTTATCTGTCACTGTATTATTTCTGAAAAATATGTTGCGTTTGGCTTCAAATTCTTTGTGCCTCTCCCATTCGTATTGACTGTATACCTCACTTCGATTTATGTGCCCCTTCTGCTGTAACAAGAATGTGTCCAAGATGATACTTTTTGATACAGGACTCCATTTTTCATTTCTCACATCCTCCTCCGTCAATCGGATCCTCTTTTCAGCTTGTGTTTCCCTTGAAGTTCCTTCTTGAATTTGCCTTTTTCCTTTGGCTTTAGCTAAGGCATCTTGATCAAACCAAGTTCGTTGTTCAGCCCTTTCAGCAGCTTTCTTCATCTCAGCTTCGCTTAACAGAACAGCCTCTGCACTTGCCCCTTTGTCATCCACAGTATTGTGCTCAGTGGTTTCATGTACAGGATTAACCTCAGGATTATTGCCTAATGCTTGATTGAGCAACCACTGGCAACTGTCATATACATAAACATTAGACTGATCGAAGTTTTCAATGATGATGTGCTGAAGCCCTGCCATTTTATCAGTATATTCTTTCTCCCCCTTTTTGGCTTCGAGGGCAATGGAGTTTGCATATGAGTGCAGGGACTCATCTATATGCTTTAGAGATTTAGAAAACTCAGTCAGCAGGTCTTGTTGATTTTTATTAAGGAGCACCATGTGGGCATCAAATTTCTCTATGTTAGTCGCCACAACATGTGCATTATGATTTACCACGCCCAGTTCATCAGTATTCTTTTTCAGTCCTTTCATGAGAAGAGTTACAGCTGTGCCTGCCTCTGTATACTTTTCATCAAATTTCTTCTCCATCTCATCTAGTTTATGGTTGATCTGAACTATGTTCTTGAGCATGAGATCCTCAGATTCCTTCAGTCTTTTTAGCACCGTTTTGTGGGATTTCTTAAACGTACTCTTGAGCTCATCCTGTAAGACCCCAACCTCGGAGATGATCGCGTTCGGGCACCGTTTTGAGGGTCAAAACGGTGTCGGGTGGAAAAATGGTCAACATGAATTTTGTTCGTCTCGACGAGATCTACAACTTTCATGTTGACCACTTTTCGATTTGAGGTCATCTCAGGGGCACACGGCCAGGCACACGGCCGTGTGCCTACCCGTGTTCAGTGGTCGAATGCGTTTTTGTGCAGTCTCGAGTCAGAGAAGGACACGGCCTGAGACACACGGCCGTGTCTCAAGCCGTGTGTGGGGCACACGGCCTCGAACACAGCCGTGTCAGGAGCCGTGTCGATCGGCGAATGAGTTACACGGCCAGACACACGGCCGTGTGTCAAGCCGTGTTCGGCCCAGTTTTGGGGATTTTGGATCTAATCTCGGCCGTCCGTTCCCTTGGATCTGAATCCGACGGTAGGGGCTGCTCCTGGGGGGTTAATAGCCGGGAAATGGGGGGAGAAACCCTCATTTTCATCTTGAGTTTCTCTTTCTTCATCTTAGAGAGAGGGGAGAACTTCCTTGGTGGTGTGAGCCCAAGATCCGGCCGCCGGAGGAGTTTTGAAGCACCGATTCGCGATCCGAGTCCGGATCCTCGAAGGCAAGGGCGAGGCGAAGCTTTCCATCCGACTACATCTTCATGGCGCCGCGGAAATCTTCGAGGGTAACGATCCTCTTCATAGGGCATGTGTAGTCGCCCTTCTTTCTATGCATGGGGAAATCCCCCTCTCGCGAGTGAGCGTTGAGGTGCGGAATCCCTTCGGGTAGATATGTAAAGTCCCCGTTGTTAGAGCCCGGAATCGGAGTACGGGCGTAGGCATTGTGTGTGAAGCCTATTCGGGTTTAACCCGGATCGGTGATGTTTGCATTGCATGGCCGGAGAAGACTCCGCGCCGATGATTGTAGTTTTCCGAAATTTCTACGCGGTAGATTGCATACAGGGATCCTTGGGGGTTAGCCTCGAGGCGCACCCGGAAAGCTTGGGCGGAATCGCATTGCCGCCACGATGTTGCCTTGGAGGGCAAATCGGTACATAACAGGGTTATGTGCGTGTTTTGATCGTTTGTGGGAATGAGGAGAAACTTGGCCCGCACCGATGGCTAAATGGCCGTGGTGAAGTGAGCAACGGGCGGGTGGAACTCTACCCATTCCAAGTGGTCTCGGTAGAAGCGACCTAAAGTACATGGGACTTCCCGGGGGGCTGGAAACGAGCCTAGGCTTCGGCCGAAAGGGCTAAATGCTCACGAGTGTTGCCATCCGAGGGATGGTGGTGGAATCGCGGTGTCGGGCTGGGTCCGGACCGGGTTCACCGATTATTGCCCTGAGAGCACGGAGTGTGCCGCCGTGCGTGCCGACACTTGTGGCGAATAGAATGCTTTATATAATTGCTATGATAGTTTTATATGCAGGGAAGGAGCACCGCCGTCCCGAGAAACGGGACGGGGTCGTTATAATTTGGTCAGCTTTGCTGACCGTTGCCCTTTTGTATTGCCACCTCTTGGGTGGGTTGTTCCTGCAGGTGCTGTTGCGGAGCCAAGCGGCAAATAGCGGGCTAAAGCCCAAGTTGCAGCGCCAGCCCTCGAAGGCTTATTTATTAGCTTTTTCATATTCATGTATGGCCGGCCTGCGTGCCGATGTATGAAAGACGCTATCTTGTTAAGCGAACACTTTTGTAAGGCCTTAAGGCCGTGAACTCTTTTGTGTATGTACTCATTCCTGGGTTGTAGTGGACATTCATGCTCTGTGGCAGGGTTCTTATCTTTTTGCAACTTAATTAAATTGCTTCCGCTAGGTGTTGTGTAGGACGCTCTGATTGGTTGTGTGGTTTCAACGCGTAACCAACCGGTCTGTCCGTAGTATATGGCGTCGGGCCCCGGCCGGACCTACTGTTATATGCTATGCGACGGATAGGGGTGTTACAAATTGGTATCAGACTTCTGGTTTCGGTCAAGCTTAAATGAATTCGTGGACGAATTCACTTTAAGGGGTGGTGAGCACATTGTGTGCGTCATCGTTATAACATGAAAAGAACCCATGAATGTCCACTTAGGAATGAAAATACACATGATTGAGGAACCTGCGTGTTCCTATAATTGCTGTTTGCAGTAAGTTTTGGTCGCTTATCGGTGTTTTGCACGATTTTAGGTGACCAGAAGTGGTGCTGGGCCGTCCGAACGGCCAGGTTCTGAGGCGAGCAGTGCGCCAAGCGATGCGCCTGCAACACCTTTGTCTGCTGAGACCATTAGGTTGGTGGCAGAAGCGGTCATGGCAATGATCAATGCGCAGCCTGCAAGGCAGGTGCAGCAGCCTGCTCCTGCTGTGGAACAGGTACCGCTTCAGACGGCAGAGCGAAGGAGGGTTGAGCAAGTTGTGGTGGAACCAGAGTTGCCGCGGAGAGCAACTGAAAGACAACTGAAGCACGTGATGGGCTTTCACCCACCGGTATTCACGGGGGCAGAAACCCCGACCCAAGCAGAGGATTGGCTCTCAAGGGTCAACAGGGTGATGACTGCGACGGAAACTGAAGAGTGGCAGAAGACCACTATAGCGACGTTCCTTTTGGATGGGGACGCAAGGCTGTGGTGGGAGGGCCTAGAGCTGCATCAGTTGAGGGGAAGGCCATTGGACGAAATCTCGATGGAGGAGTTTGCGAGACTATTTATGGCTCGATACCTCCCCTCGGCGCAGAGGATTGCGCTAGAGAGCGAATTCCAGAAGTTGGTGCAGGGTGATAGCACCGTTGATGAATACCTCCACGAGTTTACTCGGTTAGGGAGATATGCCGGCGCTACCTTCGCAGACGAGGAGCGCAAGACGAGCCGCTTTTATGAAGGGCTAAGGGATGATTTGAGGTTGCTGCTGTCGGGCCCCAAGACGCAGGGTTTCATGACCCTGGTCAGTTCGGCCCGGTCCTTGGAGAAGGATATGAGAAACGTGCAAGCGAAGAAGGAGAGGGAATCTGGTGGCAAGAGATCAGAGTTCAAGGCGCCGACTACGTCGAAGTCGGGCTACCGCAGATTCTCCAAGAAGTCTAGGACGTCGGGTCCAGCTCCTTCTACAGGTGCCTCGGGGGCAACTACCAATCGAACCCCGGGCGCTTGCTTCACGTGTGGAAAGCCGGGGCACTTTGCCCGTGACTGCTGGAGTGGACGCTCAAAGTCCGAAAGGAAACAAGGAGCTACCTACGAGGAAAAGGGCAAAGCGGTGGAGTCGACCGCGTCCCACTATGCTCCGACTCAGCCTAGAGTCTACAACTTGGGCCAGCAGGAGGCCATCAAGCAAGCGGATGTGGTGACAGGTATGAGTTAATTTATGTAAGTTGACTTGAGAATACTATTACCTATTGCTTGTTAAGCTAATGTCTTTTGCTTAGGCTTTGTGGTGATTAGCGATAGTCCGGCACGAGCACTGTTCGACACTGGTGCTTCGCATTCTTTCTTGTCCGAACAGTTTATATCGCGCATCGGAGTCCCTTCTTCGATGGCAAAGGACAAGCTAGATGTGTTGCTACCAAATGGGTGCTCGATGCGTGCGGACAGGGTGTGCGCCGTGAAGGTTCACATAGGGAGCCAAGAGTTCGACTTGCTAGCGTCATTATTGCCGTTGGTAGAGTTTGATGTTATCTTTGGAATGGATTGGCTGTCAGAGCAGAAGGCTTGGATCGATTGCGACCGTAAGGAGGTCAGGCTGGGTGTAGGGCGGGAGACTACTTTCGAGGGGCTTAAGGGGTCGAGCAAGACACTAATGTCTGCTCTTCAGGTGGTGAAGGCGGTTCGTGCTGGTGCAGAGCTGTTCTTTGCGATAGTGGGGGCTGTGGAGCCAAAGTCTCCGTTGGATAGCATCCCCGTGGTTTGCGAATACCCCGATGTGTTCCCGGATAGCCTTCCCGGAGCCCCACCGCAGCGAGAGATTGATTTCACGATCGAGCTCGTGCCGGGTGCCAAACCCGTGTCACGTGCTCCTTATAGATTGGCGCCAAAGGAGATGGCGGAGTTGAAGGTTCAGTTGGAGGAACTGATGGAGCAAGGTTATGTGCGTCCAAGTTCATCGCCTTGGAGCGCACCGGTCCTCTTCGTTAAAAAGAAGGACGGTAGTATGCGGCTGTGCATTGACTACAGAGAATTGAACAAGTTGACGGAAAAGAATAAGTACCCGATCCCGAGGATTGATGATCTCTTTGATCAGTTAGTCGGATCGTCGGTATACTCCAAGTTGGACTTGAAGTCGGGGTACTATCAGCTGAGGATCAGGGAATGTGATATCCCAAAGACGGCGTTCAGTACGAGGTATGGACATTTCGAGTTCACGGTCATGCCGTTTGGACTGACGAATGCGCCATCGGTGTTTATGGATCTGATGAACAGGACGTTCAGAGACTTCTTGGATCGCTTTGTGATCGTCTTTATTGACGATATTTTGGTATACTCGCAGTGCGAAGAAGACCACTTCAAGCATTTGCATTTGGTGTTGGAGACTCTGAGAAGGAATGAGCTTTACGCAAAGTTCTCCAAGTGTGAGTTCTGGCTACCCTCGGTAGCGTTCCTTGGTCATATAGTGAGTGGGGAAGGTATAGCGGTGGATCCGGCGAAGATAGTTGCGATACGGGAGTGGCCTGTGTTGTCTTCGGTAGCGGAAGTCCGTAGTTTCCTTGGGCTTGCCGGCTATTACAGGCGCTTCGTGGAGAACTTCTCGTGGATAGCGTTACCTCTCACAAAGTTGACCAGGAAGGATCAGAGATTCTTATGGACGCAAGAGTGCGTGCAGGCTTTCGAGGAGCTGAAGAGGCGGTTGACCACGGCGCCAGTGCTTAGTTCGCCGAGTGGGACCGAGGGCTTTGAGGTGTATAGCGACGCTTCGGGTAGCGGTTTGGGCTGCGTGTTGTTGCAGCATGGTAGCGTGATAGCGTATGGATCGCGTCAGCTAAAGGTGCATGAAAGAAATTATCCGGTGCACGACTTGGAGTTGGCGGCCGTGATATTTGCACTCAAGTTGTGGAGGCACTACCTTTACGGCGTAAGGGTCGACATATACACCGATCACAAGAGCCTAAAATACTTGTTGGATCAAAAGGATCTCAATATGAGGCAGAGGAGGTGGATGGAGTTCCTGGGGGACTACACCTTCAAGATACATTATGTACCCGGGAAGGGCAACGCAGTTGCGGATGCGCTGAGCCGCAGGGCTCCCGCCCGAGCCAACTGGTTGTCGGTGCATGATGAGCGGCTAGTGCGGGAGTTGGAGGAGCTTGAGATCTGTTGCGTTGACAAGCAGACGAGCGCCAAGGCAATGTTAAACTGGACAGAGGTGCAGTATGACCTGGCTGACCGGGTTCGGCAGGCATTGGAGTTAGATGACTCCATGAAGGAGCTGTTGGAGGCCGCTCTGGATGGGTCAAATTCCCAGTTCTCGGTGGAAGATGGTTTGTTAAGGAAGGGTCATCGGTTGTGCGTCCCGAGTGGGGGTAACCTCCGGGCGGAGTTGATGTACGAGGCTCATCATACCAAGTACTCAATCCACCCAGGGAGCACGAAGATGTATCGTGATCTCAAGAAGTTGTTTTGGTGGCCGGGACTTAAGAAAGATGTGGCGTTGTACGTGGCTAAATGCCAAACGTGCGCCTTGGTGAAGGCGGAGTGCCAAAAGCCGGGAGGATTTCTGAAGTCCTTGCCTATACCGGAGTGGAAATTCGACGATATATCTATGGACTTTGTGCACGGGTTGCCAAGGTCGCAGAAGGGGAACGACGCCATCTGGGTGATCGTAGATCGGCTAACTAAGGTGTCGCATTTCATTCCGCATAGGAAGGATGATCCAGTCGAGAAATTGGCAAAGTTGTACGTTGACAATATTGTTAGGCTGCATGGTGTGCCTCGTAGCATTGTGAGTGATCGCGATGGGCGGTTCACGTCAAATGATTGGAGGTTGGTGCAGCAGATGTTGGGGACAAAGTTAAAGTTCAGTACAGCTTTCCATCCGCAGACGGATGGGCAGACCGAGAGGGTCAATAGAACGATGGAGGACATGCTACGCATGTGTGTCCTGGACTTCGGTAAGCTTTGGGAAGACCATCTTTATTTGGTGGAGTTCGCGTACAACAACAGCTACCAAGCGAGCATACAAATGGCGCCCTTCGAGGCCCTGTATGGTAGGAAGTGTCGCACGCCGTTATCGTGGCTTGAAGCGGGTGAGGCAAGGTTGTACAAGAAGCAGGAGGTGGAGAGTGCTACCTCGTTAGTGCGGATCATTCGGGAGCGCTTGTTGATCGCTCAGGACCGGCAGGCGAAGTACTACAATGCCAAGCACCGGAACGTGGAGTTCGCGGTGGGCGACTGGGTGTACTTGAAGATCAAGCCGTTCAAGGGTGTCTCACGGATTCGACGCTTGAAAAAGTTGAGTCCGAGATACCTTGGGCCGTTTGAGGTCCTGGAGCGAGTCGGCGAAGCGGCATACCGTTTGAAGCTATCGGTGGAGTTGAGTGGATTACATGATGTGTTCCACATTTCTGTGTTGCGGAAGGCAGTGCAAGAGCCTTCGCAGGTGATCGCGGCTGATCAAGTACCGGTTGAGGAAGGGTTGACAATGAAAGTCAAGCCCATAACTATTGAGGATTTCGAAGTCAAGCGGCTTCGGAACAAAGAAATCAGAATGGTGAAGGTCCGTTGGGATAACTGCGGGCGCGAGGAGCTCTCTTGGGAGCGAGAGCAGACGATGCGCGAGGAGTACCCCGAGTTGTTCCCCTCAGGTACTCGTTATGTTTATTTTGTGTAGTCTCTGTTCTTAATTTCGGGACGAAATTCTCTTAAGGGGGAGGGAGTTGTAAGACCCCAACCTCGGAGATGATCGCGTTCGGGCACCGTTTTGAGGGTCAAAACGGTGTCGGGTGGAAAAATGGTCAACATGAATTTTGTTCGTCTCGACGAGATCTACAACTTTCATGTTGACCACTTTTCGATTTGAGGTCATCTCAGGGGCACACGGCTAGGCACACGGCCGTGTGCCTACCCGTGTTCAGTGGTCGAATGCGTTTTTGTGCAGTCTCGAGTCAGAGAAGGACACGGCCTGAGACACACGGCCGTGTCTCAAGCCGTGTGTGGGGCACACGGCCTCGAACACAGCCGTGTCAGGAGCCGTGTCGATCGGCGAATGAGTTACACGGCCAGACACACGGCCGTGTGTCAAGCCGTGTTCGGCCCAGTTTTTGGGATTTTGGATCTAATCTCGGCCGTCCGTTCCCTTGGATCTGAATCCGACGGTAGGGGCTGCTCCTGGGGGGTTAATAGCCGGGAAATGGGGGGAGAAACCCTCATTTTCATCTTGAGTTTCTCTTTCTTCATCTTAGAGAGAGGGGAGAACTTCCTTGGTGGTGTGAGCCCAAGATCCGGCCGCCGGAGGAGTTTTGAAGCACCGATTCGCGATCCGAGTCCGGATCCTCGAAGGCAAGGGCGAGGCGAAGCTTTCCATCCGACTACATCTTCATGGCGCCGCGGAAATCTTCGAGGGTAACGATCCTCTTCATAGGGCATGTGTAGTCTCCCTTCTTTCTATGCATGGGGAAATCCCCCTCTCGCGAGTGAGCGTTGAGGTGCGGAATCCCTTCGGGTAGATATGTAAAGTCCCCGTTGTTAGAGCCCGGAATCGGAGTACGGGCGTAGGCATTGTGTGTGAAGCCTATTCGGGTTTAACCCGGATCGGTGATGTTTGCATTGCATGGCCGGAGAAGACTCCGCGCCGATGATTGTAGTTTTCCGAAATTTCTACGCGGTAGATTGCATACAGGGATCCTTGGGGGTTAGCCTCGAGGCGCACCCGGAAAGCTTGGGCGGAATCGCATTGCCGCCACGATGTTGCCTTGGAGGGCAAATCGGTACATAACGGGGTTATGTGCGTGTTTTGATCGTTTGTGGGAATGAGGAGAAACTTGGCCCGCACCGATGGCTAAATGGCCGTGGTGAAGTGAGCAACGGGCGGGTGGAACTCTACCCATTCCAAGTGGTCTCGGTAGAAGCGACCTAAAGTACATGGGACTTCCCGGGGGGCTGGAAACGAGCCTAGGCTTCGGCCGAAAGGGCTAAATGCTCACGAGTGTTGCCATCCGAGGGATGGTGGTGGAATCGCGGTGTCGGGCTGGGTCCGGACCGGGTTCACCGATTAGTGCCCTGAGAGCACGGAGTGTGCGGCCGTGCGTGCCGACACTTGTGGCGAATAGAATGCTTTATATAATTGCTATGATAGTTTTATATGCAGGGAAGGAGCACCGCCGTCCCGAGAAACGGGACGGGGTCGTTATAATTTGGTCAGCTTTGCTGACCGTTGCCCTTTTGTATTGCCACCTCTTGGGTGGGTTGTTCCTGCAGGTGCTGTTGCGGAGCCAAGCGGCAAATAGCGGGCTAAAGCCCAAGTTGCAGCGCCAGCCCTCGAAGGCTTATTTATTAGCTTTTTCATATTCATGTATGGCCGGCCTGCGTGCCGATGTATGAAAGACGCTATCTTGTTAAGCGAACACTTTTGTAAGGCCTTAAGGCCGTGAACTCTTTTGTGTATGTACTCATTCCTGGGTTGTAGTGGACATTCATGCTCTGTGGCAGGGTTCTTATCTTTTTGCAACTTAATTAAATTGCTTCCGCTAGGTGTTGTGTAGGACGCTCTGATTGGTTGTGTGGTTTCAACGCGTAACCAACCGGTCTGTCCGTAGTATATGGCGTCGGGCCCCGGCCGGACCTACTGTTATATGCTATGCGACGGATAGGGGTGTTACACATCCAGTATCCCTTGGACAACATTAACAGTGAGATTTGCCAGGTTTGCTCGGAGGGAAGGAGCTGCAGGCAGATCCTGGTCGGGCTCCCGAGCAGATGTACTGGGAGAGCTGGACACTAGAATAGAGTCTACCGGGGGGACAGCGGGTTGCTGAGAGGGCTCCCCCTGTATTCCTGGATCCGACCTCTCAGGAGCGTGTTCCTCTGATGAACCAGCAGCATCCTCCTGAGGGTCTACCACTTTCCTCTGCTCAATTACTTCTTCCTCCACCTCAGTCTCCATGTGCTCAGCCTGATCTGCAGAATTATGCATGTCTTCTTCCACTGCATCCACCTCCTCTTCATCAGCCACCTCATCGCCCAGGTAATTTATATCTTCCTCACCGTCCTCTTCCTCTTCCACATTTGCCACTTCCTCCTCACGGTCTTCTTGCACGGCCTCCACAGCATCTTTTGCTATCTGAGAAATATCAGATATGGTGTTTGCAGAAGAGAGTACAGGCTCCCCCTCAGTTCCTGCAATCAGTGCATCAGGAACTTCACTGGTGGCTGCCACGAAATCTGCTGAAGTTCTGTTGTCCTCGGCAGGAGATTCTTCTTGTTCAACTACCACTGCAGCTTGCCCTATGAGTCGCTCCCATCTGTCAAAGATGCTGGAGTCCATTTTCTTCAAATAATGCAAAGGAACTCCTTTGCTCATATCGAACCTATCTCCGTTCAACTGATTGAGAAATAGGCTGATGATTCGTCCAAAGCTTGGAGATCTGAGGGTGTCCTTAATCTTCTCAAAAAGCATGGCCCCCCAGTTGAATCTCTTTCGGCAGACTATCACCACAAGAATCTTGAACATGTCGGCTGAGATGTGGTCGTGTGAGCCTGCTTTGCATATCAGTACTTTCCCAATGATGTCGGACAAGAGTTTCCCCTCCTCATTCATTTCTTTTCTCTTTATCGATCTGGTGCCCCTAGCTAGCCCACAAAATAATAGGGTCCTGGCTCTATCATGTTCCTCCAGATAATCCTCGTGCTCAGAACTGGAAAGCTGCAAGCATTGAGTCAGTTTCCTGGCAGACATCTTGATCCTTGCACCTGCAACCTTACTCTTGATGATAGAGTCTTCATTCCGAAGTTCGGCGGTTGCGAAGAACTCCATCACTTCTTTATCCAGAATTTTGCAGGGGTGCTCCAGTACAAACGTGAGTCCAGCCTCCTCTAGCATGATGATGATGTTTCTGAACTCATCCGAGGCATGTGAGAACCCGGTTCGAACTAACTCACAGCCAGTGACCAGCCCGGCGGTGGTCCTTGGAGCCATAGCAAACTAGGAAGAAAGGGAATACCAATTTCCAAGTCTAAGGATCGTCGAAACTAAGAGGTTGAGAGTAATATCTATACTAATGCTCAAAGCACGGTTAGGGATAAGAGAGGCATTACCTTAGGAGGAGATGCAGTAAAGGTTCCGGCACCACGTTGCGTGAGGTGCGGCGAGCCGATCCGAGGCTAAGCGTGGGCGTGTCTCCGGCTGCAAGAGGGAGTCTTCCGGAGGGTTGTTAGGTCACGATGAAGCCGAAGTCGAAGATGAAGACGAAGAATCGGAAAGAAGCTTGGAATCGGGAAGTGAGGAGCTTCGGCGAGTATTGGGAAGTGCTGGGACAATGTTTCGGGAGAGCTTTGAAACCAGTAGCGGGAGGTGACTTGGACAGGGTATTGGCGACAATCGGAAGTAGAAGGGACGACGGGAAGTCGAAGGGTCAGCGGGATTTACTGGGTCGGCGGGATTTACTGGGTCGGCGGGAATCGCTGGGTCGGCGGGATTTAAGCTATAACCGGGTTTATACATATGGAAGAGCTTCGGTTCGATGAGAATTGCCGGAATTTCAATTTTATTTGTCCGGGGTTGTCAAGGATTCAAAAAGATCACTTAAGCCACGTGTGGTGTAACCTACCACACCGCTTAGGAGGCACATCAACTCTGAGATTCCTAACTCACTAACATTGGCTAGCAGGTTTCATAAGTTATGTCGAGATTGACAAATGCAATATTCATGATGTTAGTTGTCATTCTCAGTGTCTTCTAATGTCGTGTCAGCTTTAATTTTCAGCTTGTAATGTATGACTTCTCGAATTTATCAGAGAATTTACTGACACATCATTAATAACGTATCTAAGGCGTATTTTTACCGTTTTGATCTGTCCTTAGAAGAACACACTTAGATGTGAGAATGTATATATATATATATATATACATAAGTAGATGTTGATATAATATGACTCAGTTATTTAGTCTTATCAATGATACCTGGAATTGTTATATTCATCATTTAGCCCCTCTGATTAGAGCATACCAGGTGTTCAATTTGAGGATAGTACTTCTTGCGTTCCAGATACTTGTTCCAGATTATTCTCGGAACATCTTCTGTCTAGCTCCCATCATGACTCGGAAGTCTAGACTACCCTGCACCAAAGAATATTACCTTACCTTAGGAGCCCAATATGTATTGGGTCCTAGGTTCCTGTCAGCATAATAATTTGAATGCCTCCCCTCAGGAATCCTGGTGGGAAGACTAACATTGCCTCGAGGATGTGTAAGTCCCCTTGCCATTGATGCAGATTGGTTGTGCCAACAGTCTATGGCAAAATGACCCACTTTGCCACAACACCAACACTCATGAATGTTGAATCGCCATTTGTGACCTGAACAGATGACAGAGGTAGTCATAGTTCTAGGTCTAAACGGAATAGAGCCAGACATGCTTACAGAATGGTCTCTTCCACCGTGACTATTGGAAGGGCGGAAGGAATGCATATGGCAGGCGTCATGAAGCCTGGGAGGAGGTGCCTTCTTTTCAGTCAGCCCCCTCCCGAGGACCCCATGAGTCCTAACAACATTATTTCTATCCCCCCTGTCCAGAGTCCTAGGGAGGTGAGAGGCGCAATGTGAGCTGATGCTGGTAGATTCATGAGGAGTTGGTGCTGTTGCTGAGAATACAAAGGGCTTGGTGGAAGCCTGAGGTATTTTCTTCTGGGTGGCCATGACAGCCCTTGCATTTTGGGTGCCTCCACATGAGGGCACATTAACCTTGCAGTGACCACGATTATTCCTGTGGTCATACCTGAAGGCATGATGAGTACCCTTCCTACTCGGGGTGGGGGGTCTGAACACAGTTTCCCCATTTCTCCATGATTTGACGATTTGGGAGATCCACCCATTTTCTGCTTTTCTTTTGATAGCATCTATCTTGGAAAAATTGGAAACAATCCTCTTCTCAGTCTCTAGACGACTCTCTAGATCCGAGATCTTTGAGTCCTTTACCTTGATGGATTCCAATTGGTGATTCATCAAGGTCTTCAGCTGAGCAATCTCCTTAGCTTGCTCCTCCACAAGTAAGTAGCTCTTCTGAAGAGCACTCTCAAGGGAATCAGGATTTTCAATCTTTTGATGGAAGCTATCCCTATCCCTTGCATCTCTGGAAGTAGTACCCTCTGAATTGTTCCTGTCTTCAGGAACTTCAACAGGAGAGGGGCATGAGGAAGAAGTTACCTGTTCCTGGCTTTGCTGTTCAGGGTTACCGTTGATATCGACAGATGCTGTTGAGTCACCTTCATCAGAACAGCATTCATCAACTTCTTCTTCAGTCTCTGATAGGGACACAGGAGCCCTGATACTGACAGATTGATCAAGCCCTTCATCGTCAGAAGTGATGACCCCTACATAGGCTTCATCCTCTAGTTGACAACTTGTCCCTGTTTTCTCTGATCCTCCATGAGGTCTGAGATGGTTTGCCATATGGACATGGCAGTCCTACACTTGCCCATTTTTGAGTGAGATGGTCTAGACCAGACATTGATGATGATCTGACGAATCACCTAGTCCAGGTTGAACAGAGAGAGTTCGGTCTCAGACTTTTCTTTGGGATTTTTGGGGACTTGGAGATCCTTCCCAGAGCTGGAAGCCTTCATGGGAATGAAGGGACCCTCTTCCAAAATGAGTGACGCTCGAGGGTCTATAGCCTCCAGATGAAGCAACACTCTCATCTTCCATACAGGATAGTACTCCTTTGTACATGAGGGGAGTCTTAGAGGAGGGACATCATAACCCAACTCCATGTTTAATTCTGATCTCCTTGTTGACACTGGTGGCAGGATTCTACTCAAGGTGTGAACCTTTTTGATGAGTAACCTCGCTTTGATACCACTTGAAAGTTCACCTAGTGTCAGCTACCTTCACCTATGGGGGGGGATAGGTGTCTTTGCAGCGTATTTGCGGAATTAAGATTTACCTGCACAAGAAAACAAAACAACCAAGCACAGAAAATACACAGGCAATTTATAGTGGTTCCCCGATTTGGGTACGTCCACTTTCCCCCTTCGACCTATCTCCCAACAAGGGACGACTCGGTCACTTCACCAACAGGATTGAAATCCAATCCTTGTACTAAAGGAAGGAACCCTTCCACACGTAGGAGTCAACACTCCCACAACCCGGGTTGCACCCAACCCTTACAACTAAAGACCAATCTGTCCGATACAAAGAAATTGAAAATGCTTGTAAGAAATACAAACGACGTTTGGAGAGTAAGGTGTCCCTCTTCGTTCAACGACGTGTTCTTGAAGTCAACGAAGAGTCCACAACCCTAGATCTCACTTGGAAAGAATCTTCCCGAAACCGGCGGCGGCTTAAAGCGACGGCAAGGTTCTCGGAATCGGCGGCGGTGACGGAGAGCAGCAGCAATGCCAACTTGATTCAATCTTCGTAGCAAAGGAAGCAAGGTCTTCCAACGGTCACACTAGGATCGATCGTCTCGATCGATTCGGAAGGGGAAGGATTTTCCCGATCAATGAATCAAGAGACAAGGGATCTCTGGTTAGACGCGTGAGACGCTATGCTAGCCTAAGCTTCGGTCGCCGGAGGTCTGGAAGAACCTGAGATCAGCAGCGGCGACAAGTGCACGAGCGGCGGAGAGATCAGCGGAGCGTTAGGGCTTGTCGGCGGCTCGTGCTTTTTGAAATCTCCTATCTTCTTCGCTTTACTGTTCATACATACGGAGTATATATACATTAGGTCAAGTATATGACCGTGTGGGTCCCACCGATAAGAAGACTTGAGCCCGGTTCGAAACAGTTTAAATAATTTGAACCGGTCCAGAGAACAACAGGAAATCGCCTAAGTCAAATTCGTCGAGAATCGTTGGTGATTCTCGACGAATCGGCGAGAATCACTTATGATTCTCGCCGACTTCTACTTAGCCGAATTCTGGCTGTGCAGATACAGAAGCCGGGGAGAATCGGCGGGAATCACACTTGATTCTTGCCGATTCGTTGAGAATGCAAAGTCATTCTCGACGAATCGGCGAGAATCACTTAGGCTGTGTTTGGCTCCACGTTTTAACTCCAGTTCGCATTGGATTATCGTGCCGCTCCGCCAAACAGGAAAAGCCGCCCCGTTTTTGCAGTCGCCCCCGCCCGGAAATCGCGAAATAATAGCGATCTGGAGTCGCGATAATTTCTCACGACTCCAGATCGCAGAATTTTCGCGATTGTGCTGCGCTACCCTAACCCGCTCCATCGCGATATCTCCGGCGATTTTGAGCTCTTCCAGCGCATCCATCTCCGGCGAGACGGCGCCGAACCTGCGTCTTCCTCCACAACGGCAAAATTTCTGGCCTTCTCATCTTCCTCCAGAGGTGTTGCCGATCACCGGCCAGGCGTCGCAACTCCGCTGCTCTGCCCTAACCCCCCCTCCGCCGACTCCGAACTCCTCCACCGCGTCCATCTCCGGCGAGGAATCCTCTTCTTCCTCAACTCCGGTGACGTTTCTGGCCTCCTCATCCTCCTCCAGAGGTGCTGCCCATCACCTCCCCCTTTCCATCTGCAGAAGTTGCCCAGGCAATCCATCCAAGTGCCGCCCCTTTCCTCCTCTCGGACGAACACAGCGAGGAGTATCTTCCTCAACGCCTACTACGTTCCTTCTCAGGAAAACTGCTCACCGGGCAAGGTATAATTTTTTGCTCTAGTACATGTTAATTTATTGCATATGGTAGCACTAGTATATGTTAATTTTTGTGATTCTGTATGTGTGGTGTTTGGGATTGTGTGTGTGGTTGTAGATTGAGTTTGTGTGTGTTTGTTTAGGGTGTGTATGTTTGTGTTTGTTTGTGATTGTGCTAGTGTGTGTTTGTGTGTGTGATTGTGTAAAGTGTGTGTGTGCGTTTGATTTGTGATTGTGTAAGTGTATGTTTGTGTGTGTTTGTGTGTTTAGGGTGTTTGGGAATGTGTGTGTGTGTATGATTGTGTTTGTGTGTGTGTTTAGGATGTGTATGATTGTGTGCGTGTGTGTGTTTGTGTGTGTGTTTGTGTGTGTGATTGTGTATAAGTGTATGTTTGTGTGTTTATGTTTAGGATGTGTATGATTGTGTTTGTGTGTGTGTGTTTAGGGTGTGTACGTTTGTGTTTGTGTGTTTAGGGTGTGTATGATTGTGTGTGTATGTTTGCGCGTGTAATTGTGTAAGTGTATATTTGTTTGTGTGTGTGATTGTGTATAAGTGTATGTTTGTGTGTTTATGTTTAGGATGTGTATGATTGTGTTTGTGTGTGTGTGGTTAGGGTTTGTACGTTTGTGTTTGTGTGTTTAGGGTGTGTATGATTGTGTGTGTATGTTTGCGCGTGTAATTGTGTAAGTGTATATTTGTTTGTGTGTGTGATTGTGTATAAGTGTATGTTTGTGTGTTTATGTTTAGGATGTGTATGATTGTGTTTGTGTGTGTGTGGTTAGGGTTTGTATGATTGTGTTTGTGTGTGTGGGTGTTTATGTGTAATTGTTTAGGTTGTTTGTGTGTATGTGTGTGTATGTTAATGTGTAATTTTGTGTGTGTGTGTGTTTATGTGTAAGTGTATGTTTGTTTGTGCGTGTGATTTAATAATCTTCTGTAATTGTATGTGTGTGTTTGTTTGTGTGTGTTAATGTGTATATTTTTATGAATTGTGTGTGTTTGGGCTTGTGTGTGTATGTTAAGTTTGTGTTTTAATTTAAATTTTTCTCTTATATGGGTAAGTCAAAGGAAGGTGGAATTTGTGCAAATTGGGAGACAACACATGTTATGCTATTTTGTGATCTTTGTAGTCGCGAGATAGATTTAGGGAATAGACCTACAACCCACTTCAATAAAGAAGGCTGGGGCAATTTGGCGAAGAACTTCAAGGATCGCACGGGCTTGGAGTACAGTCGGGCACAAATGAAAAACAAATGGGATCAACTGAAACGTGATTGGAAATTATGGCGTGAACTCAAAAGAGGGGAGACAGGGCTTGGTTGGAATCCAACTAAACGGACAATTGACGCGTCTGATGATTGGTGGAAAGAACGTATTGAGGTTAGTTTTTTAAATATAAATGTACTATAATATCAATGAAGAATTCATTACTATATGCATTTATTGATCATACTTATGTTAATTTGTAGATGATTCCCAATGCGAAGAAATTTCGTTTTGGTGGAATAGCGCCCGAGCTTGAGGAAAAACTAGACAAAATGTTTAGTTTGGTTGTTGCGACAGGGGAAAATGTGTGGATGCCTTCTTCTAGAGAACTTCCAGGACTATTTTCGCAGGCTGAAATGCTATCTGAAGAACCTGATGATCAAATCAATGACAGCAATAATTCACAGACCAATGCAAATGAGGATCTGAACTCGGGTACACCTGGACAGAGTTCCCACAGCGGCGCGGCTTCAAAAAGAAAATGAAAGGGGAAGAGACATGAAATGGGGACAAAACAGGTTATGCTGGCACATGTAGAGAAGTTATTTTCCTCCTCAGAAGCAATAATGCAGCGCGTTACAGCACCAGTTATTCCTCCTAGTATATATTTGTTGCGAGAAGCCATTCAGGAACTCGAGAAGTACCCAGAAATCTTTGAAGACCAATTGCTGTATCATTTTGCGACGGTTCATTTTCAAACATCAGTGAATCGAGTGACATTCTTAAGCATTCCAGAGGAAAGGAGGGTGGAATGGCTGAAGACCCACTACATGAATTCACAAATATGATCTCTAGTTGTTTTGGATTTTCTATGTGGAACTTCTTTATTGTTCCAAGCTTATTTTGTACCTTTATATATGTGACACTGATATTTTGGACTAGTATATGTGGTCTCTTATGTTATCTTTCACTATTTGTTTCATTGTTATAATGCTCGTTGTGTTTTCATTATAGGTCACTATAATGTCAAGCGTAAATGATGCTGAAGAATTTAACATAGATGAGGATGAAGAGTTGATGTTGAATTACTGTGCAAATCGTCAACAAGGTTGCGCCGCATATGTGCAGGTCGTTACCACGAGTGTATGTTTAATAAGTGATTACCTCAGTTTGTTTTGTGATAAAACGCCATGCATGACATCAACTCAAACTGGACAAAAATGGCTCCGGGAGTTATTTGAAGGACATCCTGGACGTTTTCACAATATGTTTCAAATGACCAAGGTCGTTTTTTTTGACTTGCTAGCATTGTTGGAACAACATCACGGCTTAAGAGGAACACAGAGGACACCAGCCGGTGAGGTTTTGGCAATAACAATTTACATATTGGGCGACAATGAAACATTCAGAAAATCAGGTGAAAGATTCCAACATTCCACAGAAACTTTGAGTCGGCTATTTATGATCGGTCTGAAAGCTCTGACGAGTTTGTCCATGCATAACATTGCTCCGATTGATCCTCAATTTCGTACTATTTCATCGCACATACGGACTGATGATAGATATATTCCATTTTTTAAAGATTGTATCAGTGCAATTGACGGCACGCATGTTGATGCACGGATAGCTATAGAAAATCAAGTTCCTTACATTGGTCGTCATGGTAGCACGACTCAAAACGTAATGGCCGTTTGCGACTTCAATATGTGTTTTACATATGTTGTACCTGGATGGGAGGGGTCTGCACATGACACACGCATATACCATCGCGCAATACGAGATCGGCAAAGTAAATTTCCGTTTCCACCAGAAGGTATATCCCATTACCTTTTACGTTATGCTGATTTATTGATCGTATTTGCAAATGTTTAAACAATTTCGTACTACTATAGGGAAATATTATCTCGTCGATGCTGGATACCCATTGGAGAAGGGGCTCCTGAAACCATATCCGGAAACGAGATATCATTTGCCGGATTTTGCTCGGGGAAATAGGCCAATAGAAGGAAGACGTGAAATATTTAATAAAGCACACTCATCGCTGCGTAGTGTCATCGAGAGAAGCTTTGGTGTATGGAAGAAAAAGTGGCCCATACTCACCAAAATGCCTCATTTTGAATTCTCGAAGCAGTGCATGGTTGTGGTCGTTACGATGTCGCTCCACAACTTTATTAGAAGACATTCATCGAGGGCTGACCCAGAGTTTGATGTATGTGACGGAAACGAAACCTTTGTTCATCCGGAGGCATATGAGTTGCGACCAAATAATCGCCGAAGAACTATTGATTCTAATCCGAACACAACACCAAGCTCATTTGAGGGGACGGGAGCTGCAGAAATGACCAAAATAAGGGACACCATTGCAGATCAACTCACTGAGCATCACAGGTATACACCGTAATGACGTTTTCATTTTTTAACATATATAAAGAGATCAGTAATTACATTTATTGTTGATGTGCAGTTAACGCTCGATGATCGAGGGATACGTTTCATCCGCATGACGGAGCACATTATGAAATAATTCGTTTGAAAACATTTTGATATTTTAAAATTTAGAACTGGGCATTTTATTTTCATTAAGTTAAATTGTTTTTTAATAGAATTGCTTATTGTGTGTATCTTCAAAAAAATGAACTATCCATCGCACAGCTGTTTGGCCAAACAGATTAAACAGCTTCTCTGTTTCAAACAGCTCTGCAAAAGCTGTTCATCCAAACAGTTTCACAGATTCTGGCACCACTCTACAAAACAACTGATTATTCCACCACTGCTTCCCACCACTGCTTCTGCAGTCGCTGCAGCTGAGCCAAACAGAGCCTTAGTGATTCTCGACGATTCTGCCTTAGAGAAATTTCAGGCGGTGTCGAAGCTGCCGGCTTCAACCGGCGAGAATCAGCTAGTGATTCTCGACGACTCGGCGAGAATCATTAGTGATTCTCGTCGAATCGGCGAGAATCACTTAGTGATTCTCGTCGATTTTTACTTGGGCTATTTCTCCTCTTTCTTTCCTTGAGCTGGTCTTTGGCCCATCCTTGCTCCTTGTCTGCTCTTGCTTTATCATAGCCCTGTACTTGAAATTAAGTACACCCCAATAGAGAAAGTACACGTAGACCAACACACTGATCTGCTCAACGAGGGATTATGTTGCACAGACCCGTGTATATTGACCCACTGCACCCTGACATTGGTGTGTACTTAGCGTGGAATAACTGCAAGTACAACTAGAAAATAATTCATCAAATACATTTTGGATTCATCTTAGCTTGACAGGTGGCTTCCTCAAATCCAGGTAATTGTGGATACAGTACCCAACAGGTGCCATCTTCATTGCACCAGCAAGCAAGTTCAGAGTTAATTTCTGATAAATAGGTAGCAGCAAAGGCCAACCCTTGCTGCAGGTTCTTCACAGATCCAGCAGCCCAACACTGAAGAACATCTACTGGAGGTTGTGAAGAAAAAGTCAAGGCTGAATCACCTCAGCCCAGAGAAGAAGTTGAAGCAGAACAATTGTCCGTAAGTTTCTTCCAACACAAGTCTCTTCATCCCTGTTGTTGTGAAGCAGTTGAGCTGAGATTCCTTCAGCTCAGGTAGCAGTTAGTTTGATTGTAGTCACTTCACAGTTCCAGCAGGAAAAATTCCAGGTGTTGTGAAGAAGAAGTTAGGACTGAGTATATCTCAGTTCAAGTAAGGTAGACTCAAGAAATATTCCCGGAGTCAAAGTTGGGCCGAGTTTATCCCAGTCAAGGTAGATTGGCATAGAAAACTTTCTCTTGTGTCCAATCTAGACTCTACCCACTTTCATCCTGTAGGATCCAAATGTGGATTTGTGTGTAGGGCTTAATAGCCTGAGGTAGGAGAGTACTGCTCTTTGAGTGTATGATCCCTTATGGATCTGAGGAAGGGTTGTCCTCCCAGCCTGAGTGTAGGGCTTAACAGGCCGAGGTAGGTGATACTTCTATCACTGAGTTATAGGCCCTTGTGGCTGAGTTGTAGGTCTTGGTGGAGACCGAATGGTCCTACGAGATCGTGTTGTAAGCTTTTCGGAGCCGAGATTGGAGAAGTGCCTAGTCCAACTAGATAGTTGGATAGGTGGGAGGGAAAGTGGATGTACCCTAGATAGTGGAACCACTATAAATCCTTTGTGTGCTTTCTGTGTTTTCTGTGTTGCAGGTTGCATATCTTGAAAGCTAAAGTAAACAACTAATAAATCATCCCATGGCTTGGAAAATAAAAGATAGTCACTAAGTACTAAGAAACCTATTCACCCCCCCCATCTAGGTGATTTAGCTATCCTTTAAATTAAAGACTTTCAAGTGGTATCAAAGCGAGATTAATCAAAAAAGACCTAACCGTCTGAGTAGGCCTCAATGGATAGCTAAAATATTAAACATATATGTTCAATGATGAACCATAAGGTGTGGAACTCTATGGAGCTTCAAATATGCAAGGAAGACAAGAACAACATTGGGTTATTGGCTTCTCTAGCAAAAGACAGTCTATCCAGATGCAAGAGCAAAGATGAGGGCCCCTCTGTCACATTCAGAAAGTAATTCAGACATGGATGAAGCAGAGGAAGGAAAATGCAAATGCCATGGGCTGATAGCTATATCAGAAGATGGATCATGCCAGGATCAGCCTGGTCAAGATCAGGTAAAATCATTTTCTAGCACTTCCTCAGAATGTGGATATGAGTCCTGTCCAGATTCCGATGCATCCTCATCAAGTGATGATGAGAGTCCTCTATCAGAAGATGATATCAATAAATTGATTGAAAATCATGCTGCTCTTCTGAAAGCTTTCAAGAAAAGAAAGATGCTTATTAAGAAACAAGCAGAGGAAATTGCCTCCCTACAGCTAGCTGCTTCCTAGCAAGATGAGACTTCATCTCTGCTACATCTAAAAGTGAGGGAAGTATCCCATCTAAAAACCTTGGTTGATATCCATGTTGAGTCCATCAAGTATAAGGACTTTAGTATCAAGGCTCTTGGAGAGAAACGTAAAAGGGAGAAGAGTATAGTGGCCAATTTCTCAAAGATAGATACTATCAAGAGAAAATCTAAGTCTGAGTGTATTTCTAAAGTTATCCAATCTCAAAGGAGAGGCCAAGCTCCTATCAGGCCTCAGTCAACCTTTCACAAGGTAATTCACCCATAAAAAAGGCATGACCAAGATTGTAAGTGTGGTCACTAGAGGTGTGGGAATCTTCCTTGTAGGGTTATAAAAGTACCTTATAATAGAAGAAGATAGGTCATGGGTTTGAGTTCACAGAAGGCTCCCCATGTAGAAGTCCAAAAGTCCCATCCTGGACCATTTGTATTTGGTGCCCCAGCCCCCTCATTCAAGGGTAATGCAGTGACCTTTTCTCAGGTTCTTTGAACAAGAGCCCAAACCAAAGGCAAGACAGTTAGTAAGGCTGAGTTGGCTGACT
Source organism: Platanthera zijinensis (assembly GCA_039513925.1). Classification (NCBI taxonomy): domain Eukaryota; kingdom Viridiplantae; phylum Streptophyta; class Magnoliopsida; order Asparagales; family Orchidaceae; genus Platanthera; species Platanthera zijinensis. The sequence continues at coordinate 121,646,899 of CM077082.1, read as the reverse complement.
CTGAAGTCATTAAGAACATGTCAACTGCAAATGAGGTTGTTGTTAATGAAGTTCAAGGTAAGCAAAGTACCTCTACTGACAGACTGGCTTATGATCATGCTCTTGCTGACAGGAACTAGAAGAACTCCACAGTTCTCCCCACTGAACAGGCAGCCTTGAATGGCTTGCATTCTTTAAAGAATGTTCAGAAAAGGAGATATAACATCCATGAATGTTGGTGCTATGGAAATGTGGGCCACTTTGCAATAGACTGTTAGCACAACCCTAGTGTTCCAAGGGCAAGGCAGTGTCTTCCTGACAGGACTCCTGTAGGTAGACATATGTATTTTTATGCTAACAAGAACCTAGGACCTAATAAAAATTAGGTTCCTAAGGTAAGGTAATCTATTTTGCATGTTAGTCCAAGTGCCCAACCCCCATATAGTACTTGGACAGAGGAAGTTCTAGAAATAGGAATGGATCAAGGAAGTTATCCCATGGATCATAATCCAAGGATAGGGATGTTGGGTGCAATCCTAAAGAAGGATACAGTGCATAAGTCCTGGGCAAAGGCTAGCAGGAATGTCTGGTTGAACAAAGATTTGTTGGCACACCAACAAACTAGGAGAAAGATAAGTGGGCTGAACTCATCACTAAGGAAAGCTCCAGAAGTAGCTCTTTGGTGAGCAGCAAGGAAAAGGCACATTGTGCTCAATTGAAAAGACTCACTAGACAAGTGATACATATTAAAGACCTTTAGGTCAATTGGTATCATCAGCTAAAATGATGACTGATAGTCATGAGGACAGAATATGTACAAATGTTGAGGGGGGACTGTCAAGCTAAGATACTCCTGCTGATAGGGAGAATGTTCAGTCAAGGTTGTTGGACAAGCTTGAATCTTACCCAAAGTCCCTCTAACACAGAACAGGTTAGCAACACTACTGAGAATCAGCTTCTCCCTATGGATATTGCTGAGGCTGAGAGGGAGACTACCCAAATGATGTCACATGTTGAAAGATGGCAAGCCACTCAGTTCAAGAACAGCTGGATTGCTCTAGTTATTGGTGATACAAGTCTGCATATAAAGTGTAAAGAAATGACTTGGTATCAAAATGAAAGGATGGTTCACAGGAAGAACATTCAAAGTTCAAGAGGTATCAGGCAGCACAGGAAAGCCAGATCAAGATGGTGCTTAGTGTGCAGATCACTCTTGTGCCATTGATCAAAAAGTTGAAGCTAGAGGCAAGTCAGCTGCTAAAGAAAGGGAAGAAGATACTTTGTAAGGTGAAAGGGAGCTACTGTGCACAGTTGCCGTGAATCCAGCATCAGCCTTATGGTGTCAGGACCTTTACCTCTAGATAAGTAGAACCCCTTATAATTTCATTCTACTAGTGTAATCTAAATTGCTAGGAATCCTGCCTCTAATAGCAGGACTATGTATATTAAGATTAAATTTCATTTAGAGGGTGCATATGGAAAAGGAAGAACTCAGTATTGAGTTTGTCCCCACAAGTATGCTAGTGGCTCATATCTTTTATAAGCCACTAGATAAATTCAAGATCAACACCCTCAAGGTTGAGTGGGCATGTTGAACTTTGTATAGCCTCAATGGCTCCATGAAAATCTTCTGTTGCAGAACTCACCCTTCTTGCAGGAAGATAAGTCTCAGATATATATCAAGGTTTGTCAAGTCTTTCACTTGATATCCAGCCTCTCAAGTGATATCAAATGGTGTAAAGACTAAGATGGACTCAAGTGTCCGGTAGAGAGAAGACAGCAGATGCTCCTATTGAGGGGGAGCAAATCCAGCAGTAGTTGCAGGAACAAGTTCAGCTTCCTATTAAGAAGCAGCCAGCTGCTGCAGTGGATCAAATATTGTCACAGTAGTTCAGCAAGTTCTAAGGACTATGCATAGTCTGAGGGGGAGATCAACCCTAATGGATGGCTACTGTTGTGCCATAAATGCTGCTGAAAAGACATGTTGCTAAAAGTCAAGAGGAAAATCCAGCAGGAGCTTCAAGTGGTATATGAAGTGGCATTAGCTCAAGTGAAACTATGCTAGCAGCTAGTTCAAGTGCTGCAGTGATGTGTTATATTAGTGTATCAACACAAAAGGGGGAATTGTTCTTCAGTAGAATGAAGACTTTTTAAGAGGTATACCTTCAGTGTTATCATGTTCAAGTATTGTCCAGACTTGTATAAACTAGAATGTCTACCAAGAAATATGATAGATGATGCTTCAGTTGAGGGGGAGCAAGTCCAGCACACCTCCAGCACTCACAAGCAAGTGGTGCAGATGTTGCTTCTCTGTACTTAAGAAGGGGGAGCAAATAATCAGATACTCCCTGGCTATTTGCAGAAGTCAAAAGTGGTAGAATAAGGATATAAATCTGAATCTTGTATCTTAGGACAGGAGGAGAAGGATACAAATGGTATCAAAGCTATGATAAGGATGAAATCAAATTGATCAAACCCAGGTAGCAACAATTAAGGGGGAGCAGGTGCATGTATGCTCTGCAGGTATGGTAACTATAACTCATCCTTATGTTATATGTTTTCCAAATCATATATGTTGTATTGCTACATATTATTAGTGTATGTCATTGACTCAAATATTTTAATGAGAGTTTTGACTTCTTCAAATAGGGGGAGATTGTTGGGTCCATTTCCCACCATGTCCTAGATTTGTAGAAATCAAACATGCCAATGACATGCACAAAGTTGTACTTAATGTTGTTTAAGCTGATCATGTTCAGGATGTTCCATGGAACAAGATTAGACGAGCTGTCTAAGTGATTGTGACAGGTGGTCACAAGGCAGAAAGGTGGGCACAAAGAAGCTGGCTGGAAAGGAAGGATTTTGTCCAAGTCCATAGGCGTTGAGTGGAACAAGCTCACTCAACGCCAGAGGTAAGAAAGGATTTTGGCTAGCAAGAAAATTGGCTAAGTCCACAGGCGTTGAGTAAGTTGAGCTCACTCAACGCCATATAACAAAAGGCGCTGAGAAAGTCAAAGCCTAAATAGAAATAGGCTGAAATATGGTTAAGTCCACAGGCGTTGAGTGTAGTCTACTCACTCAATACCATACAACAAAAAGCTGTGAGACAGGTTGAGACAGAAATCCTAAGAGAAAATGGACACAGAATATTGGCTTAGTCCAAAATTCGTCGAACTGAGTTCAAAGTTCGTCGAGCTGAGCTCATCGTTCATCGAACTAAGCCCAGAGGTTGAGAATTTGAGTTAGTCGAACTGATTTCAGAGTTCGTCGAGCTAAGCTCAGCGTTCGTCGAACTAAGCTTAGAGTTTGAGAATCTGAGTTAGTCGAGCTGAGTTCAGAGTTCATCGAACAAAGTCAAGAGAATTTGGCTAAGGCGGAAAGCATTGAGAGAGGCAAGCTCACTCAATTCTATCAATGCTTATGATGATGGAAGTGTAGAAAATTGGTTAAGGCAAAAAGCGTTGAGTGAGGGGTGCTCACTCAATGCTCTTAACGCCTAGTGGAGAACAAGTTAAAGTAGCTGATAATAACAGTTCAACAAACGTCGAATTGAGTTTGACGAACATCGACTTGAGTTAGACGAACGTTGACATGAGTTCGACGAACGTCGAATTGAGTTCAATGAAAGCCAAGAAGCAAAAAGCTGAAAAAGCAGTTTGGCATTGAGTGAAGCTGACTCACCCAACACCTAAAAACAGACTTTATATTCTAAGTAGTTTGGCATTATGTGAAGGTTACTCACTCAACGCCATGTGACAATAAAAATGTCAAGTAGGTTTGGCGTTGAGTGAAGGACCTTCACTCAACGCCTATGCTAATGTTGCTTGATATTTTGCTAAGTCCACAGATGGTGATGTCAGCAGGTCAACATAATTCAAATCAATAACGGGAAAGCTACAATATAAGCCAAAAGGCGTCGATGTGCTACTGTATGACAATCAAGCGTTAAAGAAAAGTTGTAGCTGGCATTAAATATATGGGGCTCACTGCTTAAAGAGCCGTTAGGGCTTAAATAATAAAAGAAAAGGCATCTACAGAGGAAGAGAACTCTCGGGGATATTTTCGTAGTTCTTCTTCACTGTCATTGTTGCTGTGACAAAAGAATAGGAAGCTCAAGTCAACAAGAGTAAGAGCAAGAAAAGTTAGATGTTTGTCTTTGTCATCGACTACAGCAAGATCAGAGCAGATCTTTGAAGAAGACCTACAAAATAGTTGAAAGGGCCGACCCTTGCTACAGGATTCTTCATAGTTCCAGCCAATCATCTCTAAAGAACATTCTTTCGGAGGTTGTGAAGAAGAAAGCTTCAAGCTAACTGTTGACATCAACATCTTCAACATCAAGATAGCTGGTGCCATCTTCATTTGCACCAGCAAGCAAGTTCAGAGTTAATATCTGATAAAGAGGTAGCAGTAAGGGCCAACCTTTGCTGCAGGTTCTCCACAGATCCATCAGCCCAACACTGAAGAACATCTATTGGTGGCTGTGAAGAAAACATCAAGGCTGAATAACCTCATCCCAGGGAAGAAAGTTAAAGTAGAATAGTTGTCTGCAAGTTGCTTCCAGCACAAGTCTCTTCATCCGTGTTATTGTGAAGCATTTGAGCTGAGATTCCTTCAGCTCAGGTAGCAGCTAGTTTAGCAGCAGTCACTTCATAGTTCCAGCAGAAAAAATCCTTGGTGTTGTGAAGAAGAAGTTAGGACTGATTATATCTCAGTTCAAGAAAGATAGACTCAGAAAATATTCCTGGAGTCAAAGTTGGGCTGGGTCTATCTAAGTCAAGGTAGACTGGCACAGAGAAATTTCTCTTATGTCTAATCTAGACTCTACCCACATTCATCCTGTAGGATCAAAGTGTGAATCTGAGTGTAGGGTTTAAGAGCCTGAAGTAGGAGAGTGATGCTCTCTAAGTGTAGGATCCCTTGTGGATCTGAGGTAGATCTGTCCTCCCAGCCTGAGTGCAGGGCTTAACATCCTGAGGTAGGTGATACTTATATCACTGAGTTGTAGGATCTTGGAGGAGACCGCGTGGTCCTGTGGGATTGTGTTGTAAGTTCTTCGGAGCCGAGATTGGAGAAGTGCCTAGTCCAACTAGATAGTTAGATAGGTGGGAGGGAAAGTGGATGTACCCTAGAAAGGTGAACCACTATAAATCCCTTATGTGCTTTGTGTATTTTTTGTGGTGTAGGTTGCATATCTTGAAAGCTAAAGTAAACATCAAATAAAGCATCCAACAACTAGGAAAATAAAAGATAGTCACTAAAGACTAAGAAACCTATTCACCCCCCCCCTCTGGGTGATTTAGCTATCCTTTAAATAAAAGACTCTCACCTACCAGCCCTAGGACGCTCCTTATCTCTTTGGCAGTGGCGGGTCTAACCCAATCCATAACAACAACTATCTTCTTTGAGGCAATAGAAATTGCATCCTTATTAACTACATGACCCAAGAAGGAAACCCGAGGTAATAAAACATAACACTTGCTCAGCTTGGTGAACAATTTATGATCCCTCAAAGCAGACAAAACTAACTGCAAGTGATGGGCATGCTCCACAGCACTACGAGAATACACCAAAACATCATCTATAAGCACGACCACGAAACGGTCCAGAAAAGCCTTGAACACTCGGTTCATCATATCCATAAAGGCAGAGGGTGCATTCGTCAAACCAAAAGACATCACTAAGAACTCAAAATGTCCGTGCCGGGAAATAAAAGCGGTCCATGGAATATCCGTCTCACGAATCCTTAACTGATGGTAGCCTGAACGAAGGTCAATTTTTGAAAACACAAAACTACCACGCAATTGATCAAACAAATCATCTATTCTCGATAAAGGATACCTGTTCTTGATTATTACCTTGTTCAATTCTCTATAGTCGATGCACAACCTCATCGACCCATCTTTTTCTTTACAATAAAAATGGGAGCACCCCAAGGCGAAGAACTCGGCCTAATAAAACCATTCTGCAACAACTCATCTAACTAGGTACGCAACTCCTCCAGCTTACGCGGGGCCATACAGTACAGTGCCTTAGAAATAGGACGGGTACCCGGTTCCAAATCAATAACAAATTCTACATCTCTCTCAAGCGGAAAACCATGAATATTAGCTAGAAAAACATCAAGAAACTCACGCACTACAAGAATCTCCTCTATATGCGGCAATTCAACATCGGTTTCCAAAACTGAAACCAAACAAGCAAAACAGCAAGAATCTAAAAGCTTACGAGCACCTACCACCAAAATAATCCAAGAATCCTGGCGCTGATAACAATAAACACTCCTGGGTTGATCGTCATCCATCTTGAAGTCCAAGCGCTTAACCTTGCACTGGATAACAACATCATATCTGGACAACCAGTCCATGCCCAAGATCACATCAAAATCTTTCAGGTCTATCACCTTCAAATCAGCAACGGCTAGAAAATCACCCAACAGGATCAGACAACTCTGAATGCCTTGGTCCGACACCACTGAATCACTAGAGGGAAACTTGACACAAAACGCGTCGCTAATCAGATCGAGGGTCAAATGATGATGCTTTACAAAGGTCCTAGCCACGAACGAGTGGGCAGCACCAGAATCAAAAAGGACACGCGCCCAATGGTTCTTTACCTTAAACTTTCCTATAAAATTGAATACGTAACTAAGTGAATGAACATCAAAACTATGGCTACTAACTAAAAAGCTAGAACTAGGTTAGAATCTAACCTGAGATAACTTCAGTAGACGTCTGTGCTACCTCTAAAGATACTGCGTTCATCTTGCCCTTTCCTTTGTCCAAAAGTTACGGCGATGGCAAAGCCCGAAGCAGAACAGGCTGCAGCGCGGGCTGAGACTGTGGGCACTTCGACTTAAAATGACCTTTCTGTCTGTACTGAAAGCAGACTCTATTCTTATCCCAACAATGGTAAACATCGTGCCCCTTCTGTTTGCACGAAGTACAAACCAAATCTGCCTTAGGATCACCCTATATGGCATGAACTTGCTCCTGCTTCTGAGCTCCTATTCTCTTGAAGCATTTTTTGAATTGGTGGCCTGGTCGGCCACAGAAACTGCTTACTTCCTTGCTTATCTTTCTTGAGGCAGAACCATAATCCTGAGGCTTCTTTCACTCATCAGACTTTCTCTTATATTTCCTCATATGCATTCTTCGGTTCTTGGCATTATCAATAGCCTTAACCTTAAGAGCCACTTCAACTGCCACAGCATAGCTCTCTAATCTATATGCACTTGCCAGCTGCTGGATGTCACTCTTCAGACCACCCAAAAAGCATTTGACTCTGCTTGCTTCAGAAATAGCTAAATCTGGGGTGAACCGGCTCAACTTACTAAACTCCACTTCATACTCACTCACAGTGAGTTACCTTTGCTTTAAGTGTAGGAAATCATTCATCAAACAGTCTCGCTCGACCGACGGCATAAACTTCTTCACCAAAAGCTCCATGAAGGCTTCCCATGAACATCCATCCTTCCGATTTCCTTTTCTCTCAACCACCAACTCTTTGTAAGTCCCTTGAGTTGGTACGCAGCGATAATCACTCTTTGGTCCGCTGAAACTTCAGATTACGAAAATATCTCCTCGATTGCTATAATCTAGTCATCCAAGACCATGAAATCAACTCTATCATCATAGGTAGGAGGTCCTAGTTGCTAGAAGTGTGAGATAAATTTCATCTCTAGTGGCAGCACAGTTGGGGGCACCAGAGGAGTAGGAGGAACTGGAAACCTTGACCCACAGCAGGGTCCAGAACTCTAATAGATTGCTCTGCAACGATAGTCAACAAGGATTGGACCTGCGATTGCATCTCCAACATTTGCCTAGACAGAGCTTCATTGCTCTACCGCGATCCTTCTATTACGGCCTCATTCTGAGCTCCAGACGACTCACCCTCTGACTGGGGAGTCGACCTTATCGTAGGACGTCTCGACATTCTAATAACACAACAATCAACTAATCAAAACCTAGCTTACAGCTAGAACTACACAACTTAGTTCAGACTGTACATGTACAAATACTTATTTAAGCTGTTAACTTGCTCTGGGAAATTTATTAATGATGTAATGCTTAAACTTACGATGATATACCATCATCATATTGACTCATGTGCATAGAATATGAATGCATGAATTCTTATTCTTTTTGACCCAAAACCATGTGTGTACATGTGTCATCATGTAAATCTTTAGCTTGGCACGTGTGCAATGCGATGATATGCTATATATGTTGTGTTATGCAATCTAATAAAGTCCTTAATGCATGTTATAAGCGACGAACACATGAAATATTATGCACCCCATAATACATAATATCGCATGTATCGAAAATCAAAATCTAATGTGCATTCATGTGATGATTGTTATGCATCTCAAACTACATAACAGTCATAAGTGGCTTCCTATGAGGATCCATATACAAACACATATTATGCATCCCATACGACATAATATGTCATGTATACTTCTTATCATGCTTATGAGTGTAGTGTTCATGATTCAGCCAAGATATACTGATGACACATCGGTGTATGTATACAATGGAGCTAAACAACTAAAACTAACTTGAGATGGTTGTTCGACCAATTGCCAAACAACCCATCCCTCCGATACCAACTGTCACAACCCGCATTTTCTACGAATTTAAAAGTATATCAGAGTAAGAGAAAACACATGTCGTGATGCCATGCCATGCAGGGGATAACTACAGATGCACAAGAAAGACTCCAACTCTATTCCTTTATATGAAATTCATAAGTTATAATGAAGAAAATCCATTTTAAGTTAAGTTTGGTGGTCGTATACCCCGGCTCAGTGGATCAACTAGTCCACGAGTAAAATATAATTATACGCTGCAGAAAATACTTTGTTTACAATGGTTAACACCCTACATGAGCATAAACATCCCAAAGGACCACTCATGTAATGCATACCTCTAAGTTTAATATAAGTATAAAAATAGTTTGTACGCTAACTAAAATATGGTGACATTAGCTTTAAAAGATGGCAGATATGAGATGTTAAGAGTGATACTTTTATAGTTTAAAATATCTAACATGCAACCTAACATAAAACCTTCCCAGAGAGCAAGTAAACCAACAAATCATATAAAAATGACTTAGTAGCTAGCAAGTACTTAATAATAAACAAAGTCCCGTGGGCATCAACAACCTGACACGAACCCACTAAAATAATATATGTCTGAATTAAAAGAGAAAACAACAAACTACCTCACAATCGATGAGGAAAAGCTACTGCAACAGCAGAACACCATCAACAACCAAACTCTAGCCACTCAACTGATTACTGCTCTGAACCTGAGGCTTTCATAAGAAAAGAATACATCAGTAAGAAATAAACAAGTGGCAAATAAAACTTGTCAGTAAACAAAAGGAGTCATAAGATTACCAACCCAAACCAGAATAGCTGTCAAAACACAGCAAACTAACTAGAAGTAAATAATGAAAGAGTTAACTTATAAAGTTCAAAGGTAATGAAATTTGCTCAAAGTGCGAGCGGAGTCATGCTCTGAGAAAATCTGCAAGAGTAGGCTGAAATAGCAAAGGTCAAAACCACAGGAAGAAGAAATGAGACTAAAATCTCATTAACACGTGAATAATTAACACTGATTAAGTAACCGGGTCTAAGTCGGGACCAACCTGTCCAAACAAAACTAAAAGACCCAGACGTCTTAACATGGCACTATGGTTGTGGCCATCTGGTCTAACACAACCCAACAGTCCAAAAACAGACCAAAAATATACCCAGGTGCAATGATTCACGAAACCAAGACAACCAAACCAAACTTCATATCCAAACACCCATATAACCCAAACACGATGAATTCAGCAGAAACTCGGCGATTATAACTTAGCAAAACTAGGCCATTAGAGAAACACATCGAGTTGGTGAAATTTCCCAAGTCTACGGGAAAAAGCGTCGAGTACACTCGACGCCGCGTCGAGTGCAGTTAACGCACTCAATGCCAACCAGACTATATAGCATAACTAGCTTCACTCAACGTCGCGTTGAGTGCATGCCACTCACTCAACGCTTTTTACTTAGTCTTAGATACACTCAATGCCAAGCCTTCACTCAACGCTTTTTACTTAGTCTCAGATAAACTAAACTTCAATCCTTCACTCAATGCTTTTACTCAACGCCAAGCTTTCACTCAATGTCGCGTTGAGTGTACTCAATGATTTTTACTTAGTCTCAGTTACACTCAATTCATAGCCTTCACTCAACGCTTTTACTTAACGCAAAGCCTTCACTCAACGCCACATTGAGTGTACTTAACGCACTCAATGCTTTTGGACTTACGCTAAAAAGACACTCAACGCCACTCAATGCCAAGGGCTAAACACTCAACGCCCCTTAACGCCAAGACCTAACCAGCCAACACACTCAACGCCAAGTATAACTCACTCAACTATGCGTTGAGTGTACTTAATGCACTCAATTCTTTTGGACTTAGGCTAGAAATTGGATTCCAGAGATAGGCTACACTCAACGTCGTGTTGAGTGCATTCAACACACTCAATGCTGCGTTGAGTGCATTCAACACACTCAATGCTTTATACTTAGCTTCTCATACCACTCAACGCCTAGCCAGTATTCCAAGACTCAATGTCTGATACACATTGAACTATGGTAAAAACCAACCCCACCTATACCAGCCATATCCTATGAACTACACTTAGACTAATCAACATGCAAATCGACGGGTTTAAACCCACTAACAGCCTTAGTTGATGAATTTGAACCTAAATTACTACCATATACAAAGAGTCTGAGATTAGCCTAACAGTTATTCAATCGATGGATTTACCTAGGCCGACAGTCATATGCTTGACAAAAATTAGACTGAATTCGACTGTACTATACGGCGAGTCATAACCATAATCTAACAGGCAAACACTCGACATGTTAAATTTAGGCTAACTGACTAATCCGACAACCTGAACTTAGATTCTCAGTCATATACTATGGATATACACCATTTGGAAGTTCTACCCTAAACCACACTTCTATACAGGAAATGAATTAAGAAAAGAGGAAACAAAGAACAAGCAAGGGGAAAAAACTGCCACTTGACTCAAATCTCGCCAAACCTCGGCAACACCAGCACTCCTCACGGATTTGGCCACAAAAACACCTAAGTAGTACAACCTGAAACTTTTCGAGAGGAAAGAAGGTTAAAACTGCAAACCCTAATAGCTAAAACTCCACGAAACGGGGAATACTTACCGTAAAAATGTATATCTAGGTGTGAGCTATCCGGATCTACTCTCCGACGATGATTTTGTGCACTGGGGCTCCTAAATTGACGGTCGAAGGCTCTCCAAGGTTCGCCTCTTTCTCTCTTTCGCAAAGCAACCGACAGTTTTAGGAAGGAGATGATGAATAGGGTTCTTGTCTTATCGCATGGCTATTTATACTTATAAATATAAGTATTATAATATTAATAATTTATAATTAATTAATTGTCCAAACGACCCAAAATTTGCACCAACTAAGATTTCTATTTAAATCGCACCATAGCTAAATATCGATGTTGCGAATCCAACGGTGAAGTCGAAAATTTACTTCCGACCAACCAAACTCGGGTAAACACTCCCCAAAGTATAAATACCAAATATCCCCAAAACGCTCCACCGAGTCTCAAAAACAGACTCGGCTCGCAAGGGAACTCCACAAACAAGCTAAAAACCAACCCCACTAAAAACTTACTGAGCAAACCCTGCTCTAACAACGACACCCATGAAACACACGTCAACATAACGCCCTGACATCAAAATTACGCCAATAAAAGAATTAAATTAAACATCAAAAAATCAGGGGCGTTACACTGAGTCTGATCAATATGATGTATCCTTATGAGCTGATGTTTAAGGAGAAGCCCAGCATTGAAAACCTTCGGGTGTTTGGGACGACCTGCTACGTACACGTTCCGGATGCTCTTGGGACTAATCTGGATGTGAAGGTGAGGAATTTTGTCTTCGTGGGCTATGACGAGAGGAAGAAAGGATGGAAGTGTATGGATCCTGCCACGAAGAAGTTCGTCATTTCTAGAGATGTTGTCTTTGACGAACTGATGTGATATGGAGTTAGTTCATCTATAGAACTACAGGAAAGCAGGTTAGATGGTGGGTAAAAAGAGGCTTCTAAAGATCTTCTGGTGGAGCTGTCTGTATCACTAGGAGCTCTAGGTGTTTCTAGCTCCGGGGCGGAGGCTTTCGGTTATGGAAGCAGCTGGATCGATGCTCCAAGTTTGCCCGGGAATAGAGTTGGTTTATAAGAAGAAGTGTATGTGGTCAGTCATGTTCTGGCTCTTTGGAGGTCGAAGAGGACGTCAAACCACCATCTCGGTATAGCGAAGGGAATGTGACGAGCTTTGTTTCTTCACAGGCCCTCTAGACGAACGAGAGCCTTCTAGCTTTGAAGATGTAACTAGAGTCAAGGAGTAGGATAATACCATGGATAAGGAGATGGCTGCCCTTAGAAAAAATGAGACTTGGGATCTTGTGCCCAAGGATGATATTGTTACTCATGTGATGTGCCAATGGGTGTACAAGCTGAAGAAGAAGACGGATGGAAGCATCGAGCAATACAAGTCTTGCCTTATAGTTGAAAGTTATTATAGTAGTTGTCTAAATAACCTAGAGGGGAGTGGTGAATAGGTTGATTGTCACTTTCTTAGTTTTTTTTGGTTGTTTTAGGTTTAAATACACATTCACAGAAAGCACACCGAGATTTATAGTAGTTCCCCAAGGTATGGGTACATCCACTCTCCATCCCATATTTTTAATAGTGTGTTAGACAAGGTAACCATATCCAAACGCGGCTCAAGGATCTTACAACACAGATCCCTTTAGATCTCTCAGGCTTCCTCCAAGCCCTACCTCAGGCCACAACCCTACATACTCAAAGTAATCTTTACTCCTACAATTCAGTGACCCTTTGGATCACCTACCTTGGGCTTATCAAGAAGCCATATAACTTAGGCTAGGTGGATAGCCCTATACTTCGAGATAATAAATCTCCTACCTCAGGTCTTGACTAAGATCCTACCTCAGGCACACAGGCCCTACCTCAGATCCACAAAAAGATCCTACAACTCAACCTTTATAGTATAGGCTTACAACTCAGATCACTAAAGATCCTACAGAAGAAGTGAATGTTTGATGATGATTGACTCTAGAGAGAATGTTCTCCGAGTCCTCTTCTTCCTGAACTAAGAAAACATAGTCCTATCTTCTTCACAGCAACAAGAATATTGATCTTCAGTATTTCTTCTTGTGCTGAGAAGACAATTGTAGAGCACTGTTTATCCAAGCCTTTGATGTAAAGTTGTGTGCATAGGCCTTGAAGAGGAATAACAACCTCAGTTTGCTCTGCTTCTTCTACTTATACAGAAAATTATTTTTCTGTTCTTGATGCAGAAGACTTGATGATCTTGCAGTTCTTGTTTTCTTCAAATAGTTAGCTTCTCTCTATATTTTCACAGACCTTCTTTCCTTAATCTTATTGTTAAGGATTTTCTTGCTTGATCTCGAGACTGGAAAAATAGCAAAAAGCCCTTCTCTTATTTCTCTTATAAAGTACCTTTTTATTGGACTCTCCATCCAACGGCTCTATGTGCTGTATGGACTAGTCGAAATAGGTAACAACAATGTTCCTTTAGCATTAATGGTTGTACTAAAGGCATGCAACAACATTTGCCATCTTGCGCACAATTCCCGTAATATTTGAATTTTGGATGACGTAAGCATGACCTAGCGCCTGAGGACTTTGCAATTTTCAGTCAGTCTGTATTGGCGTTGAGTGAAGCCATGTGACTCAACACGGAAATACTTAGCAAAAAATCTTCTTCCTAAGGCATTGAGTGAACCTTCATTACTCAATGCATTTACTTGTACAACCTAACTGATAAGGCATTGAGTGAGTCTTCATCATTCAATGTTTTTGGACTTAGTAGAATTCTTCATGTTGACGGCATTGAGTGATGCTTCTGTACTCAACGCTTCTGGACTTTGCTTAATTTTAGATAAGGCGTTGAGTGACCCTTCTTCACTCAATGCCTCTATACTTGGATAGAATTATTTTTGAGTAGGCATTGAGTGAACTGCCTTCACTCAATGCTTCTTGACTTAGATAGATTTCAACTCGGCAACGATGAGGCTTTGAATGCTTGATGTTCTATCAATGCTTTTAGCCTTTTGGGATTGAGTGAAGTGTACTCACTTAATGCTTCTAGACTTAGCAAGTTATTTGCTTTTCTAACATCTTGTCTTGAGTCTAACTATCATTGTGACCCTGACAACCTGTCTAATCAATGATCAATAGACAACATACATACAATGATCTTTAAACATATATTTGATACAATCATGTATATACCATTGACCTATGGGCCTTCTTCAAATCTAGGACATTGTAATCAATGAACCCAACAATCTCCCCCTATTTGAAGAAGTTAGAACTCTAGCCAATGATATATACAACCACATGAAGGAGATAAATATTCAGAGCAAACAAGAGCTATAATTGACACATAATCAAGGATCTGATTAATATTTAAGATGATAATTACAAACAGACAGTGTGCTCATAACAAAATCCATATTCCTAGAGCCCTTAAAGAACCTAATACATAAACATTTCAAGTATCAGTTTCCTTGATAACAATTCCCTTGCTTGGTTTCTTAGCAACCTTCTCATCAGTAATAGTCTTCTTTTGCTTTTGACTTTCAAAATAGTTACAAGGCTTTACGAAGTATTTGCTTGGCTCAAGAGCATCTTGTGGCACATCACATGTCTTCTTATCTCTTCTAAATTTCCTCGTGACCTCTTCATTTCTTTCAAGCTTAGCCCATTCTTGGAATCTATATAGATTTTCCCTATCATTCTTATGTTCTTTGATTTGATCCCATATTGATAGAATGATAGTCCTTGATTGAGAACTTCATCTTTCAAAGTCAGGCCTGGTTTCCACCTCTTCTCTTTACCACTTTTTGATTAGCGTGATTTCTTCATCTTCTTCAGTGATAGTCTTGTCTTTAGCTCTTGATATCTGTTCAGTATTGGGCTGAAGGTTGGCATATCAGTAGTAGTAGAGGATTCAGCAACCAAATCACCATACTAATATCTATATTGATCATCATACTGATCACCATCATCATGTTCTTCTGGAGGAGGAGCAGGGACATTATCATAAGTATATTATTCTAGTCCCAATGATCCCCTGATGACATTGGTGACCCAAATAGCATTTTCAGTGTTTTCTTTGATCATTGCTTTCTCCCCCATTAAGACTTCTTCATAAACAGTTGTAGTCAAAGAGTTCTTGGCCAGAGAAGTATTTTCATCCAGAAAATCTACCCCCTTGTAACATGATTCTTGACCTCTAACATGTGATCATCCCGAATCTTTATGCATGCATCCATTCTCTTCTCTAGAATGATCATGTGTGCTTCCATTAGTGGCTTTTGTATAGTATGGACCATTTTTATATTGTTTGAAGTAATGGTCTGATTCTCTATAATATCATCCTGATTTAATCTGATCTCCTGAAGTTTGTTCTCAAAAAAGGTCATAGTAGGAGCAACCCTCATGAAGAATGCAACTGTGTTGGCTTTTAGCAGGTTTACCTCAAATCTGATGGATTTGGTCTTTGCAGATAGATCATGTCTCACTTAGTTGATGGAATCATCAATATAATGCTCTAGCTGTGCTCTCTGGTCATCTAGCATACCTTTCAGTTGTTCTAGGAAGGTAGAAGACATTGGATCAGTGAAAGTGAGGCTAAGATCTATCTCAACTCTAGAGGGGGGGGGGGTGAATAGAGTATTTTAAAATAATTTTTCACAGTTAAAATCAACAGCACATATAAAATTCAATTTATGATATAGTGTAGAGTGCTAGTAAGAAGTTAAAAACTAAGAAGTAAAAAAGCACAGCACACAGCAAACAAATCACACAAACAAACCAGAAGACACAAGGAATTATAGTGGTTCCCCAAAAACCTGGGTACATCCACTCTTCTACCACCCTTGGTAGGAATCCACTCAGGATGAGTTGATCAGGTGTCCTGACACCAATGAGCTTTTGATAAGGTGCCCAAAAACCAAAACTAGATTTTTTGATAAGGTGTCTTGCCACCACTGAGTTTTGACAAGGCTCTCAGAACCAGACAGAACTTTTGAAGGGAGTTCAAGAACCCTTTTACAGCAGGAAAAGAAAAATAAGAGTGAAGGGTGTCTTCTCTGTTCTCAATCAAATGAGAGAAGCACAAGTGGATTGATGATGTCAAAGCTCCCCCTGAGATGTAGAAAAGTTCAGGAAAAGAAGCTTTGCTCTAGGGTGATAGGTCTTCAGAACTTTGATCTCCAGCACAGGATGGTTTCAGCAAGAAGGCTGAAGGTAAGGTGTCTGGAGTTCTGAGATGAGATTTTGAACACTTTTCAGTCAGCAAGAAGATTTTTGGAGTCACAGTTCTTCTGTTGTTCTTCTGCTGTTCTTCTGCTATCAGTATTCTCTATTCTGTGTGTTCACTTCTGTATTTGTTCTTCTTGTGTATTCTCTAAATCTTAATAACACAGAAGAAAATGAATAATAGTTTTCTGACGTTTCCTTGTCCAAAATTAGCCGTTGGGAGTCATAAATGTCTTCCAAAAATAGTCTTGTCTTCTAGAGGAAAGTCCAGCAAACATTCTCTGAATAATTCCTTGAAACTTGCTCCAGAAATAAAGACAAACGGCTGGGAGATCTTCTGACATAAATGCTAATAATATTCAAAAACATTCCAATTATAAGCAGCATTTGAATTCCTGAAAGCATCGATCTCTCCAAAGAAAACGTCGATCTGAGCTCTACGATCGTCGAACTGAGCTCAGAGATTAAATGGACAAGCAGACAGAAAACATCGATCTGAGCTCTACGATCGTCGAACTGAGCTCAGAGATCTGAGAAAATAACTTTAGGGAGGGATCGTCGAACTGAGCTAGAAGATAGTCGAGGGGAGTTCGACGACTCAGCAGAAGCTAGGCAAAAGCAGATAGTCGATCTGAGCTCGAAGATCGTCGACCGGAGTTCGACGTTTTATTGAAGATGAGCTCAGAGAGCGTCGAACGGAGTTCGACGATTCGTCGACCTTAGCTCGACGAAAATTGCCTGGGACTAAGCTCTTCAACCTTGATCTTGGAATGATCCTGGGGGCAGCTTCAAACCTAAGTTCTAAGCCCTAGACTCATTCTAATGTTGACCTTTTCAACTATACAACTAGGTCAACTGGGATTCCTAAGACAAGCATAGTGATCCTTACCCAAATTAGTAATAGGGTGTTCCAACAATCTCCCCCTATTTGGGTTAGGATTACTATTTACAGACAATCATAGGAAATGAAAAGCATACAACAATACATAAGCTAATACAAAATGCAGAGAAGATATATAGGAGTAAAGCAGATCATAGATAAATATCAGCAGATATCCAAAGGTGGATGAAATGTTTAGCTTACACAGTTCACTTCCTTTCAGATCCCTTTTTAAATAAAATTTCTCTATTTGGATTCTGACTTTCTTTCTTTGACCTTCTGTCATCCTCTGCACCTAGAGAAGTTTGAGATTTGGGCCTTGGAACAACAGTCTCAGGGTGCAGCTTCATATAGTCTTCTGGATTGAAAAATTTCCTTAATGCATATCTTTCCAGTTCTTTCTTTCTCTGCTCTGATAAGGTAGTTATGTTTGAAGTATCCTTGCCTTGTTCTCTGGCCTTTTTTATTTGATCAAGGGCAGCCAATTCTTTCATTCTGGCTGTCCAGGATACAGGGTTATTCTCAGGATCTTCAAAAGGAATAGGAGATTCATATCTGTTGATGATTTCAGAAACAGTAGAAGGAGTCCTGGAAACAATTGTGTCTTTCAGCTTGTAAGGAAAAGGACCTGAAGAAGGGTCAGGGTGACCTTGTCCTTCCCTTTGATAGGATCTTTGTCCTCTTTGATTTCCTCTGAAATTACCCCTTCTGGGTTGATATCCTCTTTGATGCTGTCCCCTTTGATATGATCTTTGATAATACTGGGAAGAACTGTGTCTGGAGGCTGGAGCTTGAGGGGCTGAGCCTGAGCCTGAATCTGGAGGAGGAGGCTGATATTGAGAAGATCCTTTTTCATATTTGTCAAGCTTCCTCTTCTTCTTCATAGCTTTCAGTTGATTTTTGGAATATTGCATCCAAGGCTCAGAGATGGGGCAGTCATGCAGGATGTAGTATGGAATATCATTTGAGTCTTTGGCTTTGGCAGGAGGGACTGACATCATTGCTTTACTTCTGGCTTTTCTCTTCTTGGCAATAGTTCTAGCAGAATCATCAGAATCAGTCCTGTATTGGTCACTCTCAGAACTTTGAGGTTGATCATACAGATCATCAATTCTTCTGATAAGCTCTTCTTGAGCTTTAAGTTTTGCAGAAACAGCAGGAGCAGCAATTTCATCAGCATCAGTTGCTGGAATCATTTCTATGTCAGCAGTAGCAGCAGCAGCAATTTCAACAGAAAGAGGCACAGTGGCCTTAGTAGCAATTGAAAGAGGCACAGTGGCCTTAGTATCAGCATCAGAGATATCCACAGCCTTCCAGGATTTGATGTAGGAATCAATATGGCTTGGATCACAGGTAGCTATAGGCACAATGGCCTTAGACAAATCTTCAGCAGGAGTTGCAGGCAGACAACTGAAATGGACTGTATCAAATATAGATAGCAGCCTCTGCAGATTCAGTGCAAAAGCACATCCAAGAGCTGGAGCTGGAGCAGACATAATATCAGCAGCTGGCACATCCACTTCTTCATAAGGCATCTCCCCCTGCCTTGGTTCAGAGATAGGTGAATCAAGGCACACAGAAGATGGGATAGCCAGGGAGGAGGAAAGGAAGGCAATCTTGGTAGACAGCTCTTGTACTTGCTTTAGGAGTGGAGCCAGGGAAGACTCCAGTAGAGATGTCAGCTTGGGAGCTAGCAACTCATACAGCCTGTCTGCCAAAATAGGAAGAGCCACGTGCTCAAGTGGGGCTTGAGCAGAGGTAGAGGCAAAGGTGGATGGAGGGATGGTGGCTGAAACTGAAAATGTGGAGAAAGGTGGAGAGGGAATGGTTGGTTCAGAAGATGGAATAATGGAGATAGAGGAGGTTGAGGTGGAGATAGGGGAAGTAAGAGATGGTGTGAAGGAGGGTTGAGAGAGAATGTCATGAAGCAGTTGTTGAAAGGAGGAAGTTGAGGGTGGCTCAGGAGGAGTAGAGGGTGAATCATCCATGAAGGAATCATCTGTAAGTGAGAAGGATGGTAAGGTGAAGGTTGAATAGGAGAAGAGAGGATGGAATTCCTCTGAGGTGGATAGAGGAGGGGATGGCATAGGTGAGGAAGTGGTAATTGGGGATGAGATGATTATGGTGGTGACTGGTGGTGAGGAGGTGACAACTTGGGTGGATATGGCTGGAGGGGGGGAGGAAGCAGGCAGCTCTTCTGCTGAAGGAGTGACTGAAATAGTCCTTGTGCCTGAATGAAGTGTTGCAGCAGCCCTGGAGGGGTTTATGATCTGCCTGTCCCATTTACTGAAGAGGGCACAGGAAAGCCTCTTGGATGCATTGATAAACATGCCAGAGGAGGTTAATAGGTCAGGGCACCTGTTGTGCAGAAAGATCCCTAAGATTCTCCCATAACTAACTGCATTCTTGTTGATCTTCTTCTTAATCAGAGTGAAGAAGATGGAACCCCAGTCCAGGTGTTTCTTATCTAATAAAGCTCCCATCAGGCAGAACTGATATCTGGAAATGGTGTCATGGGCTGAATGCTTGGCCAATAGCACCTTCCCAACTACATCATCCAGGAATTGAAATTCTATAGCCAGATTTTTCTTCAGTAGCTTATTAGGGTTTACTGCATTGTGACCCATCCTATCCAGCATGGAGTCAAACTCCTCTCCAGACAGTTCAATGGAGTCTTCTCCAGTACTAAGTTGAAAGACTTCTGTTAAAAGAGCCGGGGATAGAAATACCTGAGTCCCCTTAATGGTGCCGACAACAGAATTCTCAGTCTCGTCTGTTGCGGTAAAACACCACTCTTTAATTTCTTCTGAGGCGATCTTCATCCTTGTAGTCATTATTGGAGTCAGCTGTTGTTCTCGGAATAAGTTTAGGATGTCCTTGAAGCGCTGGTCGCTTCCGTCGAAGGAGTTTATGTCGATGTCAAAGCCTGTGTCGAACTTCATCTTAGCAATAGCAGCACTTGATTCAGCCATATTCACCTGCAACAGAAAACCAAAAACGACCAAGCGTAGAGAATTTGGAGGGAAAAGAAAGAGAGTTGCAGAGTATGAAAGCGCAAAGGGAGAACGACGGCTGAAAGAAGGATTTTATATTAGGGTTCGACGCGAAAAAGGAAAATCGTTGAGCTCAGCTTGACGAAACGTCGAGCTTAGCTCGACGATTTGGGCTACAGAGGGAATCTGAAGAGTCTTCAAAATCGGCGATCTTCGTTCGACGATGTTGAAAAACGTCGAGCTCAGCTCGACGACCTCTGATCAGAAGGAGAGAAAGCCTAGCTCTAGCGAGGGTTCTGAACTCAGATCGACGACTGTAAAAGCGTCGATCTCTGGTCGACGATTTTTGGAAAATCGTCGATCTCTGTTCGACGATTTTGGGGAAAACGTCGAGCGCAGTTCAGAGTCTAAACTCATTCTACAGACACAAAAAGAAGGATTTTTGGCCTAGTCTTGGTCTGTTTTAGCTTTTCAAAATCTTGTAATTTAATTAAGGCTTCCTCCATCTAACATACCTAACTGATTTAGGAAGAAACTGTGTTTCTTTTCATCCAAAGGTTTGGTGAAAATATCTCCCCTTTGCAAATCAGTAGGAATATATTGAAGTTCAATTTTATTTTTCTCTACATTATCTCTTAGAAAATGATGCCTAATTTCTATGTGTTTTGTCCTACTATGGAGGACTGGATTTTGTGCTATAGAGATAGCACTAGTATTGTCACAGAAAATTTTAGACTTCTCTAAGTTGTAGCCATAGTCTAAGAGCTGATTCTGTATCCACAATATTTGTGAACAGCAACTGCCTGCAGCCATATACTCAGCTTCAGCAGTTGAAGTTGACACAGATGTTTGTTTCTTACAGAACCAAGAGACAAGTCTATCACCAAGGAACTGACAAGTTCCACTGGTGCTTTTCCTGTCTATTCTGCATCCAGCATAATCAGCATCTGAGAATCCAGTTAAATCAAATGCTGAATCTTTTGGATACCAGAGACCTAGATTTGGACAACTTTTAACATACCTAAGAATTCTCTTAACTAAGATTAAATGTGACTCTCTAGGGCTAACTTGGAATCTAGCACAAATACATGTGGCAAACATTATATCAGGCCTACTAGCTGTAAGGTACAATAATGAGCCAATTATTGCTCTATATGTTGTCTGATCAACAGGTTTCCCATGTTCATCAGCATCTATTACAGCATTTGAGGGCATGGGTGTTTTCATACATGATGCATCAGACATACCAAATTTCTTAACCAGCTCTTTTGCATACTTGGTTTGAGAAATAAATATGCCTTCAGCATGTTGCTTGACTTGCAGTCCTAAGAAGAAGGACAGCTCACCCATGCTACTCATTTCAAATTTAGAGTGCATAAGCTTGGAAAACTTTTTGCACAATTTTGAATCAGTAGAACCAAAAATAATGTCATCTACATAAATTTGCACTAGCAGGGTATGGGACTTATGGGTTCTAATAAAAAGAGTTTGGTCTACTCTCCCCCTAACAAAATCATTTTCCAGAAGAAAGCATGCTAGGGTCTCATACCATGCTCTAGGGGCTTGCTTGAGACCATATAATGCTTTATGCAATTTGTAAACATAATCAGGGTGAGTTAGAGAGATAAAACCTGGAAGTTGTCTAACATAGACTTCCTCTTTGATTTCCCCATTGAGAAATGCACTCTTTACATCCATTTGATACACTTTGAAACCTTTGTGAGCAGCATAGGCTAGGAATATCCTGATGGCTTCCAGCCTTGCAACTGGTGCAAATGTCTGATCATAGTCTATTCCTTCTTTTTGAGAGTACCCTTGAGCAACTAGCCTTGCCTTGTTTCTGACTATAACTCCTTGATCATCCAGCTTGTTCCTGAATACCCACTTTGTTCCAACAATGGGATGATCCTTTGGCTTAGGCACTAGTTCCCAAACCTTGTTCCTTTCAAATTGATGCAACTCCTCTTGCATTGCAATGATCCAGTGTGGATCTTGCTCTGCATCTTGAATGGATTGAGGCTCAATTTGAGATAGGAAGCAAGTGTGCATCAGGTTTTGGTTGACCTGACTTCTAGTTTGCACACCAGCTGAGATCTCTCCAATTACTTGGGTGATTGGATGATCTCTTGTTGTTACTAAGTCAACAGGGAGTGTTGATTGTTCACCAGCCTGTGTTGTTGTCTCCTCTAGTGGAGCAGCAACTGGCTCTTCAGGATGATTTTCTTCAAGATGTTGAACTTCTTCTTCATCATCACTGCTCTCATTCTTTTCAGCAACTTGCAGTTTGTTCAAGTCTTCAGCTAGAGAATGTACCTGCAGAGGTTCTATGGTAGAAGCATTCTTCTCCTTGAAAGACATGTTAGCTTCATCAAAAATAATATGAACAGATTCTTCAATTTTACAGGAAGATTTATTATAAACCCTATAGGCCTTGCTGATCATGGAGTATCCCAGAAACACTCCTTCATCAGCTTTAGCTTGGAATTTTGCTATGTATTTCTTGTCATTATTATGAATAAAACAAGTGCAACCAAAAACTTTGAAATAGCCTATTTTAGGTTTCTTCCCTTTGAGCAATTCATAAGGAGTCTTGCCCTTCAGCTTGTGTATCAGGCTTCTGTTCAACACATAGTTGGAGGTATTCACTGCCTCAGCCCAAAAGGACAGAGGTAAGTGAGCATCTGCCAATAATGTAGTTGCAGATTCAATGAGTGTTCTATTTTTCCTTTCAGCTACCCCATTTTGTTGAGGAGTTCTAGGAGCTGAGAAAGTGTGCCTGATCCCTTCACTCTGACAGAACTCTTGCATGAGAAGAGAATCAAACTCTGTCCCATGATCACTTCTGATCAGGGCAATGTGAGTGTTGAACTCAATCTGAATGCATTTGAGAAAATCTGTCAAACACTTGAAGTTATCAGACTTCTTCCTCAGAAAGAACACCCAAGTGAATCTTGAGAAGTCATCTACAACCACTAAAGTATATGACTTCCCTCCTAGGCTTTGCACAGATATGGGTCCAAAAAGATCCATGTGCAACAGGTACAAAATCCTAGGTGAATCACTCTTATTAATTGATTTAAAACTACTTTTAGTTTGCTTGCCTAATTGACAAGCCTTGCAAAGTCCTTCCTTCTTGTAGGGACCAGAAGGTAGTCCTTTAACAAGGTTGTCTTTAGATAGCTTAGCAATGGTTCTAAGGTTAATATGCCCTAGTCTCTTATGCCATAAAACATTAGATTTTGAAATGGAATTAAACAGGCAAATATCTACCACTGGTGAATGAAAATCCACTAAGTAAATGTTACCTCTTCTGTTACCTGTCAACACAGTTGTGTTGTCCACTGACTTGACTTTGCATATGGCTTTGTTGAAGGTCACTTGATATCCTTCATCACACAGTTGACTGATACTTATCAAGTTGTGCTTGAGTCCTTCAACATATGCCACCTTCTTGAATGTGACTGGGCCAATTTTGACTACACCATATCCTTTTGTAGTTCCAAAGCTTGAGTCTCCAAAAATTACTTTGGGTCCAAGCTTGGCTTTGAAGGAAGTGAAGTTGTCCTTGTCCCCTGTCATGTGCTTTGAGCACCCACTATCCAGATACCATTGATGGTTTGATGCTGGATAGGTCTTCACCTACACAAAAACAACTTATTTGTTTTTGACCCAGTTAACCTTGGGCCTAGGTTGATATCCCTTGAATTCTGAAATAAAGGACATCCCAGGTTGATCCTTATAACCTTCAGGATGGTATCTCCTAGGAGGTACTATCCATTCAGTATAGGGATTAAAGCCTTGGGATGTGGAGCTTCTAGGATTGAATCTGAATGTGCCATTGAAGGAGTGTTCACAAGCCTGAACTCTGTTTGACGATCGTCGAACTGAGGTCGACGATCTTGGGTCAGATCGTCGATCTCCGTTCGAAGATCGATTATGCTGAGGTTCAGAGTTTGGATATCGTCGAGCTGAGGTCGACGATCTGTAGTTAGATCGTCGAGCTCTGTTCGACGATCGTCGAGCTCTGCTCGACGCCATCTGTTGAACTGAGTTCTTCTCTGACAGATCTGCATTCTTCCTGGGTACCTCTATTACTCCCTTTCCTTTGTCAGAGACAAACTTGATTGGAGTTGTCAAAATTATAGGTTGGCTGGATGAAGCACCCAAGCCCAGTGTGCTATTAAATCTAGAGTTCACTGTGCTTGTGATGTCCATCAGTCTGATACTTCTCCCATTTAGGGATTCTTCAAACTTTTTGGCCTTTGATAGTTCATTCTTCAGTGAAGCTATCTCCTCCCTACAGCATTCTAACTCCTCAGAGAGTTTGAGGTTATTTGAGTTTAGGACACTATGCTCAGATAATTGATTCCTGAGAGAGATTATCTCCTTCTCAGATTTTAATAGATCTAGACACAGTGTCTTAAATTCATCTTTGAAGTCTTCAGAATTAAAATCAAAAGAGTTGATTACCTGATCCTCATCTGGTTGACTTTCTGAATCTGATTCTTCATCAGAGTTTTGCTGTGATGCATTGATAGCCATCATGCAAAATTCTTTTTCATCTGCATCATCCTCATCATCACTGGAGCTGGATGAGGCTTCAGATTCCTCTTCAGTCTCACTCCATGTTTCAGCAACAAAGCCCTTCCTTGTATGTTTGTTCTTGCTGGAGGAGGCTTTGTCTGAGCTATTCTTCTTGTAATCCTTTTCTTTTCTTCTTTCTCTTCTTTCCCTTTTGTCCTTATTCTTGTTTTCTGGACAGTCAGGCACAATGTGGCCTGGTTTCCTGCAACCAAAACATATGATTTCTTTATTGTTATTTGATTTATCATACCTTGGTTTATCATGACCCTTGTATGGTTTCTTTCTGAAGTCTTTTCTGGCCATCTTGTAGAATCTTCTAGCCAGTAGACTTATGAGCTCATCATTTCCTGTAGCTTTATCTTCAGGCTCCTCTTCTACAGCTTTGAAGGCTATGGTCTTTTCTTTCCTTGTAGCTGGAGAGATAGCCTTTTGTTCTTCTTCTCTATTTTTAATGAGCAGCTCATAGGATTTGAGCTTGCCCAGGAGAGCTTCAGTAGTAATCTCATTTAAACTTCTGGCATCCTTAATTGGCCAGATTCTTGAATCCCAAGTGCTGGGGAAGCACATCAGGATTTTGTCATTCTGCTCAGTCAGTGAGATTTCTTTGTCTAGGGTTTTTAGCTCATTGACAATTAGACTTAGTCTATTGTACATGTCAGTCACTGATTCAGCTTCTCCCTTTTTGAAGTTCTCATATTGGCTTATCAGATGAGATCTTCTATCTTTCCTTTCATCAGCAGATCCTGAGACAATTTCAGAGAGTTTGTCCCAGATTTCTTTGGCTGAGTGGCATTCAGCTACCTTTTGAAAGATTTCATCAGACATTGTTTGGGCTAAGATGTTCATAGCCTTAGCATCTGCAGTCTTCCACTTCTTTATATCTGCATCTGTTCCAGAAGGAGGTGGGACAGCATTTGTACTTGAGCTTGCTGGTGGAGTTGGACAAACTGTCAAAACAGAATTGAAAATGTCTTCATCAATAGAATTCATGTATAATCTAATCCTTGCCTTCCAGAGTGCAAACTTAGAAAGGTTGCACACTGGTGGTCTGGTGCTTGCATAATCTTTGTTCTGTGCCATGTCTTTAAATAAAAAGGAAGATGTAGAGAAAATAATCCCCTTAAGAGATTGATCTTATCAAGGATCTTTTGGTTCAGGTGTTAGCCTGTATGAGCAACCAACCTGCCTCTGATACCAATTGAAAGTGAGGCTAAGATCTATCTCAACTCTAGAGGGGGGGTGAATAGAGTATTTTAAAATAATTTTTCACAGTTAAAATCAACAGCACATATAAAATTCAATTTATGATATAGTGTAGAGTGCTAGTAAGAAGTTAAAAACTAAGAAGTAAAAAGCACAGCACACAGCAAACAAATCACACAAACAAACTAGAAGACACAAGGAATTATAGTGGTTCCCCAAAAACCTGGGTACATCCACTCTTCTACCACCCTTGGTAGGAATCCACTCAGGATGAGTTGATCAGGTGTCCTGACACCAATGAGCTTTTGATAAGGTGCCCAAAAACCAAAACTAAATTTTTTGATAAGGTGTCTTGCCACCACTGAGTTTTGACAAGGCTCTCAGAACCAGACAGAACTTTTGAAGGGAGTTCAAGAACCCTTTTACAGCAGGAAAAGAAAAATAAGAGTGAAGGGTGTCTTCTCTGTTCTCAATCAAATGAGAGAAGCACAAGTGGATTGATGATGTCAAAGCTCCCCCTGAGATGTAGAAAAGTTCAGGAAAAGAAGCTTTGCTCTAGGGTGATAGGTCTTCAGAACTTGATCTCCAGCACAGGATGGTTTCAGCAAGAAGGCTGAAGGTAAGGTGTCTGGAGTTCTGAGATGAGATTTTGAACACTTTTCAGTCAGCAAGAAGATTTTTGGAGTCACAGTTCTTCTATTGTTCTTCTATTGTTCTTCTGCTATCAGTATTCTCTATTCTGTGTGTTCACTTCTGTATTTGTTCTTCTTGTGTATTCTCTAAATCTAAATAACACAGAAGAAAATGAATAATAGTTTTCTGACGTTTCCTTGTCCAAAATTAGCCGTTGGGAGTCATAAATGTCTTCCAAAAATAGTCTTGTCTTCTAGAGGAAAGTCCAGCAAACATTCTCTGAATAATTCCTTGAAACTTGCTCCAGAAATAAAGACAAACGGCTGGGAGATCTTCTGACATAAATGTTGATAATATTCAAAAACATTCCAATTATAAGCAGCATTTGAATTCCTGAAAGCGTCGATCTCTCCAAAGAAAACGTCGATCTGAGCTCTACGATCGTCGAACTGAGCTCAGAGATTAAATGGACAAGCAGACAGAAAACGTCGATCTGAGCTCTACGATCGTCGAACTGAGCTCAGAGATCTGAGAAAATAACTTTAGGGAGGGATCGTCGAACTGAGCTAGAAGATAGTCGAGGGGAGTTCGACGACTCAGCAGAAGCTAGGCAAAAGCAGATAGTCGATCTGAGCTCGAAGATCGTCGACCGGAGTTCGACGTTTTATTGAAGATGAGCTCAGAGAGCGTCGAACGGAGTTCGACGATTCGTCGACCTTAGCTCGATGAAAATTGCCTGGGACTAAGCTCTTCAACCTTGATCTTGGAATGATCCTGGGGGCAGCTTCAAACCTAAGTTCTAAGCCCTAGACTCATTCTAATGTTGACCTTTTCAACTATACAACTAGGTCAACTGGGATTCCTAAGACAAGCATAGTGATCCTTACCCAAATTAGTAATAGGGTGTTCCAACAATCAGCTTGATGAGATGCCCCTTGGTAGAAGACAATTGCATCCTCTCTCCCTGTATCTACCCCTATTTTTGAGTCAGCCCTCATATTTTAATAATAATGAGCATCATCAGCAGCCTTGTCAGGTTCAGATGATTTTATTATATAAACTCTCTCTTAAGCAGGGATTTTAGTGTAAATCTCCCCCTCAACCTCAACACATTCACAAGGAATTTACTTGTCTTCAGCAATTAGAGTCAACACTTCATTTTCTAGAGTAACTAGAACTTGCTCCCCCTCAACAGGAGAATCATCCTTGGTAGTATCCCCTTCAAGTTCTGTACATATCTGGTCCATTACCATTCCAAACACTTGTTCAGTTACTTCTGCTGGAATGTCTTCAGAGTGTGAGTCACTACCTTGACAAATTCCTTGTTACAGGTTCTAAGGACATAGCAGCCTGAGCACTCATATCTCTTCTAGTCTCATCAAAAAAGACAGACAGCTGAGGGTAAAGAGGCTCTTCATCTCAGCTCTCAAAAGAGCTGCTTCCAGTGCTTCCTTCAATGATGAGTTCTGTTTTGTTCTTCTTTTTGTCAGTTGATTGGTTGTGTGGAAGCAACACCCTATCTCATTTATTTAACATCTAAGAGTCCATTCTTCTTATATAGTGAATCTTTATTCCTAGTCTAACATTGAGGATTCCTGGAACATAAATAAGCAAGTATAAGGATAGAATCCTTCCCAGGTTTGGCTCTAAAACACATTTAGCAATTCTGTCAAAAAGCACCTTTCCCCAGTTAGTTCTTTTGGATATAATTATCCTTCCCATTACTTCAAACATTCTCCTGGATATTGTCATGGGACCCTTTTTTCATATTAAAGCTTTGTCAATAACATCTGCTAGAAACTTTCCTTTCAGGTTCATTTCCCTTCTCAAAATAGAGTCAGTGGTCTGCTTTGAAAGCCCACACCACTTGAGAGAGGATTTAACATCATCCTGATATAGCTCATATTCTTCATTTGACGGCCTGAACTTGGTCATGTTCAGTTCCTTGCTTAGTCTCCTGGAAGTGATCTTGATCTTGTGTCCATTGATAGATTTTTTTTATTTTATTGGAGGATGAGTCGATATTGGCATTCGAGTAGAGTTCCAGAAACTCTCGCTTGCATATCGAACTCGGCTTGGACAGGATGAATTCTCTGTTAGGGACCTATAGTAAATAGAGGACTAACTAAACTTCTTCTAAAGCATCCTTGAATCCATTCCTAACCAGTTCAGAACCCTCGAAAAGGAAATCCATTCTTTTTGGTGCCATTGAACCTTTGAATGTCTGGAGCATGCTAGAGGTACTATCGTAGGGAGGAAAAAATTAGAAGAGGGCTAGTATTTATGTGTTTTATTTTAATCATACAGACATCTATTTATACTTACCCCTATTCGAGAATGTGGAGAGGCGCTTACATGTCGTGTTTGTCATGAGAAGATCAACGGCTGAGATTAATCCCATAAGATAGTCGTAATTAGAACTTCCTGGGTGAATTCATTGAGTGGACTCGACGCACTTGATGCCTGAAGTTTTCTTAGTGCACTCGATGCTTGAACACTTAGACTCAGGGCTCTCGACGCCTGAAGTTATTTCAGCGAATTCGACGCCCGGACAATTAGTCCATTTCTTCCTTGAAATCCTACAAGGGTCAATTCTTCCTACATCATAGATGCATGAATAATCAATGAGTCTATACAAAGTTCAACATGCCCAATTTAATTTTGAAGGTGTTGATCTTGGCTTCATCTAGTGGCTTAGTGAAAATGGCAACCACCTATTTGTCTGTGGGGACAAACTCAAGACAAATATCTTCCCTTTCTACATGCTCCCTAATAAAGTGATATCTAATCTCTATGTGCTTAATCCTGCTATGAGACACGAGATTCTTAGCAATAGAGATTGCACTAGAAGAATCACAAAACATGGGAGTGCTTCTTAGCTGGAGATTATTGTCTTGGAGTTAATGCTGAATCCATAGTAGTTGGGCACAGCAACTTCCAGCTGAGATATATTCAGATTCAGCTGTGGAGAAAGCAGCACTGGTTTGTTTCTTGTTGTTCCAAAACACAACTCTTCTCCCTAGTAAATGATAGGTACTTGAAGTGCTTTTCCTGTCTTCTCTACAACCTACAAAATCTGCATCTGAATACCCAATTAATTCAAAATCATTATTCCTATGGTAGGTACTATAGACCAAGACCATGTGTGCCTTTGAGATATCTCAGAAATCTATTTGTTGCATAATAATGAGACTCTTTAGGACAAGCCTGGTATCTAGCACAAACACATGTAGCATATATAATGTCTGGCCTACTAGCAATCAAGTAGAGGAGGGAGTTAATTATGCCTCAATACAAGGTTTCATCAACAAGTTTCCAATTCTCATCCTTATCTATTGACACATTTGACCCCATAGAAGTTTTCATTATGGAGGCACTCTATATTCCAAACTTCTTAATTAACTCCTTAGTGAACTTAGATTGAGAGATGAATAGACCATCCTCTGACTGTCTAACTTGGAAGTCCAAGAAGTACTTGAGTTCATCATTGATGCTCATCTCAAACTGCCCTTGTATAAGTTTAGAAAACTTCTTGCAGAGGTCATCTCAGTAGACCCAGAAATTTTGTCGTCTATATAAATTTGGACTAGAATGATCCTACACTTGACTTCCTTAAGGAGTTATATCTTGTCTATCTTTCCCCCTTGGGATTTTATTATCAATGAGAAAGTTAGCCCCTGGTTTTATACCATGCCCTAAGGGCTTGTTTCAACCCATACAAAGCTTTTCTTAGCTTAAACACTTAATCAGGAAAGTTAGAATTAGCAAAACTTGAGGGTTGCTCAACATAGACCTCTTCTTTTAGGTCACCACTTAGGAAAGATGACTTAACATCCATTTGGTAGACCTTAAATCATGTATGTGCATCATAAGTAAGGAATAGTCTTATAGCCTCTAGTTTAGCAACTTGTGCAAAGGTTTGATCAAAGTTAATACCTTCCTCTTGTTTGTATCCCTTGGCAAGCAATCTAGCTTTATTTTTGATGATAACACCATTCTCATAAAGTTTATTCCTATAAATCCACTTGGTTCCAATGATGTTATATCCATATGGTCTTGGAACTAGCTTCCAGACCTTACATCTCTTTAACTAGTTAAGTTCTTCTTGTATTGCCATAATCCAAAATGGATCTATGTTGGCATCTTCAAATTTTTGTGGATCAACTTGATACAAAAAGCTTGAATACAAGGCAATGTTGAGGCTTATGCTCCTTGATGTAACACCTTGGCTTGTATCTCCTATGATTTGATCTCTGGGATGATCTCTCAAGGGCCTGACAGCTGCTGGCATTCTATCTTCTGCAACTTGCACTTTAATTACTAGATCATGCTGGTCTTTATCTATGTCCTATGAATTTAGACCTACTTCAGGAAAGAACACACCATCATCTTCCTCTTAGTCAGAGGAAGGAGTATCCTTGATGGACAGCTTATCCGTCATCAATTCTACACATGTGGATCTAGAGGAGCTAGACAGCTCACTATTAATCATAGAAGACTCTACAAATACTATATTAACAGGCTCTTCCATAACTTGGTTCTTCAGTTGTAGACTCTATAGACTTTGTTGTGATTGTTATACCCAACAAAAATTCTCTCACGGGATTTAACAACAAACTTAGTCAAGTAGAACTTCCCATTATTGAGCACAAAGCACTTGCTTCCAAAAATTCTAAGATAGGCAAGATTTGGTTTTCTGTCTTTCATAATCTCATAGGGAGTCTTCTTGTGATATTTGTGTAACGCCCCCATCTGACATATAGCATATGACAGAAGGTCCGGCCGGGGCCTGACTCCATATACCACAAACAGACAAAGAGATTACATATTGTCCCAAATCCATGTTCAATAAGAACGTATCCTAACTCATAGCATTCTAGTGGAAGAATTTCGTTACAAGAACCCAAACAAAAAATGAATGTCCACTACACAACATGAATGCTATATATAATAACACATAACACATGTTCGGCCTTAAGGCCTTAATATAATTGTTCTTTTACAATGAGGTGGCTTCATACATCGGCACGCAGGCCGGCCACACATGAAAACATGAAAATATTTTGCCAATAAGCCTTCAAAGGCCAATAAAAAGCAGCACATGTACTTCAGCCCACTTTTCCACTAGGCTCCCCAGCACCTGCATAAGACAGCCCACCAAGATGTGGCAAAACAAAGCAACGGTCAGCATTTTGCTAACCCGTTTATAATAATCCCACCCCTTACTCGGGGCGGCAATTCTCCATCCCTGCAAACAATGCATTATAACATATACAAGGTGAAACTTAAGCACCATTCACCATAGACGTAGGCTCACCGGCCACCCGCCCCGTGCACTCATGGCACCTTCTAGGTGACCACGACTTCCTGTATATCACCACCGTTCAGAGGTCCATGACTTAACGGTTAACTTTGTCGTTCAGAGGTCCTTAACTTGACGACCATGTCATTCAGAGGTAATTAACTTAACAACCGACTTACTTGTTCAGAGGTCCTTAACTTAACAACCACGTCATTCAGAGGTACTTAACTTGACGAGTGACTACCCATTCAGAAGTACTTAACTTAATGATCATGTCATTCAGAGGTCCTTAACATGATGGCACAGTAAAGTCATACACATTGCAACATACACATTTTCTCAAACATTAACCCCCGGGTCTCGTTGAGATAGGCAAAACATTGACCCCCAAGTCTCAAGAGACACGTCAAACAACAATTCTTAAAATTGTTCATCCATTTGGGTAATTTTCTGGAATTGCTTCCAGTACTAAAATGCAATATCCTGCACACCCACTTTCATATTTTCCATACAATCACACAGATTACTCGGAGTCTTCTCCAGCATATAAATAAACATCACCAATCTAGACCAACTTGTCCGGATGGGCTTCACACAGTATGCCTATTCCGCACTCTACATTTCCGGATCTAAATGCAGAAACATATGGGTATCATACCGATCTACCCCTTGGAATCCACCATTTTCCACCTTTTGGTGAGGAGATTCATGCAAACATGCATATTGATGACTTTACTTGTCCGGGAGAAACTCATTACCCTTATAGTTCTCTTTTGACCCATGTCACGGTTGGAAACATGCACGAAGCTTTCCCCTCCACGATCTTAGCCTCAACTTCTGAATCTTACCACTGGATTTACTCCAGCAAGCTTTATCAGTAAGACCTAGCTTTAGCCGAAAGTTCTACTCCAGAACCAGGAAGCAAGGAAGAGAAAGAGGGAAGGAAAATAATAATTCATCTTTCCTGCCCTTCCGTATAAGTGGTCACAGGATACACCCCAGCCACACGATCTTCATCAATACAAAGGGACGGCCCAGATAGTGTCGCCCACTGACTGCTTACCAATTATCTGACACGAGTCACCGCCCAGCCAGATAATTATTGTTTGACAAAAATCGTCAAATGGATCACACAGATAACGCCGCTCAACACTTGCTTGACAATTTTTGTCGAGCTCTGCTTGTCGATTTCGGTAAAACTCTGCTCGACGATTTCCGTCAAGCTATCTTCGCTGAACTCATGGCAGACTATCGACCTCACTAGCTCTCAGTTCGACTTTCGTCGAACTCAGAGTATCGACTTTCGCCGAACGCAGGTAACATTCGTTGATCTCAAACCAGTTAATTCCAAGCTGTCAAAAATAGGGTGTTACAATTTGTTGATCGATGCTCTATTCAAGACATAACAAATAGTGTTTACTGCCTAAGCCCAGAAGTATTCTGGGAGAGAAGTGTCACTGAGTAATGACCATCCAGCCTCTATGTGAGTCATGTTCTTCCTCTCAGCAAACCAATTTTGATGGGGTGTTCTTGGATAAGAAAACTCTCGATGAGTCTCTTGCTCTTCACAGAACTTTATCATGCCTTCAGACTGAAATTCAGTACCATGGTCACTTCTGATTTTGACCACAGAACTATTATTTTCATTCTAAACTTGCCTAACAAAGGTTACAAAGATGTCAATGGTTTCAGACTTTTTCTTTAGAAAAAAAAACCCAAGCAAATCTGGAATATTCATCAACTATCACAAGTGTGTTGACTTTTCTACCTAGACTATGAACTGGAATAGGACCAAACAAAACCATATGCAAGAGGTACAAACACCTCTGAATTCTTAGCCCTAATGCTTTTAAAGGATGCTTTTGTCTGCTTGCCCTTTTGGCATGCAGATCAAATGCCCTCTTTGGTGTATCTCCGATTGGGTCCATTTATGACCATCCCTTCACTAAAGAGCTTGTTGATTGTCTTGTAGTTCATGTGAGCAAGCCTCTTATGTCATTGTACACAATATGATGCTTTCTCATTAGCTACCAGATAAACCAGTAAGTTTGTACTTAAACATAAGAAGTTTAAACAATAAATATTTTCACTCCTAGTGCCTG
Organism: Platanthera zijinensis; assembly: GCA_039513925.1. Taxonomy (NCBI): domain Eukaryota; kingdom Viridiplantae; phylum Streptophyta; class Magnoliopsida; order Asparagales; family Orchidaceae; genus Platanthera; species Platanthera zijinensis. The sequence continues at coordinate 121,612,788 of CM077082.1, read as the reverse complement.
TCAAAATGACCTCTTGGTCACTTGACCTTTTGATCAGACACGCATCCTTGTGGAAGATAATGATATAGTCAATATCATATAGTTGACTTATGTTAATCAGATTATATTACAATCCTTCCATATAAGCTACTTTTGTGATTGAGACTATGCCATTGGTGATAATACCATAGCCCTTAGTAACTCCTCTGTCTGAACCTCCAAAGATGATTTTTGGTACATTCCTCACTGGAGTATAGTCCTTGAGATGACTCCTTGTTCCAGTCATATGTCTAGAACATCCACTGTCCAAGTATCATATTGTCATTGTATGGGTAATTGGACTATCCTGCAAACACAAATTAGTTCACCTTAGGAACCCAAAAGGGATTGGGTCAATGGTTCATGTTAGCCTGAGAATGACTATGTCTACTTGTTGTTAACCTGACAGGAACACTCACCTTTTCCCTTAGCATACTTGGGTTGTGCCAATAGTCTATGGCAAAGTGACCCACCTTGCCTCAACACCAACACTCATGAATATTATATCTCCTCTTCTGAACAGCCTTTGGATTTGTCTATTCAGAGGAGTGAGCAGCACCCTTCTTTATGTTTCTTTCAACAAGAATTTTATTGAAGGTGAGTCTGCCAGTATATGTACTTGGTTTACTCTGAGTTAATCCAACATATGTCTTCTTTGCAGTTAACATGTTGATGGAATCAGATACAGCCAAGTGGGGATTACTAATTGACTTTCCCTTAGTCAAGGTTTTTTCTGAAGGAACATGAGAATAGGCTATTGTCTTATCCTTGAGAGTGGGGGCTGGAGCACCAAACACAAATGGTCCATACTAGGCCATTCAGATTTCCTCAGGGGGAGCCTTCAGTGCACTTAATCCCATACCCTTTCTCCTTCCATTGTAAGATACACTTGTATTCTTACAAAAGAAATTTCCATTCTTCTTGTGACAATACATGTTGTCATGTTCATACCTGTTAGAAGGGAGGATTACCTTTTGAAAGGTGTTTTGAGGCACAATAGGAGTCTTGCATTTCACTTTGGAATGAGCAGCTCTAGAGTTTCACTTGAACCCCAAACCTTTCTTATCCTAGTGAGAGGTTAAGGAGTAAATTAGTAGCAAAATTGTCTTAGGTTTAGAGAATTCAGCCACAAGCTTTCTCTCCTTAAGGAGCTTCTCTTCAAGATCTATGATGATCTTGTTCTTTTGGCAAATGGTACCAATTTGGATAATTGAGATTGTCTTCCACTAACTAACTTCCCTCCTAATCTGGGTTAGGGTTTAAGGTTTAGGGTTTAGGGAGATAGTGAGTATCGCTGGAGATAGCTCTTTGTGAGCTATATGTTGTGAAAGTCTAGTTTCTGGCACTGTAGGATGCTGCTGGTTTTTCTGGAAAGATATTCCAGTTATGACTGAGTCTGGAGAAAGAAAAGAAGTTATGTTGTTAACATTAGGCGATTGTGGGTATTGCTGGCAATAGTTCCCAAATAGCATAATGATTGTGAAGCTTATCTCACGGAGACCGTATGGGTAGCATGTGAGCTGAGAGCTTGGTGCCTAGCTTTGGTGGCCATGAGACCATTGTACATAACGTAGGTTATGTTTTGAAATATGGGAAAGGAGAGGATGACCCACGTCATGTCTATTAGCCACGAATGCTTGGCTTTTAGCGATGGCATGGCGATTTGAGCAACGAGAAAAGGCCAATATGTACCCGCTTGATGTCGATCTATTAAATTGACCTAAAGTACGTGGCAATTACCGGTGGCGAAGAGGGAGAGTCATGGCTATAATCTAGGATACAATGATCAATATGGACCATTAAGTCTCGGACCTCTGAATGGTGGTGAGGCTGGGCATTTCCAGTACACCGAGAATGTGCCCTGAGTGCACGGAATGTTTAGCAGCTGATACAGATGTTTGTGATATATTCAATGGTGCTTAAGTTGTACCTTCGTGATATATAAAATGGTACTTAAGTTGTACCTTCTTGTGAAATATATATATGAATGCAATACATGCAGGGAAGGAATACTATTGCCCCGGTAATGGGGTAGGGTCATTATAAATTGGTCAGCTGAAGCTGACTATTGCCTTGTTTGCCACCTTTGTGGTGCAATGTACCTGTGCTGGTGCTGGAGAGACGAGCGGGAAATAGCGGGTTACAGCCCTGTGATGTTGTGCCAGCCCTCGAAGGCTAAGCGAAGAGCTTTTTTTTTGTTTTCATGTGTGGTTGGCCTGATCCCGATGTTTGTAAACCATATGTTTGAAGAACAATTATAAGGCCTTAAGGCCGGTCATTTGGTGTATTTTATAAAACATTCCTATGTGATATATTAGTGGACATTCAAATGAATTGAGTTCAAATAACCCATGAAACTTCTGCTAGAATGTTCTGAGTTAGGATACATTTGGTAGTTTTTATATTAACATGTAACTCCGTTGACTTCCCATGGAATATGGCGTGGGGCCCCAACTAGACCTTCTATTATATTCTATGTGACAGACGGAGGTGTTATAATTTGGTATCAGTTATTGTCTCGGTCTTCCTTCTGCGAATTCATGGTCGAATTCTTTTGAGGGGTGGAGAGCGCGTATATGTGCTTACCGTTATAATAAAATAAACTCAAGAATGTCCACTTAGGAATAAAAATACACATATTTGAGGAACCTACGTATTTCAAATAGTTGTTTTCCTTTTGAGTGGTCGCTAAATTGCGTATTTTACACTTATAGGTGATTAGAAGTGGTGCGGAATTGTCTGAACCGCAACATTCTTTGGAGAGTGTGGCACCAGATGTTGTGCCCATACCTCCTCCTTCTGCGAAAACAATATGCTTTGTTGCTGAGGCAGTTCTTGCGATGATAAATGCACAGCCGATTGCAGCCGGCTGTCTCGGGATCTTTTAGTCTCCTCCAAAACCTACAGCTCAGGCATAAGGCCCAACACCTCAGTGATCCAAAGATAACTTATCTAAGGCCCAAAGGCCCTACAACTCAAGCTGAGAGTACACCCCTACCTAAGATCCACAAAGGATCCTACCTCAGAGAGAATGACTCTCCTACCAAAGGCTCAAAAGCCCTACAGCTCAGTGATCAAATAATCACTACCTCAGATCCAATCCAGATCCTACACTCAGGCCAAAGCCCTACACTCATATTCGCAAAGAATCCAACCTCAGATCCACACTTGGATCCTACCTCAGGCCAAATCCCTATAGCCTAGTGATCAAATGATCCCCTACCTCAGATTTAATCTGGATCCTACACTCGGGCGAAAGACCTACACTCAGATTCATAAAGAATCCTACCTTAGATCCATACTTGGATCCTACCTTAGTCAAAAGCCCTACACTAAGATTCTCAACAAAATCCTACCTCAGATCCACACATAGATCCTACCTCAGCCTTTATAAATTAGGCCTACACTCGGATCTTTTAAGATCCTACAGAATGGAAGTGAGTGTGGTTAATTTGACTATAGAGAAATTTTTTTGAGCCTCCTTCTTCCTAAGCTGAAGTATCCCCAGCCCTAACTTCTTCACAGCAATAAGAATCTTGAGTTGGAAGCAACTTTACAGATCTACTGCTCTGCACCTTTCTGAACTGAAACAGAAGCTCAGTTCTTTATTCTTCAAATCTCCAGAAGTTGATCTTCATGTCTAGGCTAGTTGGAACTATGAAGAAACTACAGTTAGGATTGGCCCTTTGCTGCTACTTGAGTTGAGATAAACTCAGACATATCATCTAGACTCCTGAAACCAGATGATTCAGCTTTTTCTTCTTACTCGGAAAGTAAGCCTTCTGAACTTGCTTAATATCCCAAAACCTGTAGCTAGGGTTACACCTTGGCTTCTTTCTTTTCCTCAGAGATTTTCTCTGAACTTATTATTGTTGGTGAAGAAGACAATAGCTGACTTTGTTGAGCTTTCAGACCGGCTGTATTGAACTCTGTTCTTCCTCCTCTACAATAATGGCAAGGAAGAAGATGACTGTCAGTTGTATTTCCTAAAAGCTACTTTCTTCTTTATCGATCTCTACCTTTTATTATTCGGCTATCAATGGTTCTTTGAGAAGTGGGCCCTGCCAGAAATTGGTTGGCTGCTACCTTGCTTTTGCATTAATTGAAATACTGAAGGAAAGTAGCAACATTTATCGCATACTGTAGCTTTTCCACAACGAATTCAAATTTTGCTGACTTGTTGACTTTTCTGACGTCAGCATCTGTGGACTTAGTCAAATTCAAACACATCAGTATAGACGTTGAGTGAGCAATCTTCACTCAACGCCAAACTACTTAGACAGTTTTTCTGTCTCTTGGCATTGAGTGAGTGACCTTCACTCAATGCCAAACTAGTTAGACATCTTTTCTGTCTCTTGGCGTTGAGTGAGTGACCTTCACTCAATGCCAAACTACTTAGCAGATTTTTCATGTTACTAGGCGTTGAGTGAGTAAGCTTCACTCAATGCCAAAATACTTGGACGGTATTTTTTCTCTCAGCATTGAGTGAGTAAGCTCCACTCAATGCTGAACCACTTAACGGGTTTTTTTCCTTGGCATTGAGTGAGTAAGCTTCACTCAATGCAAAAACACTAAGCCAATTATTTTTGTCTGAAAACACAGTGGCTCTGACTGAATAGGCTTCAATTAACACAAATGCCTCTTGGAGTTGAGTGAACATGCTTCACTCAACGCATGTGGACTTAGTCAAATATCTACACAGTTTTTGTGTGGCTTTGACGAAATAAGCAATACTCAACGAGTGAGTGAGTAGACCTCACTTAACGCCTCTAGACTTTAGCCACTTTTCTGTCTTGCCAAAGGCTTAGATTTGAAAGAACATACTTCCCTCACACCATTTAGTCATCTGGCGTTGAGTGAATAGACTTCACTCAATGCCTGTAGACTGTTGGGTATTGTATCCATAATGTACCTTGATTTGAAGAAGCCCCTGGACCAGATAAGGTGAATTGACATTGTATTTGATCATTTGTTTTCAAGTTGTGCTTGCAGTTATTCCACGCTAAGTACACACCAATGTCAGGGTGCAGTGGGTCAATATACACGGGTCTGCACAACGTAATCCCTCGTTGAGCAGATCAGTGTGTTGGCCTACGTGTACTCTCTCTATTGGAGTGTACTTACTTTCAAGTACAGGGATGAGAAAGATCAAGAGCAGACAAGGAGCAAGGATGGGCCAAAGAGCAGCTCACGGGTGGAAAGACGAAAAATCGTATAAGTAGAAATCATCGAGAATCACTAAGTGATTCTCGCCGATTCGACGAGAATCACTAGCTGAATTGTCGAGAATCACTTGCTGATTCTTGCCGATTGCAGCCGGCTGTCTCAATGCCGTCTTGATTTCTGCTTAAGGCAGAATCGTCGAGAATCACTAGTTGATTCTCTCCGAATCGACGAGAATGACTTTGCATTCTCGCCGATCCATCGAGAATGAATATTGATTCTGGCCGATTCTTTCTGGTTGGCTATATCTTCAGCCAGAATTCTGCCAAGTAGAATTCGGCGAGAATCATAAGTGATTCTCGCTGATTCGTCGAGAATCACCTATGATTCTCGCCGAATTTGCCTTGGGCAAAATTCTTGTGCTCGCTGGACCGGACCAAGTTCTAGGAGCTGTTTTGAAACCGGAGCTAGGGTTTCTTTTGGTGTGGCCCACAACGGTCATATTGTATGACCTACTGTATAAATACATCGGTATTTTGAACAGTAATAGTACAAACATACAAGAAAGAATACCGGCCGCCGACGTAACCTAGATCGCGGATTTCTCTTCCGTCGCTGCCGTCGTCACTCGGGAAGATAGTCGCCGCCTGTGATCGTGGATACCTCTTGATCTCCCGGCAACAGGAGCTCAGCCAAGCTACGCGTCTCACGTGTCTATCCAGAGATCCTTTGTCTCTTGGTTCGTTGATCGGGAATACCCTCCCTTTCCGAATCGATCGAGATGATCTATCCTAGTGTGACCGTTGGTAGACCTTGGTAGCTTTGCTACGAAGGTTGGATCTCTAAAGCTCAGCCGCCGCACTTCTTGCCGCTGCCGATCCCGAACGCCAAGCCGCCGCTCTTCTTGCCGCCGCCGGTTTCGTGGAGATTCATTCTAAGTGAGAGCTAAGGACGTGGACTCTTCGTCTTCGTCAAGAACGAGTCATCGAATGAAGAGGGACACCAAGCCTCCATAAGAAGTTTGTATATTTTATACATTCAAGTTTTTTTTTGTAAAGGAACATAGGTTCCTCGTTGTAAGAGTTAGGTGCAACCCGTGGTGGAGGAGTGGTGACTCCTTCGTTTGGAAGGGTTACTTCCGGTAGTGTGTGGATTGGATTTCAATCCGGTTGGTGAAGTGACCGAGTCGTCCCTTGTTGGGAGATAGGTCGAAGGGGGAAAGTGGACGTACCCAAATCGGGGAACCACTATAACTGCTCGTGTATGTTTGTGCTGTGTTGTTTTATTTACTTGTGCAGGTAGAATTTTAATTCCGCTAAAATCGCTGCAAGACACCTATTCCCCCCCCCCCCCCATAGGTAAAGATAATTGGCACTAGGTGGACTTTCAAGTGGTATCAGAGGGAGGTTACTCATCAAAGGGGTTAACACCTCGAGTAAGTTCCTGCCACTAGTGTCAAGAAGAAGGCAGATATCTACTATGGACGGACTCAAGTACTCAGGCAAGATCCCAGTGTGCACCAGGCTAAAATTTCCTATCTGGAAGGAAAGGATTAGATTTTACATGGAAGCAATCGACCCTCGACTCTTCATGGTCATGGAGGAGGGACCTTATATTCCCACTAAGGCCTCCACCATTGATCCTACCAAAAAGGTGCCAAAGTAGCTTTCTGAAATGGACAAGGACGAGATGGTGCTGATCGGACTTGACAAGAAGGCACAGAACATACTGATCAGCGCAGTCGATGACTCCATGATGCAGAACTTCTACAACTACAGGACAACCAAGGATATCTGGCAGAGCTTGATTATCCTGATGGAGGGCACAGATGAAGTGAGGGATGATCGGAGATCCCTCCTGAATCAGAAATATGAGGCCTTCAGGCAGGGGCCCAAGGAAGAGATCGGAGTTACCTTCGAGAACTTCCTCAAGATAGTCAATGCTCTCAAGGGATACGGAAGAGTGTTCACTAATGGTTAACTTAATGATAAATTCCTTAGGTCCCTTAGAAAGGAATGGGACACGAAGATCTGCGCCAACCGAGAGTTTGGCAGATTAGCTGAAACTGATCCTCAGATACTCTTTGGGAAGCTCATGTCCTATGAGCTCCAGTTGAACACGAGGAAAGCTGAAGAAGAAGCAGAGAAGGCCGCAGCCAAGGAAAAGACTGTGACCCTAAAAGCCATTCACTCTAGGAATGGCAAGGGTACGGCTTCATCCCGTGTGGGGAAAAAGGATGAGGAGGAAGACTCCAAGCCATGCTCCTCCGGCTCAGAGTTGTCTGAAGAAGACTTCTCCCTCATCACCCGAGAATTCAAGAAGTTCCACAAGATGAGGAATCAAAGAAAGAGAGACGGCTCCTCCTCCAGAAATCAGAAGAAGAATTATTCCTCTGACAGGTATGAATCAAAACCGAACAAACATCGTAATACTGACATCATTTGTTTTGGATGCAATAAGCCAGGACACGTCGTGGCCGACTGCCATCAAGGCAAGAGAGAGAAGGGGAAGGGAGAAGAGCACAGAACCTCTAGAGATAAAAAGAAGGAGAGGAGCTACATCGCCAAAAAGTCAAAGACACTGAGTGAGTCTGATTCCTCAGACTCCAGTGATGATGAGGAAGCCTACTTCGGGCTGGTGGGTCGCTCTGACTCAGAAGGAGAATGCCCCTGTTGGGTACATTGGAAAATGTGTACCTGATTTGAAGAAGCCCAACTTAGCTCAATGATATACATCAAGGTGTATTTGATGTTGTTTTGAGTTGACATGTGCAGGTGAAGAAGTATTAAAGAATGCAGAAAAATATTCTAAGTCCACATGTCGACACCTGAAGAAATTGTGTCGACACTTCAGAATATTTGTGTCGACACTTCAGAAAATCAGTGTCGACACAAAGAAAGATGGTCGACCACATTTATGTCGACACTGGGAAGCAGTGTCGACACATAAAGGAAATCGTCGACCTCAGCACTGGGAAGCAGTGTCGACACAGAAGAAGATAGTCGACCAGAAAAAGATTGTCGACTAGTGGAAGATAGTCGACTAGTGAAAGATAGTCGACCAGAGAAAGATTGTCGACACAGAAGAAGATAGTCGACTAGAGAAAGATAGTCGACTCACAGAAGAAGATAGTCGACCTCTACTGTGTCGACACTGGGTGGATGTGTCGACACCTTGAGATTGAGTCGACACATATTGACAGAAGTCGACTATGCTTGTGTCGACACCAGAAGACTGAGTCGACACATTTTGGCAGAATTGAAGATTGATGTGTCGACACCTGAAGGCTGAGTCGACACATACTGAGTTCTGAATCTACAACAACTGTATCGACACACAGGACTTGTGTCGACACACTGCAGAGTCTAGACCAAGTTATTTTCTGAAGAAGCTGTGTCGACTTAAAGGCAACTTAGTCGACATCATCAAAGACTGTGTCGACACCAAAGTCACTTGTGTCGACACAGATAGACAGATTGGTCTCGACACTTTCTAACAGACTGTCTCGACATTTTGCTGTCCAAGGCTAAGGTACAGGAACTGTTTGAAGACTTGACAGCTGTGAGTTGCCACCGTTTAACTGAAGCTGTCAGACTTGTCAGAAATCAGTTAGAAACCGGATCAGCCGGTTACCATGAAGAAAGTCTATAAATAGACATATTCGGAAGGAAATAAAAAAAGTTAAGAAAGATAACTGTAGAAGATCTAAGAAGAAGAAACAAAAGGATAACGATCCTATTGAAGTTTCAATTCAAGAAAGTGCTAAGCTCTAAAGAAGATCTTCATCAGAAAATCTAAGAAGAAGTCTGAAGTATCAGAAAAGGTGTTGGATAGAGAGGGATCCAGTCATCTTGAAGAAGAAGAAGGAAGCCATCTGTGGTTTCTCAAGAAGCTGTTTGGAAATCAACTCAGCTAAGTTCAGATTCAAGAAGCTTTGAAGAAAGCTCAGATTCAGTTGATTTCATCAGCTGATCAAGAAGTGTCTTGTCCTCTTCACTATCAACAAAGGCAAGACATTAAAATATCTTTTCTAAATTTCTGTAGGATCTGTTTACACAGATCTGAGTTGTAAGCCTGTGTTATAAAGGCTGAGTGTAGGAGAGGTGATCTCTGAGTGGTAGGGCTATTTGCCTGAGTGTAGGAGAAGGTTATTCTCTGAGTGGTAGGCCTTGAGGCAAGGCTGAGGTAGGGCTGGTTAGCCTGAGTTGTAGGAACCAATCCAGGTTCTGAGCTGTAGGATCTGAGGATCTGAGAATAGTGGAAGTTTGGCCGAATCTAGCATATTGCTAGATATGTGAAGGGGGAAAGTGGATGTACCCAGACCTTGGGGAACCACTATAAAACACTGTGTAATCTGTGATGCTTAGTTTTCTGTGAATGCTGTGCTAGATGTTTTAATTTGCAATTGAATTCTGCCTAGAAGTATAAACAAGAAATTAGAACATATTCACCCCCCCCTCTAGGTGTTTAGGTTATCTTGAAAGTAAAACTATCAAGTGGTATCAGAGGGAGGTTCCTCAGAAAGGACTTAACAGTCTGAGGTAGATCTGAAAGGCAGAATCAAGATTCAAAAAGATGGGTTCTGGTGAGAATCATAAGGAGCTTGGGTCTATGAAATTACCCATATGCAAGAAAGAAATTTTTGGAATTTGGAAAGAAAGAGTCAGATTGTTTATGGAGGCATCTGACCCAAGGATTTACATCACAGTACAGGAAGGCCCCTTCATACCAATGAAGATATCAGTTCTTGATGCAAATATCCAAACTCCAAAGAGTTATTCAGAAATGACCAAGGATGAAATCATCTTGGCAACCATGGATAAAAGAGCTCAGAACATTATTGTTAGTGCCATAGATGATTCAACATTTCAGAATCTGATTCACTGCAAGACCTCCAAAGAGATGTGGGACACATTGATTGTCTACATGGAGGCATCTGAAGAAGTAAGGCAGGACAGGAAATCTATGCTCAATCAGGAGTATGAAAGCTTTAGACAAGGAAAATCTGATAGCATAACTGAGTGCTACAAGAAATTCTATAGAATTGTGAATGAGCTTATGTCCTATGGAAGAGTCTTCAGTACTTATGAACTGAATGACAAATTCTTGAGATCCTTAACAAAGGATTGGGACACAAAGATCTGTGCCATAAGAGAAGTGGCTAAATTGGCAGAGATATCTCCTCCCACCTTGTTTGGAAAGTTGCTATCCTATGAAATGCAACTTATGGTGAGGAAGGAGGAGGAAAAGAATTCAAGAGGAGAGCATAGAGAAAAGACTGTGGCATTCAATGCAGAAGCCACTAGAAAGAATAGGAGGAAATCACCATCTCCTCCTAAGGAAGTTGCAGAAGATAGTTCTGAAAATTCAGATAAGGGCTCAGAAAGCTGTGATTCAGATGCAGACTTTGCTGTATTCACAAGGCAATTCCAGAGGTTCTTGAAAAAGAAGCAATGGAAGTCTAGGCCTTCCACATCACAGCAAGTTGATGACTATTATCAGAAGAAAAGGTCATCAAGGAAAGAGAAGAGCAGATTAAAGCCCAGCAAAGCCACTACTTCAAAGATTGTCTGCTATTGTTGCAATAGGCCTGGACATGTAGTGGCTGACTGTCCTGATAAGAGAAAGGAGTCTTCAGACAAGAAGAAGACTCATCAAAAAGGCAAGAAGGAGAAATCCTTTGTTGCAAAGAAAGATAAGAGTCTAACAGACCAGTCAACTTCAGAGTCAGAATCTGAAGCTGAAGCATATATTGGACTATATGATGCATCTGAAGAAGAGGAGTTTCTGCAGTTGCTAGACTCCATCAATGAACAAAAGAATCATCAGTGTATGGGGCTGATGGCAGGATCAGAAGAGGACATATGCCAGGATCAGTGTGGTCCTAATAAGGTACAATGTCCTTCTATTATATCTGATTGTTGTACCAGTGAAGAATCAGCTACATCTGCATCAAGTGATGTATATGCATCTGAATCTGAAGGAGATGTCTATCAATTGATAGACAAGTATGGGGACTTGTTACAGGCCCTTAAGAAAAGCAAGAACTTGGTTAAATCTCAGGCTCAGGAAATTGCTGAACTAAGGGTTGCTACAACTGAGTTAGAGAAAGTTATTGATCAAAAATTAAATGAAATTGCCAAGCTGAAGAATATAACTATTATTCAGATGGGCACAATTAATTATACTAATGATCAAGTGAAGATTCTGGAGGCCAGACGTAGAATTGAAAGGGATTTAGTGGCTAGTTACTCTAAGCCAAAATCTGTCTTACCCTTGATAGATGAATTTGTCACTCAAAAGGGTAAGGCTGGATTAGGATTCAAAGGTAACTTCAGGGCTGGCAGATTCAAGAGGAAAGGCAAAGCTCCTGTTTAGCCACTAAACCTTTCAGTCCCCATAAAGTTTAGTAAGGTGAAAGTGCCTTCTAACAAATATGATCATGAAGATATTCAAGGTCATATTAAGACTAATGTTCTGAAGAACAAGGGTGTAAATGCAAGCAGGCCTACCTATGGTCATAAACCCAATGGTTTTAAGAAATCAGTAGGTGAAGTTACTGCAGCACCAGCAATGAACAGAAATTCTTCTGACAAGGATGTATCTAGATCTAGATACAATAAGTTTGAATGTTGGTACTGTGGCAAGAGAGGCCATTTTGCACTAGACTGCTAGTATAACCCAAGTGTTATAAAGAACAATAGTCTACCTGTTAGAAGAGGTTATGGTAGCTTTATTAATGCTAACCTGAACCAAGGACCCAAGACTTACTTGGGTTCTAAGGGTAAGTAATTCTGTGTTGCAGGTGAATCCAAGTAACCATGCCCCTATATGGTACTTGGATAGTGGTTGTTCCAGGCACATGACTAGAACAAAGGGGCTGCTGAAGGAGTATTCATCTGTCAAAGATGGACCTAAAGTGATCTTTGGTGGATCTGAAAAAGGAGTCATCAAAGGGTTTGGTAACATTTCTTCTAACCTAATTACTATCACTCAAGTGGCTTATGTAAAAGGTTTGAAACATAATCTAATAAGCATAAGCCAGCTAAGTGATTTAGGATATGACATTTCATTTGTTAAAGATGGATGTCATATCAAGAGGTCAAGTGATCAAAAGATCATACTGACAGGGTATAGGAAGAGAAATGTATATTGTCTTAATTTTGAATGTGAGAAGAAGGCTTCTCCCATCTGTCTTGTAGCTGATGACAATGCTTCTCATTGTGTTAAGTGGCACAAGAGATTGGCTCATCTAAACTACAAGACAATTGGCCAACTCTTTAGCAAAGAGTTAGTGAGGAATGGACCTCAAGTTAAGTGTATAAAGGAAGGGATATGCTCAGCTTGTTAAAAGGGCAAGCAGACAAAATCCTCCTTTCAAAGCCTTGAAAACAAGGATTCTATGAGGTGCTTATACCTCCTGCATATGGATCTTTTTGGTCCTATGCCAGTTCATAGTCTAGGTAGGAAGGTCTACACTTTTGTGGTTGTAGATGACTATTCTAGATTTACATGGGTGTTCTTTCTGAGACAAAAATCTGAAACCCCAGGTGTATTACTAAATTTTGTAAAGCAAATTCAGAATGAACTGAATAGTACTGTGGTCAAAATCAGAAGTGACCATGGTACTGAGTTTCAATCTGAAAGCATAACAAACTTGTGTAAAGACTTTGGGATTTTCCAAGAGTTCTCCTCACCTAGAACACCTCAGCAAAATGGAATTGCTGAAAGAAAGAATAGAACATTAATTGAAGCTGGTAGAACTCTATTGAGTGACACCTCTCTTCCAGAATATTTTTGGGCTGAGGTAGTTAACACTACTTGTCATGTAATCAATAGGGCCACTATCACCAAAAGCCACAAAATGACTCCCTATGAGATTGTGAAAGGCAGAAAACCAAATCTATCTTACTTTAGGATCTTTGGTTGCAAGTGTTATATACTTAACAACGGCAAGTCATATTTGACTAAGTTTGCTGCCAAATCCCATGATGGGATATTTGTTGGGTACAACACAAATAGTAAGGCCTATAGAGTCTTCAACTGGAATACTCAAGTTGTTGAAGAATCTGTGCATGTTGTGTTTGATGAAATAAGATTAATCAACTGTGAGTTGTCTTGTAGATCAAATGACTCAACAGGTATAAGCAAAAGTATGGACAAGCTCTCCATTACTGAAGTATCAAAGGAAGATGGGGCATTAGAAAATGAAGACTTCTGTCCAGGGGGAGAACAAGACACTATAGAAGCTGAAGAAAACCAAGAGATTCAGCTAAATGAAGGAGCTGGAGATGTTCAACCAGAAGGGAATCTTCCTCCAGCTACAAGACATTTAAGAGATCATCCAGCTGATCAGATAATAGGTGATCCAAGACAGGGGGTGCAAACTGGAAGCAGAAATCAAAACACAGTTCTACATTCAAGTTTCCTGTCACAAATGGAGCCTAAGAAGTTTGAAGAAGCTATCCAAGACCAGCACTGGATTGATGCTATGCAAGAGGAGCTGAATCAATTCAGAAGGTGCAATATCTGGGAGCTTGTTCCTAAACCAAGAGGCCACAACATAATTGACACAAAATGGATCTATAGGAACAAGCTAGATGAAAGTGGAATAATAGTAAAGAATAAAGCAAGATTGGTTGCAAAAGGATACAGGCAAGAAGAAGGGATTGACTTTGATCAAACCTTTGCTCCAGTAGCAAGGCTGGAGGCAATCAGAATATTCCTTGCCTATACAGCCTATCAAGACTTCAAAGTATACCAGATGGATGTGAAGTCAGCATTTCTGAATGGTGATCTTAAAGAAGAAGTATATGTAGAGCAGCCATCAGGTTTTATAGATCCTCTTAAACCTGATTTTGTTTATAAGCTTAGGAAAGCTCTGTATGGGTTAAAGAAAGCCCCAAGGGCTTGGTATGAAACCCTGTCTACTTTCCTTATTGAGAATAAATTCTCAAGAGGAAAAATTGACAAAACTCTATTCCTTAGGGAATCCAAAGGCAAGATCATCTTAGTACAGATCTATGTTGATGACATAATCTTTGGATCTACTGAAAACAACCTTTGTAAAAAGTTTGCCAAACTTATGCAAGGGAAGTTTGAGATGAGCAGTATGGGGGAACTGAAATTCTTCTTGGGACTCCAAGTAAGACAGACTGATGATGGCTTGTCCATATCCCAGTCTAAGTTCACCAAAGAATTGATTAAGAAATATGGTATGGAGTCATCCTCCACCATGAGAACTCCTATGGGAACAAGTATGCCTATATGCAAAGATGATGCAGGTAAACCTGTTGATGAGACTTTGTATAGAGGGATAGTTGGCTCACTACTATATCTCACTACTAGTAGACCAGATATTATGTATGCTACATGTGTCTGTGCTAGGTAACAAGCCTGCCCTAAAGAATCTCATTATACTGCAGTCAAAAGGATTCTGAGATATCTTAAGGGCACACCTAATCTAGGTCTTTGGTACCCTAGGAATAGAGATTTTCAACTAACAGGCTATTCAGATGCAGATTTTGCAGGATGTAGAGAGGATAGGAAGAGTACTACAGGTACTTGTCAATTCCTAGGAGGAAGACTAATATCATGGAGTAGTAAGAAGCAGACCAGTATGGCAATTTCCACAGCTGAGTCTGAGTATGTTGCTGCTGGAAGCTGCTGTGCACAGCTATTATGGATGCAGCATCAGCTTAAGGATTATGGTATTCAAGTAAGTAGAACACCTCTTTTGTGTGATTCTAAGAGTGCAATCTCTATTGCTAATAATCCTGTTTCTCATAGTAGAACTAAGCATATAGAAATAAAATACCATTTTCTTAGAGAACATGTAGAAAAAGAAGACATTTCATTGGAATTTGTGAAAACAGATTATCAAATAGCAGATGTGTTTACTAAGCCCCTGGATGAGACCAAATTCAATAAATTCAAAATTGAATTAGGTATGTTAACCATTGATTAGTGTAATCACAAAATCATCAACAATGAAGTTGAAGTGGTAACAAGACATTCAAGTGATATAAAGACACATTGAAGTAGTATCAAGTACTTTGTAGTACTTATAAGTTGTGTTGAACAAACAGAAATTGGCTAAGTAAGATGGTGTCGACACATTCAGTAATATTGTGTTGACTCAGGGTGGTAATGTCGACAAGTCAGAGATATTATGTCGCCACAGAAAATATGTGTCGACACTTAAGATTCTTATTGTCGACTTATCTAGGAATGTAGTGTCGACTTCACCAGGATAGTGGTGTCGACACTTACAGATTTTGTGTCGACACTTATACTAAGAGTCGACACAGAATTTCTGATGCTCTACTATATATCTCTGGTGTCGACATAACAGTAAATTGGTGTCGACACATAATAGACGGACTTGATGTCGAGACAATAAAAGCTTGTGTCGACACATTCCATCTGTGTCGACACTTATAGTCTGTTTTTGGCAACTTTTGATCTTCTTTAAACAGAAGGTATAAATAGGTCAAAAACTCATTCTGTCGACACGCTTACAAGGTTTTCGAAACCCTGTGTCGACATTCTCTCTCTCTCTCTCTTTCTCTCATCTTTCAAGCTTTCTCGACTGATCAATGGCGCCAAAGATTGAAGATAATGTGAATGAAGGATATGAGCTGGTGCGCCAGGCCTTTGCTGCTGCCCCTCCAGATGTTCTCGGGGTTATCTCTCTCCTCTCCAACTCAGGATTAGAATTTCTGGTCTCCGAACCATCTAAGATATGGAAGAAGGAGGTGCATGAGTTCTTTACTTCTGCATCTGTAGACTCTGAGAGTCATGAGATAAAATCCACAGTTCATGGGTCACCAGTGGAGATTACACCAAGTAAGTTAAGAACAATTCTACAATTACCTATAATTGAGAATGAAGAGGATGTCCCTGCTTCTAAATCAAGGGAAGCTCTTCAATGGTGTGGATTGTATTCCACCATGAAAATTGGAGCTGCTTTCAATAGGAAAGGAATGAATCAACCGGGCAAGTTTCTGTCTGAGGTGGTTGGAAAAGTTATTCTGTGCAAGCTAGGTGGACATGATAGGATTTCCACCTATATGTTCAGCCTAATGACCAGGATTATGTTTACAATTCCAATAGATTGGTCAACTGTAATCTTTGAAAAGATTAAGGAAGGAATCAAGAAGCCAAATCTGGCTAGAATAATGAGTATATACCTAAGTAAGGAGATTCCTGCTGTTATGCAACAACAACCTGGAACAAAAATTAATCACATGAGAAGGATGGACATGAGATTGTTCTCCAGATGGGATAGAGTGCTGACCAAAGAGATGCCTGAAGTGGAAAGGTAGGATTCACCTGAGAAATCCCCAGGTCATGCTACCAGTACTGAGCACCAACAAGAAGAGCAAGTAAGACAAGAGGTTGAGGATCAGCCTGCTTCTACACAAGTTCAGGATGCCACAATACCTACAATTCAAGAAGAAGAAGTAAGAATACCAGCTCAGCAAGTTTACTCACCTACACAGACTGTATCTACTCATGACCAGGTACAGGTGCAGGGGGAGCTGGTGTATTTTCCTACAAAAGACATTTCTAATATTTCTATTTCTGCACAGGTCCAGGAAAAGCAAGTGTCCTCACCTGCCCAGGACATCCCCAATACTGAACAAGTACAGGGGGAGAAGCTGTCTGAGCAAGTGCAAGAGGAAGCTCAAATTGATTTATCTCAAGATTTGAATACTGCAGATGTACCAGCCTAGAAGGAATATACTCTTGAGGAGTTATTTCCAAATGATGAAATAGTTACTGATAGAATGGAAGTGGAGCAAGCAATTGAGGGGGAGCCTGTGCATGTTGAGACTGTACAACATGGCACTGAAGCAGCTGTTCCTCCTCCTCCCAAATAAAGAGTTCAAATTGATAGTACTTCTGATTCTGAGAGTGAAGAAGCCAGGGTGGCTAAGAAGAGAAAACTTATGGTCTTCCATAGAAGGAGCAAGAGCTACAAGCAGGCTCTACAGTCTACAGCACATAACACTCCTTCTGACTTTGATTATAACAAGTTTTTGGTCGATTTACAGGTGAAATTGGATGAACACAGAGTGGCCATTGAAAAATATGTTGATGAGAACAACAAGTCCCTGCAATTTGACTTAGCTCAAGATATAAAATCTATTAGGTTTGAGGTCAATATGCATAAGAAGGAAATGACAGATTGCTTCCATAAGGGAGGTAATGCTGTGGTGTATTTGGCAAAACAACAGCAGACTATCATCCCTAAGGTGGATGATATTGTTTTAAAGCAAAGCTATGTCTTGGAAAATCAGATAAGGATGAATGACAATTTAACTGAATCTCATCATGAGATCATTGAGGAATTGAAAAAGATTGTTCCAGGCCTGCCTGCAGCTAGAGCAAAAGAAATGGAAGAATTTGATAAGAACTTTCAAGCTGCTATTGATTCTGTTAAAACTGCTATCACAACCTCTCAAAAGGAAATATCTGACAAGCTTCAAAAGTTAAAACCATTTTTTAAAGAGGGTGTGAATTATCTAGATGGTCAAATCAGATTTCAGAAGGAAGATCTAAGAGATCATGTTACTAGAGAAGCCATAAAGGGGGAGAGGATGTTAGTTCATGCAGGCTCAGAGCACACCAAATGGGTGACCAATAGTATTCGAGCCACATTGGGATATCCACCATTGTGTGATGATGCTATGGTGGCTGAGTCAGGAATATAAACAAGTCTACTTGAAGGCAATCAACCTGAGGTTGCCCAAGTCATTTACCCTCCTCCAGATTATGATATGATTGATCAGCAAGTTCAAGGAATGTATAGTCCTCCAAAGGAGGTTACTAATGTTGTTATTGGGAAGGTTGATAAGCCTGAGGCTACTTTGAAAGACCAGCAAGATGCTCTACTATCTAAGAAAAGATTTAGAGAGCAGGCTGAACTTTAGCCAGACTTTGAGCAGTAGAGTCCTACTTCCAGAAATATTATACTCACTGCATGGAAGGCTGTCAAATACCAAGTGCTGGAAAGAGGCAAGTGGTACAATGAGATGGAATGGCAGAAGTATGAAGCCAGGCAAGAGGCCATAGTACAGTTTAGAAGAAAAGCCAAGCTGGGTAGGCTGCCTCCAGATGCTCAGGAGCCAAGCAAGTACTTCCCAAAGCCCTTTCATTATTTTGAAAGGCAAAGGCTCAAGGAAGAACCAAAGAAGAAGGCTGATCTAAAAGACAAGAAGCCAGCTGAAGATTCTGAAGCTCCTGTGAAGGCTCAAGTTCTATCTGGCAAAGGGATTGTCATTAAAGAGCCTAATCAGTCTTAATTTTTAGTTCTTTCAAAGTATTTTGTAATGTTTTGATTAAATCATTAAATGTAAATCTCTGTATTCAAACATTATCAAGTTATAAACAAAATGTTGGTTGGCATCATATAATGCTCATTCTGTGTTGGATGGTTTTTTATTTTATTTATATTAAGTATTCCTGTTATGTCATATTTCATCAGTACATACTTTTTATTAATGGTGTATATCATTGGCTATAGGGTTATGACTTCTCCAAATAGGGGGAGATTGTTGGGTACATTGGAAAATGTGTACCTGATTTGAAGAAGCCCAACATAGCTCAATGATATACATCAAGGTGTATTTGATGTTATTTTGAGTTGACATGTGCAGGTGAAGAAGTATTAAAGAATGCAGAAAAATATTCTAAGTCCACATGTCGACACATGAAGAAATTGTGTCGACACTTCAGAATATTTGTGTCGACACTTCAGAAAATCTGTGTCGACACAGAGAAAGATGGTCGACCACATTTATGTCGGCACTGGGAAGCAGTGTCGACACATAAAGGAAATCGTCGACCTCAGCACTGGGAAGCAGTGTCGACACAGAAGAAGATAGTCGACCAGAAAAAGATTGTCGACTAGTGGAAGATAGTCGACTAGTGAAAGATAGTCGACCAGAGAAAGATTGTCGACACAGAAGAAGATAGTCGATCAGAGAAAGATAGTCGACTCACAGAAGAAGATAGTCGACCTCTACTGTGTTGACACTGGGTGGATGTGTCGACACCTTGAGATTGAGTCGACACATATTGGCAGAAGTCGACTATGCTTGTGTCGACACCAGAAGACTGAGTCGACACATTTTGGCAGAATTGAAGATTGATGTGTCGACACCTGAAGGCTGAGTCGACACATACTGAGTTCTGAATCTACAACAACTGTGTCGACACACAGGACTTGTGTCGACACACTGCAGAGTCTAGACCAAGTTATTTTCTGAAGAAGCTGTGTCGACTTAAAGGCAACTTAGTCGACATCATCAAAGACTGTGTCGACACCAAAGTCACTTGTGTCGACACAGATAGACAGATTGGTCTCGACACTTTCTAACAGACTGTCTCGACATTTTGCTGTCCAAGGCTAAGGTACAGGAACTGTTTGAAGACTTGACAGCTGTGAGTTGCCACCGTTTAACTGAAGCTGTCAGACCTGTCAGAAATCAGTTAGAAACCGGATCAGCCGGTTACCATGAAGAAAGTCTATAAATAGACATATTCAAAAGGAAATAAAAAAAGTTAAGAAAGATAACTGTAGAAGATCTAAGAAGAAAAAACAAAAGGATAACGATCCTATTGAAGTTTCAATTCAAGAAAGTGCTAAGCTCTAAAGAAGATCTTCATCAGAAAATCTAAGAAGAAGTCTGAAGTATCAGAAAAGGTGTTGGATAGAGAGGGATCCAGTCATCTTGAAGAAGAAGAAGGAAGCCATCTGTGGTTTCTCAAGAAGCTGTTTGGAAATCAACTCAGCTAAGTTCAGATTCAAGAAGCTTTGAAAAAAGCTCAGATTCAGTTGATTTCATCAGCTGATCAAGAAGTGTCTTGTCCTCTTCACTATCAACAAAGGCAAGACATTAAAATATCTTTTCTAAATTTCTGTAGGATCTGTTTACACAGATCTGAGTTGTAAGCCTGTGTTATAAAGGCTGAGTGTAGGAGAGGTGATCTCTGAGTGGTAGGGCTATTTGCCTGAGTGTAGGAGAAGGTTATTCTCTGAGTGGTAGGCCTTGAGGCAAGGCTGAGGTAGGGCTGTTGAGCCTGAGTTGTAGGAACCTATCCAGGTTCTGAGCTGTAGGATCTAAGGATCTGAGAATAGTGGAAGTTTGGCCGAATCTAGCATATTGCTAGATAGGTGAAGGGGGAAAGTGGATGTACCCAGACCTTGGGGAACCACTATAAAACACTGTGCAATCTGTGATGCTTAGTTTTCTGTGAATGCTGTGCTAGATGTTTTAATTTGCAATTGAATTCTGCCTAGAAGTATAAACAAGAAATTAGAACCTATTCACCCCCCCCCCCCTCTAGGTGTTTAGGTTATCTTGAAAGTAAAACTATCAAGTGGTATCAGAGGGAGGTTCCTCAGAAAGGACTTAACAGTCTGAGGTAGATCTGAAAGGCAGAATCAAGATTCAAAAAGATGGGTTCTGGTGAGAATCATAAGGAGCTTGGGTCTATGAAATTACCCATATGCAAGAAAGAAATTTTTGGAATTTGGAAAGAAAGAGTCAGATTGTTTATTGAGGCATCTGACCCAAGGATTTACATCACAGTACAGGAAGGCCCCTTCATACCAATGAAGGTATCAGTTCTTGATGCAAATATCCAAACTCCAAAGAGTTATTCAGAAATGACCAAGGAAGAAATCATCTTGGCAACCATGGATAAAAGAGCTCAGAACATTATTGTTAGTGCCATAGATGATTCAACATTTCAGAATCTGATTCACTGCAAGACCTCCAAAGAGATGTGGGACACATTGATTGTCTACATGGAGGCATCTGAAGAAGTAAGGCAGGACAGGAAATCTATGCTCAATCAGGAGTATGAAAGCTTTAGACAAGGAAAATCTGATAGCATAACTGAGTGCTACAAGAAATTCTATAGAATTGTGAATGAGCTTATGTCCTATGGAAGAGTCTTCAGTACTTATGAACTGAATGACAAATTCTTGAGATCCTTAACAAAGGATTGGGACACAAAGATCTGTGCCATAAGAGAAGTGGCTAAATTGGCAGAGATATCTCCTCCCACCTTGTTTGGAAAGTTGCTATCCTATGAAATGCAACTTATGGTGAGGAAGGAGGAGGAAAAGAATTCAAGAGGAGAGCATAGAGAAAAGACTGTGGCATTCAATGCAGAAGCCACTAGAAAGAATAGGAGGAAATCACCATCTCCTCCTAAGGAAGTTGCAGAAGATAGTTCTGCAAATTCAGATAAGGGTTCAGAAAGCTGTGATTCAGATGCAGACTTTGCTGCATTCACAAGGCAATTCCAGAGGTTCTTGAAAAAGAAGCAATGGAAGTCTAGGCCTTCCACATCACAGCAAGTTGATGACTATTATCAGAAGAAAAGGTCATCAAGGAAAGAGAAGAGTAGATTAAAGCCCAGCAAAGCCACTACTTCAAAGATTGTCTGCTATTGTTGCAATAGGCCTGGAAATGTAGTGGCTGACTGTCCTGATAAGAGAAAGGAGTCTTCAGATAAGAAGAAGACTCATTAGAAAGGCAAGAAGGAGAAATCCTTTGTTGCAAAGAAAGATAAGAGTCTAACAGACCAGTCAACTTCAGAGTCAAAATCTAAAGCTGAAGCATATATTGGACTATATACTGCATCTGAAGAAGAGGAGTTTCTGTAGTTGCTAGACTCCATCAATGAACAAAAGAATCATCAGTGTATGGGGCTGATGGCAGGATCAGAAGAGGACATATGCCAGAATCAGTCTGGTCCTAATAAGGTACAATGTCCTTCTATTACATCTGATTGTTGTACCAGTGAAGAATCAGCTACATCTGCATCAAGTGATGTAGATGCATCTGAATCTGAAGGAGATGTCTATCAATTGATAGACAAGTATGGGGACTTGTTGCAGGCCCTTAAGAAAAGCAAGAACTTGGTTAAATCTCAGGCTCAGGAAATTGCTGAACTAAGGGTTGCTACAACTGAGTTAGAGAAAGTTATTGATCAAAAATTAAATGAAATTGCCAAGCTGAAGAATATAACTATTATTCAGATGGGCACAATTAATTATACTAATGATCAAGTGAAGATTCTGCAGGCCAGACTTAGAATTGAAAGTGATTTAGTGGCTAGTTACTCTAAGCCAAAATCTGTCTTACCCTTGATAGATGAATTTTTCACTCAAAAGGGTAAGGCTGGATTAGGATTCAAAGGTAACTTCAGGGCTGGCAGATTCAAGAGGAAAGGCAAAGCTCCTGTTCAGCCACTAAACCTTTCAGTCCCCATAAAGTTTAGTAAGGTGAAAGTGCCTTCTAACAAATATGATCATGAAGATATTCAAGGTCATATTAAGACTAATGTTCTGAAGAACAAGGGTGTAAATGCAAGCAGGCCTACCTATGGTCATAAACCCAATGGTTTTAAGAAATCAGTAGGTGAAGTTACTGCAGCACCAGCAATGAACAAAAATTCTTCTGACAAGGATGTATCTAGATCTAGATACAATAAGTTTGAATGTTGGTGCTGTGGCAAGAGAGGCCATTTTGCACTAGACTGCTGGTATAACCCAAGTGTTATAAAGAACAATAGTCTACCTGTTAGAAGAGGTTATGGTAGCTTTATTAATGCTAACCTGAACCAAGGACCCAAGACTTACTTGGGTTCTAAGGGTAAGTAATTCTGTGTTGCAGGTGAATCCAAGTAACCATGCCCCTATATGGTACTTGGATAGTGGTTGTTCCAGGCACATGACTGGAACAAAGGGGCTGCTGAAGGAGTATTCATCTGTCAAAGATGGACCTAAAGTGATCTTTGGTGGATCTGAAAAAGGAGTCATCAAAGGGTTTGGTAACATTTCTTCTAACCTAATTACTATCACTCAAGTGGCTTATGTAAAAGGTTTGAAACATAATCTAATAAGCATAAGCCAGCTAAGTGATTTAGGATATGACATTTCATTTGTTAAAGATGGATGTCATATCAAGAGGTCAAGTGATCAAAAGATCATACTGACAGGGTATAGGAAGAGAAATGTATATTGTCTTAATTTTGAATGTGAGAAGAAGGCTTCTCCCATCTGTCTTGTAGCTGATGACAATGCTTCTCATTGTGTTAAGTGGCACAAGAGATTGGCTCATCTAAACTACAAGACAATTGGCCAACTCTTTAGCAAAGAGTTAGTGAGGAATGGACCTCAAGTTAAGTGTATAAAGGAAGGGATATGCTCAGCTTGTCAAAAGGGCAAGCAGACAAAATCCTCCTTTCAAAGCCTTGAAAACAAGGATTCTGTGAGGTGCTTATACCTCTTGCATATGGATCTTTTTGGTCCTATGCCAGTTCATAGTCTAGGTAGGAAGGTCTACACTTTTGTGGTTGTAGATGACTATTCTAGATTTACATGGGTGTTCTTTCTGAGACAAAAATCTGAAACCCCAGGTATATTACTTAATTTTGTAAAGCAAATTCAGAATGAACTGAATAGTACAGTGGTCAAAATCAGAAGTGACCATGGTACTAAGTTTAAATCTGAAAGCATAACAAACTTGTGTAAAGACTTTGGGATTTTCCAAGAGTTCTCCTCACCTAGAACACCTCAGCAAAATGGAATTGCTGAAAGAAAGAATAGAACATTAATTGAAGCTGGTAGAACTCTATTGAGTGACACCTCTCTCCCAGAATATTTTTGGGCTGAGGCAGTTAACACTGCTTGTCATGTAATCAATAGGGCCACTATCACCAAAAGCCACAAAATGACTCCCTATGAGATTGTGAAAGGCAGAAAACCAAATCTATCTTACTTTAGGATCTTTGGTTGCAAGTGTTATATACTTAACAATCGCAAGTCATATTTGACTAAGTTTGCTGCCAAATCCCAGGATGGGATATTTGTTGGGTACAACACAAATAGTAAGGCCTATAGAGTCTTCGACTTGAATACTCAAGTTGTTGAAGAATCTGTGCATGTTGTGTTTGATGAAACAAGATTAATCAACTGTGAGTTGTCTTGTAGATCAAATGACTCAACAGGTATAAGCAAAAGTATGGACAAGCTCTCCATTACTGAAGTATCAAAGGAAGATGGGGCATTGGAAAATGAAGACTTCTGTCCAGGGGGAGAACAAGACACTATAGAAGCTGAAGAAAACCAAGAGATTCAACTAAATGAAGGAGCTGGAGATGTTCAACCAGAAGGGAATCTTCCTCCAGCTACAAGACATTTAAGAGATCATCCAGCTGATCAGATAATAGGTGATCCAAGACAGGGGGTGCAAACTAGAAGCAGAAATCAAAACACAGTTCTACATTCAAGTTTCCTGTCACAAATGGAGCCTAAGAAGTTTGAAGAAGCTATCCAAGACCAGCACTGGATTGATGCTATGCAAGAGGAGCTGAATCAATTCAGAAGGTGCAATGTCTGGGAGCTTGTTCCTAAACCAAGAGGCCACAACATAATTGGCACAAAATGGATCTATAGGAACAAGCTAGATGAAAGTGGAATAATAGTAAAGAATAAAGCAAGATTGGTTGCAAAAGGATACAGGCAGGAAGAAGGGATTGACTTTGATCAAACCTTTGCTCCAGTAGCAAGGCTGGAGGCAATCAGAATATTCCTTGCCTATGCAGCCTATCAAGACTTCAAAGTATACCAGATGGATGTGAAGTCAGCATTTCTGAATGGTGATCTTAAAGAAGAAGTATATGTAGAGCAGCCATCAGGTTTTGTAGATCCTCTTAAACCTGATTTTGTTTATAAGCTTAGGAAAGCTCTGTATGGGTTAAAGCAAGCCCCAAGGGCTTGGTATGAAACCCTGTCTACTTTCCTTATTGAGAATAAATTCTCAAGAGGAAAAATTGACAAAACTCTATTCCTTAGGGAATCCAAAGGCAAGATCATCTTAGTACAGATCTATGTTGATGACATAATCTTTGGATATACTGAAAACAACCTTTGTAAAAAGTTTGCCAAACTTATGCAAGGGAAGTTTGAGATGAGCAGTATGGGGGAACTGAAATTCTTCTTGGGACTCCAAGTAAGACAGACTGATGATGGCTTGTCCATATCCCAGTCTAAGTTCACCAAAGAATTGATTAAGAAATATGGTATGGAGTCATCCTCCACCATGAGAACTCCTATGGGAACAAGTATGCCTATATGCAAAGATGATGCAGGTAAACCTGTTGATGAGACTTTGTATAGAGGGATAGTTGGCTCACTACTATATCTCACTGCTAGTAGACCAGATATTATGTATGCTACATGTGTCTGTGCTAGGTACCAAGCCTGCCCTAAAGAATCTCATTATACTGCAGTCAAAAGGATTCTGAGATATCTTAAGGGCACACCTAATCTAGGTCTTTGGTACCCTAGGAATAGAGATTTTCAACTAACAGGCTATTCAGATGCAGATTTTGCAGGATGTAGAGAGGATAGGAAGAGTACTACAGGTACTTGTCAATTCCTAGGAGGAAGACTAATATCATGGAGTAGTAAGAAGCAGACCAGTGTGGCAATTTCCACAGCTGAGTCTGAGTATGTTACTGCTGGAAGCTGCTGTGCACAGCTATTATGGATGCAGCATCAGCTTAAGGATTATGGTATTCAAGTAAGTAGAACACCTCTTTTGTGTGATTCTAAGAGTGCAATCTCTATTGCTAATAATCCTGTTTCTCATAGTAGAACTAAGCATATAGAAATAAAATACCATTTTCTTAGAGAACATGTAGAAAAAGAAGACATTTCATTGGAATTGGTGAAAACAGATTATCAAATAGCAGATGTGTTTACTAAGCCCCTGGATGAGACCAAATTCAATAAATTCAAAATTGAATTAGGTATGTTAACCATTGATTAGTGTAATCACAAAATCATCAACAATGAAGTTTAAGTGGTAACAAGACATTCAAGTGATATAAAGACACATTGAAGTAGTATCAAGTACTTTGTAGTACTTATAAGTTGTGTTGAACAAACAGAAATTGGCTAAGTAAGATGGTGTCGACACATTCAGTAATATTGTGTTGACTCAGGGTAGTAATGTCGACAAGTCAGAGATATTGTGTCGCCACAGAAAATATGAGTCGACACTTAAGATTCTTATTGTTGACTTATCCAGGAATATAGTGTCGACTTCACCAGGATAGTGGTGTCGACACTTACAGATTTTGTGTCGACACTTATACTAAGAGTCGACACAGAATTTCTGATGCTCTACTATATATCTCTGGTGTCGACATAACAGTAAATTGGTGTCGACACATAATAGACGGACTTGATGTCGAGACAATAAAAGCTTGTGTCGACACATTCCATCTGTGTCGACACTTATAGTCTGTTTTTGGCAACTTTTGATCTTCTTTAAACAGAAGGTATAAATAGGTCAAAAACTCATTCTGTCGACACGCTTACAAGGTTTTCGAAACCCTGTGTCGATATTCTCTCTCTCTCTCTCTTTCTCTCATCTTTCAAGCTTTCTCGACTGATCAATGGCGCCAAAGATTGAAGATAATGTGAATGAAGGATATGAGCTGGTGCGCCGGGCCTTTGCTGCTGCCCCTCCAGATGTTCTCGGGGTTATCTCTCTCCTCTCCGACTCAGGATTAGAATTTCTGGTCTCCGAACCATCTAAGATATGGAAGAAGGAGGTGCATGAGTTCTTTACTTCTGCATCTGTAGACTCTGAGAGTCATGAGATAAAATCCACAGTTCATGGGTCACCAGTGGAGATTACACCAAGTAAGTTAAGAACAATTCTACAATTACCTATAATTGAGAATGAAGAGGATGTCCCTGCTTCTAAATCAAGGGAAGCTCTTCAATGGTGTGGATTGGATTCCACCATGAAAATTGGAGCTGCTTTCAATATGAAAGGAATGAATCAACAGGGCAAGTTTCTGTCTGAGGTGGTTGGAAAAGTTATTCTGTGCAAGCCTGGTGGACATGATAGGATTTCCACCTATATGTTCAGCCTAATGATCAGGATTATGTTTACAATTCCAACAGATTGGTCAACTGTAATCTTTGAAAAGATTAAGGAAGGAATCAAGAAGCCAAATCTGGCTAGAATAATGAGTATATACCTAAGTAAGGAGATTCCTGCTGTTATGCAACAACAACCTGGAACAAAAATTAATCACATGAGAAGGATGGACATGAGATTGTTCTCCAGATGTGATAGGATGCTGACCAAAGAGATGCCTGAAGTGGAAAGGTAGGATTCACCTGAGAAATCCCCAGGTCATGCTACCAGTACTGAGCACCAATAAGTAGAGCAAGTAAGACAAGAGGTTGAGGATCAGCCTGCTTCTACACAAGTTCAGGATGCCACAATACCTGCAATTCAAGAAGAAGAAGTAAGAATACCAGCTCAGCAAGTTTACTCACCTACACAGACTGTATCTACTCATGACCAGGTACAGGTGCAGGGGGAGCTGGTGTATTTTCCTACAAAAGACATTTCTAATATTTCTATTTCTGCACAGGTCCAGGAAAAGCAAGTGTCCTCACCTGCCCAGGACATCCCCAATACTGAACAAGTACAGGGGGAGAAGCTGTCTGAGCAAGTGCAAGAGAAAGCTCAAATTGATTTATCTCAAGATTTGAATACTGCAGATGTACCAGCCTAGAAGGAATTTACTCTTGAGGAGTTATTTCCAAATGATGAAATAGTTACTGATAGAATGGAAGTGGAGCAAGCAATTGAGGGGGAGCCTGTGCATGTTGAGACTGTACAACATGGCACTGAAGCAGCTGTTCCTCCTCCTCCCAAAGAAAGAGTTCAAATTGATAGTACTTCTGATTCTGAGAGTGAAGAAGCCAGGGTGGCTAAGAAGAGAAAACTTATGGTCTTCCATAGAAGGAGCAAGAGCTACAAGCAAGCTCTACAGTCTACAGCACATCACACTCCTTCTGACTTTGATTATAACAAGTTTTTGGTCGATTTATAGGTGAAATTGGATGAACACAGAGTGGCCATTGAAAAATATGTTGATGAGAACAACAAGTCCCTGCAATTTGACTTAGCTCAAGATATAAAATCTATTAGGTTTGAGGTCAATATGCATAAGAAGGAAATGACAGATTGCTTCCATAAGGGAGGTAATGCTGTGGTGTATTTGGCAAAACAACAGCAGACTATCATCCCTAAGGTGGATGATATTGTTTTAAAGCAAAGCTATGTCTTGGAAAATCAGATAAGGATGAATGACAATTTAACTGAATCTCATCATGAGATCATTGAGGAATTGAAAAAGATTGTTCCAGGCCTGCCTGCAGCTAGAGCAAAAGAAATGGAAGAATTTGATAAGAACTTTCAAGCTGCTATTGATTCTGTTAAAACTGCTATCACAACCTCTCAAAAGGAAATATCTGACAAGCTTCAAAAGTTAAAACCATTTTTTAAAGAGGGTGTGAATTATCTAGATGGTCAAATCAGATTTCAGAAGGAAGATCTAAGAGATCATGTTACTAGAGAAGCCATAAAGGGGGAGAGGATGTTAGTTCATGCAGGCTCAGAGCACACCAAATGGGTGACCAATAGTATTCGAGCCACATTGGGATATCCACCATTGTGTGATGATGCTATGGTGGCTGAGTCAGGAATACAAACAAGTCTACTTGAAGGCAATCAACCTGAGGTTGCCCAAGTCATTTACCCTCCTCCAGATTATGATATGATTGATCAGCAAGTTCAAGGAATGTATAGTCCTCCAAAGGAGGTTACTAATGTTGTTATTGGGAAGGTTGATAAGCCTGAGGCTACTTTGAAAGACCAGCAAGATGCTCTACTATCTAAGATAAGATTTAGAGAGCAGGCTGAACTTAAGCCAGACTTTGAGCAGTGGAGTCCTACTTCCAGAAATATTATACTCACTGCATGGAAGGCTATCAAAGACCAAGTGCAGGAAAGAGGCAAGTGGTACAATGAGATGGAATGGCAGAAGTATGAAGCCAGGCAAGAGGCCATAGTACAGTTTAGAAGAAAAGCCAAGCTGGGTAGGCTGCCTCCAGATACTCAGGAGCCAAGCAAGTACTTTCCAAAGCCCTTTCATTATTTTGAAAGGCAAAGGCTCAAGGAAGAAGCAAAGAAGAAGGTTGATCTAAAAGGCAAGAAGCCAGCTGAAGATTCTGAAGCTCCTGTGATGGCTCAAGTTCTATCTGGCAAAGGGATTGTCATTAAAGAGCCTGATCAGTCTTAATTTTTAGTTCTTTCAAAGTATTTTATAATGTTTTGATTAAATCATTAAATGTAAATCTCTGTATTCAAACATTATCAAGTTATAAACAAAATGTTGGTTGGCATCATATAATGCTCATTCTGTGTTGGATGGTTTTTTATTTTGTTTATATTAAGTATTCCTGTTATGTCATATTTCATCAGTACATACTTTTTATAAATGGTGTATGACTTCTCCAAATAGGGGGAGATTGTTGGGTACATTGGAAAATGTGTACCTGATTTGAAGAAGCCCAACTTAGCTCAATGATATACATCAAGGTGTATTTGATGTTGTTTTGAGTTGACATGTGCAAGTGAAGAAGTATTAAAGAATGCAGAAAAATATTCTAAGTCCAAATGTCGACACCTGAAGAAATTGTGTCGACACTTCAGAATATTTGTGTCGACACTTCAGAAAATCAGTGTCGACACAGAGAAAGATGGTCGAACACATTTATGTCGACACTGGGAAGCAGTGTCGACACATAAATGAAATCGTCGACCTCAGTACTGGGAAGCAGTGTCGACACAGAAGAAGATAGTCGACCAGAAAAAGATTGTCGACTAGTGGAAGATAGTCGACTAGTGAAAGATAGTCGACCAGAGAAAGATTGTCGGCACAGAAGAAGATAGTCGACCAGAGAAAGATAGTCGACTCACAAAAGAAGATAGTCGACCTCTACTGTGTCGACACTGGGTGGATGTGTCGACACCTTGAGATTGAGTCGACACATATTGGCAGAAGTCGACTATGCTTGTGTCGACACCAGAAGACTGAGTCGACACATTTTGGCAGAATTGAAGATGGATGTGTCGACACCTGAAGGCTGAGTCGACACATACTGAGTTCTGAATCTACAATAACTATGTCGACACACAGGACTTGTGTCGACACACTGCAGAGTCTAGACCAAGTTATTTTCTGAAGAAGCTGTGTCGACTTAAAGGCAACTTAGTCGACATCATCAAAGACTGTGTCGACACCAAAGTCAATTGTGTCGACACAGATAGACATAATGGTCTCGACACTTTCTAACAGACTGTCTCGACATTTTGCTGTCCAAGGCTAAGGTACAGGAACTGTTTGAAGACTTGACAGCTGTGAGTTGCCACCGTTTAACTGAAGCTGTCAGACCTGTCAGAAATCAGTTAGAAACCGGATCAGCCGGTTACCATGAAGAAAGTCTATAAATAGACATATTCAAAAGGAAATAAAAAAAGTTAAGAAAGATAACTGTAGAAGATCTAAGAAGAAGAAACAAAAGGATAACGATCCTATTGAAGTTTCAATTCAAGAAAGTGCTAAGCTCTAAAGAAGATCTTCATCAGAAAATCTAAGAAGAAGTCTAAAGTATCAGAAAAGGTGTTGGATAGAGAGGGATCCAGTCATCTTGAAGAAGAAGAAGGAAGCCATCTGTGGTTTCTCAAGAAGCTGTTTGGAAATCAACTCAGCTAAGTTCAGATTCAAGAAGCTTTGAAGAAAGCTCAGATTCAGTTGATTTCATCAGCTGATCAAGAAGTGTCTTGTCCTCTTCTCTCTCAACAAAGGCAAGACATTAAAATATCTTTTCTAAATTTCTGTAGGATCTGTTTACACAGATCTGAGTTGTAAGCCTGTGTTATAAAGGCTGAGTGTAGGAGACGTGATCTCTGAGTGGTAGGGCTATTTGCCTGAGTGTATGAGAAGGTTATTCTCTGAGTGGTAGGCCTTGAGGCAAGGCTGAGGTAGGGCTGTTGAGCCTGAGTTGTAGGAACCTATCCAGGTTCTGAGCTGTAGGATCTGAGGATCTGAGAATAGTGGAAGTTTGGCCGAATCTAGCATATTGCTAGATAGGTGAAGGGGGAAAGTGGATGTACCCAGACCTTGGGGAACCACTATAAAACACTGTGCAATCTGTGATGCTTAGTTTTCTGTGAATGCTGTGCTAGATGTTTTAATTTGCAATTGAATTCTGCCTAGAAGTATAAACAAGAAATTAGAACCTATTCACCCCCCCCTCTAGGTATTTAGGTTATCTTGAAAGTAAAACTATCACCCCCCATTCACTGGGAAGGTAAAAGCTCGTACCTCCCTCTCCGACTCTGACTATGAGTCTCCTGATGATGATCTCGAGGACAGCCCATCTGCCCGAGAAGCTGAACTTCTCGAAAAGTATGAGCTTCTGCTCAACACCTTCAAGGAATGCAGCAAGAGATTGAGGGCTCAGAAGAGGGAAGTCATATTCCTTAAGGTCGAGGGTGTCTCCCTAAGGGAAGAGATCACTAGCTTGATTTCTCTCCGACAGGAGCACCTGGACCTGATCTCTAAGCACTTGGAGTCTCTAAGTCTCCTTGAACTTAAACAGGAAGAAATCAATAAGTTGGAAGAACAACTTACGGCAGAAAAGAAGATTGTCCAAAGCTTCTCTATGCCAAAGACTGTTCTCCCACTGGTTGATACCTTTTCTGCTCAGGCTAAGGGGACTGGCTTGGGGCATGTGGGTGTGCCTGGTAAATCATCTAGGAGAAACAAAAAGCAGAGGAGAAATAAGGCTGCTAAGAAGGCCTCTACTGCAGAAAAGGGAAAGGCCCCACTCAACCCTGTTGTATTCAGGAAGCCTGGCTATCCCAGTAATGAACAGGATTTTGAGTCAACCTATGGACACTTCTTCCGGCCCTCGGTTGAAAAGCCCAAGAGCCGGTATGAGGGGTGGGCCTTCCCCCGCAATTTTGGCGAGAGTGTCTTCAAGGCACCTTATGAGGAAGTTCAAATGGAGGATAATGGCCACTTCTCTAGCGGCCATAATAGGAAGCAGGCACCCAAGGCCAAGCCTGTTACACTGAGAAACCAGGAGGTGAAGAAATCATACAACTGTTGTCATCATGATGCCTCCACCTCCAGGTCCGAGGCCCCGGCTGAACCTTTCGTTCCAAGGGTGAAGCAGGTGTCTAGGAGAAAGTATAACAGATTTGACTGCTGGTGCTGTGGAAAAGTTGGTCACTTTGTCGTGGATTGTTGGTTTAATCCGAGGAATAACGAGACTCCTTATGTTGGCAATGCAAGGGAGACCACTCGTAGGGCTAACCATCTGAGGGGGAGTATGCTAACGAGGAATCTAGGACCCAAGTTCGATTGGGTTCCTAAGGGAAATTAACTCTATTTTGCAGGAATGTCCAAAGGCCACCAAAACTCCCATATGGTACTTGGACAGTGGATGCTCCCGACATATGACCGGGACAAGAAGCTTACTGCGTGATTACTCTCCAATCGAGAATGGACCCAAAGTCATCTTTGGGGGATCAGATCGAGGAGTCACCAGGGGTTACGGTATGATTTCCAACGGTATAATTTCTATCACCAACGTGGCTTACGTTGAAGGGTTAAATCATAACCTGATCAGTGTAAGTCAGTTATGTGATAAAGGTTATGACGTTAAGTTCTGCAAGGATAAATGCCTGATAATATCGTGTGCCTCTTCGGAGACGGTATTAACAGGCATTAGGAGCAGAAATATCTTCTGCTTAGATTTTCTTAGTTTAGATTCATCTACCCCCGTATGCCTAGTAGCAACAGGCAGTGCATCTCTTTGTGAACAATGGCATAAGAGATTGGCACATATTAATTTCAAGACAATTAGTATGCTATTTTCTAAAAACTTAGTAAGGGATGCTCCCATCATTAAGTACATCAAAGATAGCCCCTGTCCTACATGCAAGAAGGGCAAACAGACTCGGGCTACCTTTAAGGGCATCATTGACAAAGACTCCTCCAGATTTCTTTATCTTCTGCATATGGACTTGTTTGGTCCAATGCAAGTTCATAGCTTGGGAGGCAAGTCTTATACGCTAGTGATTGTTGATGATCACTCTCGGTTTACTTGGGTGTTCTTCTTAAAACGCAAGTCAGATACGTTTGACATCTTCACCAGTTTTGTCAGGAAGATTCAGAACGAACTTAACTGCTTGGTGGTAATAATCAGAAGTGACCATGGAACAGAGTTCGAGTCTGGTGCTATGACAGAGTTCTGTGAAGAACTTGGTATCTTTCATGAGTTTTCCTCCCCGCGCACTCCTCAGCAGAATGGAGTTTTGGAGAGGAGAAATAGAACGCTCATTGAAGCCTGCACGACAATGTTGAATGACGCTTCTCTCCCAGAATATTTCTGGGCAGAGGCTGTCAATACGACGTGTCATGTACAAAACCGGGCCTTGATAAACAAGAATCATCATAAGATGCCTTATGAGCTACTGAAAGGCAGGAAGCCAACCATGTCCTATTTTAGGATCTTTAGCTGCAGATGTTATGTACTGAATAATGGGAAGTACCCGCGTACTAAGTTTGGTGAAAAATGCTTCGAAGGCATATTTATAAGCTATAATAGCCATAGCCGGGCTTATAGGGTTTTCAATAAGAAAACCCTAGTGGTAGAGGAATCAATAAATGTTGTATTTGATAAAGGAAGCTTGCTTAATTGCAATTCTTCCAGTGGTTTTCTTGAAGATGTAGGTGCAAGAATCGAACAGCTACACCTGGATGAGCCCGATAAAGATGCAACTCCAAAGTACGTCAAGGTCTCCACCTCAACGCCGATCGGAGATGATGACGGTCAGGATGGAGTAGTCCTCCCTGAAGAGGAAGGAGCCACAGAAAATGCTAGAGCTCCTGATGCAAGACTACTAGAGCTCCGACACGTGAGGGATCATCCCAGAAATCAAATCATCGGAGATCCCCGTGACGGTGTCAGAACTCGTCGAGGTACAATTAATGAGATTCTGCATTTTAGCTTTCTGTCACAGGTTGAGCCAAAGAAGTTTGACGAAGCGAACAAGGATACAGCATGGATATTGGCCATGCAAGATGAACTACATCAATTTGAAAGATGCAACGTCTGGACGCTGGTTCCCAGACCAAAGGGGCAGAACGTGATCGGTACCAAGTGGATCTTTAGAAACAAACTGGATGAACATGGTGTCATCATAAAGAACAAGGCCAGGCTGGTGGCTCAAGGTTAGAGACAGGAGGAGGGGATTGACTTCGACCAGACCTTTATACCAGTGGCAAGGCTCGAGGAGATCAGATTGTTCTTGGCGTATGCTTCACACAAAGGATTCACTGTCTATCAGATGGACGTGAAATCTGCATTCTTAAATGGCAACCTGAAAGAGGAAGTATACGTCGCACAACCCCCGGGTTTTGTTAATCCAACTTATCCCAATCATGAATATTTTCTTAATAAGGCTTTATATGGCTTAAAACAAGCTCCTCGAGCTTGGTATGAGACTCTGTCTAGTTTTCTTCTTGAGAACAAGTTCTCTAGAGGAAAAATAGATAAGACATTGTTTCTTAGGGAAGTCAAAGGCAAGATCTTGCTGGTGCAAATCTATGTTGATGACATTATATTCGGCTCAACAGATAACAATCTTTGCAAAAAGTTTTCTAAACTTATGCAAGGAAAGTTTGAAATGAGCAGTATGGGAGAGCTAAAGTATTTCTTGGGACTTCAAGTGAAACAGTCTGAGGATGGAATTTTCATTTCTCAGACGAAGTTCACAAATGAACTCCTCAAGAAATTCGGAATGGAGAATGCAACCTCTATGAGGACTCCAATGGGATCCACTATGTCTCTGGACAAGGATGAGAAAGGGAAACCTTTTGATGAAACCAAATACAGAAGCATTATTGGATCCCTGCTCTACCTTACTGCAAGTAGACCGGACATTATGTTCTCCACATGCGTTTGTGCCAGATATCAGGTAAACACTAAGGAATCTCACTATGTTGCTGCAAAGCGAATTCTTAGATACCTTAAGGGTACACCTAATCTTGGCTTGTGGTACCCGAGAAACAATGATGTCGAGCTAATAGGCTTTTCAGATGCTGATTTTGCAGGAAGCAGGGATGATCGGAAAAGCACTTCCGGGACATGTCAATTCCTCAGAAGAAGGCTTATATCATGGAATAGTAAGAAGCAAAATTGTGTTGCAACCTCCACAGCTAAATCTGAGTATATCTCAGCAGGCAGCTATTGCGCACAACTACTATGGATCAGAAACCAGTTAGCAGACTATGACCTTCTGTTCAAGGAAGTACCAATGTACTGCGACTCCTCCAGTGCAATTGCCATTACGAACAATCCGGTATCGCACAGCAGGACGAATCATATTGAAGTGCGCTACCACTTCATTAGGGAGCACGTGGAAAACAAGGACATCTCGCTCTGCTATGTCCCCACGGATAAGCAGATTACTGATATTTTCACAAAGCCCCTAGATGAGGCCAAGTTCAGTCTCTTCAAAACTGAACTAGGGATGCTAAACTATGAGGAATGAAGACTACAGAAGCTTCAGGCTCGTGCATCTAGGGGGAGCATCCGCAAGAAACTCAAGTGTAAGCCCAAATGCAATAACTGAGGGGGAGCATTGTGGCGAGTGCTAAAGTCCTAGATTTGTAGAAGCTGAAAAGGGGGAGATTGCCCTCTCGGCTAAGGCGCTAAGGGCTAAGGTGCTCTCGCAAAGTATGCTCCAAATGCTCTAAAGATAATGGTATGGAAATTCTTTCTCAACTGATTATTCAGTTTATGTATTTCTTCCATCTGTTCTATTCACCTTAGCTTGTAGGGTTTAGGCTTCTTCAAATAGGGGGAGATTGTTGGGTATTGTATCCATAATGTACCTTGATTTTAAGAAGTCCTTGGACCAGTTAAGGTGAATTGACCTTGTATTTGATCATTTGTTTTCAAGTTGTGCTTGCAGTTATTCCACGCTAAGTACACACCAATGTCAGGGTACAGTGGGTCAATATACACGGGTCTGCGCAACGTAATCCCTCGTTGAGCAGATCAGTGTGTTGGCCTACGTGTACTCTCTCTATTGGAGTGTACTTACTTTCAAGTACAGGGCTGAGAAAGATCAAGAGCAGACAAGGAGCAGGGATGGGCCAAAGAGCAGCTCACGGGTGGAAAGATGAAAAATCGTCTAAGTAGAAATCGTCGAGAATCACTAAGTGATTCTCTCTGATTCGACGAGAATTACTAGTGATTCTCGCCGAATCATCAAGAATCACTCGCTGATTCTTGCCGATTGTAGCCGGCTGTCTCAACGCCGTCTTGATTTCTGCTTAAGGAAGAATCGTCGAGAATCACTAGTTGATTCTCTCCGAATTGACGAGAATGACTTTGCATTCTCGCCGATCCGTCGAGAATGAAAATTGATTCTGGCTGATTCTCTCCGGTTGGCTATATCTTCAGCCAGAATTCTGCCAAGTAGAATTCGGCGAGAATCATAAGTGATTCTCGCCGATTCGTCGTGAATCACCTATGATTCTCGCCGAATTTGCCTTGGGCGAAATTCTTGTGCTCGCTGGACCGGACCAAGTTCTAGGAGCTGTTTTGAAACCGGAGCTAGGGTTTCTTTTGGTGGGGCCCACAACGGTCATATTGTATGACCTACTGTATAAATACATCAGTATTTTGAACAGTAATAGTACGAACATACAAGAAAGAATACCGGCCGCCGACGTAACCTAGATAGCGGATTTCTCTTCCGTCGCCGCCGTCATCACTCGGGAAGATAGTCGCCGCCTGTGATCGTGGATACCTCTTGATCTCCCGGCGATAGGAGCTCAGCCAAGCTATGCGTCTCACGTGTCTATCCAGAGATCCTTTGTCTCTTGGTTCGTTGATCGGGAATACCCTCCCTTTCCGAATCGATCGAGATGATCTATCCTAGTGTGGCCGTTGGTAGACCTTGCTAGCTTTTCTACGAAGGTTGGATCTCTAAAGCTCAGCCGCCACACTTCTTGCCGCCGCTGATCCCGAACGCCAAACCGTCGCTCTTCTTGCCGTCGCCGGTTTCGTGGAGATTCATTCTAAGTGATAGCTAAGGACGTGGACTCTTCGTCTTCGTCAAGAACGAGTCATCGAACGAAGAGGGACACCTAGCCTCCATAAGAAGTTTGTATATTTTATACATTCATGTTTTTTCTTTTGTTGTAAAAGAACGTTGGTTCCTCGTTGTAAGGGTTGGGTACAACCCGTGGTGGAGGAGTGGTGACTCCTTCGTTTGGAAGGATTCCTTCCGGTAGTGTTTGGATTGGATTTCAATCCGGTTGGTGAAGTGACCGAGTCGTCCCTTGTTGGGAGATAGGTCGAAGGGTGAAAGTGGACGTACCCAAATCGGGGAACCACTATAACTGCTCGTGTATGTTTGTGCTGTGTTGTTTTGTTTACTTGTGCAGGTAGAATTTTAATTCCGCTAAAATCGCTGCAAGACACCTATTCCTCCTCCCCCCATAGGTGAAGATAGTTGGCACTAGGTGGACTTTCATAGACTTAGACAATTTTCTGTCTTTCCACTAGCTTGCATAGTTATAACCTATCTTGACCACTTGAGCAACTTGTCCAATCAATGCATAGGATGTATCCTGCATACAAAGAACTTGTAACACTTGTTAGATTACAATATGTGTATATCATTATCAATTAGGCCTTCTTCAAATCTGGGACATTGAGATCAATGGACCCAATAATCTTCCCAAATTTGAAGAAGTCAAAACCTAAGACAATGTTATACACTAACATAAATATACAACAAATACAAAAATCACAACATTGCATAACACGGATATAATGAACATATAAATTATCTAAAACAGGTTCATTAAACAGAAGGTTAAGTGTTATAATGTGCATAATACAAGATCACATATCCTTCAGCTCTTTTAAGATGAATAAGAAATAGCTCATGTTTCAGGTTCTCTTATTATAATTCCACTTGTTCTGGGCTTCTTGGTTGACTGTTCTTTCATCTCTGATTCATCAGCTTTCTCCTTGCCTCTCTTTGCAGCTTCCTCAATTTCTACTTTAGCTTTCTTGTCTTTTTGTCTTTGGAAGTAGTTGTACGGCTTAGGAAAGTACCTTAATGGATATACTGCACGAGGTTGCAGAGTGCCAGCCCTTTTTACCTTCCTATATTCTTTCCTTGCCTCTTCATTCTTATCTTGCTTATTCCTCTCAATTGAGATATAGAGCTTTGCTCTATCTGTCTTCTTAGATATAATCTGATCCTAGGATAATAGAATGATAGACCTCGACTCAGGACTCCATTGCTCAAAATCTGGCATCTTCTCCATTTCTTCTCTGTATCTTTTCTTACTTAGCCTAATTTCTTCTTCATCCTTAACACCAGTCTTTCCTTGAGCTTTCATTTGCTGGTCAGCATTAGGGCTGACTTCAGGAATTTCAAGAGCTATTCCAAATTGACCCCACTGAGCTCCTTCTCCTGTAAACTGATCATCAGTCTGACTTCCTGCTTGATCACTTTGATACTGATCAAATTGATGTTGGTCATCTTGCTGAACAGACTAACCTCCCAAATGATCCCCTCATCACATTAGTAGCCTATACCATATTTTCAGTATTTGTTCTTATGACATCACTATCCCCCTTTTTGACTTCTTTATATATTTCCTGAGTCCGGAGGTACTGACCTTGCTCTATTATATTTCTAGATAGTTTACCCTTGCAATGACCTGATTCTTGACTTACAGCAAGTGGTCATCTAGCAGCTTGGTACAACCACCCATCTTGGTAAACATGAGAGCTCTAAGTTTATTTAACATTTCTTGATCATCTCCGTGTATGGCAGGCATGTTTTGGGCTTGAATGGTCTGATTTTCTATCACTGAGGTTATATTCTTGCCCATCATATCCAATTATTCTATAGTATAGTCAACTGCTGGGGCTGCCCTGGTGAAGAACTTTACTATTTCAACTTTCAGCAGGTTGACCTCAAACCTGATAGACTTTATCTCTGTGGACAGTTCATTCCTGATCTCCTTTAGGGCATAATCTACAAAGGTTTCTAGGGTTCTCCTCTACTCATCCTATAATCCCTTCAGCTGGGCCAGAAACATTGGTGGAATTTGATCCATTTTTGCAGAAGTACCTTCATCATAAGGTTCTTGGACTAGTCTGACCTCTACCCTTCCATCAGAATTGGCCACATTAAATGCATAGGAGTGGGCTTTCCTTGGAACACTCACTTCCTTCTCTGATATGGAGGATTTTATTTCATGTACTTCAACCTGAGCCGGGAGTTTAGAGTGAAGCTCCCCCCTCAACCTCTGTCATACCCTCATTGGCATGCAGAACAGTATCATTAACAGCGGCATTAGTATCAGCAGCAACTTCATTCTCAGTGTTTAGTTCTGGAGGACAGTAGAATTTCTCCCCCTCAGAAGCTGCAGTCTCCATATCTTGATTCTGAACTAACTCCCCCTCACTCTGAGGGTTGTTTACATCAGAAAATATAGTATAGGAATGTTTTCAACAACAGCAAGAGACTTGGAAGCCTCCCCTTCCATCCCAGCAGAGATTATGCTGACAATTTCTTTAGCTACTTGCCCAACATCATAGTCTAGAGCATCTTCAGATTGAGCCCTGCTCAACTGATTTCTGATAACTGGTTCAGAAGAATTGGAGATCTGGGTACACATGTTCTTCCTGACCTTAGCTTCAAATTCAGTCAGGCTGGGGTCATGAGGCTCTTCCTCATTATGGTCAGATTAACTTCTTTTGGGGATTTCTTCTGGAACTAGGACTTGCTTCCCTTTATTCTTGACAGTCGATGAGCCATGGGGCTGGACGACTCTGTCCCACCTGTCTAGCATCTTGATATCCATCCTTCTCATGTGGCAAATCTTAGTTCTCAGTCTCATATTAAGGATCCCTGAAACACTCTATAGAAGGAACAAGGACAGTATCCAACCCATGTTGGGTGTAGGAATACATTCTATAATCCTTTCAAACAAGATTCTTCCCTAGTTGGTCTTCTTTGATAGGATAATCATGGGCATTAGCTCAAACATTTTCTTACAGAGCTTATCATGCGAACCTGTTTTGCAGAGTAGGGCCTCCCCAATGATGTCAGCCAAGAACATGCCCCTTAGGCTGAGTTCTTTTCTCGGTATGGAACCGGTGGGGTGCTTGGATAGACTGCACCATTTCATTGCATACTTCACATCAGTCTGCTTCAGGTCTTCCTCGATATCATGCTCTGAGAACTTTGTCAAGTGGAGCGCCTTGCTCAGCCTTTGTGGTGTTATCTTGATTTTTGTTCCACTAACCATTGTCTTGATTTTGTCGGTAGATGCATAGCCCTTGGCATTGGAGAACAATTCCAACACTTCCCGCTTCCACACCAGGCAGGGTTTCGACAGAAAAAACCCTAGGTAGGAAACCTGGAGTAGATGGAGAACGTGTTGCACCTCCTCTGGTGCCTCCAAAAATCCATTGCTAACCAAATCCGAGCCTTCATAGAGGAAATATTGACCTTTCGGCGTCATTTCGCATGGAATTTCTGGAGGTTGGCGAGACTGTTATGTCGTTTCGGCGAATACGGGCAGAGGGGGCAAGGAATAGTGTAATTTGTTATATGCACAAGTCCTTCTATTTATAGTTATTTTGAAGACAGAAGGCGGAAAGGCACTTACCTATTTGTGATCAAGATATGATCGACGACAAGAATTGAATCCTGTTACTTAGCCATAAACAGACTCTCTGATAGCATTTGTTGAGTTAACACAATACAATAAATTTTCTCCACACCTTTATATCTAGTCTTATTTTACTATCCTTTCCTGCAAGGATTAGTTCAACATGCAGTACACAAACACAATGTATATATATAATATATCTAGGAGGGACCTTATTGATGTTGTACCCAGTTAAATTTTGATGGAGTTGAACCTAATTACATGTAGTGGTTTAGTGAAGATGATGTTTACTTGTTTGTTTGTGGAGACACACACAAGATAGATGTCTTCTCTTTCCACATGCCCCCTAAAGAATTGAAACCTAAACTCAATGTGCAAAGTCATGGTGTGTGATAAAGGAACCTAGTAATTGAGCTTGCACTTAATAGAGGCACAGACCATGAGTGTACTACTTATCTTGATATTATGATCCACAGAAGATGTACACAGTAGCTCCTTTCTTCCCTACACAGTCTCTGTTAGTTGAGCCAGATCTCTTCCTCTTCTTCAGTAATTTGATTTGCATCTGGCTCTATATAACTGATCCATTTAGTGCAGGAGATTTCCTGATACCAATCCTTTTGGTAATACACAAGCTAGTCCAGCACATTAGACTAACCAAGCTCCCCCTCAATAGGAGCATCTAGCTTGGTGATCTCCCCCTCAATGTTTACACATGTCTTGGATATCCTTTGCTTGATATTCAATCTATCCACATCCATCTACAGGTGTATAACCCTGAAGATAGTTATCTTCTTCCAGTCCTAAGTCCGGAACATCCTCTATCCAAGTACCACATGGGGAATAGGCTTTTGGACTAACCTGCAAAACAAAATTTAATTTACCTTAGGATCCCAAAATGAATTGGGTCCTAGGTTCTTGTTAGCATAAAAATGCACATGTCTACCTACAGCAGTCCTGTTAGGAAGACTCACCCTTGCCCTTGGCACACTAGGGTTGTGCCAACAATCTATGGCAAAGTGGCCCACTTTACCACAACACAACATTCATGGATGTTATATATCCTCTTCTAAGCACCCTTTGAAGAGTGCAAGCCATCACAGGCTGAATGTTTAGAGGGGAGAGTTGTAGCCTTCTTCTTATTTCTCTCAGCAAGAATTTGACTAGAGGTGAGACTGCTAATTTAAGTACTTAGCTTACTCTGAGCTTCATCAGCAACAACCTTCATTGCGGTTGGTATGCTATTAATGGCCTCAGAGACTGTCAAGTCAGCCTTACTGACTGACTTTCCCATGGTCTGGGTTTTTGTTAGAAGAACCCGAGAATAGGCTACTGCCTTATCCTTGAATGTGGGGGCTAGAGTATTAAATACAAATGGTCCATGATGGGACTCTTGGGCTTCTTCATGGGGAGCCTTTTGTGCACTCAATACTATGCCCTTTCTTCATCCATTGTGAGATACATTTGTACTCTTACAAGAAAGATTCCCATTCCTCTGGTGACCATACTTACATTCCTAGTCAAACCTATTGGATAGGAGAATTACCATGTGAAAGGTTGACTGGGGCTTAACAAAAGCTTTTGTCTTTCCCTTTGGAGAGGGTAACTCTAGAATTCCACTTAGACTCTGATCTTCTCTTAAGGGAGTCTATCTTAGAGAAGTTAGCCACAATTCTCTTCTACCTATTGAGTTTCTCTTCAAGATCCAAAATAAGAGAATTCTTATATTTGATGGTCCCAATATGGATGTCTGTCATGATCTTTAGCTGGCTAACTTCCCTCATCTTTTGATTCAGCAAAGATGTTGTTTCAGTCTGCTGGGAAGCAGCTAGCTGTAAGGAGAAAATTTCCTCTTCTTGCTTCTTGGACAGCTTCTTGCTTCTTCTCAAAGACTCCAAATGTTCACCATATTTTTCAATCAATTGATTGATATCTTCCTCTGATATAGGTCTCTCATCATCACTTAAAGAGGATGCATCAGAGTCTGGACTAGTCTCATAACTAGATTTTGAGGATGAGCTGGATAGGGAATGTACATGATCTTGTCCAGGCTAGTCCTGGCAGGATTCTTATTCTATCATGGCCATCAGCGCATAACTTTTGTAGGAATCTTCCTCAGCATCATCCACCTCTGGATAACTGTCTGAATGTGACAGAGGGGCCCCGATCTCTATTCTGTTAGCAGAATAGTCTTCATCTTCTTCAAGAGCTTCCAACAGCCCAATGTAGGTCGTGTCTATTCTACAAACTTGAAGCTTCACTGAGCTCCACTCCTTATGTTTCACTCCTTAAACCATAAGTGCAAACCTTTTAGCTATCCTTTGAGGTCTACTCAGACTGTTAAGTCCTTTTTGAGTAACCTTCCTCTGATACCACTTGAAAGTCTTTATTTTCAAAGATAGCTAAATTAACTAGAGGGGGTGAATAGGTTATTGGCCTATTTGGCTATATTTTAAACTTAATTACTTATGTGAATGATGTAATTAGGTTGGTTGAGCTTTCAAGGCCATCACACAGACAACTCAGCAAATTTAGAGTGGTTCCCCAGATTATGGGTACATCCACTTTCCCTCTCACCTTTCTAAAAACTTATTAGACAAGGCACTTCTCTAATCTCAGCTCCTAAGAGCTTACAACTCAGATCCCTAAGGATCTCTCAGTCTCCTCCAAGACCTAAAGCTCGGGAACAAGGCCCTACAACTCAGTGATCCAAAGATCACCTACCTCAGGCCCAAAGGCTCTATAACTCAGACTA
Source organism: Platanthera zijinensis (assembly GCA_039513925.1). Taxonomy (NCBI): domain Eukaryota; kingdom Viridiplantae; phylum Streptophyta; class Magnoliopsida; order Asparagales; family Orchidaceae; genus Platanthera; species Platanthera zijinensis. Next base: position 121,569,155 of record CM077082.1, on the reverse strand, counting down.
GGAGGACAGCCCTACCTCAGATCCACAAAGGATCCTACCTCAAAGAGAATTACTCTCCTACCTCAGGCTCAAAAGCCCTACAACTCAGTGATCAAATGATCACCTACCTCATATCCAATCTGGATTCTACACTCTGGCCAAAGCCCTACACTCAGATTCACAAAGAATGCTACCTCATATCCACACTTGGATCCTACCTCAGGCCAAAGCCCTACAGCTAAGTGATCAAATGATCACCTACCTCAGATCCAATCTGAATCCTACACTCAGGCCAAAGCCCAACACTCAGATTCACAAAGAATCCTACCTCAGATCCACACTTGGATCCTACCCCAGGCCAAAGCCCTACACTCAAATTCTCAACAAATCTTACCTCAGATCTACACTGGATCTTACGTCAGCCTTTATAAATTAGGCATGCACTCGGATTTATTAAGATCCTACAGAATGGAAGTGAGTGTGGTTAATTTTACTATAGAGAAATTTCTTTGAGCTTCCTTCTTCTTGAGCTGAGATATCCTCAGCCCTAACTTCTTCACAGCAACAAGAATCTTGAGCTGGAAGCAACTTTGCAGATCTGCTGCACTGCACCTTTCTGAACTGAAATATAATCTCAGTTCTTTCTTCTTTAAAGCTCCAGAAGTTGATCTCCAGGTTTAGGCTAGCTGGAATTGTGAAGAAACCACAGCTAGGAATTGCCCTTTGCTGCTACTTGAGCTGAGATAAACTCAGCCCTATCTTCAAGACTACTGAAACCAAATGATTTAGCTTCTTCTTCTTACTCAGAAAGTAAGCCTTCTGAACTTGCTTAAGATCCCAGAACCTGCAGCTAGGGTTATACCTTGGTTGCTTTCTTTTCCTCAGAGATTTCTCTGAACTTGTTGTTGGTGGTGAAGAAGACAACAGCTGACTTTGTTGAGCTTTTAGACCGGCTGTATTGAACTCTGTTCTTCCTCCTCTACAACAATGGCAGGAAAGAAGATGACTGCAAGTTGAATTTCCCAAAAGCTACTTTATCCTTTATCGATCTCTGCCTTTTATTATTCAGCTATCAACGGCTCTTTGAGTGGTGGGACCCACCAGGAATTGGTTGGCTGGTACCTTGCTTTTGCATTAATTGCAATACTGAAGGCATGCGGAGAAATTTGCCGCGTACTGTAGCTTTCCCGCAACGAATTCAAATTCTGTTGACTTTGCAAATGTCAGCATCTGTGGACTTAGTCAAATTCAAACACATCAGTATAGGCGTTGAGTGAGCAACCTTCACTCAATGCCAAACTACTTAGACATCTTTTCTATCTTATGGTGTTGAGTTAGTGGAGTTCACTCAATGCCAAACTACTTAGACAGCTTTTCTGTCTCTTGGCATTGAGTGAGTAACCTTCACTCAACGTTAAACTACTTAGCAGATTTTACTATTACTAGGCATTGAGTGAGTAAGCTTCACTCAATGCTAAAACACTTGGACAGTATTCTCTCTTGGCATTGAGTGAGTAAGCTCCACTCAACGCTAAACCACTTAACGGGTTTTTTGTCACTTGGCGTTGAGTGAGTAAGCTTCACTCAATGCGAAAACACTTATCCAATTTTATGTTTCTGAAAACACAATGGCTATGACTGAATAGGCTTCAGTCAACGCAAATGCCCCATGGCGTTGAGTGAACATGCTTCACTCAACGTTTGTGTACTTAGTCAAATATCTACATAGTTTTTTTGTGGCTTTGACTGACTGAGCAATACTCAATGAATAGGGAGTATGGAGTTGAGTGAGTAGACCTCACTCAACGCCTATGGACTTGGCCACTTTTCTATCTTCCCAAAGGCTTGGCTTTGACTGACCATGCTTCCCTTACACCATTTAGTCATCTGGCGTTGAGTGAATAGACTTGACTCAAAGCCTGTGGACTTAGACAGTTTTTTTTCTTTCCACTAGCTTGCCCAATTATCACCTGTCTTGACCACTTGGGCAACCTGTCCAATCAATGCATAGGATGTATCCTGCATACAAAGAACTTGTAACACTTATTAGATTACAACATGTGTATACCATTGTCTATTAGTACTTCTTCAAATATGGGACATTGGGATCAATAGACCCAACACGGGGCAAAAGATACTTGGCTGTGATAAAGCCCGAGTTCAAAGTGTCGACTTCTTCGAAATTGCATTATCGGAAATGGAATAAGAAGGCCAAGTATTATTAACATGCCCCATCTACTATTGCTTAAGGAGCAACATCAGGGAAAAGCACTCCTACATGTTATACTTGTGGCAAGGTGGGTCATATGGATAAAGATTGTTGACATGGTCGTCCAACGGTTGAGAAGAAGGCAGGAGCATCGTATTCTTAGAAGGGAAAGGTAGTGGAGTCCACTGCATCCCAATATACTCCAGCTTAGCCAAGGGTTTACAATCTTTGCCGACAGGAGGTCATTAAACAGGCTGACGTCATCACAGGTATTGTAACTCCCTCGATTTTTCTGCGATTATTTAATTCTTATTTGGCATTACGTCGATGCGTTTTCTTGTCTTGTGCCATCTGTGGAGTGTGGTCTTAACTCCTTATAACTGAGTGGCCTATTTTGTAGCCTATTGGCAAGATCTCCCTAGCAAGCTGAGTCGTTTTGGGTGAACCGGTGTGGCCTCTCGGGGGATGCTTGTGTTTTGGCTTCGGGTGGGTATAACTCGAGTTTTGTTCATCAAAAGTTAATTTCGACTTCGTCGTTGCGTTCGTAGCATGGGTATTTAGCTACGGTGCAAATTTCTTCAAATCCTGAGGTAGTTCAGTTTTCGCGTCGTTTTGGGTGTGTTAATAATAAATGTAAATAAGTAATTTTGTGTTGTTTAAAATCCGGCGATCAAAAGCTGGGTGGTTTTAATCCTGTGGCTATAAATATATATTATTATAGTATTACTTAATTAATAGTTAAGTTAGTATTAAGAGGGTGCTATATATTGGATAGTTTAGATTTAGAAGAGGAAAAAAAGCCTCCTGTTCATCTTCCCGAAACCGAACCCGCAGCGCCTGTTCGCGGAAAACAGAGGAACCGCCGAACCTGCTCCCCTTCGGACGCCGATTCCGGGAGCGTTTGTGGATGGAATTCGATTCCGAAAGCAGACTTGGATTGCTCTCGCCTAGACCTTCATTCCTACGGTAAGAAATTCATTTTTCGTGGTATTTCTAGGGGTCTCAAAATTTCTAGGTTTATCCGTTTCCGCCATTAAAGCTCTAGATTTCTGGTTTAGGTGGTTCTGCTGCTGGTGCCGAGTGAGAGTAAGGGAGGCCGACCAAGTTTCGCTGGAAATTTGAGGCAAGTGGTATTCTTGCCCTTGCCGTGTAGTTATTTTTTGTCTATCTCCTTATTGCCCTGTTAGCCCTAGGATAGAAACCATTGTTCATTTTCTCAGCTTCGGTTTATGTTCAGCATACCTGATATGAGTTTCCTGTTCAGTGGTACTCCTAGCAGCCGCCCTTTCTTTTTATTTTATTCTCCTCTAACTGTTAGTAGAGAAGGCCTTATTCTCGGGCTGAGTAAGGGTTGAGGGTTGGATAGATTTTCCTGTGCAGTAGTTGTAGCCGGGTAGAGGAGAAAAGCTATAGTTTAATTTTATGCAAAAAATCTTTCTTGCTTAGGCTCGGGTTTGGATGAATTTGTGCTTTCCTGTGTAGTGGATGTATCAGAAGCCTTTCCTTTCCTTAGTCTAGATGATTAGAATATTTCAGGGCTCGGCATTGAGTGTGGTGCACACACTCAACGTCGGGTCAGCTTGGATTTGGCATAGAGTGTGGTGCACACACTCAACACCGGGTCTACTTGGATTTGGTGTTGAGTGTGTGCAACACACTCAACGCTGGGTCTGCTTGGATTTGGCGTTGAGTGTGGTGCACACACTCAACTCTGGGTCTGCTTGGATTTGGAGTTGAGTGTTGTGCACACACTCAATGCCGGGTCTGCTTGGACTTAGCGTTGAGTGTGGTGCACACACTCAACGTCATAGCCTTTTTGGTCTTTTCTTTTGCGGCTAAGTATTGTGGCATTGAGTGAGTCAACCTCACTCAATGTCATGGCTATCTAAGCGTTGAGTGAGGTGGACTCACTCAACGCCGCAGCCAATCCGTGCGGTTATGCTTGATGGCGTTGAGTGAGGCGGACTCACTCAATGCCGCCGCCAAACCGAGCGGTTATGTCGGATGGCGTTGAGTGAGTGGGCCTCACTCAATGCCATGGCGGTTTAGGTGTTGAGTGAGGCGGACTCACTCAACGTCGCATCCCATTCTTGCAGTTAAGTATTTTGGCGTTGAGTGAGTCGACCTCACTCAACGCCAAAGCTGTTTTGGCGTTGAGGGAGGTGGACTAAATCAACGCCACAGTTAGTTTTTGCGGCTAAGTGTTAAGGCGTTGTGTAACAGCCCTATCCGTCACATAGCATATAGCAGTAGGTCCGGCCGGGGCCCGACGCCATATACTACGGACAGACTGGTTGGTTACGCGTTGAAACCATTTAACCAATCATGTCGTCCTACACAACACCTAGCGGAAGCAATTTATTAGGTTGCAAAAGAAATAAGAACCCAGCCACAACAGCATGAATGTCCACTACAAACTCAGGAATGTATACATACAACCAAGAGAAATGGCCTTAAGGCCTTACACTGTTCACTTAATAAAAGAAGTGTTTTCCAAACTTCGGCACGCAGGCCGGCCATACATGAAAATGGGAAACAAACATAAGCAATTAGGCCTTCGAGGGCCGGCACAGCAACAAGGGCTTTAGCCCGCTATTTCCCGCTCTGCTCCGCAGCACCTGCAAGCCACAAACCACCGCCCGGTGGCAAACAATAGCAACGGTCAGCAATGCTGACCAAATTATAACGATCCCTCCCCCACATTCGGGGCGGCAATGCTCTTTCCCTGCACTTTATTAGCGTAGGCAATTATATAAAGTATTTGCACTTCACCACAGGCGTGGGCTCGCACGGCCACACACCCCGTGCACTCAGGGCACATTCTCGGCGAACCGGCCAACGTCACGTCAATTCAAGCCATAGACGTTCCTAATCCACCACCGTCTCTTGGACGGTCATCCATATGAGCATTTTGCCTTCCTGGCCTTGGTCACGGCAATTTAAGTCATAGACCGCCGAAGACCCTCATCCATGCCAACAGTCCTACCGAACGACATAGACCGGGTACGGTTCTGCCTGACCCGTGCTCATATCGCAACGGCAATTTAAGCCATATGCGCAGGTCAAGACTCACCTAGTCCCGTTTCCGCCACAACAATCACATAACCCGGTTATGTTCACGTTGGCTCCCCGGCCACCGTGTTGGCAAAACACGCTTTTGCCCAGTTTTCCGGGTGCACCTTGGAGTTAATCTCCAAGGCTCCCTGATGCAATCTACCACGTAGAAAACCCGAAAGCACCCAAACATCCGGATTCTTGCCCGGTTCAAATGCAATGCAACATCACCGATCCGGACCAACATGTCCGAATAGGCTTCACACACAATGCCTATGTCCGTTTTCGCATACGGACTCTACACAAGGGGGACTTCACATATCTACCCCAAGGAACGCTCCAACTCTTCGCTCACTCGCGAGAGAGGGCTTCCTATGCAAAGGAAAAGAGGGCTTCACATGCCCAAGGATGAGAAATCGTTACCCTTGCGTTCTTCCGCGGCGCCATGAAAATCTATGCGGATGAAAAGCACCGCAATCTCCTTGCCTCCGCGGATCCGAAGACGGCTCGCGATTTGGAGCTCCGAATCTCCACCGGCCGCCGGAGTTAACCTCCTTCTTCCTCCTCCAAGCTCTCCCTTCTCTCTAGGTTTTAGAGAGAGAGTACCCAAGAGAAATAAGGGTTTCAAAACCCTATTCCCGTCTAAAACCACCCAGGAGCAGCCCCCCACCGTCGGATCCAAAGCCAAGGAAATGAACGGTCGAGATTAGACCTGAAATCACAAAATCTGGGCCGAACACGGGTTCACACACGGCCGTGTGCCTGGCCGTGTAGCTCATTCGCCGTCTCGACCAAAATTGAAAACCAGCAACACGGCATGTGACACGGCCTGCGACACGCCCGTGTCGGGACCCGTGTCACGCCCCCCCCCCCCCCCCCCCCCCCCGTGTGCAATTTATCAACACTTCGCAGTCAGAGAGGTACACGGCTTGGTGGCACGGCATCAGACAAGCCTGTGTCAAGCTAGACACGCCCGTGTTCGTGCCCGTGTCATTACCCGTGTACCCAACCGCACAGCCCAGGTGTGACACGGCCTGGGACACGCCCGTGTCCTAGGCCGTGTTCCACCATACGACCATCGTCGACCTGCACTGGTCGACGACACGGCTAGCTCGACGGCCCGAGCTCGACATGCCCGACACGGCCTCCGACACGCCCGTGTCGGGGCCCATGTCACCTGCACCAAAAATCTGTCTTGGCCAAATTCGATCCCCGTCGCTCCTACAACATTTTGGGGTGTTCCAATTCTACCACCCTTAAAGAATTTCGTCCACGAAATTAATAAAGGACAAACAGGACTTAACATAAATCAGTACCTGAGCGGAACAATTCCGGGTACTCCTCCAGCATAGTCTGCTCCTGTTCCCAAGAGAGCTCCTCACGCCCGCAATTATCCCACCGGACCTTAACCATCCGGATCTCCTTGTTACGAAGCCTCTTGACCTCAACATCTTCAATATGAATGGGCCTGACCCTAGTCGTCAACCCTTCGTCCACCGGCACTTGGTCAACTGCGATCACCTGCGAAGGCTCTTGCATCGCCTTCCGCAACACAGAAATGTGGAACACATCATGTAATCCACTCAACTCCACCGATAGCTTCAGACGGTAAGCAGCTTCGCCGACTCGCTCCAGAACCTCAAAAGGTCCAAGGTATCTTGGGCTCAGCTTCTTCAAGCGTCTCACCCGCGAAACCCCCTTGAACGGCTTCACTTTCAGGTATACCCAATCGCCTACCGCAAACTCCACGTTCCGGTGCTTGGCATTGTAATACTTCGCCTGCCGGTCCTGAGCGATCAACAAGCGCTCCCGAATGATTCGCACTAACGAGGTAGCACTCTCCACCTCCTGCTTCTTGTACAACCTTGCCTCACCTGTTTCAAGCCACGATAACGACGTGCGACACTTCCTACCATACAGGGCCTCGAAGGGCGCCATTTGTATACTCGCTTGGTAGCTGTTGTTGTACGCAAACTCCACCAAATATAGGTGGTCTTCCCAATGCTTCTCGAAGTCTAGAACACACATGTGGAGCATGTCCTCCATCGTTCTATTGACCCTCTCGGTCTGCCCATCCGTCTGCGGATGGAAAGCTGTGCTGAACTTTAACTTTGTTCCCAGCATCTGCTGCACCAACCTCCAATCATTTGACGTGAACTGCCCATCGCGATCACTCACAATGCTACGGGGCACACCATGCAGCCTAACAATATTGTCAACATACAACTTTGCCAATTTCTCCACTGGATCATCCTTCCTATGCGGAATGAAATGCGACACCTTGGTTAGTCGATCCACGATCACCCAGATGGCGTCGTTCCCCTTCTGCAACCTTGGCAACCCGTGCACAAAGTCCATAGATATATCGTCGAATTTCCACTCCGGTATAGGCAAGGACTTCAGAAATCCTCCCGGCTTTTGGCATTCCGCCTTCACCAAGGCGCACGTTTGGCATTTAGCCACGTACAACTCCACATATTTCTTAAGCCCCGGCCACCAAAACAACTTTTTGAGATCACGATAAATCTTTGTGCTCCCTGGGTGGATTGAGTACTTGGTATGACGAGCCTCGTACATCAACTCCGCCCGGAGGTTACCCCCACTCGGGACGCACAACCGATGATCCTTCCTTAATAAACCATCTTCCACCGAGAACTGGGAATTTGACCCATCCAGAGCGGCCTCCAAAATCTCCTTCATGGAGTCATCTAACTCCAATGCCTGCCGAACCCGGTCAGCCAGGTCATACTGAACTTCTGTCCAGTTTAACATTGCTTTGGCGCTCGTCTGCCTGTCAATGCAACAGATCTCAAGCTCCTCCAACTCCCGTACTAGCCGCTCATCATGCACCGACAACCAGTTGGCTTGGGCGGGAGCCCTGCGGCTCAGCGCATCCGCAACTGCGTTGCCCTTCCCGGGTACATAATGTATTTTGAAGGTGTAGTCCCCAAGGAACTCCATCCACCTCCTCTGCCTCATATTAAGGTCCTTTTGATCCAACAAGTATTTTAGGCTCTTTTGATCGGTGTATATATCGACCCTTACGCCGTAAATGTAGTGCCTCCACAACTTGAGTGCAAATATCACGGCCGCCAACTCCAAGTCGTGCACCGGAAAATTTCTTTCATGCACCTTCAACTAACGCGATCCATACGCTATCACGCTCCCATGCTGCAACAACACGCAGCCCAAGACACTACCTGAAGCGTCGCTATACACCTCGAAGCCCTCGGTCCCACTCGGCGAACTAAGCACTGGCGCCGTGGTCAACCGTCTCTTCAGCTCCTCAAAAGCTTGCACGCACTCTTGCGTCCACAAGAATTTCAGATCCTTCCTTGTCAACTTCGTGAGAGGTAGTGCTAACCGCGAGAAGTTCTCTACGAAGCGCCTGTAATATCCGGCAAGTCCGAGAAAACTACGGACTTCCGCGACAGAAGATAACACAGGCCACTCCCGTATCGCAACAATCTTCACCGGATCCACCGCTATACCTTCCCCACTCACTATATGACCAAGGAACGCTACTGAGGGTAGCCATAACTCGCACTTGGAGAACTTTGCGTATAACTCATTCCTTCTTAGAGTCTCCAACACCAGGTGCAAGTGCTTGAAGTGGTCTTCCTCGCACTGCGAGTACACTAGAATATCATCAATAAAGACGATCACAAAGCGGTCCAGGTAATCTCTGAACGTCCTGTTCATCAGATCCATAAACATTGATGGCACATTCGTCAGTCCAAACGACATGACCGTGAACTCGAAATGCCCATACCTTGTGCTGAACGCCGTCTTCGGGATATCACACTCCCTGATCCTCAGCTGATAGTACCCTGACTTCAAGTCCAACTTGGAGTATACCGACGATCCGACTAACTGATCAAAGAGATCATCAATCCTCGGGATCGGGTACTTATTCTTCTCCGTCAGCTTGTTCAATTCTCTGTAGTCGATACACAGCCACATACTACCATCCTTCTTCTTAACGAAGAGGACCGGTGCGCTCCAAGGCGACGAGCTTGGACGCACATACCCTTGCTCCATCAGCTCCTCTAGCTGGACTTTCAACTCTGCCATCTCCTTAGGCGTCAACCTATACGGAGCACGTGACACCGGTTTGGCCCCCGACATGAGCTCGATGGTGAAATCAATCTCCCGCTGCGGTGGGGCTCCGGGAAGACTATCCGGGAACACATCGGGGTATTCGCAAACCACGGGAATGCTATCCAACGTGGACTTTGGCTCCACAGCCCCCACTATTGCGAAGAACAGCTCTGCACTAGCACGAACTGCCTTTACCACCTGAAGAGCAGACATCAGTGTCTTGCTCGACCCCTTTAGCCCCTCGAATGTAGTCTCCTGCCCTACACCCAGCTTGACCTCCTTCCGGTCACAGTCAATCCAAGCTTTCTGCTCTGACAGCCAATCCATCCCAAAGATCACGTCGAACTCTACTAGCGGCAGCAATGACGCTAGCAAGTCGAACTCTTGGCTCCCAATGCGAACCTTTACGGTGCACACCCTGTCCGCACGCATCGAGCACCCATTCGGTAGCAGCACATCCAACTTGTCCTTCGCCATCGAAGAAGGGACTCCGATGTGCGATATAAAGCTTTCGGACAAGAAGGAGTGTGAAGCTCCCGTATCGAACAGTGCCCGTGCCGGACTATCACTAATCACAACAAAGCCTATACAAACAATATTAGGCTAACAAGCAATAGATAACGGTATTAAAGCTAACTTGCTATAAATTAACTCATACCTGTCACCACATCCGCTTGCTTGATGGCCTCCTGCTGGCCCAAGTTATAGACTCTAGGCTGAGTCGGAGCATAGTGGGACGCGATCGACTCCACCGCTTTGCCCTTCTCCTCGTAGGTAGCTCCTTATTTCCTTTCGGACTTTGAGCGTCCACTCCAGCAATCACGGGCAAAGTGCCCCGTCTTTCCACACGTGAAACAAGCGCCCGGGGTTCGATTGGTAGTTGCCCCCGAGGCACCTGAAGAGGCTGGACCTGACGTCTTAGCTTTCTTATAGAATCTGCGATAGCCCGACTTCGACGTAGTAGGTGCCTTGAACTCCGCTTTCTTACTACCAGATTCCTTCTTCGCTTGGACATTCTTCATGTCCTTCTCCAAGGACCGGGCCGAATTGACCAGGGTCATGAAACCCTGCGCCTTGGGCCCCGATAGTAGCAACCTTAAATCATTTCTTAGCCCTTCTTAGAAGCGGCTCGTCTTGCGCTCCTCATCTGCGAAGGTAGCGCCGGCATATCTCCCCAACCGAGTAAACTCGTGGAGGTATTCATCAACGGTGAAATCCCCTTGCACCAACTTCTGAAATTCGCTTTCTAGCGCAATTCTCTGCACCGAGGGGAGGTATCGAGCCATGAATAGTCTCGCAAACTCCTCCATCGAAACTTCGGCCAACGGCCTTCCCTGCAACTGATGTAGCTCTAGGCCTTCCCACCATAACCTTGCGTCCCCATCCAAAAGGAACGTCGCTATAGTGGTCTTCTGCCACTCTTCCGTTTCCGTCGTAGTCATCACCCTGTTGACCCTTGAGAGCCAATCCTCTGCTTGGGTCGGGGTTTCTGCCCCCGTGAATACCGGTGGATGAAAGCCCATCACGTGCTTCAGTTGTCTTTCCGTTACTCTTCGAGGCAACTCTGGCTCCAACACTACTTGCTCAACCCTCCTTTGCTCTGCCGTCTGAAGCGGTACTTGCTCCATAGCAGGAGCAGGCTGCTGCACCTGCCTTGCAGGCTGCGCATTGATCATTGCCATGACCTCTTCTGCCAGCAACCTAATGGTCTCGGCAGACGGAGGTGTTGCAGGCGCATCGCTTGGCGCACTGCTCGCCACAGAACCTGGCCGTTCAGACGGCCCAACACCACTTCTGGTCACCTATAATCGTGCAAAACACCGATAAGCGACCAAAAAATTACTGCAAACAGCAATTATAGGAACATGCAGGTTCCTCAAACATGTATATTTTCATTCCTAAGTGGACATTCATGGGTTCTTTTCATGTTATAACGATGACGCACACATGTGCTCACCACCCCTTAAAGTGAATTCGTCCACGAATTCATTTAAGCTTGACCGAAACCAGAAGTCTGATACCAATTTGTAACACCCCTATCCGTCACATAGCATATAGCAGTAGGTCCGGCCGGGGCCCGACGCCATATACTACGGACAGACCGGTTGGTTACGCGTTGAAACCATTTAACCAATCATGTCGTCCTACACAACACCTAGCGGAAGCAATTTATTAGGTTGCAAAAGAAATAAGAAACCAGCCACAACAGCATGAATGTCCACTACAAACTCAGGAATGTATACATACAACCAAGAGAAATGGCCTTAAGGCCTTACACTGTTCACTTAATAAAAGAAGTGTTTTCCAAACTTCGGCACGCAGGCCGGCCATACATGAAAACGGGAAACAAACATAAGCAATTAGGCCTTCAAGGGCCGGCACAGCAACAAGGGCTTTAGCCCGCTATTTCCCGCTCTGCTCCGCAGCACCTGCAAGCCACAAACCACTGCCCGGTGGCAAACAATAGCAACGGTCAGCAATGCTGACCAAATTATAACGATCCCGCCCCCACATTCGGGGCGGCAATGCTCTTTCCCTGCACTTTATTAGCGTAGGCAATTATATAAAGTATTTGCACTTCACCACAGGCGTGGGCTCGCACGACCACACACCCAGTGCACTCAAGGCACATTCTCGGCGAACCGGCCAACGTCACATCAATTCAAGCCATAGACGTTCCCAATCCACCACCGCCTCTTAGACGGTCATCCATATGAGCATTTTTCCTTCCTGGCCTTGGTCACGGCAATTTAATCCATAGACTGCCGAAGACCCTCATCCATGCCAACGGTCCTACCGAACGACATAGACCGGGTACGGTTCCGCCTGACCCGTGCTCATATCGCAACGGCAATTTAAGCCATATGTGCAGGTCAAGAATCACCGAGTCTCGTTTCCGCCACAACAATCACATAACCCGGTTATGTTCACGTTGGCTCCCCGGCCACCGTGTTGGCAAAACACGCTTTTGCCCAGTTTTCCGGGTGCACCTTGGAGTTAATCTCCAAGGCTCCCTGATGCAATCTACCACGTAGAAAACTCAAAAACACCCAAACATCCGGATTCTTTCCCGGTTCAAATGCAATGCAACATCACCGATCCGGACCAACATGTCCGAATAGGCTTCACACACAATGCCTATGTCCGTTTTCGCATACGGACTCTACACAAGGGGGACTTCACATATCTACCCCAAGGAACGCTCCAACTCTTCGCTCACTCGCGAGAGAGGGCTTCCTATGCAAAGGAAAAGAGGGCTTCACATGCCCAAGGATGAGAAATCGTTACCCTTGCGTTCTTCCGCGGCGCCATGAAAATCTATGCAGATGAAAAGCACCGCAATCTCCTTGTCTCCGCGGATCCGAAGACGGCTCACGATTTGGAGCTCCGAATCTCCACCGGCCACCGGAGTTGACCTCCTGCTTCCTCCTCCAAGCTCTCCCTTCTCTCTAGGTTTTAGAGAGAGAGTACCCAAGAGAAATAAGGGTTTCAAAACCCTATTCCCGTCTAAAACCACCCAGGAGCAGCCCCCCACCGTCGAATCCAAAGCCAAGGAAACGAACAGTCGAGATTAGACCTGAAATCACAAAATCTGGGCCGAACACGGGTTCACACACGGCCGTGTACCTGGCCGTGTAGCTCATTCGCCGTCTCGACCAAAATTGAAAACCAACAACACGGCATGTGACACGGCCTCCGACACGCCCGTGTCGCCTGCGACACGCCCGTGTCAGGACCCGTGTCACGCCCCCTGTGTGCAATTTATCAACACTTCGCAGTCAGAGAGGTACACGGCTTGGTAACACGGCATCAGACATGCCCGTGTCAAGCTAGACACGCCCGTGTTCATGCCCGTATCATTACCCGTGTACCCAACCGCACAGCCCAGGTGTGATATGGCCTGGGAAACGCCCGTGTCCTAGGCTGTGTTCCACCATACGACCATCGTCGACCTGCACTGGTCGACGACACGGCCAGCTCGACGGCCCGAGCTCGACACGCCCGACACGGCCTCCGACACGCCCGTGTCGGGGCCCGTGTCACCTGCACCAAAAATCTATCTTGGCCAAATTCGATCCCTGTCGCTCCTACAACATTTTGGGGTGTTACACGTTGAGTGAGTGAACCTCACTCAATGCCGTGGCTATTTTGGCGTTTAGTGAGGTTAGCTCACTCAACGCCACAGCTAGTGTTGCAGAAGGCGTTGAGTGAGTGAACCTCACTCAACTCCATAGCTGTTTTGGCATTGAGTGAGGTTAACTCACTCAACGCCATCGTCTGTTTAGGCGTTAAGTGAGTGGGGCTCACTCAATGCCATGCCGTGTTGAGCCATCTCAACGCTTTTCCCGTACCTTGATTTTCTCTCCCGAGTGAATTTCCTTTAGTTTGTAGGTTCCTTGTCGGCTATGTTTTTCCAAAGGCCGAATCGTGGGTTGTGGTTAGTAGTGGTGGTTTGAAGCTCTTAATAGGGGTGAAGTTGTGTGACTTAGCCGTGTCCACACTTTTATCTTATTTCAGGTATGGGCTGGGCCAGTTGGTGAAAGGTCCCTAGTTCTTTCACATGTAGACCCTTGAGCTTTGTTTCTTGGAAATGGTGGTTGGGGGACTGAGTTTGCCTCCAAACCGGATCCGCGTTGTTTTTGCTACTGCCATCTCTCACAACTTAGGGTGTTAGACGTCTCTTCTTTTATAGAGTGCAACGTTTTGGGCTCATGGTATCCTTGTAAACTCTGCAGGATTTTTGGCAGGGTTGTTGTTGTTTCCTCGTACATAGTGCTTTTCCTTTTTGTCTTGCCTTGGACAGTGGTGCTTGTTACGGTTTACTTACCCTTCTTGCTTATCATTTAGATTAACATTTCCGTTCAGCTTATTTGTTTTTTTTGCTTGCTGAGGTATTCTTTTCTTCTTTGAATGCCTCAGGTTCTGGTTAGTAGCCGATTAGGCAGCTAGTTGTACTGTGTTGTTGCTGGTGGTCTCTCATTCTGTGGAGATCGGTTCCTTGGTCTTGTGAGGTAGTTTTGTGCTTCTTTTTTACAGTCATACATACTTGTCAGTGGGTTCGTGTCAGTTTGTTGGCGCCCACTGGTAGTTTTACCTTGATACTAGATATGTTATCTTTTTGCTGCTACCTTTTCTAGAGATAGTCTACTTGCTCTTGGGATGATTTATGCTAGGTTGCTAGTTACTTTTAAACCTAAAATCACTATTATAAGTATATCTCATGATCAGCATGTTTTATAAAACTCAAACACTATTTTCCAAATAACGTAAAAAGATTGTTTTCCTATATATAGTATAAATTAAATGTAGGGTCCTGCATAGTATAAGTTGTCCTCTAGGGGCACTTATGCACTCTTTTAGGATGTCAAACCTAAATAAAGTATTTCTCCGCAGCGTATAAATATTGTTTTTAAACTGTGGACTAGATGATCCACTGAGCCGAGGGATACGGCCTTTAAAATATAACTGATTTTCTAATTGTTAAACTTATGAATTTTTATAATCTAGTTAGATGGTGTTCGCCTGAGCGTCGACAGTTATCCCCTACTCGACGTGGCATCACGATGAGTGTTTTCTCATACTCTGATACTTCTTAAATTTGGAGAAAATGTGGGTTGTGATAGTTGGTATCAGAGGAAGGTTGCTTGATAAGTTAGTCGGGCAACCTTTCCTTTTGATTGCATTAGTAGTTTACCATCATGTCATTCACACACCGATATGTCATCAGGACGTCTTGGAAAAAGCACGAACATTACACTCATAGCATAACATGAAGTATATGGGGCATATTATGTAGTATGGGATGCATAATATGTGTTCGTATATGGATCCACCATAGGGGAAACATGTGAGGGTTATGTAGTATGGGATGCATAACCTCCCCACATGGCTGAGACTAACTCGTTTTTATTTTCTTTGCATGAGAATGTTATGTAGTATGGGATGAATACAATTTTCATGTGTACGCCGCTTATAACATGCATTAGGGCTTTTTTTTAGAATGCATATGATGGAGCTGACTCCCCACGATATGTAGCCAAGGAGCGTCCTCCCTCTGATGATGATGGTGACCCGATTGATGGAGCAGACTCCCCACGATATGTCGCCAAGGAGCGTCCTCCCTCTGATGATGATGGTGACCCGATTGATGGAGGCGACGGCCCGCAACATTTTAAAGACGGCGATGGCGTGCTTACGGATGTTCATGTGGAGCATCGTCATAATACCCGTCCTGAACGCAAGCCAACATATTAATAATAATTAATAATTATTATTAATAAATAATTATTAATTATTAATTAATTTTTATGCTTTGTTTTATTTTTTGCAATGTTATTTAATTTCATGTTTTTAATTTCCATTTCATGTGTAATGATGGGTGTGTATAACCATCATGTAGTATTTTAATTATTTCATTTCATGAACTATGATGGGTGCATATAACCATCATATGTTCAATTTGAATTTTGAATTTTGAAGTTTGTTTGGAGGGAGATTGAGTGGTGTAGCCTATATATAAGCATGTATCCTTCATGTTTTAATTAGTGAATGAATGAAAAGAAAACCAATTTCAAGAATTGAAATCCCCCTCCTCTCCAAGGCAAGTTTCGGCCCTCCTCCTTCTTCTTCCTCTTTGGCCGCCGGCCACCTCTCCTCCCCTCTCAATCTCGGCCTCCCTCCTTCTTCCTTTCCTCTACTCCCTTGCAAACCCGACCCCTCCTCCAACCTCCAAGCCGCCACCTCCTCTCTCACAAAACCGGCCACCACCAAACTCCAACAACCCGAGCCCCTCCCTCCACCACAAAATATTAGCCGCCAACCACCAACACCAACAAGCGCGACCCCTTCTTCATCCCCGTCCTAAATCCAAATATCACTTTCCAAATTAAGCTCTTAGCCTACCATACTAGAAATATTTCATTCCTTAAATATTTCTCAATCCACCACCTTTTCTCTCTCCTGGCTTATTTGGAGATATTTGTTTCCATATTTAGAAGATTCCGCCGGGACTTTTCCAAATACAGCGTGACACGAAGAAGGCGACGAATTTCTCTCCCTCCAGCGTATCTCTGGTGGTGCCGTTGAGGAACGATTCTAGTTGAGCGTAACCGGATTCATCCAATCCGGTTGGGTAACGAAAATCTCTACTTAACGTGTTTCTCTTTCTTAGATAAATCTTGTGGCTTTGGCAAATTGCGCATTTTGTGTAACGTTTGATTTTTTCGTGGTTTATTTTATTTTAGTTATTGTCTTGTTTATCGTATTTTCGTTTAAGTTCGTGAGGCGTGGCGGCCCTCGTTTGTATTTTGTTGGGAGAGAACCACCCTTGCCCGAATCTTTAGTTTTCGGTGGTTTCTCTTTTGGTACGACACGCTCGATCGAACCGTGTGGGTTCTTTTCGCTTGAGAGGACCTTGGCCTATCGCCTTGGTACTATCTTGAAGGGCTTTGCGAACCCTCCGTAATTGTTATTTAGTAATTATATTAATTAAACCGCGGCGACGTTAAATGCTAGAGTGTAACGTGAGAATTATTCGAGAGCGTCGCGTTAATTTGTCGGCCACCAAAATGCTCGAAAGAGCGGGCCTACATCAATTTGGTATCAGAGGGAGGTTCTCGTCAATCCACCCTTCTCAAAATTCAAATTTAAAATTTAAAATTTCAAATATCAAATTTCAGATTTCAAATTTCGAATTTCAAATTTCAAAATTTCAAATTTCAAATTTCAAATTTCAAAATTTCAAATTTCAAATTTCAAAATTCAAAATTTAAAATTCTAATTCAAAATTTCCAATCTCAAATTTCAAATTTCAAATTTCAAAATTCAAAATTTCAAAATTCAAATTTCCAATTTCCAATTCCAAATTCAAAATTTAAAATTTTTCTCAAAATCTAAAAAAATAAAATTCTAGAAATTCTCTATCTTTTTTTAATAAGAAATCAAAAAAAAAATATTTTTCATTAAGTCATTATTTTTATTAAGTTATTTTAAAATTTAATAGTTGGTCTACAAATAGCGACCTTAAGAAAATTTTAATTTTCTTAAAATTTAAAATTTAAAATTTCTGGAATTTATCCATCTAATTATTAGTAAGAAAATCAAAAAAATTTATTTTTCATTAAGTATTTATTTTTATTAAAAAATTTGAAATTTAGTATTTGGTGTGCCAATAGCAGCCTAGATTTTTATTTTCTCAGTAAAAAAAAGCCAGCAAAATTTTTTAATGATCCTCATATTTTTCCAGCAAAAACCCTATTTTATCATATTTAAGACCCTAGTGGTTAAGCGGGAACAATTCCATCTTCGTTAGAGTTAAGTTGTCCTGGTACCCTTTTCCTTGCACATGCACTAAGTCCGGGTGAATTTTCTCCCCGGTTCGCGCTAAGATGGCTTATGACGTACATGCTACTCATTCCCACACTTATCCTCCCATGTTTAGTAGGACCCCCACGTATGACGGTTTAGGGTGTTCTAAAATTTTTAGGGATTGGCTTAAGGGTATAGAATTTTATTTTAATTGTCACTTTTGGGATGACTACGAGAAGGTTAACTTTGCCCGAGAGCGATTAGTTGGTCGAGCCTGATTATTTTGGTTAAACGAAGAGCGTCGTGTTGGTAGCTATCGTTATGCTTGGCCGCACATGCGTAGCCTCCTCTCGGATCAATTTGATCCCACCTACCTGCGCACTAATAGCACCACACCCGTTAGTACGAATAGTTACGGCACTCGACCCGTATCTGCTTATAGGAGTGACCCTACGCCTCAGGATAGATCATATCCCCAGAGAGGTAGTAAAACCCAAAGTGTGTCTTGTCCCACCTATAGGGAACATAAGCCATTTAGACCCCAAAATTTGAACTCGAAAGAGGTTACTATTAGGGTGCTTGCTTCTTTAGCTTCGACATCTAAGCCCTCTGATATAGTGACTGATACCTCTGAGGATTCCTATGTGGATATAGAATCTTTGGATGATGAAGTTAATCTGCTAGGTGAGAGTCTTCCTTCACTTACGATAGTGTCTGACTCTCCTGTTGAATCTAAGGATGTGATTAGGACTGAGCATGTCACTAAGGACGAGGCAAGTTTCACTGACGCTTTTAGTGACGATGAGGATACTGGATATCCCAGTGATTTGGATGAGGATTTCTCCCCTGAGGAATCATCTCCAATCCCCTTCGACGATATTTTAGTCATGGAGTCTTCTGATGACCCTGATTCAGAAGGCGTTCCAGCAGAGTCGGTAGAGTCATCCGAAGCTGAGAGCATACCTGTTACTGAATTAGGTGATGACTTGCTAGGACCCGGCATTATTAAGGTTGACCCAGGCTTATTAGATATTTCTACGGTATTGGAAGAGTCACCTTGGGATGGATGTTCAGTTTGGGATAAGCTTAGTGTTATACATCCGGGAGTTAGTCCTTTGACGTTATCATCGCTGCTTGGGATTCGAGCTAATTTTTATACTCCCATGGATTCAATTTGCCCATCCCCTATTGCTGACTTAGATGATGTCCCCACCTCATGGGAAGAATTGGTCGGTATAGAATGTGAAGCTATAGTAGATTTACCCCGCGAGGAAATATTATCTTTGGATGACGGTAGCACTGAGGGCCCGATAGATTTTTCTTTGATGACAGCTCCTTTGCCTGAGGCCCAAAGTAGTTTAGAAGTTTTATCAGATATAAATTTGCCTACCTTAGGGACGATCACTGAAGCTAAATTGAATAAAATATCTAATGTGTTAGAAGACATGTCGGCTGATTTGGTGGATTCATTCTATGGTGAAAAGTTAACTGAGGATGAGTTTTTGGTGAGGACGAATCCACTATTCGAGTTTACTTTTGATTTTAATGGCTTTCAACCGGAGGCGTTCTCCTGGACGCTTAATCCATGTTTTGACGTTGAGTGTGACTTGGTTCCCCCTACGGAGTCAACCCTGTCGACTCTCCCTCCGGTACCCTTAGCTCGAGTAGATGAGTTCGTCATTTTTAGCCCTCTATTTTTAGAGAAGTTTATTATTCCCGCCTTCCCGTTAGACTTACTTATAAAGATGTGGGTGAACGTAGTTGGTGACGCGCGTTTTCTGAAAGCCTATTATTATGATATTTTTAAATCTAATTTTAATACCAAATTTAAAACGATAACATTAGGCTCCACTGATTTGATTTTTGAACTGAAAGAGCCCGTGCCACCTGACTTAATTCCGTTATTTTATACTATTAATTCCATTCATGTTGCACATGGGTTCTCCCCTCATGGTTTTAATTTAATTAGGCGCATTTTTCATTTCTTGATCCTTCTAAATGTGTCCATTAAATTACTTGCTATGTTGTATCAAATAATCTTCCACCGCTATATAAAAGATTTGGTTTTGGTTTGTCTCACCCCCGAACGGATGCCCCCGGGCACCTTAGAAATATTAACGAATCGGCTAGTCTACTTTTTACGGATTTTACGGAAATATGGTGACAGGACGTTTCTATTAAAATTTTCCACTGATTGGGGCATAGCTCCTATTTCCATCGTTACATATTTTATGCTTTATGCTTTAATGCCACTTGAAATGTCTACCTCTCCATATATTTTTTCCACTATGTTTTCTATTGGGTTGGGTGGTGATAGTTTTCTAGGATCGTTCTCCTTCTCGGTCTCCATCGGAGGTATGTTGATGGATGTTGTTGAAATTCTTTTTCCTTTTTTGGCTAATGCATATTTGAGGTCCTTCCAAGACCACCTTGTGTCAAACAGGTTCTTCTTCCCCGCCGATGACCTCCTAGACGATTACTCGCAGGCATACTCATCAGTGATGAGTCGTTTTAAGAGGGGGAGGATTGATGGAGCTGACTCCCCACGATATGTAGCCAAGGAGCGTCCTCCCTCTGATGATTATGGTGACTCGATTGATGGAGCCGACTCCCCACGATATGTCGCCAAGGAGCGTCCTCCCTCTGATGATGATGGTGACCCGATTGATGGAGGCGACGGCCCGTAACATTTTAAAGACGGCGATGGCGTGCTTACGGATGTTCATGTGGAGCATCGTCATAATACCCGTCCTGAACGCAAGACAATATATTAATAATAATTAATAATTATTATTAATAAATAATTATTAATTATTAATTAATTTTTATGCTTTGTTTTATTTTTTGCAATGTTATTTAATATCATGTTTTTAATTTCCATTTCATGTGTAATGATGGGTGCGTATAACCATCATGTAGTATTTTAATTATTTCATTTCATGAACTATGATGGGTGCATATAACCATCATATGTTCAATTTGAATTTTGAATTTTGAAGTTTGTTTGGAGGGAGATTGAGTGGTGTAGCCTATATATAGGCATGTATCCTTCATGTTTTAATTAGTGAATGAATGAAAAGAAAACCAATTTCAAGAATTGAAATCCCCCTCCTCTCCAAGGCAAGTTTCGGCCCTCCTCCTTCTTCTTCCTCTTTGGCCGCCGGCCACCTCTCCTCCCCTCTCAATCTCGGCCTCCCTCCTTCTTCCTTTCCTCTACTCCCTTGCAAACCCGACCCCTCCTCCAACCTCCAAGCCGCCACCTCCTCTCTCACAAAACCGGCCACCACCAAACTCCAACAACCCGAGCCCCTCCCTCCACCACAAAATATTAGCCGCCAACCACCAACACCAACAAGCCCGACCCCTTCCTCATCCCCGTCCTAAATCCAAATATCACTTTCCAAATTAAGCTCTTAGCCTACCATACTAGAAATATTTCATTCCTTAAATATTTCTCAATCCACCACCTTTTCTCTCTCCTGCCTTATTTGGAGATATTTGTTTCCATATTTAGAAGATTCCGCCGGGACTTTTCCAAATACAGCGTGACACAAAGAAGGCGACGAATTTCTCTCCCTCCAGCGTATCTCTGGTGGTGCCATTGAGGAACGATTCTAGTTGAGCGTAACCGGATTCATCCAATCCGGTTGGGTAACGAAAATCCCTACTTAACGTGTTTCTCTTTCTTAGATAAATCTTGTTGCTTTGGCAAATTGCGCATTTTGTGTAACGCTTGATTTTTTCGTGGTTTATTTTATTTTAGTTATTGTCTTGTTTATCGTATTTTCGTTTAAGTTCGTGAGGCGTGGCGGCCCTCGTTTGTATTTTGTTGGGAGAGAACCACCCTTGCCCGAATCTTTTGTTTTCGGTGGTTTCTCTTTTGGTACAACACGCTCGATCGAACCGTGTGGGTTCTTTTCGCTTGAGAGGACCTTGGCCTATCGCCTTGGTACTATCTTGAAGGGCTTTGCGAACCCTCCGTAATTGTTGTTTAGTAATTATATTAATTAAACCGCTGCGACGTTAAATGCTAGAGTGTAATGTGAGAACTATTCGAGAGCGTCGCATTAATTTGTCGGCCACCAAAACGCTCGAAAGAGCGGGCCTACATCAGCATAGCATAAACATGCATAGCATAATATTGCATAAGCACAACGTGTCAAGCTAAAGACTGGAAGGATGACATATGTACACATATAAGTTTTGAGTCAAAAATAATATTAGTTCATGCATTCCCGATCTAGGCACAAGAGTTAGAAAGGTGGTGGTAAACCATCCTAGGTTAAGCATAACATCAATTCTTGTAAAAAAAAAATAAACTCCTAGAGCAAGTTTAGCAGCTTTAAGTTCATATTTATGTATGTATTGTATATACTTGTAGTTAGTTGTAGTTGTTGTACTAGGATCTGACTAATGTTGTTATGATTTTAGGATGGTGAGACGTCCTTCGACTAGATCGACTCCCCTGTCTTAGGGTGAGTCATCTGGAGCGCAGAATGATGCGGTGATCGAGATCCTGCGATAGAGTAGCGATTCCTTGAGTAGGCAGATGGTGGAGATGCGAGCCCAGATCCAGTCTTTGGTGGCAGTTGTGGACGGACAGACTCAGGGAGTGCAAGGCCCTGCAGGGGGGTTAGTTGTTCCTCCTCCTGCACCCCTGAGACCTTAAGTGGTGGTGCAAGCAGAGATGGCATTTATCTTGCAGTTTTAGAGACTTAGCCCTCCTACTTATGATGGGAAGGTAGATTTCATGGTCATAGATGATTGGCTGATCTCCATGAAAGAGATGTTCTCGTACTCCGGTATTACAAATGATCAGTGAGTGATGATAGCCGCCTATCAGCTTAAGGGTTTGGCTAAGAGTTGGTGGCTTAGAGAAAAGGAGAGCTTGGTAGCTGGTTGCTCTTGGGAAGTATTCAAGGAAATGCTGCTGAGAAAGTTCTCGCCTTCAGTCGAGCATGACCGTCTTATGAACGACTTCCTCCACCTGAAGAAAAGACAACTCACGGTCAGTGAGTATGAGATAGAATTAAGCAAGTTGAGCCAGTTTGCTCCTGAGGTTGTGAGTGTTAAGTCTGATCGAGTCAAGCAGTTTCTTGGTGGCTTGAGGAGCGAGGTTCAGCAGTTGACCAGTGCATATGGATCAGAGACTTATGCAGGGGTAGTGGAGGCTGCTATGAAGGTAGAGGCAATTGAGACCGCAAAGAGCAGAGGCCAGCAAATGAGGAAAGACAAGAGGAAGTATGTTGAGGAGAAGAAACCCCAGGTACCCGGTGCTGCTTTGGGAAAGAAGAGCAAGGTGGTGTGTAGCTTCTATGGCCGGTCAGGCCACCCTGTTGAGAGGTGTTTCAAGAAAGCAGCAGCTCAGAAGAAGGAGAAAGTTCATGCTATTCAGGGTTCTCCTAGGAGGGATGATTCCTATTCTTTTTGCAAGCGACCCAGACATGATGCTGCCCAGTGTTGGTCCAAGGATAAAGTATGCTATCAGTATGGACAAAAGGGTCATATCAAGTCTAGGTGTCCTCAGGTCCAGCCTGCTCTTCATGCAGTTCCACTTCAGGCATTACCTCCGCCTCAGCGTGTGGACAAGGGCAAAGGAAAGCTGAACGTGATCTCTTCCGAGGAGGCTCAAGTTTCGACTCAGGTCATCTCAGGTTAGTTGTTTTTCCAGCCTGAAAGTTTTATTTACTAGAATGGTTATATTTTTTTTGGTAGTTCCTTAGTTTTATATACTCCTATAGGGAAATTTAAGGTGAAGAACCGCTGGGCGCGTGTTTTGTTCGACTCTGGTGCTACCCACTCATTTGTGGCTAGAGCCTTTGTGGAGCGACATCGGTTGACTCTAGATCAAGTTCATGATACCTTCCGCGTTAAGTTCCCTTCTGGTGAATCTGTGTTATCAGATTTAGGCATTCTAGATTGCCCTGTTTTGTTGGGAGACTTTCTTGCAAAGGCAGACTTGAAAATGATTGATCTGGAGGACTTCGATGTTATTCTTGGCATGGACTGGCTGTCTAAGTATGATGTGGTTATTCAGTGCAAAGGGAAGTGCTTGGACTTCATCAAGGACAATGGTCAGCCCGGAAACATGTATGCTGATCCGTGCCAGGATTCTGCTGTCATTTCTACAGTATGTGCTCAGAAGCTGTTTCATTCTAATTGTTTTTCTTGTTTAGTCTCGGTGGTTGGGACTGTTGTTATTGTACCGCGCTTAGAGGAGATTCCTGTTGTTCGTGGTTTCGCAGACGTCTTTCCTGATGACCTTCCTGGTCTTCCTCCCAATCGGGATGTTGAGTTTGTGATTGATTTTGAACCGGGTAGGAGTCCTATTGCTAAGGCACCGTACCGTATGGCCGCTCGTGAGTTAGAGGAGTTGTGAGTCCAGTTGGATGAGTTGTTGGCAAAAGGATTTATCAGGCAGAGTTCGTCGCCTTAGGGTGCTCCTGTTTTGTTTGTAAAGAAGAAAGATGTGTCGATGCGGCTTTGCATCGACTACAGGGAGTTGAACAAAGTCACTATTAAGAACAGATACCTTCTGCACAAGGATCGATGACTTATTTGATAAGTTGTGCGGTAGCACGGTGTTCTCCAAATTCGATCTTCGTTCTAGCTATAATCAGCTCAGGATCCGTGAGGCAGATATTCCACGGACTGCATTTAGATCGAGGCATGGAAATTTTGAGTTCTTGGTGATGTCATTTGGTTTGACAACCGCACCATCAGCTTTCATGGATATGATGAACCGGGTGTTCAAGGAGTTTCTAGACAAGTTCGTTGTGGTTTTCATCGATGATGTGTTGGTCTATTCTCGCAGCGCTGAGGAGCATGAGCAGCATCTGCGCTGGGTTCTATCGGAGTTGAGGAATCACAAGTTATTCGCCAAGCTGAGCAAGTGCGAATTTGAGTTGCCTCAGGTCTCGTTTCAGGGCCACGTGGTGAACAAGGATTGGATCTCGGTCGACCCGGAAAAGATTGTAGCAGTGATGGATTGGAGCAGGCCGGGCACGCCCAAGGTGATCAGAAGCTTCCTAAGGTTGGCCGGCTACTATAGGAGGTTCGTGGAGGGTTTCTCTACACTGGCTGCACCTTTGACCAGGTTGACTCAGAAGAACGCGACCTTTGTTTGGAACGAGAAGTGCAAAGAAGCCTTCCTGGAGCTAAAGAATAGATTGTGCACTGCTCCAGTTCTGACCCTACCTACTGAGGGTATGGAGTATGATGTGTACGTGGATGCTATGCATGTTGGTCTGGGTTGTGTGTTGATGCATGCTGGAAAAGTGATTGCGTATGGGTCAAGGCAATTAAAGACTCATGAGAGAAATTACCCTACGCATGACCTTGAGTTTGCAGTGGTGATTTATGCGCTAAAGCTGTGGAGGCATCTGCTTTATGGTGCTCAGTGCAAGATCTTCACAGATCATAGAAGTCTAAAGTACGTATTCACGCAGAAGGAGTTGAATCTGCGCCAGCGACGGTGGCTAGAGTATGTGGCTGATTATGATGTGGAGATCCAGTATCATCCAGGCAAGGCCAATGTGGTGGCCGACGCCCTGAGCCGGAAGACGGGGAAGATATTTAATCTCTCCGCCAATCGTTTAGTGGAAGAGTTCCTCCTTATGGATATCTCAGTGGGATGCTGTGACATGCAGAGCAGTTTGGCAGTGGCAGAGCCGTCTTGGATTTCTATTACTAGGTTGCACCAGAAGGATGATCCGGACCTTCAACACTTATACCTCAGGACTGAGAGAGGGGAGTTGCCAGATTTTTCTATCGATGATGCGGGAACTTTGAAGTACCGCGGCAGATTTTGCATCCCCGCTGTTGGAGACATCAGGGGTATGATATGTAGAGAGGCTCATGGATCCAGTGTTGCCTACCATCCAGGATCTACAAAGATGTATCGTGATTTGAAGAAGATTGCTTGGTGGTATGGGATGAAGAGTGATATAGCCCGATTTGTTAATGAGTGCCACACTTGCAAGCGTGTGAAGGCCGATCACGGAAGGCCTGGTTGTAAGTTGACCCCATTAGAGATCCCGACTTGGAAGTGGGAAAGTATTTCTATGGACTTCATTATGGGCTTACCGAGATCTCCATGGGGATATGATTCTATTTGGGTTATCGTGGATAGACTGACAAAGTGTGCTCACTTCGTGTCGTATAAGATTGATTATCCGATGAAGAAGATAGCAGAGCTGTACTAGAATGAGGTCATCAAATTGCACGGTGTGCCTGTTAGCATCATTTTTAATCGAGACACCCGGTTTACTTCTAGTTTTTGGCAGAGTCTGCAGGAGGGTTTGGGTATAGATCTGAGGTATTCTACTGCTTACCACCCACATACCAATGGGAAAACGGAGAGGGTGAACCTGATAGTTGAGGATATGATCAGATGCTACATTCTAGACCACGGTGGAGCGTGGGATGAGCGGTTGCGACTTATGGAGTTTGCATACAATAACAGTTATCAAAAAAGTTTGCAAATGGCTCCGTTTGAAGCTTTGTATGGGAGGCGCTGCAGAACTCCCCTGTTTTGGGTTGACGCAGGTGAGAGACCCTTGTTGGGTCCGGATGCGCTCGAGGAGATTGAAGTCGCAGTGAAATTATTCGAGAAAAGCTTCGTATAGCTCAGGAGAGATATGAAAAGAACGCCAATCTGCGTAGGTCTGACTTGGAGTTTTCTGTAGGGGACCTTGTGTTTCTTAAGGTTTCCCCGATGGTTGGTGTTAAGAGCTTCGGTAAGAATCGGAAATTGGACCCGAGGTATGTGGGCCCGTTTAAGATTGTTGAACGGATTGGCGTGTCAGCCTATAGGTTGGATTGCCAGCAAACTTCCCAGGTGTTCATAATGTATTTCATGTAAGCTAATTGCGGAAGTGTGTGCGCAGTAGTGGGCAAGTCTTGGATGTTGTGCCCTAGTTGGAGCCTAATCTCTCTTTTGTTGAAGTGCCGGTCCGCATTTTGGATACTCAAGATCGGGTGCTGCGAAGGAAGTCCATCCCGATGGTCAAAGTTCTATGGAAGAATAATGATATGGAAAGCGCGACTTCGGAGTTAGAGTCGGCTATGCGGGAGGCTCACCCTCAACTATTCCCCTGATTGGATTGGTATGTTTTCTTCTTGTAAGATTTGGCTTGTTACTTTTCCTTCTATAGTAGAAGTGTTGTGCGTAAAGTTTCGGGATGAAACTTTCTTTTAAGGGGAGTGACTGTAACGCCCCCGATTTTTCTGCGATTATTTAATTCTTGTTTGGCGTTACATCGACGCGTTTTCTTGGCTTGTGCCATCTGTGGAGTGTGGTCTTAACTCCTTAGAAGTGAGTGGCCTATTTTGTAGCCTATTGGCAAGATCTCCCTAGCAAGCCGAGTCAATTTGTGTGACCTGGTGTGGCCTCTCGGGGGATGCTTGTGTTTTGGCTTCGGGTGGGTATAACTCGAGTTCTATTCGTCGAAAGTTAATTTCGACTTCGACGTTGCGTTCGTAGCATGGGTATTTAGCTTCGGTGCAAATTTCGTAGAATTCCGAGGTAGTTCGGTTTTTGCGTCGTTTTGGGTGTGCTAATAATAAATGTAAATAAGTAATTTTGTGTTGTTTAAAATCCGGCGGTCAAAAGGTGGGTGGTTTTAATCCTTTGGCTATAAATATATATTATTATAGTATTACTTAATTAATAGTTAAGTTAGTATTAAGAGGGTGCTATATATAGGATAGTTTAGATTTAGAAGAGGAAAAAAAACCGCTCCTGTTCATCTTCCCAAAACCGAACCCGCAACGCCTGTTCGCAGAAAACATAGGAACCGCCGAACCTGCTCCCCTTCGGACGCCGATTCCGGGAGCGTTTGTGGACGAAATTCGATTCCGAAAGCGGATTTTCATTGCTCTCACCTAGACCTTCATTCCTACGGTAAGAAATTAAATTTTCGTGGTGTTTCTAGGGGTCTCAAAATTTCTTGGTTTATCCATTTCCGCCATTAAAGCTCTAGATTTCTTGTTTAGGTGTTGCTGCTGCTGGTGCCAAGTGAGAGTAATGGAGGCCGACCAAGCTTCGCTAGAAATTTGAGGCAAGTGGTATTCTTGCCCTTGCCGTGTAGTTTTATTTGTCTATCTCCTTGTTGCCCTGTTAGCCCTAGGATAGAAACCATTGTTCATTTTCTCGGCTTCGGTTTATGTTAAGCATACCTGATATGAGTTTCCTGTTCAGTGGTACTCCTAGCAGCCTCCCTTTCTTTTTTATTTTATTCTCCTCCAACTGTTAGTAGAGAAGGCCTTATTCTCGGGCTGAGTAAGGGTTGAGGGTTAAGTCGATTTTCCTGTGGAGTAGTTGTAGCCAGGTAGAGGAGAAAAGCTATAGTTTAATTTTATGCAAAAAATCTATCTTGCTTAGGCTTAGGTTTGGATGAATTTGTGCTTGCCTGTGTAGTGGCTGTAGCAGAAGCCTTTCCTTTCCTTAGTCTAGATGATTAGAATATTTCAGGGCTCGGCATTGAGTGTGGTGCACACACTCAACGCCGAGTCTGCTTGGATTTGGAATTTAGTGTGGTGCACACACTCAATGCCGGGTCTGCTTGTATTTGGCGTTGAGTGTGGTGCACACACTCAATGTCAGGTCAGCTTGGATTTTTCGTTAAGTGTGGTGCACACACTCAACGTCGGGTCTGCTTGGATTTGGCGTTGAGTGTGGTGCACACACTCAATGCCGAGTCTGCTTGGACTTAGCATTGAGTGTGGTGCACACACTCAACGCCGTAGCCTTTTTGGTCTGTTCTTTTGCGGCTAAGTATTGTGGCGTTGAGTAAGTCGACTTCACTTAACGCCATGGCTGTCTAGGCGTTGAGTGAGGCGGACTCACTCAATGTCGCAACCAATCCTTGCGGTTATGCTTAATTGCGTTGATTTAGGCGGACTCACTCAACGCCACCGCCAAACCGAGCAGTTATGTTGGATGGCGTTGAGTGAGTGGGCCTTACTCAATGCCATGGCAGTTTAGGTGTTGAGCGAGGCGGACTCACTCAACGCCGCAGCCCATTCTTGCGGTTAAGTATTTTGGCATTGAGTGAGTTGACCTCACTCAACGCCAAAGTTGTTTTGGCGTTGAGGGAGGTGGACTCACTCAACACCACAGTTAGTTTTTGCGGCTAAGTGCTAAGGCGTTGAGTGAGTGAACCTCACTCAACGCCGTTGCTATTTTGGCGTTGAGTGAGGTTAGCTCACTCAACGCCACAGCCAGTGTTGCAGAAGGCGTTAAGTGAGTGAACCTCACTCAATGCTATAGCTGTTTTGGCTTTGAGTGAGGTTAACTCACTCAACGCCACCGTCTGTTTAGGCATTTAGTGAGTGGGGCTCACTCAACGCCATGCCGTGTTGAGCCATCTAAACGCTTTTCCCTTACCTTGATTTTCTCTCCCGAGTGAATTTCCTTTAGTTTTGAGGTTCCTTGTCGGCTATGTTTTTCCAAAGGCCGAATTGTGGGGTGTGGTTAGTAGTGGTGGTTTGAAGCTCTTAATAGGGGTGAAGTTGTGTGACTTAGTCGTTGCCACACTTTTATCTTGTTCCAGGTACGGGCTGGGCAAGTTGGTGGGAGGTCCCTAGTGCTTTCATATGTAGACCCTTAAGCTTTGTTTCTTGGAAATGTTTGTTGGGGTACTGAGTTTGCCTCCAACCCGAATCCGCGTTGTTTTTGCTACTGCCATCTCTCACAACTTAGGGTGTTAGAAGTCTCTTCATTTGTAGAGTGCAACGTTTTGGGCTCATGGTAGACTTTTAAACTCTGCAGGATTTTTGGCAGGGTTGTTGTTGTTTCCTCGCACATAGTGCTTTTCATTTTTGTCTTGCCTTGGACAGTGGTGCTTGTTACGGTTTACTTACCCTTCTTGCTTATCATTTAGATTAATATTTCCGTTCAGCTTATTTGTTTTTTTTCTTACTGAGGTATTCTTTTCTTCTTTGAATGCCTCAGGTTCTGGTTAGTAGCCGATTAGGTGGATAGTTGTGTTGTGTTGTTGCTGGTGGTCTCTCGTTCTGTGGAGATCAGTTCCTTGGTCTTGTTAGGTAGTTTTGTGCTTCTTTCTTACAGTCATACATACTTGCCAGTGGGTTCGTGTCAGTTTGTTGGCTCCCACTGGTAGTTTTACCTTGATACTAGATATGTTATCTTTTTGCTGCTACCTTTTTTGGAGATAGTCTACTTGCTCTTGGGATGATTTATGCTAGGTTGTTAGTTACTTTTAAACCTAAAAATACTATTATAAGTATATCTCATGATCAACATGTTTTATAAAACTCAAACACTATTTTCCAAATAACGTAAAAAGATCGTTTTCCTATATATAGTATAAATTAAATGTAGGGTCTTGCATAGAATAAGTTGTCCTCTAGGGGCACTTATGCACTCTTTTAGGATGTCAAACCTGAATAAAGTATTTTTCCGCAGTGTATAAGTATAGTTTTTAAACTGTGGACTAGATGATCCACTGAGCCGAGGGATACGTCCTTTAAAATATAACTGGTTTTATAATCATTAAACTTATGAATTTTCATAATCTAGTTAGATGGTGTTCGCCTGAGCGTCGACAGTTATCCCCTGTTTGATGTGGCATCACGATGCATGTTTTCTCATACTCTGATGCTTCTTAAATTTGGATAAAATGCGGGTTGTGACAGGTATGAGTAGTATATAGTTTTCATGCTTTATATATTTTATACCTTGTCAATTTCTTATGTATAACTTGATCAATATAGGCTTTGTCCTTATTCGGGACTATCCGACAAGAGCACTATTCAATACAGGTGCTTCTCATTCATTTCTATCTCAGGACTTCGTATCGCGAATCAGAGTGCCTACTCTTATATCGATAGATAGATTAAAGGTGTTGATACCTAACAGATGTTTGATGCGTTTGAATAGGTCCTGCTGTGTTGAGGTGCGTATAAGAAGTCAGAAATTCTTGATTGGAAGCATTTGTGCTGCAAATATTTGAGTTTGAATTGATTTATGGCATGAACTGGCTCTCGGAGCAGCGTGCCTATATAGTTTGCAACTCTAAGGAAGTCATACTGGTACATAACACCGAACGAGAGAATAAGTTCGCGGGTATGCAAGGATCGAGTAAGATATTGATGTCTTCTCTCCAGGTAGTCAAGGCGGTGCGAAAGGACGCGGAGTCATTCTTTATGATGTTGGAGGCTGTTGAGCTGAAGTCCAGTCTGAGTGGCGTTCCTATTGTATCGGATTACACAGATGTGTTTCCTAAGGATCTCTCTGGGTTACCGCCCCAGCGAGAGATTGACTTCGTTATTGAGTTGGTGTCAGGTGCAAAACCTGCAGCCTGCTCACCGTACCGAGTAGCGCCAAAGGAAATGGCGGAATTGAAAGTTCAATTGCAAGAATTGCTAGAGCAAGCCTATATATGTCCAAGTATTTCACCTTGGAGTGAACCGGTCCTCTTTGTAAAGAAGAAGGACGGAAGCTTGCGTCTATGCATTAATTATCGAGAATTGAATAAGCTAACGGTGAAAAACAAGTATCTGATTCCACGCATTAATGACTTGTTTGATCAGCTGATGGGATCAACTGTCTATTCGAAGCAAGATTTAAAGTCTGGCTATTACCAATTGTGGGTTAGGGAATGTGATATTCTCAAGAAAGTTTTTGGTACACAATATGGTCATTATGAGTTCACTGTAAACCATATGTTTGAATAACAATTGTAAGGCCTTAAGTTCGATCGCTTGGTGTATTTTGTAAAACATTCCTATGTGATATATTTTATAAAACATTCCAATGCTCAGCCATTAGGTGGATCGATTTAAGAGAGAGAAGAGAAATTAATTCCATGTTTACTTGGCACGGGAATGGAGATTTCACCTAGTTGCTTACAGAAAGGGCCAGGTTACCCCTCGAAGGGTTGCCCGAAGAGTGAATGGTGTGTTTTTCCTCATCCCGGACGGATCAGTGTTTTCCCCGATACACGGGTCTCGGATGGTCGCGAGATGTCGGCGGCTTTCACTATTGAAGGTCGAGAACCTAACGCTATGTCATTTGGGTTCTCAGCAGCTGGGGTCTTGGGCGCTGGACTAACCAGGACCGTAGTCCCGAAGGGAGGAGCTACAGGAAACTATATGAGTAGAAGGATATGAAGTAAGAAATGCGTAAGGGTAACGAATTGGCTACCTGGAATAATCATGGGTTAGACTTGGGCAAACTGAGGGGCGATCTCCAAGACCCCTTGTTCGTTCCCATCAATGAGCCGGAATACCTCGGCATTTGCCGAGGGAGCGCCAACATTGCTCTTTATCAGTGGTTCCGACAAATGGATCAGAGACTCAGTATAAACAGTGACCATTTTTAGGGGTTTTGCCAGGGTGAGGGTAAGTAATGTACTGTTGGGTCCATTGATCCCAATGGCCTTGATTTGATGATGACAAACAGGTCAATGAGATAGACATAGTTATATTTGATGTATGTTTACGTTCATGCATACAGGTTAGTCTTTGTCATAATAATTTGACAGATAGTTCAAAAGACAATGACAGGTGGACTCAAGGTGATAGGCTAGAAAGTCATTAAAAATGCCTAAGTCCAAAAGCGTTGAGTGAGGCAAGCTCACTCAACATCATACAGCTAATAGTGGTGAGAGAAGGCTGACAGTCAAAGCTTACAGCATGGAAAAGACAGAAATATGGCTAACTCCACAGGCGTTGAGTGAGCTAAACTCACTCAACGCCACATGGCCAGAATCGTTGAGTCAAGGTTATCTTCTCAAAGCCTAAGCAGTGGAAGCTAGAATATTGACTAAGTCTAGAAGCGTTGAGTGAAGCTTTATCACTAAATGCCATGCTAAGTCTGTAAATGCCAGAGTATAAGGAGACAAAAAGTTCAACTAAGTACAGTAGCGTTGAGTGAAGCTCACTCACTCAACGCCAAATGAAATGGCTTTGAGTATAGTCTTACTGTGAAGAATCTAGAATTCGGCTAAGTCTAGAATCATTGAGTGAGGCAAGCTCACTCATTGCTCTCAACGCCAAATTTCAACATGAAGGCAAAAGTGCAGAAAAATCAGGCTAAGTAGAAAAGCGTTGAGTGAAGTTTAGACACTCAACGCCAGATTTCTGAGTGCAGAGGCAAATAGCATTGAGTGAGGTATATAAACTCAACGCTCTCAATGCCATCAGGTAGATAGCTGAAGAATGGGCTAAAGGGAAATAGCATTGGGTGAGATCATCACACTCAACACCTAGCAGAGCTGAAGAATAATTCTTTGTCCAGAATCTTCGAACTCAACTTATTCACCCATTCATCGAGTTGAGCACAGGGTTCTTCAAACTTAGCTTGGAGTTCATCAAAAGCAGAATTTCAGAAAAGATAGTTGATTTTGGCTAAGTCCAGAATGATATTGAATCAGTAAAGTAAAAAAGTCAACAAATTGCAAATCGTCATTAATGTTGTCGTCAGTCTACAGTGGATCTCATGTTAATTAAGCTAAGGTTTTAACCATGGTTAAAACTTGGATACGTGTTGATAATCTCGATAATTTGTCAGAATTATAAATAGCTGTGGAGATAGAGATCAAAAAAGCTTTTGTTAGTTTTTTGATTAACTTTTTGAAAAAACAAGAAGCGGAGTTCTTCGTCTTCATCCGCCATTGTTGTAGAGCCAAGAACTTCAAGTTGACAATTTGAAGGGGTTTTTTTGTATGCTGGTGCAATCATCATCCACACTAGCAGGTTCAGAGTATTTCTCTGAGGAAGACGAATCAGTCTAGGGGAGCCCTAGCTGAAGTTATCTTTTCGATCCAAGTAGAGCTGATTCTTAAGATCATTCTCTGGATCGTTGAAGAAGAAGAAGTAAGGGCTGATATCTGCTCAGTACAGATCGGGATTGATTCCTGAAGAAGAAGAAGAAGCAGAAGTATCTGCTAGTCGCTTCCAAAATATGTCGGGCCTCATTTCAAACTTGCTTTTTCATCTTGCTACTGTGAAGACGAAGATAGGGCTGACATCTGCTCAGTCCAGGTAGACAGACACAAGGAATTTCTACGATGTCTATAATTCATTTTCTTGATATTTTTGTGTAGGATTCATATTGAATCTGAGTGGTAAGGCAAAGTGCCTGAGCTATAAGCCTATATTATAAAGGCTGAGGTAGAGCAGGAGTTACCTGAGTTATAGGTGTGTGGATTCACACTGAGGTAGGGAAGAATTGCCTGAGCTGTAGGAGTGTGGAGTCACTCTGAGGTAGAGTTCTTGGGAAGAACTTGAGGTATAGGATCTTGGTGATCTGAGTAGTAAGACTTGCATAGTCTGAGTTATAGGAGCCATTTGGGCTCTAAGATGTAAGATCTGAGGATCTAAGAAAGATAGAAGAAGGTTTGGACGAATCTAGTATACTACTAGATAGGGGAAGGGGGAAAGTGAATGTACCCATCAATTGGGGAACCACTATAAATCTATGTGTTCTGTGATGTGATTACTGTGTTTAGATTGTTGTGTTATGATAATCTATAAGTTGCCTAAAATTAAATTGGACTTATTCACCCCCATCCTCTAGGTGTTCAGTTATTCTTGAAATCAAGACTTTCAAGTGGTATCAAAGGGAGGTTACTCAAGAAAAGACTTAACAGTCTTAGTTGATCTCCAAGGCAGCTATCTGAAGGACAAGATGGGTTCAGGAGAGAATCACAAAGAACTTGGATCCATGAAACTTCCTCTCTGTAGGAAGGATACTTTTGGAGTCTGGAAGGAAAGGGTCAGACTGTTCATGGAAGCATCTGATCCTAAGATATATATCACAGTACAAGAGTGACCCTTCATCCCAGTGAAGACATTTGTCCTTGATACAAATCTGAAGACTCCAAAGAAGTACACTGAGATGACTAAGGATGAAATCTTCTTAGCTACATTGGATAAGAGCGCTCAAAACATCATAAGTAGTGTCATAGATGATTCCACCTTCCAAAACCTATTCCACTACAAGACATCTAAGGATATGTGGGACACACTAGTTGTCTACATGGAGGGGACAGAAGAAGTGAGGGATGAAAAGAAGTCCATGCTCAATCAAGAGTATGAAAGCTTCAGGCAGAACAAGACAGATGGTATAGCTGAGTGCTATGAAAAGTTTTTCAAAATTGTGAATGAGCTGATGACATAGCAGAGTATTCAACACATATGAATTGAATGACAATTTTCTCAAGTCTTTAACTAAAGACTGGGACAAAAAAATCTGTGTCATCAGAGAAGTGGCAAGACTTACAGACACTCCACCACCAACCTTGTTTGGAAAGTTGCTGTAATATGAAATGTAGCTAACTGCCAGAAAGGAGGAGGAGAAAATCAGCAAGTTAGCAGTCAAGGACAAGTCAGTGGCCTTCAAAGCTAAAGCCATAAGGAGGAGCATGAAAAAGACTCCTTATCCACCAATGAGAGATGCTGAATATGATTCAGAAAGCTCAGAAACCAGCACATCAGACTGCCATATATCTGA
Source organism: Platanthera zijinensis (assembly GCA_039513925.1). Classification (NCBI taxonomy): domain Eukaryota; kingdom Viridiplantae; phylum Streptophyta; class Magnoliopsida; order Asparagales; family Orchidaceae; genus Platanthera; species Platanthera zijinensis. The sequence continues at coordinate 121,534,023 of CM077082.1, read as the reverse complement.
TGAAGACTTTGTTGCCTTCTCCTGGCAATTTCACAAATTCATGAAGAAAAAGCACTAGTGACAGGACATCCTCTTCTTCTTATCCCAAGGAAGATTACTACAAGGGTAGGAAGAAATCTTCTAAAGAGGACAAGTATGACACTAAACCAAATAAACATGCTTCTTCTAAAGTGGTTTGTTATTTTTACAGCAAGCCAGGGCATGTTATAGCTGACTGCCCTGTCAAAAGGAAGGGTGCTGGTGAAAAGAAGGAACATCAGCAGAAGGGCAAGAAGGAAAAATCCTTTATTCTTAAGAAGCAAAAGAGTTAGACTGACTCCTCATCATCAGAGTTAGAAAAGGAAGATGAAGATGAAGCCTACATTGGGCTATTTGTTGCTGAAGAAGAATCTGTAGAGGCAGACTTCTTAGAGATGTTGGCTACTATTGTTGGAGAAGCTGATGATGTTTCCAGGACTGAAGAAGAAAAAGAAGACAACCATTGCCTTGGGCTGATGACTTTGATTGAGGAAGGACCCAGTTAGGAGTATACTAGTCCAAGAAAAGTACATTCTCTACCCTCTATGTCAGATTATATGACAAGTCCTGAATCAGAGTCATCTGCATCAAGAGATGAAGATGGCTCTGAATCTGAAGGAGACGTCAATCAATTGATTGTTGACTATGGTGAACTCCTGCAAGCACTGAAGAGAAGCAGGCTCCTAGCCAAAAAGCAGGCAAAGTAGATTGCCTCTCTACAGCTGGCTGCTTCAAACTCAGCAAACAGGTTGGACCTAAAGATGAAAGAAGTCAGCAAACTAAAAAACATCATTGTTGTTCAGATGGGAGCAATCACCTTCAAGAATGACCACATAAGGAATCTTGAAGGTAATCTCCAAAAGGAGAAGGATCTAGTTGCTAAGTTTTCAAAGCTATGTTCAGTATTGCCTTAGATAGATTCCGTCTCCTCCTAAAAAGGTAAGAAGTGGTTAGGATTCAAAGGTAAAACTAAAGATGCCAACTTCAAAAGGAAGGGCAAAGCTCTAGTGTAGCCATTAGCCTCCAAGCCTACAATTTCCTTCAGGAAAGTGCTGCTACCATCTAACAGGTATGACCATAAGAGCATCTATGGTCACTGGGAGTATGGTGGTAGGAATGTCAAGGGTGCTAGTGTCTACAAGATAGCCCATGAAGAAATCCAAATGGCCCATCCTGGACCATTTGTGTTTGGTGTACCAGCCCCAACACTCAAAAATAAGGATGTAGCCTATTCTATAAATCTGCCAGTCCACAATCAGACAAAAGAAAAGTCTATTAGCAAACCTTACATGGGCATATATGAAGCCATCAGGATCATGCACTCTGAAAATAAGGCAGCTACTGATAGGGTCCAAGATATCCCAAGTACCTCTATTGTCAGACATTTCCCAAATCAGGCTGTGGCTGAAAGACTTAAGAAAAAGGTTGTTGTTGTACCTGCTGGACTGAGAGTTGCTGACAGCAATGCTGTTAAGCCAGCCCTTAAAAGAAGCTACAACATTTATTAGTGCTGATGTTGTGGCAAAGTGGGCCACTATGCTATTTATTGTTAACACAATAATAGTGTCCAGAGAGATAATTCCATCTTACCTGTCAGAATAACTGCAAGAAGGCATGTTCATTTTCAGTCTAACATGCACCTAGGACCCAAAAAAGAATTGTGGTCCTAAGGTAAGATGATTTATTTATTGCAGGTGAGTCCAAGTTTCCATACCCCTATATGGTACTTGGACAGTGGATGTTCCAGGCACATGACTGGAACAAGGAGTATGCTGAAGGAATATACTCCAGTAGAAAATGGACCCAAAGTCATCTTTGGTGGTTCAGAAAAGGGAGTAACAAAGGGTTTGGTAAGATATCTAATGGAATAATCACTATCACACAAGTAGCTTATGTGAAAGGTTTGCAACACAACCTGATAAGCATAAGCCAACTATGTGATCTTGGCTATGACATCTCTTTCCTCAAGGATGAGTGCCAAATTAAGAGGTCAAGGGACCAAGGGGTCATCTTGACAGGCACTAGGAGAGGAAATATTTATTGTCTGAATTTTATTTGTAGGAGTAAGGACTCTCCTATATGCCTAGTTACAGATTAGAAAACCACACATTGTGTCCAATGTAACAAGAGGCTAGCTCACCTGAATTACAAGACTATAGACAAACTTTTTAGTGAAGAGTTAGTGAGAAATTATCCTAAGGTAAATTACATCAAGGAGGGTAACTACTCTGCATGCCAAAAGTGCAAGAAGACCAGGATCTCCTTCAAGAGCCTTGGTACCAAAGACTTAGTGAGGTATTTATACCTCCTGCATATGGATCTATTTGGTCCTATATAAGTTCATTATCTAAGTAAGAAAGTCTACACCCTTGTGGTTATTGATGACTTTTCCAGATTTGCCTGGGTGTTCTTTCCAAGGAAGAAATCTGAAACTCCTGATGTCTTCAAGACATTTGTTAAGCAAATTCAGAATGAATTTCACAGTACTGTGGTCAAAATCAGAAGTGACCATGGGATTGAGTTTCAATCTGAGTGCACGATAAGGTTCTGTGAAGGGCTTGGGATTCATCAAGAGTTCTCCTCTCCTAAAACACCCCAGCAAAATGAAATTTCTAAGAGAAAAAATAAAACCCTCATAGAGTGTCCATATCCTAGATTAAGCTCAAGTTCTTCTTGGGACTCCAAGTAAGACAGACTGATGATGGCTTGTCCATATCCCAGTCTAAGTTCACCAGAGATTTGATTAAGAAATATGGTATGGAGAATGCCTCAACCATGAGAACTCAAATTGGGTCAAGTATGCCTATACACAAAGATGAGGCAGGGAAACCTGTTGATGAGTCTTTGTATAGAGGAATAATTAGCTCCCTTCTATACTTGACTACTAGTAGGCCTGACATCATATATGTTATATGTGTATGTGATAGGTGTCAGGCATGCCCTAAAGAATCTCATTATTCTACTATAAAGAGAATTTTAAGGTATCTTAAGGGCACACAAGATCTTGGTCTATAGTACCCTTGGAATAGAGATTTTGAGCTAACTGGATTTTTAGATGCAGATTTTGCAGGCTACAAGGAAGACAGGAAAAGTACTACTATTACATGTAAATTCCTAGGTGGAAGACTGGTGGCATGGAGCAGTAAGAAGCAAACTAATGTGGCTATCTCAACTACAGAATCTGAGTACATTTCAGCAGGTAGCTGTTGTGCTCAATTGTTGTGGATACAGAATCAGCTTGAAGACTATAACATTAAGATAAGTAGAACTCCACTTTATTGTGATTTTACTTGTGCAGTTTCTATTGCTAGGAATCCTGTTTCACATAGCAGGACAAAGCACATAGAAATTAAGTATCATTTTATTAGGGAGCATGTTGAGAAAGAAGACATTTGTCTAGAGTTTATCTCCAGTGACAAACAAGTGACTGATATCTTCACTAAGTTACTAGATGAACCCAAGTTCAACACCTTCAAAATTGATTTGGGTATGTTGAACTTAGAATAGCTTTAGGTACTCCCTAAGGTATTATTTATTATTATAGGATTGTTCTTCTTGCAGGTGATGCAGACCTAGTGGAAAACAAGGTGAGAGAAGATGCTCCTATTAAGGGGGAGCATGTCCAGCAGCTACAGTACTAGAGAACTTCAAGTAATTTCAAGTACTTTCAAGTGGTATATATGACTTTCAAGTGGTATACAAGACAGCCCTGTAGAAGGGGCTTGTTGGTAGCTGCACTCCTGACTTCATCTGCATGAGCTAGGGGGAGAACATAAGGGGAGAGAAAGACCTGAAGCTCCTACCTGACTATCTGAAGAGGTCAAAAGGGAGAGAGATAGAAGAGATTGATCATGTTCATGTAGTCTCCAAAGGGGAGAGACAAGAGACAAGCTCAAGAAAGGATCAAGCTCCTTCATGGCAGAAAGACAGGGGGAAAATGTCATGGGGAGAAGTGGTTGATCAAGCAAGAAAAGATCAAGCTGAGAGGTAATCCTCTAAGGTAAAACTCACCCTACAGCAATCTAGGGGGAGTAGGTAAAATTCATCTCACTGAATTTAATAAGTTTTACTGCCTATGTGATGTGTATTCCATTGACTAAGGAAATTGATCAATGGTTTTGACATCTTCAAATAGGGGGAGATTGTTGGGTCCATTGTCCCAATGGCCCTGATTTGATGATGACAAAAAGGTCAATGAGATAGATATAGTTGTATTTGATGTATGTTTAAGTTCATGCATACATGTTAGCCTTTGTCACAATGATTGGATAGATAGTTCAAGAGACAATGATAGGTGGACTCAAGGTGATAGGCTGAAAAGTCAGAAAAATGCCTAAGTCCAGAAGCGTTGAGTGAGGCAAGCTCACTATATGCCATACAGCTAATAGTGCTGAGAGAAGGCTTGCAGTCAAAGCTTACATCATGGCAAAGATAGAAATATGGCTAAGTACATAAGCGTTGAGTGAGCTCAACTCACTCAATGCCATATGGCCAGAATCGTTGAGTCAAGGTTATCTTTTCAAAGCATAAGCAGTGGAAGCAAGAATATTGACTAAGTCTAGAAGCGTTGAGTGAATCTTCATCACTCAATGCCATGCTAAGTCTGTCAACGCCAGAGTATAAGGAGACAGAAAGTTCAACTAAGTAAAGTAGCGTTGAGTGAAGCTCACTCACTCAATGCCAAATGAAACGGCTTTGAGTTTAGTCTTACTGTGAAGAATCCAGAATTTGGCTAAGTTTAGAATCATTGAGTGAGGCAAGCTCACTCAACGCTCTCAACGCCAAATTTCAGCATGAAGGCAAGAGTGCAGAAAAATCAGGCGAAGTAGAAAAGCGTTGAGTGAAGCTTATACACTCACGCACTCAACGCCAGATTTCAGAGTGTAGAGGAAAATAGCGTTGAGTGAGGTATATACACTCAATGCCATCAGGCGGATAGCTGAAGAATGGGCTAAATGGAAATATCATTGAGTGATATCATCACACTCAATTCCTAGCAGAGCTGAAGAATAATTCTAACTCTAGAATCGTCGAACTCAACTTATTCACCCATTCGTCAAGCTGAGCTCAGGGTTCGTCGAACTGAGCTTGGAGTTCTTCGAATGCAGAATTTCAAAATAGATAGTTGATTTTGGCTAAGTCCAGAATGATGCTGACTCAGTAAAGTCAACAAGTCAACAAAGTTCAGATTCGTTGCAAATTGACATTAACATTTTCGTCGGTCTACAATGGATCTCATGTTAATTAAGTTGAGGTTTTAACCACTATTAAAACTGGGACACGTGTCGATAATCTCGCTAATTTGTTGGGATTATAAATAGTAGCAGAGATCGAGATCAAAAATGCTTTTGTTAGTTTTCTGATTAACTTTCTGAAAAAACGAGAAGCGAAGTTCGTCGTCTTCATCCACCATTATTGCAGAGACAAGAACTTCAAGTTGACAATCTGAAGGGGTTTGGAATACGCTGGTGCAATTATCATGCACTCCAGAAGGTTTAGAGTATTTTTCTGATGAAGATGAATCAGTCTAGGCGAGCCCTAGCTGAAGTTATATTCTCGATCCAAGCCGAGCCGATTCTGAAGATCATTCTCTGGATTGTTATAAGAAGGAGTAAGGGCAGATATCTGCTCAATCCAGATCGGGATTGATTCCTTAAGAAGAAGAAGCAGAATTATCTTCTAGTCACTTCTAGAATAAGCCGGGCCTCATTTCCAGATCACTTTTTCATCTTATTGCTGTGAAGATGAAGATAGGGCTGACATCTGCTCAGTCCAGGTAGACAGACACAGAGAATTTCTCTGGTGTCTGTAATTCAATTTCTTGATATTTCTATGTAGGATTCATATTGAATCTGAGTAGTAAGGCTAAGTGCCTGAGCTATAATCCTATGTTATAAGGCTGAGGTAGGGCAGGAGTTGCCTGAGTTGTAGGTGTGTGGATTCACACTAAGGTAGGGCAGAATTGCCTGAGCTATAGGAGTGTGGAGTCACTCTGAGATAGAGTTCTTGGGAAGAACTTGAGGTGTTGGATCTTGGTGATCTTAGTGGTAAGACTTGCATAGTCTGAGTTGTAGGATCCAGTTGGGCTCTGAGCTGTAAGATCTGAGGATCTAAACAATATAAAAGAAGGTTTGGTCGAATCTAGTATACTACTAGATAGGTGAAGGGGGAAAGTGGATGTACCCATCAATTATAGAACCATTATGAATCTGTGTGTTCTATGCTGTGATTACTGTGTTTAGATTGCTATATTATGATAATCTATAAGTTGCCTAAAATTAAATTTGACCTATTCACCCCCCCCCCCTCTAGGTGTTTAGTTGTTCTTGAAATCAAGACTTTAAAGTACCTCCATTAGGACAGCAAGGTTATCGCGGATAGGTATTGGGGACAGAGAGGCAGACTTGTTCACTGTGAGGTTCCGCTGAACCATCTTGGCCTTCTCGGTCGGTAAGGCGAATCTGTAGGCCTCTTGAACGAGATCCATGTGGCATATTTGGAAGATTTGGAGCTGGCTTTTCTTATGCAGCGGCGAGATGGTCTAGAAGCTCTTGAGGGAGCGGCTTCACGGCCAGTTTAGCATACATGGTCAGAGTGGCGAGAGCTCGGGAATTGATACAGTGAACGAGCAAAGATACCATATTAAGGTTGAGTTATAGGATACATATAGAGTCGTGGAGGGGTCCACGAAATATTCTCTTCCAGGTCAGCAAACACACATTGAATACCTGGGGTTGGACTTTTCTTTCTGAGCATAGGACTAGCTTGAAAAGAGCAGGGATTGTGTACAACCCTGTATTTGCTGAGTGCCCCCCCAAGAAGCTGAGGACCTCGGTTCTAAATTAGTCAGAGAAGGCGAGTGAAGCAGGAAGAGCCGCACTTGCCTAAAAGGATCAAGGGGATCCCGCCAGGATAGGTGGAAAGTCTCTCGCCAATATAGGTGAATAGAATGTTGACCTCGCATATGCCCCATGAGGAGCTACGGAGGCAAGTTCCTAGATCACCCGGCATTCACCCCTTCAGGAGAGTGGTGCCTTCATGGACCACTCGCCTGGTGGGATCTAGAGGCAGAATTACCTAGATGCCCTTGAAGGTCTGCAAATTGCATTCCAGAACAGTGGAGTTATGCTGTTGGCAGACCCAATTAGGCTGTGTATAGTAATTCTGAACAATGGAGTTACGTTGTTGGCATGCCAAGGTTAGAAATCTATAAATAGAACCGAGGGGGCACCTTTGGAGAGACATATTAACAGATTTGCAGTTTCCCTTGCTTTCCTCTTCTTCAGGCTCTCTCCAAGGTGCCCAAGCTCAGCATTGGCTTGGGAGGGGAAGCACTCTTAGATCTTTCGGGTGTGAGATGGGACCTCCTCGCTGAGATCTCGGTTCAGTTTCCTAGATTTCTAAATCTTTAGTCTGGTGTGTTAGCCCGAGCGAAGTAAGTGTGAGGCCATACCCTTGGGACCCCCGAACTCCACATAGACCGAATTTCGGTTTCAACATTATATGGAAATTTCCACCATTGACAGTTTACACCTTCTGATCTAATTGTTGGATGTCATTTATTTGATTTGCTAATGTCTGATAAATTAATTGTCTGGTCTTTGCACATTTTTCTCTAATACTGGCAACAATGCAATAAAAACTACTCATATTCATTTTGTATTATAGAGAAGTACAAGAACAATGAAGGAAAACAAGTGAAACCTTGTATATCCTTGTTGAGTACATAAATGCAATGTATGAGTACATATATATAGGGAGAGGAGAGAGATAAGAGTCACATTTACAAGATGTGTGACTATTACAAGAGAAGGAGGAGAAATAAATGGGACAATATATGGGCATTTACATAGTCTTTTCTAACACTCCCTCACAAGTTGGAGTGTATAAGTCATAGGCACTCAGCTTTGATAAGAACTGATAAAATAAAGCACTCGGTAGGGCCTTAGTGAGAAGATCAGCAACTTGGTAAGTAGCTTGAACATGTTTAAATTCCAGCATCTTCATTTGAACTTTTTCCTGAATGAAGTGGCAATCGATTTCAATGTGTTTCATCCTTTCGTGGAAGACCAGATTCTTAGTTGTGTGTAGGCAGCTTGACTGTCACAGAGTAAGGTTGTAAGACCCCCCCCCCCTTTTCTTTTTAAAACTCGGGGTCTTAGGCCCAGAGTTGCCGCTTTGCGGTGACACCTTCACGTCCTGAAGGGTCATCACCACAAGGCGCCGATTCTGCCGGCCAATTCGATCACAGAAAGGTAGCACAATAATTGAAGTAATAGCAAGTCCACAGAAAATAAATCACATATATAAAATAAAATCTCCACGAAGGGAGTGTCCACAGAATAATAATCAGAGTACTAAAAATGCGGGCTTATGCCCGGTATATCATATCCTCACTACAAAATGCTCATGCGGAAGCAAAAACAAAACTACTCAAGGTCGAGACTCACGGTCCCGGCTGTATGAACTCCGGAGCTAGATTGCCCCATCTCCAAGCGCACTGGTCTCTGGGGCTGCTCCTCTGTGCTGGGCTCTGCGATCCCCTAAAATGATGCGGTTTGAAAACCGTTAGTCATAAAGACTAAGCCCTATCATCCCCTACCCCTTCCCCCATGGCTCCTAGGTACCGAGCGGAGAGGAAGAAAGGGAAGGACATGAAGGTGGAGATTTAATGAAAGAAACAGGTAGCAGCAGAACTAATCTAGCAATTCTATAATAAATATGTCAATAACAGAAAGTAGGAAAAGTAACCTTAACTTATGTGCGAAAGCGCATAAGCCAAGGGATCTTCTGCAAGGCTCCCATCGTATAGAGTTTCCCATACCACTTATACGTTGGGGTGTCGGTTATCAAACAGCAGCATATATATATATATGAATTTAACCTTAATTTATAAACTTGCCCACACAAGCTTATAGAACAAGGGGTCGTTTTGCAGGTCCTAATGTATAAGCGTCCCATACCACTTATACTTTAGGTGTCAGGGTTAAATGAATCGATTATTCTATGACATGCAAGTGGGTATGATGAAATATGCAAGTGCAACTCACACACTTGACTCTGTGCACACAGACCTTTAGTTCCCCCTTTCGGAGCCGTTACCTCCCAGGATACCTCCGTAGTGGCAGACGGAAGCGGTGGGTTGGGCCTCGCCCACCTCTAAACCAGTAAAGCACTACCGGTCAGACCTTTTGTATGCCTCAACGCTTGGTGCACTAAGAGGACTCCTGCGTACTCTTGCCGGCTGGTGCACCGGACTTTTATTGGCGAAGTGCTAACCATACTTGGCGAGTCAGCGTATTGGCGTCGGTGCATCGACCCTACAATACCGAAGACCCACCACCTTAATTTTCATTCCTTTTATGCACATGCAAAATTTAATCGTAAACACACAAAACCGAGCCGAAGCCCCCCGGACTAAAACGTCCATCTCTTAACCAGCCGAGCCGAAGCTCCCCGGACCATTCCGTCCATCTCCTAACCAACCGAGCCGAAGCTCCCATAAATCTTCTTGTGCTAACAGTGTTTGTGAAAGGTGCAACCCTAATTACTAAGTTACTCTTGTTACTTTGTTATTGCAGTTTACGTTAACCCAGGACTGCCCCCGGTATTCCCCGTGAAGGGCTCTCAAAGGGAACTAGGAACTATGCTGGTAGCTGAAGCCCATCGTTCCCTTTCGCAAGGCACTTATTGTTATTGGTCTATCCCCTTTACCCATTCCCTTCACATATTACGATAGACTATCCTAGGGTGATTTTTAACCTTCCTCTCTTCGGGAAAGACGATCTTTTGTCGAACCCGAGCACCTCTTAACCCTAGCTATCACTACTTCTCTCTACTCTTCATATCATCCTATTGTGATATCATCCACAATTGTCCACCCAGACAAAATTACTAACTCCAATGACTTTCTCAGATCATGTCCTATTGCAATTCACAAATTTGTTATATGCAGACCAACCTAGACTATATGTCGAACCGGTTATGCAATGATCCCAACACTCATCCAAATGCCCTAAACTATTTACTGGAGACTTATCATGATATAAATAGCCTAAATCCAGAATGTGGTAATTTTCCTAATTTATCTGGCACTTAATTAATTTCCTCAAAAATTCCAAGGGCTACCGGTTTGAACATGAACTATCCTAAGTTATCATGAAAGATGTCCAGCAAAGTTATAATAAATAGTAGGTTATCTCAATAGGGTAAATCCAAAGTATCATAATTTTTTATCATCAAAAGGGCACTAAAAACTATTTTAGCAATATTTACTATCTTCCATTATTTATGAACCAAGTACAGAGAATATTCTTCCAAAAATTATAAATAAATTATAATATGCAAATAATGCCTCAAAATTAGCATTGGCCCAATTTCATAATTTTTCAGTAATAATATCATCCCTAATTAATTTTCAAAGCATAAAACCTCTCTTTAACATTTGTGAAGGAAGTACTCGATTTACTAAACTAAAAATTATACAAAAATTCAAGGGTAACCATTCAGTCCTAAAACATTTATTTCCAAGATTTCATGAGGTTTTAATGAACAGAAAGATCCAAATAATTAAAACATCAATTAGGGCTATAATAAACTTTGCAAATGAAGTGCTGGAAATAAACATCATAAAATTCCAGTAAAATCTCTATAGCTTCTACAAACTCCAAAACGTACTCTACCCTAATTTCACAGCCTTTGGATAAAGTTTAGTGATGGATTGTGCTTAATTAGTATTTTACCCTAAAGCTAAAATTAAGGTTTTGAGGTATCTACTTGTCTCCAAATTCTCAAAGACTCCATTCAGATGATTCTTATCATGCTAATGTCAACTCTATAGAGTTTCAAGGTAATACGAGAGCAATTGCCCCCATGTCCTTCTCAACCCTCAAAACCCTCCATTTAGGGTTTGAGCTGGATCCTAAGGTAAATCAACCCTAAACCACACCATTTTCTCCAAGTGAGTTATAATAACCCCTCCAAGTCAGTGGTCAAGATATCAGTCTCTGTTGAGGTGATATGACCATTCTAACCTCTAGTGCACTTTTTACTCAAAAATGCCTCACTATTGCCTAGTTAAGAATAGGTGACTCCCTATCCAAAACTAATCCAAGTGAGTTTAAAATTTGTACAGAACTATGTTTTATAGCCAGGGACCACTCACCAAAATTTGGGAGGGTTTGGAGGTCATTTGACCACTTAAATAAATTCCTCTAAGTTTATTAAATTAAAACAAAAACTTTAGGCAAAGTATCTCCAAAAATTCCTATTTTTGTACAGCCTCTAGATATCTCTAAGGGTAACCCCCTGCCCAAATTTCAAGTCATTTGGACAAAGGAAGAAGAGTGGGCATCGATTTTAGTTTCTGCCCAACTCTAGGTACAGCCCCATTAAAACGGGTGCTGCGGTCAAACCAATTACCCAAACGAGTTGAAATTAATTTTAAATTAATCTAGACTCAAAGGGCTACCACTTTTGTGGCTGGCAATTTTTCCTAAATCGGCTTCTAAGTGCTTCGTTTTACAGCATCAACATGTGCTCATTTATTGTACATTTTCCTTTTATATTATTTACATAATTTTTATTATATAAAACTGTTTTAACTGTTCATCTTCTACAGAACCCGAAAACCAGAACACAGAAAAATCATATTTCCTGTAGCTCTTCCGCGATTCGTCTCTAGCCGTCCGGTCACTTCCCTGGCCAGCCACCACCACCACCACCTTCGTTGAGGCGATGGCTATCGGTTGGCAGTGGTATGGCCGCCGGAGGTGGCGGTTTCCGACGAACTCAAAAAACATATTGTTCCATGGTTTTTCCATGAAAATGCGAGATAGGTCCGGCTCCATTGAGCATGAACTTCATTTCTAAGATCCTAAGCTCTACTCATAAGAGAAGAAGTAGAGGAGGACCTTGTTTGCGGTTTGAAGGCGAGATGAACGTCGGATTGTCATGGCGCGGTGGTGGCGTTCCCGAACTTCTTTGATAGCAAGAGCAGAAATCTGAATTCGTTTGGTCTAGAGTGTAACCATCTCCTCTTGCTCTAAGGAGGCTGTTATAGATCTCCAAGTGGGGAGGGGGAAGGGTGAATCATTCATGGCAATAAAATCTCCCTTAACGAATGGCTTTTCGGTTATGGTGGAGAGAAGGAAACGTTGGAATAAGAAGAGGCATTTACCAGGTGACGATTTCCTATTGGACCTCACTCTCTCTTTCTTATTAAGTAATTAAAGGAGGAAACAACCCATAATTACTCCTGCTATAATTTCCCATAATCAGAATTGATTATGAATCGGGTTACCGAAATTTCCAGCCTGGCTGACGTTTCGGCCTTTATCACGGGCGTGACACGTGGGTCACGGGCGTGATAGGTCCGAGTGGCAAATTCTGAGTTCGACGATCGTCGATCTGAGATCGATGATCGTCGAAAGGTGGTCACGCCCTTGGTCACGGGCGTGACACGTGGATCACGGGCGTGACCGGCCAAGATGCAAATTCCGCGCTCAGCGATTGTCTCGTTGAGATCGACGATCGTTGAAGGGCTCACGCCCTAGGTCACGGGCGTGACACATAGGTCACGGGCGTGACAGGCCCGGGTTGAAAATTCTGCGCTCGACGATCATCGCGCCGTCGATGGGGGGGTCACGCCCTAGGTTACGGGCGTGACACATAGGTCACGGGCGTGACAGGCCCGGGTTGAAAATTCTGCGCTCGACGATCGTCGTGCTGAGATCGACGATCGTCGAAGGGGGTCAAGCCCTAGGTCACGGGCGTGACACATAGGTCACAGGCGTGACAGGCCCGGGTTTAAAATTCTGCGCTCGACGATCGTCTCCCTGAGATCGACGATCGTCGAAGGAGTCACGCCCTAGGTCACGGGCGTGACGGATCGGTCACGGGCGTGACGGGTCGGTCACGGGCGTGACCAACCCGTGACTCGAAATCTCGGTCGATGTATTTCAATTTTTGGGCTTCCTTGGGTTCTGTCATGACAAACCGACTCCTAGGGGTCTAGCCGGAAATGGGATGTTACAAAGGTAGCTGGTGAGGAAAGTTTTTTCCCACATCACTTAGGAGACTTTCAAGCAATGTAAGCTCAGATATAACAAACGTCATTAAACGGGATTCAGCTTTAGCTGAAGATCGAGCAACCACATCTTGTTTCTTACTACGTCAGATAACCGGGTGACCTCCGAAGTAGGTACAAAATCTACTAGTAGAACTTTAATCATTCAGGGATCCAACATAATCTGCATCTGAATATGCAACCAATGTTGGAGTAGAAGAAGAGGTTTTATATACCAGCCCTTGACCATGGGTTGTTTTGAGATATCTCAGGATGCGTTCGAGGGACTATAGATGAGACATCCGAGGAGAGTGCATAAACTGGTTGACAACCCTAACAACAAAAAATATGTCTGGTCTCATGACCGTTAGGTAAATTAGTTTTACAACGAGACGTCGATAGTATTATGAATTTGGAAGAACTAGATATGTATCTGAGGCATGTGCGCATAGCTTATGATATACGTCCATATGTGTTTTGGTCGACTTGCATCCATAGTAGCCAGCATCCTAAATAAGGTCGAGACAGTACTTCCGTTGAGATAGGACAAAGACATCAAGACGTCTTGCGATCTCAAGGTCGGGGAAGTATCGGAGGTTCCCCAGATCTTTTGTTTGAATACAGAGCTTAGGTGATGTTTGCTCATTTGTATTTCCTTTGATTCATCACCTGTGATTAGGATGCCATCGACATATACTAAAAATATAACGGTGTTTGTTGTGTGATGTTGAGTAATAGAGAGAAATCTGTCAAGCTCCGCGTAAAACAAACTTCTCACACAACCCTACTGAACTTGTCGAGTCATGGTCGGTGGGATTGTTTAAGACCATAAATCGATTTCTTGATGTGATAAACTCGGGACTCCCCCATAGTCTCAAACCCCTAAGGTTATTGCATGTAGACTTTTTTTGTAGATTGCCATTTAAAAAGACATTCTTGATATCCAGTTGATGTAAGGGTCATTGGTGGTGCAAAACCACTGAAAGGAGGACACAAACCATGTTATGCTTGGATGCTGGAGAGAATGTTTCTTCATAGTCGGGACCTTGTTGTTGAAAAAATTCACGAGCCACCAGTCGGGACTTAAGATGGTTAATTATCCTGTCATGAGCATGCTTGATGACAAAGACACAATTACAACCAACAGTAGTCTGGCCTAGAGGGAGAGGAATCAGATCCCATGACCGATTAGCCAAGAGGTTTATCATTTCTTTGTCTATTGCTACCCGCCAGCTCGGATGTTGAAGAGCCTCATGCACATAATTAGGGGAAGAAATAGAGGATAATTATGTAGCAAAAGTATGAAGCGTCAGAAACAGGTGACGGAAAGACACATAATTCGCTATGGGATGGGTGGTAGAGGCCGGTGTCGGATCAGCAGGTCATAGAGTGTCAGAGGTCGAAGCTAACTGCATCGGGGAGGCGGAGCAAGGAGGAGGACGAGTATAGAAACGGAAAAGAGGGGGCTTGTGGAGACCGGGAGTTGGGTCAGGGAGGAGTGGTTGTGAAGGAAAGGTAATGGGGATGACAAGTTTTAGCAAGGATTACGGTGGAAGAGGGGGTTTGGATCGGAGAAGAGCTGTTGATCTTCTTAAAAGGAAACATCAGCAGAAACGATCACCTTATGGGCAGTTAGAGAGTAGCAAACATAGCCTTTCTGAGTATGGGAATAACTGACAAACATATGTTTTGCTACCCGAGGATCGAACTTGTCTGTGGACGGACCAAGTAAGTGAACATAGCAGATACAACCAAATATGCAAGGCGTGAGAAAGAATGGTGGAGTATAGGGGAAGAGGAGACTAAATGGTGTAGCATTTCAGAGGATGTAGGAAGAGAGACGGTTAATGAGATACATGTCATCGAAAGCGCAAAGTGTCAACAATACATAGGTGCCTGCATTTGAATCATGAGAGAGCGAGCAACATTCAGAAGATATCTATTTTTACGTTCAGCCATGCCGTTTTGTTAGGGGGTATAGTGTAACACCTCCATTTGTCACATTGAATATAACAGAAGGTCCGGTCGGGGCCCCACGCCATATTCCACGGACAGTGAGCGGAGTTACATGTTAATATCAAAATTACTAAACGAATCCTAACTCAGAGCATTCTAGCGGAAACTTCATGGGTTATTGAACTCAAGAAATACAAAAGTCCACTATAAAACAACATAGGAATGTCATATAAAATACACCAAAAAGTGTGGCATTAAGGCCATACAATTGTTCTTCTTCACAAGAGTAATTTACAAACATCAGGATGCAGGCCGGCCACACATGAAAACTATACAAAGTTCTTCGCTTGGCCTTAAAGGGTCGTCATAGCATAAAAGGGATGCAACCCGCTATTTCCCACTCTGCTCTCCAGCACCTGCTCAGGGACAGTCCACCACAAAGGTGTCTAACAATGCAATAATAAGCTTTAGCTAAATAATTTATAGCGACCCTACCCCATTCCCGGGGCAGCAGTATTCCTTCCCTGCAGACATACCATTCATATATAGATATATTACACGAAGGTACAACTTAAGTACCATTCAATATATCACAAACTTCTGCATCAACTGTCAAACATTCCGTGCACTCAGCCCACATTATCGGTGTACTGTTAATGCCCAGCCCCACCATTGTCCAAAAGTCCCGGACTTGACGGTAAACATTGAGCATTTCTCTTTCTTCTTTTGCATCAACAAAGTCAAAGACACTCTATTACTTTGAGAACCATGCCAGTGATTCACTCCAAGTCGATAAAATAAGATGGGTATAGGTTAGCCATATCTCGTTGCTCAAACCATCGGGCCCTCCACGCCATGACGCGGGTCAGTGTCCCCCTTTTCCAAGAAGAACAATTTAAGCTCTCGCTATCAAACCGTAGAATAGTTTAAGCTACCACACACATATAGTGGAACAGTTTAAGTTCCCACTTACATCATATTGTGGAACAGTTTAATCTCCCACGTACATATAGTAGAACAGTTTAAGCTCCCACTCATATCAAACTATAGAACAGTTTAAGCTACCACACACATATAATGGAACAGTTTAAGCTCCCACTCACATCATACCATGGAATAGTTTAAGCTCCCACGCACATATTGTGGAATAGTTTAAGTTCCCACTTATATACAGTATATAGAGGACACCAAGTCTCCCACGCACAAATGTAGCTCACTAGGAGCTATCATCAGCAGTAGCACTACTACCGCGCGGTAGGGGAAAGATTCTCGTTTCTTCCCCACTTTTGGTGTTTTCCTATAGATCATCTCCACTACTATTATTGCAGCATCCTGCACACCTCTATACCCTGGATTCTACACGTTAATCCATACATTATCCACGAAGTCTTCTCTGATGTTGAAACCGAAAAATCGGTTTCTGAGGAGTTCGACCCTTGGGGAAGGGGTGATCGCACACTTACTTCTCTCCTCACGAGCCCAAATGACTAAGAAAAAAGGAGCAGGGACAGACCCAAGGCTCCAGCACGGAGGTCCCACCACACACCCGGAAGATCTTAGAGCACTTCCCCTCCTTAGCCAAGTGCTGAAGTTAAGGTACCTCAGAAAGCGCTAGAAGACCAGGCACAAGAAAATGTGTCCTTCTGAGGTACCCCTTGGGTCCTATTTATAGGAAAAGACGGTCTGCAAATATCCAACCTTCACTATTTTCGAGGACTATAGGCAGTCCAAAGGGGGTAACATGGTAAAAATACACCACAGCTGAGGGGCGAGCTGGCCCTAAGATAGCGTATACTCGGCAAGGGCGGCGAGTACTGGAGCGGAAAAGCTTCACCCCACGCCGAGGTAAAAAGCGGTGAGGGAGCTCGCCCCACTCAATGCCATAGGCCTAGCTCGCCTTACTCAATACCACGGGAGAAGGCGTTGAGTGAGCTTGCCTTTCTCAACGCCACAGGCCTTGCTCGCCTCACTAAACGCCACGGGAGAAGGCGTTGAGTGAGCTCGCCTTACCCAATGCCACGGGAGAAGGCGTGGAGTGAGCTCGCCTTTCTCAACGCCACAGGCCTGGCTCGCCTCACCTTGGGCCTAGGCGAGTTGGCTCTGAAGCCTCTGCTCGCGAGTGACGGGCAGACTGGCACTCGCCCGCCCCCTGGCTTTGGATGCGCACGTACTCGGCTGGATCTGATCGCCCGATGAATTGACTTCCTTTCGTCGGGCTCAGCTCCATGAACTCCGAGCTCGGCCCGACGATTGTCGATCCCGTACTCGGCATGCTAGGCTCGGCATGCTCCGCTAAAATCGCCTGGGGCTCTAGGGCGGTCTGAGCCGGCCGGTTTGGCTTCTGTTAGCCCACTCGCTGGATACGTGGTTGTACACAATCCCCGCTCTTTGTGAGGTTGGCACAAACTCGGAAAGAAACATCCAACCCCCTAGGATCCTGCGAGTGCGACAGGAGCCAAAAGGAATCTATTGGCGGGTCCCACCGATGGCTATATATACTTACCCAGCATACCCGGCTGACCTCTGCCCTTCCCCTTACTTAAGCCCTGCCGAGATGCCGCTCCCTAAATAGGTCATGGAGCGACTTGCGAAATCTCGCGAGGAGATCGCCCTTCGTGCTGCGGCCCTGACCAATTTGAATGTCCCGGCTCGCCGCATCACCGAATTCGGCTCAGTCAAGAGGGCGAGGCCTTTGCCTCTCGAGGCCGAGCACATCTTCGCTGACTTGAAGAACACCCTAGTTAATGGCTCCGGCTCCTCCAACCATCCTGGTCTGGCCCCTGATGGGAGAGACTTTATGTACCTCACCACCGAGCAAGACCTTGGTGGCGAGATCTCAACGCCGAGGGTCGAGAATCTTCCTGTCAATGCGCCTGAGCCATCCTCTAACCCACATCTGTAAGACACGCTCCCTGTTGCCGAGACCATGGAGCTGGACTCGTAGAAGCTGGGGTCGCCGGCTTGCACCCCTTCACGACAACCCACTTCTACTCCCGCGGCTACTGCAGAAGACGTCGAGCACACATCCACTCCCGATTCCCACCGAGATTCTGAAGGTAGGTCTTTGATCCCCTCAAATTGCGTCTGGTTTCAACAATGCTCGCGCCTCCTACTCATTTTCCTGACTCTCTCGCGCAGGCCTTCCTAGCCGATCTGGGGCTGATGATGCAGCCGAACGGGATGGCTACTCGCCTCTTCCGTTGTCGCGTGCCTTAGACATCTTCCTGGACTCGGAGATGGATAGTCCTGAACGGTCGAGGCGAAGCCAACTGGTCCTCAAAAAGTTAGTGCGCAAGCTCCACGAGCTGAAGAAAGATAATTTCAGGCTGCAGGAGGAGTGCGCGCAGCTCGCGGGCGAGGCGAGGGTCAGCTCGTCATATGCGGCGACGTCTTCCTCCACACTTTTAGATGAGATCGATGAGAACTTGCGAGTGGTGAACAGGAACCTGGGGCAGCTTCGGCAACTCTTCGCGCAGCGGCCGGCGATATCGGGCCGACGGGAACGGGGTAATTAAGGACGACTCCCTTGCGAGCCGACTGGTACTCGCCCCTACTGTTGCCTGGTCCGTGTGTGTGCTTTTAATTTTTCTTGTTCTGGACAATTTGTTTCCTTTCTGCTAATAAACTGTATAATTTTTCGTATGCAAGCATATTTTATTTCTATTTAAAATGTAACGGCGCGTGCCTTTTCGAATTCCTCATCCTAGGCTCGCCGAGGTCGGCAAGCAGAGAGTGGCAAGACGGAGTAAGCAAGCGGGGCTGGTCGGTCGGCTCCGATTCTCCTTTCCTTTTTCTATAAATAGGGATCCCCACCTACCCCCTAGCTATGCCTTTATTGCTTTCTTATCTTTTCCCCTCCTTGCTTCCCTTGTCTTCTGCTCGCGCGCTTTCCTTCCCTCGACGATTATGGGAAAAGGAAACCCTGATTCTAATGGTGGCGTCAAGTGCGCCCAGAACTTTGCCGACCATTACTTCTTCGAGGGAAATACCACGGCGGACAAGCTCACCGAGTTCGTGGCGGACTATATTCCCGCCGGCTTCGTGGCCCGCCTCCCGGCAGAGCAGGAGGCCATAAACTCCTTTTTGGAGGACGAGCTCGCCTTCCCAATCTCACATTTCGAGGTGGGGTTGCGCCTGCCGCTCTGGCCTGAGGTCCGCCAGGTCCTCAAATATTATGGCGTCGTGCCCACGCAGCTCAACCCCAATGTCATTGCAATGGTAGTTGGATTCGCATGCTACCTCTGCCGAGAGTGGATTGAGTTCAATCTGAACGTCTTCCACAAACTTTTTTCTTATAAGGTCAATGCCGACGGGGTCGCCTTCTTTGGCGGCTCTTCCATAAAAATCCGCGAGGTCGCCAATAAGAACCACAACTGGATGTCGAAGATTGTCTTCATCCAAGGTGACCTCGGCAATATTCCCTTTTCGCCCCAGCAGAAGAGCGAGGAGGTTTACCGCCCACCATCCGTGTCCGGCAACGATGACGAGCTATACAAGTTTTTCCTTTACAAGGACTTTGAAGTCACATACCTCCGTCGCGGCCTTAGATCCCCGCCACCCGTCCTTCCTAGCGAAGGTATGTCTCGCCTACTTTCTTTTCGTCATGCTCGGCATGGTCGGTCAAAAACCCCTTTCTTCGACTAAGTCTTTTTTACATGGGAGAGACTGGTCCCGGTGAACCCTCCCTTCACTGACTCGAGAGTATTATCGGACCCAATTGAGCGAGCTCGGGATGCGGCCGAGGCATGTCAAGAAGAGAAGGCGAGAGGCAAGCCTTCCAGCAAGCAGCGGCTGGAACTCGGGGGGGCGAGCTCGCTCCACTGTCCCTCGGCCTTTAAGCAGAAAAAGGCGAGGGTGATCTCGCGAGGCCAGCCGCAGCAACCCTCGTCGCCTATCAAATTTATGAGCTCACCGGATGTTTTTTCTGACGAAGCCCCGGTGTGCCCACTAAAGGAGGCGTCGTCCCCCCGCGGGAAGAAGCGTGGGCCCTCCTCCCCTTCCTCCGTAGAGGAGGTTGTTACCTGCGATCCAGGCATTCCAAAGGACCACCCCCACTTCGGCAAGGGGGGAAGAAGCAAGGACGCGGTCGGCGAGCCGCTGCTGAGCTGGGATGAGGGGGCCCACCGAGTCTCTGTCTCTACCCGCGCCCCTTCCAGGGGAGCTCGCCTGCCTCCTACGGGCCATGCTTTTGCCCTCGGTTTCGGCCTGTACGGCCGGGATGGCGCCGAGGCCTACGAAAGCATGACCCCTCGGCAGATAGGCCATGAGGGTCTGCAGGCCCATCTGTGGGCCTTCGAACTCCATCACAAGATTGTTCATCGCGGCTTTCAGCTCAGCCAGCTCCTACAAAAGGCCGAGCAGGAGCGCGACCTAGCGACGGAGAGAGCTACCGACGCGGAGCAACGGTTCGGCATTGTCGAGCACTTACTCAACGAATCCTCGGGCGGGCTGGTAAGAATTGACCAACTCTCATTTTAACTTAGAAAAACATTTCACCAAGAATCTGACCTCTTTATCTTTCAAGATGTCGAGGCCGCCAGAGCGCTATAGGCCCGCGCTAATGAACTGGAGGGCGAGGTCGCCCAGCTGAGGGTCCGCCTCGCTGATCAGGAGGATAGTTCGTGCGAGCAGGAGACTCACATTGCCGAGCAGGGAGCTCTTGCTGCTCAGTCGACGGCCGAGGTAGAGGTGTTGAAGGAGCAGAACCGAGGTCTCCAAAGTGAGGTACGTCGACTGACGGAAGCCCATTCCCCCCGGACGACACCGATCCCCCTATTCCCTACATGCGGCCTTGGGTTTTTGGCGAGGGTGAGGTCATGGAGCGACTGCGAGTCAACTCGATCGAGTCTGTCGAATGCCTCCTGGGCGCCATGAGGGGATCAGAGATCCTACCGGAGGGCTGCGAGGGAGTGGCGGTCTGAGACCTTCTGCCGAGCCTATTTTCGCTGTCTCTGCCTAGCGGGAAAGAGGAAAGCTTTGGCTCCCTTTTCGACGAGGCGAATGACAAGGAACCGTTGCTCAGAGGCGAGGTTTATCATCCTTCGGGGGAGGAGGGCGAGAGCTGACCGGATCTCCTCCCCCACTTTCTGTATTCCTCTTGTAATCTATCCCCACCCCCTTTTTGTAATCTCGTCGAGGCGAGCCCCCCCCCCCTTTTTGAAACTATAATGATAATCAGATGGCTTTCTGTATATAGAAATTTTCTATCTTCTTTTTTACCTTCGACGCTAGAATGCACGCGAGTTAGGATTCGCGCTCGCCAAGGGGCCCTGAGCGTCGGCCGCGGTCAGACTCGTGAATGCCCTGCTTGCCTGCGAGCCGCACCTCGCTCTCCTTTGGTTAAATTTACAAGGAAAATGTGTCTTGGGTCAGGCCGCCGCCGGTGCCCGCCTAAGATACCGAGAAGTACCCTTTGCCGAGCGGACCTTTGTGAGAACGGGCTCGCCTGGGAGGTGTACCCTTCTCTCAACCAGAGACGAGATCAAAAATTCCTTAGTAGAAAATAAAGGGGGACAGGACTTCCCGAGCTCGCCTTTCTGACTGGTGGGTTTGCTTGTACTTGCTTTCCTCGTATCAACTTCCAGGCCCAGCTCCTGAGTTGTAACAACGTCCATCGAGACCCCTGCCCTGCCACATAGGAGGGAGCCTGACAGCGGGAGAGTCGAGACCTATCCCCGGAGAGAGAAGACTTAGAACATTTGCCTCTCCCAGTTGCTACCACCAGGCCAGTCAGCTAGATGGGAGCCTGAGGGCGTGTGTTGAACATCCTCCGGGCTCAGCCCCAGGATCATAATGACGTCCATCGAGACCCCTGCCCTGCCAGCTTGGAGGGAGCCTGATAGCGGTAGAATCGAGACCTAACCCCAGAGCGAGAAGACTTAGAACATTTGCCTCTCCCGGGTGATACCACTAGGTCAGTCAGCTAGATGGGAGCCTGAAGGCGGGTGTTGAACATCCTCCGGGCTCAGCCCCAAAGTAATATCGACGTCCATCGAGACCCTTGTCCTGCCAGCTTCGAGGGGGCCTGATAGCAGGAGAATCGAGACCTAACCCCAGAGCAAGAAGACTTAGAACATTTGCCTCTCCCGGGTGCTACAACCGGGCAAGTCAGATAGATGGGAGCCTAAGGGCGGGTGCTGAATATCCTCCGGGCTCAGCCCCAGGGTCATAATGACGTACATCGAGACCCCTGCCCTTCCAGCTTGGAGGGAGCCTGACAGCGGGAGAATCGAGACCTAACCCCAGAGCGAGAAGACTTAGAACATTTGCCTCTCCCGGGTGCTACCACCAGGCCAGTCAGCTAGATGGGAGCCTGAGGGCGGGTGTTGATCATCCTTCGGTCTCAGCCCCAGGGTCATAATTACGTCCATCGAGACCCCAGCCCCGCCAGCTTGGAGGGAGCCTGACAGCAGGAGAATCGAGACCTTACCCTAGAGCGAGAAGACTTAGAATATTTGCCTCTCCCGGGTGCTACCACCTGGCCAGTCAGCTAGATGGGATCCTGAGGGCGGGTGTTGAACATCCTCCGAGCTCATCCCCAGGGTCATAATGACATCCATTGAGACCCCTTCCCTGCTGGCTTAGAGGGGGCCTGATAGTGGGAGAATCAAGACCAAACCCCAGAGCGAGAAGACTTAGAACATTTGCCTCTCCCGGGTGCTACCACCAGGCCAGTCAGCTAGATGGGAGCCTGAGGGAGGGTGTTGAACATTCTCCAGGCTCAGCCTTAGGGTCATAATGACGTCCATCGAGACCCCTGCCCTGCCAGCTTGGAGGGAGCCTGACAGTGAGAGAATCGAGACCTAACCCCAAAGCGAGAAGACTTAGAACATTTGCCTCTCCCGGGTGCTACCACCAGGCCAGTCAGCTAGATGGGAGCCTGAGGGAGGGTATTGAACATCCTCCGGGCTCAGCCCCAGGGTCAAAACGACGTCCATCGAGACCCCTGCCCCTCCATCTTAGAGGGAGCCTGACAGCGGGAGAATCGAGACCTAACCCCAGAGCGAGATGACGTAGAAAATTTGCCTCTCCCAGGTGCTACCACTAGGCAAGTCAGCTAGATGGGAGCCTGAGGGCGGGTGTTGAATATCCTCCGGGCTCAGCCCCAGGGTCATAACGACGTCCATCGAGACCCCTGCCATGCCAGCTTGGAGGTAGCCTGATAGCGGGAGAATTGAGACCTAACCCCAGAGCGAGAAGACTTAGAACATTTGTCTCTCCCGGGTGCTACCACAAGGCCAGTCAGCTAGATGGGAGCCTAAGGGCGGGTGTTGAACATCCTCAGGGCTAAGCCCTAGGGTTATAATGACGTCCATCGAGACCCCTGCCCTGCCAGCTTGGAGGGGGCCTTACAGCGGGAGAATCGAGACCTAACCCTAGAGCGAGAAGACATAGAACATTTGCCTCTCCCGGGTGCTACCACCTGGCAAGTCAGCTAGATGGGAGCCTGAGGGCGGGTGTTGAACATCCTCTAGGCTGAGCCCCATGGTCATAATGACGTCCATCGAGACCCCTACCCTGCCAGCTTGGAGGGAGCCTGACAGCTGGAGAATCGAGACCTAACCCCAGAGCGAGAAGACTTAGAACATTTGCCTCTCCCGGGTGCTACCACTAGGCCAGTCAGCTAGATGGGAGCATGAGGTAGGGTGTTGAACATCCTCCGAGCTCATCCCCAGGGTAATAACAACGTCCATCGAGAGCCCTACCCCGCCAGCTTGGAGGGAGCCTAACAGCGGGAGAATCGAGACCTAACCCCAGAGCGAGAAGACATAGAACATTTGCCTCTCCAGGGTGCTACCACCAGGCCAGTCAGCTAGATGGGAGCCTTAGGGCGGGTGTTGAACATCCTCCGGGCTCAGCCCCAGGGTCATAACAATGTCCATCGAGACCCCTGCCCTGCCATCTTGGAGGGGGCCTTACAGCGGGAGAATCAATACCTAACCCCAGAGCGAGAAGACTTAGAACATTTGCCTCTCCCGGGTGCAACCACCAGGCAAGTCAGCTAGATGGGAGCCTGAGGGCGGGTGTTGAACATCCTTCGGGCTCAGCCCTAGGGTCATAACGACGTCCATCGAGACCCCTGCCCTGCCAGCTTGGAGGGAGCCTGACAGCGGGAGAATCGAGACCTAACCCCAGAGTGAGAAGACTTAGAACATTTGCCTCTCCCGGGTTCTACCACAAGGCCAGTCAGCTAGATGGGAGCCTGAGGGCAGGTGTTGAATATCCTCTGGGCTCAGCCCCAGGGCCATACCGACGTCCATCGAGACCCCTGCCCCGCCAGCTTGGAGGGAGCCTGACAGTGGGAGAATCGAGACCTAACCTCAAAGCGAGAAGACTTAAAACATTTGCCTCTCCCGGGTGCTACCACCAGGCAAGTCAGCTAGATGGGAGACTGAGGACGGGTGTTGAACATCCTTCGGGCTCAGCTCCAGGGTCATAATGACGTCCATCGAGACTCCTGCCCTGCCAGCTTGGAGGAAGCCTGACAGCGGGAGAATCGAGACCTAACCCCAGAGCGAGAAGACTTAGAACATTTACCTCTCCCAGGTGCTACCACCAGGCCAGTCAGCTAGATGGGATATTTAGGGCGGGTGTTGAACATCCTCCAGGCTCAGCCCTAGGGTCATAACGACGTCCATCGAGACCCCTGCCCCGCCAGCCTGGAGGGAGCCTGACAGCTGGAGAATCGAGACCTAACCCCAGAGCGAGAAGTCTTAGAACATTTGCCTCTCCCGGGTGCAACCACCAGGCCAGTCAGCTAGATGGGAGCCTGAGGGCGGGTGTTGAACATCCTCCGGGCTTAGCCCTAGGGTCATAACGACGTCCATCGAGACCCCTGCCCTCCCAGCTTGGAGGGAGCCTGACAGCGAGAGAATCGAGACCTAACCCCAGAGCGAGAAGAGTTAGAACATTTCTTTAGGGCTTATGATATTATGCTATGAAGTTTCTGTAAAATTTCATGTCATCGTTACGATTATCAAGCAAAAAGGGCTCAAATGAATGGAACAAATTGTATTTAAAAAGGAAGCACATACAAATATTCAAGGATAGAAGCGTTTCAGGTTGTCACCGCTCCAGGTGTGGCTCAGGGGCTCACCCTCAACATTTTTGAGGCGGTACCATACCGATCTTAGTGCCCCTTTTATGATGTATGGTCCCTCCCAGTTTGGATGGAGCTCGCCCACGGCAGCCGATCTTCCTGCCGCATCTACCTTCTTTAGGACCAAGTCACCTTCCACAAACTGCTTGACCCGAACATGCCTGTCAAAATACTTAGCCATCCTCCGCTTGACTTCCTCTTACCGAACAGCTGATAGGTCGCGCAATTCTTCTATCAGGTCCATGGAGAGTCGCTGTTCTTCTTCGTTTTCAATTCTCCACTCCTCTCTTACGGCTTCCGCCTCAGCGACCCTGGGAGTACGGACCTCGAGTTCGATGGGGATCAACGCCTCACATACATGATATAGTTTGAAGGGTGTCTCTCCTGTGGCGGTATTGGGGGTAGTCCTCAGGGCCCAAAGAACGGAGGGGAGCATCTCCACCCAACTCCCCTTTAAATTTTCAACCTTCTTTTTCAGGAGGTTCACGATAACCTTATTGGCCGCTTCCACCTGCCTGTTGCTTCTCGGGTGATGGACAGAGGAAAACCTAAGGTCAATTCTGAGCTCTCCGCAGAATTTGATGAATTCGTTGCTAGCGAACTGCAGTCCATTGTCGGTGACGATTGCTTGGGGCATCCCATGCCTACAGATGATTTCCCCCCATACAAAATTTCGGATGATCTGCAAGGTCACCTTGGCCAACACCTTCACCTCCATCCATTTGGAGAAATAGTCAATCATCACAAACAAGAATCTTCTTTGCCCGCTCGCCTAGGGGAAGGGCCCTACTAGATCCATTCCCCAAATTGCAAAGGGCCAGGGGTCCGTGATACTTCTGTGTCGCTGAGCCGGTTGCAGTTGGAGGGGGGCGAATAGTTGACACTTATGACATTTTCTGGCAAATTCGAAGGCATCATTCCCCAGGGAAGGCCAGAAGTAGCCCTGCCTGATAATTCTCCCCTCCAAGGTCAAACCCCCCGAGTGACTCTTACACTCCCCGGAGTGGACCTCTTAAAAAATTCTCGGCACCTCCCGCTCAACCACACAATGAGCCAGCAGCCCAGAGAGAGTCTTTCGGTAAAGTTGTCCATCGCGCAAGAGCTAGTATGCCGACTTGTACTTGAGTTTCTTTCTGTCCATCCCTTCTGGATACTCTCCTGTGGACAAAAAAGTGGTGAAGGGGTCCATCCATGTGGGACATTTATCTATCTCCATCAACTCTCCCTCCTCCAAGGATGGGTGGAAGAGGTCTGTGATGGTGCCCCCCCCCCACCCGAGGGCCATGCTTGGCAAGATGGTCGACCTGTTCATTTTCCTCCCGCGGCACTTGTTGAATGGAGAAGGTTTAGAACCCCCCAATGATTCCCTTGACCTTAGACATATACCGTTGCAGGGTAGGCTCCCTTGCATCGAACTCCCCGTTAACCTGGGAGGCTACCACCATAGAGTCAGTGAGGACCTTTACAACATGCACTCCCAGCTCTCTGGCAAGGCGCAGCCCTGCGATTACTGCCTCGTACTCGGCCTGATTGTTGGTTATAGAAAAATGTATCACCACTGTCTGTTCAATCCTGTTCCCTTGGGGGCTTTCCAAGACGACCCCAACCCCCAAGGAATGCCTCCCTAATGCCCCCATCAACCATCACTTTCCAAGGGACGGTATGAGTGAGTTTGTCCTCTACTACCTCGACTACATGGTCAGCCAGGAAGTCATCCATCGCCTATGCCTTGATTGCGAGTCGGGGGGACAAAAGAGATGTCGAACTCGCTCAATTCTACGAACCACTTGGCGAGTCTCCCTGAGTGCTCCACCCCCTCGAAGATGTTGCGGAGGAGGTGGTTCGTCACCACCCGGATGGAGTGTGCCTGGAAGTAGGGCCTGAGTCTCCATGCCAAGATGATTAGGGCGAAGGCTAATTTTTCTAAGATGAGGTAATAGAGTTCCGTCTTCCTCAGAACCCTACTTACGTAATAGATCGGCAGCTGCTTCTTGCCTTCTTCCCTGACCAGAACCGAACTGAGAGCCTCGGCCCCAACCCCTAAATACAGGAATAAGTCCTCCCCTTCCTTAGGCCCTTGAAGGAGAGGGGGCTGGGTGACTTGTTTCTTCAGTTCCTGGAATGCCTCCTTGCACTCCTCGTACCATTCAAACTTCTTGCCCCCCCCCCTCAACGCTCTGAAGAAAGGGGAGCACTTTTCTCCAGCCCTGGAGAGAAACCTGCTAAGCCCGGCCAGCCTCCCCGTCAGCCGTTTGACATCCTTGGCATTCCGGGGAGCCCCTAGCTCCATTATTTCCTTGACTTTATCAGGATTTGGTTCTACTCCCGCGGGAGGTAGCAGATGTCCCAGGAATTTTCCCCTGTTGGCCTCGAAGACACACTTCAGGGGGTTCAACCTCATCTTGTATTTACGCAAGGTGCCAAAGGTCTCCTCCAGATCCCGGAGGTGAGAGTCGATCTCCCGACTCTTTATCATCAAGTCATCCACGTATACTTCCAGGTTCCTCCCCTTCTGTCCCTGGAATACATGGTCCATCATCTTCTAGTATGTTGCCCCTGCATTTTTCAACCCAAAAGGCATCATCTTGTAGCAGTAGCATCCATCTCCTGTGATGAATGAGACATCCATTATTTCGGGAGGGTGCATCCTGATCTGATGATAACCTGAAAAGGCATCTAAAAAACTCATTACAGAAAAACAAACGGCTGAGTCTGCCAGCACGTCGATTCTAGGCAAGGGGTAACAATCTTTTGGGCATGATTTATTAAGAAGTGAAAATTCTACACACATCCTCCACCGGCCGTCCGCTTTTTTTACAATTACAACATTTGAGACCCAACCGGGGTATTGAATTTCGGAAATGAAGCCGGCCTTGAGGAGCTTGGTGACTTCCTCCCTGATTGGTTCGGCCAGCTTGTTCGTGACGGACCTCCTCTTCTATTTGATGGGGCGAGCCTCCGGGTCCAGGTTAAGGCGGTGGTAGATGACGTCAGCATCAATCCCAAGCATCTCGTCCGCGCTCCAAGCGAAGACTTCCACATTCTTCTGGATGCACTCCAGCATCCTGCCTTGATCCTCCGGGGTGAACCCCCCGCTGATGCGGACCTTCTCCACCCAGCCATCCTGGGTGAGAACTTCCATCTCTACCACTTCCTCGGTGGCATCCAACCGGGACTGCTCCTCCCATTCAGCAATATCCTGCCGCCTTGGAGCAAGGACCTCCCCTCCTTCCACGGCCATCGCCTCGACCGACTCCTCATGGAGTACCTCCTCACGGGCCTCCCCCTCCATCCCTTCTTCCTCCCTGATTTCTTCTCCGACCTCCTACCCATCCACCTCTTCAATCCTCCTTCCCATTTCCTTGGCCTCCTCCTGCCAAGAAATGGAATTTACTACCGTCACGTAACATTCTCGAGCCGCCATAGGGTCACCGTGGTCTCGGACCTGGATCCCCTCCGCATTGAATTTAAGGCACTGATGGAAGGATGAGGGGATGCAGCGGAAGGCGCTGATGAGGGGCCATCGAAAAATGGCGTTGTAGCTGCTGGGGGCCTCTACTATAACGAATCGACAGTTCCTAAACTGCCCCCCTAAGCTGACATGGAGACTCACTCCCCCTTCTACTTCTTTTCTCTCCCCCGAAAAACCGAAGAGAGGCCCATTGGAGGCCAGCACCCTCTTGGCTTCTACCTGCATGACGTCGAAGGGCTTCTTGAAGATGATGTTGACGGAGCTCCCATTGTCAATGAGGATCTGGGAGACCGAGAAATTCTCGATGGCCGTCTGGATGACTAGCGCATCGCAGAAGGGGTCCTCATGACCCAGCATGTCCTCCCTCGAGAAAGTGATCCTCTCCTCTGGGGGTGGGGTCTGGGATGTGGAGTTGATGCTCCTTCAGTACATGGTGCGGAGGCTTGCTTTCCGGGAAGCTTTGACCCCTACCCACCCCCCCCTATGGATCACTCTGATCCCTCCTCGGGTCCCCACATAAGCCCGGTCTTCGCAACGGTCCCCCTCCACCTGAGGCCAGACTTCCTCAATCCGCACTTCCTGGCAGTTCTGCTGCTGCTGCTCCCTGTTTCCCCGTATCTCGAGGAACTCCGGGCACGTGATCCTCGTGTGCCCCTCCTCTTGATGGTAGTCACAGTAGGGCAGGTCTATCCTGACCTCCCTCCTCCTCCTTGGCTGTCCTCTCCTTCTTCCCCCCAGGGCGATAGCTATGGCTTCCTACTGATCGGGAAGGGGGGGTCTCTGACCCTGCCTTCCACCTAGGGGTAAAATTGGTCGTGCCTACCTTGGCGGTTATCTCCTCCCTGATAACCCCTTCATGGCCCTTTTATCCTGCCACTCCGGCTTCCAACCCAACCGGTTGTTCGGTTCCTGATGCCCCCACCTGGGCTACTACTGCTGCTTCTCTCTCTGTCGATGCTCGACCCTTCTCTCCTCCTTAGCTCAGCCACCCCTTGGCTTCTCCTCCTCTACGGCCCACTTGGCCAACCTCCGGGCAAACTCTGGGTGTGCTGCCTCCATATCGGCCTCCCTTGCCGCCCTTTCCAGGAGTGCCTCAAAAGATACTGGAAGCGTCCTCTTCAACTCCATGGCAAAGAACCCGGGCTGGAGACCCAGGGTGAAGGCCACCATCATGGTGTGCCCTGATATCTCTTGCACCTGGGACAGTTCCTCCTGAAACCTGTCCAGGTAACTTCCCAGGGTCTCCCCTGTTCCTTGATTGATACGGAACAAGGACTCGGCCTCCCTCTTCCTCTTCTTGGAGGTGGTGAACCTCAACATGAACCCCCAGCGCAGGTCCTCAAAGCAGTAGATGGAGCTGGCCGGGAGCTGATGAAACCACTTTCTCGCTTTCTCCCTGAGGGTGATGGCGAAGAGCCTGCACTTGAAGCCATTCGAAATCTGTCGGATAAAGACCACGTCTTAAAACCACTGGATGTGCTGGACTGGATCTCCCTTCCCTGAGTAGTAGGACATCTCTGGCTCTCGGAACCCCTCTAGAACTGGGGCAGAAGAAACGAACTCGCCGAAGGGGCTTTCTCTTTCAACTGGGCGAGTTGGGAACTCTCTCCCCACTGTCTCGCCGAAGTGGTACTCGCCTGCCGAGCCCGGAAAAAGGACTCGTCTCCTCAGCTCGCGCTCCCCCTCACTCGCGACTTCCTTCCCAGCTTGCCTGATGGGCGCGTCGTTGCCCAGTGCCGGGTCGGCGACCACGGGAACTACCGGCGTCGTGCTCTCGGCTCGCATGCCGAGTGAGACACTGACAAGCCCGAGCACTTCCTCTTTGAGCTCCGCGGACATCCCTGCCGTCGCGGGAGGGGGAGGGGGTGGCGAGTTCGCCCTGCCTGAACCTTGCCCTTCATCCCTTGCAATCGAACTTGCGGAAGATTTTCTGTGCTAACCACGCTCCACGCTCACCGAGTGGGCTAACAGGAGAAAAACCGACTGGCTCAGACCGCGCCAGATCCCCAGGCGAGTTCAGCGGAGCATGCCGAGCCCAGCATGCCGAGTACGGGCTCGGCAATCGTCGGGCCGAGCTTGGAGTTCGTGGAGCTGAGCCCGACGAAAGGAAGTCAATTCATCGGGCGAGCAGATCCGGCCGAGTACGTGCGCGCCCAGAGCTAGGGGGCGGGCGAGTGCCAGTCCGCCCGTCACTCGCGAGCAGAGGCTTCAGAGCCAACTTGCCCAGGCCCAAGGTGAGGCGAGCCAGGCCTGTGGCGTTGAGAAAGGCGAGCTCACTCAACGCCTTCTCCCGCGGCATTGGGTAAGGTGAGCTCACTCAACGCCTTCTCCCATGGCATTGAGTGAGGCGTGCCGGGCCTGTGGCATTGAGAAAGGCGAGCTCACTCAATATCTTCTCCCATGGCATTGAGTGAGGCGAGCTAGGCCTATGGCATTGAGTGGGGCGAGCTCCCTCACTGCTTTTTACCTCGGCATGGGGTGAAGCTTTTCTGCTCCAGTACTCGCTGCCCTTGCCGAGTGGACGCTATCTCAGGGCCAGCTCGCCCCTCAGCCGTTATGTATTTTTACCATGTTACCCCCTTTGGACTTCCTATAGTCCTCAAAAACAGTGAAGGTTGGATATTTGGAGACCGTCTTTTCCTATAAATAGGACCCAAGGGGTACCTCAGAAGGACACGTTTTCTTGTGCCTGGTCTTCTAGCGCTTTCTGAGGTACCTTTGCTTCAGCACATGGCTAAGGAGGGGAAGCGCTCAAAGATCTTCCGAGTGTGTGGTGGGACCTCCGTGCTGGAGCTTGGGTCTGTCCCTGGTCCTTTTTTCTTAGTCATTTGGGCTCGTGGGGAGAGAAGTAAGTGTGCGATCACCCCTTCCCCAAGGGTCAAACTCCTTAGAAACCGATTTTTCGGTTTCAACATCTGACATGCAAAACAATTCATCACCAATCCAGAACAACTTGTACAGATGGGATTCATACAGTATGCATATTCCGTACTTCGATTCCAGATTCTAAATGCAAGCTCTATCGGGGATCGTAACGATCTACCTGCTGGAAACCAACCTTTTCTTCACTTTTTGGTGACAGGTTCCATGCACATGCAAAAGTAGGACTTCACTTGTCCTTGAAGGAAGATCATTACCCTCGTAGATCATTTTCGATCTGTTGGGTATTGCATCCACAATAACCTAGATTTGTATGAAGTCACCCTTGAACTAAGATGAATTAAGTTGTATTTGATATCCTTGTTCTAGTTGAATGTTTGCAGATTCTCAATGCTAAGTATAGACCAATTTCAGTCTATAGTGGGTCAGGAACACAGGACCATACAGTGTAATCCCTCACTGTGTGATCCAAAGTGTTGACTCATGTGTAGCATCTCAATTGGGATACACTTCCTGTTCAAACATTAGGAGCATGGGATGAAGACAGGACCAGAAGAAAACATTCTCTAAAATTCTTAAAAAATTATCTAAGTCTAGTTCTCGAGAAGTAACTTCAGAGTTCTCGAGAAGTGTAGTTTAGTTCTCGAGAAGCTCTCACAGTTCTCGAGAAGCTTAACTACAAAGTTCTCGAGAAGCCCAGGTTCAAGGTCTCGAGAAGTCTGGACAGATTCAAGAAATTTTCTAAGTTATAGTTCTCGAGAAGTCCACTTTGTTCTCAAGAAGTCTTGGTCAGTTTTCGAGAAGCCTAAGGTATAGTTCTCGAGAAGTCTTACTTGTTCTCGAGAAGCTTAGCTTCAGTTCTCGAGAACTGCCAGCTTAATTTCTTGAATAGTCAGGATTTGCCTCAGAAATTTTTCTAGGTTAAATTCTTGAGAAGTCTTCCTTTAGTTCTCGAGAAGTCCTCCCTCAGTTCTCGAGAAGTCTTTCTCTTTGTTCTCGAGAAGTTCAGAAAAGTTTCTAAGTGCTTGTTCTCAAGTAGTTCAGGAAAGTTTCTAAGTGTTTATTCTCGAGAAGTCAATTAGTTCTCGAGAACTAAACCTTGTGTTCTCGAGAAGTCCAAACCTCTTCTAAAGAATTTAGTTCCCGAGAAGTCTTGACAGTTCTCGAGAACTCAGATCCTCGTTCTCGAGAACTATAGCCACTTCTCGAGAACTAAGTCGACTTTCAAAGAAATTTTTTTTTCTAAGTCCAGATCGGCCGAAATTTCAAATAACTCGACGTGATTGGTCCACGTGTCGTCATTAATATCTTTTCTAGCCGTTAAGGGTAATCCTATATAAAGTCTTTTCACTAAGACATAACCCTAAGCAGAAAAGAAAAAGAAGAATCTTTTAAGAGCAGATTCCGTACTTTCCTAAGTTACTGGTTCGACCGACTTTTCTCAAGAACGACATTCTGAAGCCACAGCTCTCGTCAAGATCGATCTCTCTGCATTCGATCTAGAAGATCTGCTGATTAAGGAATCATTTTTCTCTCCTTGATCGAGTAGATTCAAGCCTTCTCAGGTCAGATTTTCAAAGGATCTTCTTCTACAAATTCTGAAAGAGCCGCAACGATTCAAGAAGAAGACTTAGAGACAAATTCTGTCAGATCATAGAATATTTATGTTTGTATTTTCAAACTCTATTTATAAATCTTGTAGGAGATTATTCTCTGAGTGTAGGAGAGTTGTTCTCCGAGTGGTAGGAAGTTCTTATCTTCCGAGTGTAGATCCGTTTGGATCGAGTTTTGTAGGAACGTGGTTCCGAGGTGTAGGATTGGTTTGCAATCTGAGATAGTGGAGTAGCCGAGTCTAGTGATTTGCTAGATCGATGAGGAAAGTGGAGGTACCCAAGATCAGGGAATCACTATAAATCTCTTGTCGTCTGTGTGATTGCTTGCTTACTTATTTGTGCTAGTTGCTAAATTTTTTATTCAGCATTTGACGCACATCTCACCTATTCACCCCCTCTAGGTGATTTAGGTAGACAACTTATATCTCTCAGGATCAATGATCGAGTCTTCTATCTGAATCCGACCACGGGATCTCCTTCACCAAGCTTTCAAACTTAGCCTCCAGCCCTCTTCTTCCTTCTCTTTCCCTCAAGAACTTCAAGAACTATGAGAGAGAGAGAGAGCGAGAGAGAGAGAAAATGAGAATTTCATATCATTTCCAGCATATATCTAGAAGCTATCACTGCGCAATATCTTGTTATCGTCGTGCGGTATCACAGGAGGTGGCCATTTAGACTCACGAAATCGCTCATACTATTGTCGTGTGATATCTCACTATCTCCATGCGATAGTTTACTCAACGATTCGTTGAGTGTGTTGAGTGCTACCGCTAAGCGGTACCTTACTACCATCGGGCGGTATCGGCCAGAGACCTTGGTCTTTTAATCCAGCAAGATATCATTTGCTATAAGACTACCGTCGCGCGAGAACCTTCAGAGACCAATTCTCTTAGCTTTCGGGAATTTTGGGGCATTACAATTCTCCCTTCCTTTAAGAGATTTCGTCCCGAAATCCAAAGTAACTATAAAAGTACAAAACATATCAAATGTAAGTCAAAAGAATAGATCATAGAACTCTTCGTGCATGGTCTGCTCACGCTCCCATGACAGCTCCTCATGGACATATTTTTCCCACCGGACTTTGTCCATTTGAATTTCTTTGTTTTGTAGCTGCCTGATCTTTGTGTCCTTGATATGAATAGGTCTAACCTTCGTCATCAATATACTATCGACCAGCACCTGATCGTCAGCAATCACTTATGTAGGCTATTGCAAAGCTTTCTATAGCACCGACATGTGAAACATATCGTGCAAACCACTTAGCTCCGCTGAAAGAGCTAGCCGATAGGTAGCTTCACCAATCCGTTAAACTAATTGAAACGGACCAAGGTACCTCAAACTTAGCTTTTTCAAGCATTGAATCCATGACATGCCTTTGAATGGCTTTATTCTTGAGGTAGACCCAATCGCCAACAACAACCTCCATGTTTCGGTGCTTGACGTAATAGTACTTTGCTTGCCTATCCTGAGCCACAAATAGCCACTCTCGAATAGTGTATATAGTCGAATTTGCATCTTCGACCTATTTATGCTTATATAGCTTCGATTCGCATGTTTACGCCCAAGCTAAAGAAGTACGACACTTCCTACCGTATAATTCTTCGAAGGGCTCCATGTAACATCCCATTTCCAACTAGACCCCTGGAAGTGGTTTTGTCATAACAGAACCCTAAAAAACCCAGGAATTGAAGTTTATCGACTAAGATTTCGAGTCAAGGGGTGGTCACGCCCGTGACCGACCCATCACGCCCTTGACCTAGGGCGTGACCCCTTCAACGATCGTCAACCTCAGAAAGACGATCGACGAGCTCAGAAATTTCAACATGGGCCTGACACGCCTGTGATCGATCCGTCACGCCCGTGACCTTGGAATGGCGTTGAGTGAGCTAAGCTCACTCAACGCCGTAGACTAGATGGAGTTGAGTGAGCTTAGCTCACTCAAATCCATAAGTTAGACGGCGTTGAGTGCAAAGACTGCACTCAACGCCATCTGGTGTCGTCTGGTTGGCGTTGAGTGAGCTGAGCTCACTCAACGCCGTAGACTGGATGGCGTTGAGTGAGCTGAGCTCACTCAATGCCGTAATCTGTCAGGCGGGATGGCGTTGAGTGCGTTGAGTGCACTCAATGCCATAAGTTGAACGGCGTTGAGTGCACTAACCGCACTCAATGCCATTTGGTGTTGTCTGGATAGCGTTGAGTGAGAAGAGCTCACTCAACGCCATAATCTGGACGGCATTGAGTGAGCTAAGCTCACTCAATGCCATCATTTAAAAAGGACATATTCTGGATGGCGTTGAGTGAGCAGAGCTCACTCAACACCATAATCCGGATGGCATTAAGTGAGCTGAGCTCACTCAATGCCATAGTCTGGATGGAGTTGAGTGAGCAGAGCTCACTCAACGCCGTATCTGGGATGGCGTTGAGTGAGCAGATCTCACTCAATGCCGTAGCAAGGATGGCATTGAGTGAGTAGAGCTCACTCAACGCCATTATGCTATCATTTTTCTGGCAGATTGGTTATGGCTGTGTGCTGGTTCATGTGAACCGGGCCGGTCTAGGAGTGGGCCGTTTTCTCCTATTAAGACCTAATAAGTCTTATTTAAAATAAGTTGACCGGTCAAGCTTGACACGTGGACCGACAGCTCTGAAAAAAAGGGCGGTTACGGCCATGGCCGAGAGCTTGCTGTCATGGCCATCAATGGTATTTGATGTCGTGGCCTTTCCCCTCCCCTTTTACGGCTGGATCCAACTCCTCTAGGGAAGAGGAGGAGTTTCCAGCCGTTAGCTTGCTGTCATATAGCCGTTTCAGCCCCCCACAACCATGGCCGAGCCAAGCTATAATGGGCCATTAATGGCCACCATCTTTTGGTCGTTCCCCCTCCTTAACCGAGCTTTTAAACACCCTCAGAGGCCCAAGAAGAAGTTTTCCCAGCCTTTACCTGAAGTTTTTGAGCCTCCCACTGTGCGATTGAGAATTCTGGTGACGCCACCACCGCACCAATGGCATCCCGACGGTCTGCACGCCTCCAACCCGCGAACAAGGTCCTCCCCTCCCTCTTCTTCTGCGAATAGATCTTAGGATTTAATAGGATTGAGAATCGGGGTCAACTAAGCCCGATTGGAGCTTTCATTTTCATGGATTTTCCATGAAATTCGCGTTCTCGGGCTCGCCGGAAAAAGCCTCTCCGGCGGCTGCGCCGCCGCCCGGCGATGGCCGCCACCTCAACGGAGGTGGTGGTGGCGGTGGCCGACCAGGGAGGAGGTTGGATGGCCGGCAGCTGCGCTTGGAAGTGGTTCCAGGTCGGGCAAATCGTGGCCTTTGGATGAAGGAAGAAGACAATGCTAGGTCCCTTAGATCTTGCTTCAAGATCTGTGATGTTTAAATTAAGTTTTTCTTTTACGTGAATTTCTATACTAGAATATCAGTCACTTTAGAAAATTTAGGAAAAATACTTAGAGGCTTTTTATGAAGAAATGGTTAACATGTAATTTGTAGCCCTAGGGGTCTAATATATTTTAAAATTTATTTGGGTCAATTTAGTCAACTGGTTTGACCAGGGCACCTCTTTTGGTGGGATCTAGACCTAGAACTAGGCAGAGACTAAAAGGTGTGCCCACCCTTCATCATTTGACCAAATGATCTGAAGTTTTGGCAGGGAGCCTACCCTAGCTATACCGAGGGCCTGTCCAAAAATGGAAATTTTGGGGGAATGTTTTTCTAAAGTTTTTAGAAAAATTTAATAATCTTAGGGAAAATTAATTAGTTGGCTTAATGAATTCCAAACCCTCCCAAATCCTGGTGAGTGGTCCTTGGGTTTATCATAAGGTTCTGTATAATTGTTCATCTCATTTTGAGATGTTTTAGATTAGAAATGGACAAACCTAAGCTATGCCCTATTAAGGGGTTTTTTGGTTAAAAGTGCACTTTGAGACTTGAATTGTCAGATCACCTCAACAGAGGATTAGATTTTGACCAATAACTTAGAATGCTCTCTAGCACCCCCTCATTGAGTTTGAGGTGGATTGGGGTAGATTTTCCCTAGGATCCAAGGCCAAACCCTAAGGATGGCTCTTGGTGGGTTGTGAAGGTCATGGGGTCAAATTACCTTGGACTGACTTGAAATTTGGTGGAGAGGGCCATAGGGCCATTATAGTTCTATGGACAAAATCTTAGGGGATTTGGAGATAGTTAGGCACCCTAAAATCCTAACCCTAGTTTAGGGCACCAATCTTAATTTGAACTATTATGCTGAGAAATGAACTAAAAATCAAATAAAATTTGGGCAGGGTGATTTTCTGGTCTAAATGGCCATAATATAATTTTGTTGAGATTTTTGGGTCAATTTATACAATACTTCATTCACAACTCTAGTTGTGCCCTAGATATTTATTTTAATGATTCTGGAATTTTTGTTCACTAGAAAGTTATGAAATCTTGGATTAGGGCATCTTATAGCATGTTATACCTTCTGTATTTTCTTGGGAGTTTTATCTGATTATTTTTGGTACTTGCTTCTTTAACTTACAATTTGGGATATGTAGTCAAAAATGCAAATAATGCCCAATTATTATTTTCAAAATTATGAAATTTGGTCAGTGGGTGTTTTAAACCTTGATAGTCACCCTATAATTTTCTCTGGATTTTTAGATAATTAAAAATAGAACCTCCCTCTGATACCACTTGTAAGACCCCCCCCCCTTTTTTTTCTTTTTAAAACACCGGGGTCTTAGTCCAGAATTACCGCTTTGTAGTGGCGGCCTTCCCGTGAGTCGGTGCCACCGCAAAGCGACAATTTTGGGCTAAGACCCCGGTGTTTGAAAAAGAAAAAAAAAGGGGTCTTACAAGTGGTATCAGAGGAGACCTCGATCGAAAGAGAAGTAGTCCACAAAACCTTGGGCCACCCCCGTGCGAGCTTAGTTTGCGGACAAACTAGCAGCGGAAGCAATGGTGTGCTCATAAGGGAAATCACATGTGAAAGTCCATCCTACCCTTTCTTATATTCCATTCATACATCCTCTAACAATTGGAATTTTTCCTTGTAGCCTGCGACGAACCCTACATCACAGCAGGGGACACCTTAGGCTCTGAATGTGGTCCCACCTCCACCAGCTCCAGCTCCGTTCCAGCAGACGGAGATGGGGCAAACACTGACGGTCATTCTGGAGGCCTTCAGAGCTCAGCAAGCCCCGGCTCCACAGCCAAAACCCGGGGCCAATTGGATGACTGTCTTCCGGGGACTTTCCCCTCCATCCTACCTGGGGACAGAGTCTGCAGTACGTATGGAGGAATGATTGGATACCATTTACGAGACGCTTGCATGGATTCGATGCCCCACTAAGGAGGCAGTTGCTTTGGCAGTCTCCTGCCTGGAGTCACACAGAAAGAGGTGGTGGAAATCCCAGCTGGACACCACATTTGCGGGGATGGATTGCGCAGATATTAGTTGGGAGTAGATCAGAGCAGCGCTCTTGGGACATTTTGTACCTCAGTCGGCAAGGGACGACCTGGAGGATAGGTTCCTGTGGTTGAGGTAGGGGAACATGACTGTGGTGGAGTATTATCAGGAGTTCACTCACCTGGCCCGCTATGCGGACGCTTATAAGTTGGACGACGCTGGCTATGCCCGGAGGTTTTACAAGGGGCTGCAAGACGACATGTGGCAGGCCCTCCTCTTTGTCTCAGAGGGGAGTTTGGCCAGGATTCTGGAGATGGCAAAGAAGAGAGAAGCGGATCAGCTTACAATTAAGAGCCGGAAGAGACCGGCTGATGATACAGTGATTGGAGGTCATAGAGACCGTCCTCTAGGCCAGGTTATTGGGGAGAGAAGGAACAGGGATCAGCCTCGTCAGGAGTTTGGGCGGGAGTAGAAGAGTAAGGGGGTATTGGCTCCCCAGCCTTTACAGATGCTGGAGATGCCAAGGATAGCAGAGCAGGCACCGGTATGCTTTCATTGCAATCAGCCGGAGCATATTAAGAGGAACTGCCCTATGAGGCGAGCACCCCCACCAGCACATCAGGGCGCTCCACCTCCCCAGTTGTTTTGCGAACAAGGACATGATCGAGGATGAGGATTTCAGGATTGAGGTCGCAGATAAGAGAGGGAGCGGGTGTATGCTCTTGACCTGACACAGCCCCGAAACACGGAGCAGGTTATCGCAGGCATAGTCTTCGTTAGCGGCAAGCCCGCTCATACACTATTCGACACTAGTGCTTCGCACTCGTTCGTGTCGGAGGATTTCGTGAAAGGACTGGCAGGTGTGGGGCCATTCACCGGGAAGATGATGAGGGTGCGCCTACCCGATGGATCAGAGATAATGACCTCTGCTCATTGCAATATGGAAGCAAAGATCGGCGGGAAGGCGTTTGAGGCACCAGCGACGATTCTGAAGATGCCAGATTACGAACTGATCCTGGGCATGACTTGGCTGTGCTGGAACCATGCCCAGATCGACTGCGTGGCGAAGAGGATCACTGTGAGGCACGGCGACTCCTTCATTGTCATAAAAGGTATTATACCAGCACCCCGTACCTTATTTATCGTCTGTGTAGGCCGTTAAGGCCCACCTGCAGGGGGTAGGAGTTTGTCAGGTCCTTTTTGAGGCAGTCGTGGCCAAGGACTCCATTTCAGATATTCCAGTAGTGCGGGACTTCGCCGACGTGTTTCCGGAGAAGCTACCAGGGCTACCCCCCCCAGCGAGAGAAGGACTTTCAGATTTAGCTCGTACCGGGGGCTAAGCCGGTATCCAGAGCTCCCTATCGAATGGCCCCAAAGGAGTTGGTGGAATTTCGAAGCCAGCTTCAGGAGTTAGTGGATGCTGGGTTCGTTCGGCCTAGCTCTTCACCATGGGGAGCTCCGGTGTTGTTCGTTAAGAAGAAGGACGGGACCCTTCGACTGTGCATAGATTACCGGGCCCTGAACAGGTTGACGGTCCGGAATACTTATCCCTTACCAAGGATAGACGAGCTATTTGACCAGCTAGAGGGAGCCCATTGGTTCTCAAAGCTGGATCTGAGATCCGGGTACTACCAGCTTCGCATTCGGGAGGAGGACATCCCGAAGATGGCCTTCAGCAGCAGATATGGGTTGTATGAGTTTACCGTGATGCCGTT
Organism: Platanthera zijinensis; assembly: GCA_039513925.1. NCBI lineage: Eukaryota > Viridiplantae > Streptophyta > Magnoliopsida > Asparagales > Orchidaceae > Platanthera > Platanthera zijinensis. The sequence goes on along the minus strand of CM077082.1, from coordinate 121,493,808 downwards.
TGGGCTCACGAATGCACCCTCCGCATTCATGACCTTTATGAATCGGGTGTTCGAAGAGTATCTGGACGTCTTTGTCATCGTATTCATCGACGACATCCTTATCTATTCAAGGACGGAGGAGGAGCACGCGAGACATCTGGCCTTGACCTTAGGGAAGCTGCGAGAGCATGAGATGTATGCCAAGTACAGCAAGTGCCAGTTCTAGCTAAAGTAGGTGGCCTTTCTGGGCCATGTCATCAGTGGAGCAGGTCTGGCAGTGGATCCGGCGAAGGTCCAGGCAGTACGGGATTGGCCACCACTAAAGTCGTCCTAGGATGTTCGAAGTTTCTTGGGACTTCCGGTTACTACTGGAAGTTCGTAAAGGGGTTCTCTCAGATTGCCCTCCCTCTTACGTCTCTGACGAAGAAGGAGTCCCCTTTTATCTGGGCGCCTCGATGCGAGTCTGCCTTCTAGGAGCTGAAGGATCGTCTCACCTCGGCTCCCATCCTTGCTCTTCCATCAGGAAAGGAGGGATTCCAGGTGTATACAGATGCTTCCTATCAGGGGATGGGTGCTGTTCTGATGCAGAATGGGCACGTAATAGCCTCTTCCTCCCATTAGTTGAAGCAGCATGAGAAGAACTACCCCGTGCATGATTTGGAGATGGGGGGAGTTATTTTTGCTCTTAAGATCTGGCGACACTATCTCTATGGAATACATTGCGATATCTTCTCCGACCACAAGAATCTGAAGTACGTCGACACCCAGAAGGAGTTAAACATCAGGCAGAGACGCTGGGTGGAATTTCTATTGGACTACCAGTATACCATGCACTACCATCCGGGGAAGGCGAACGTGGTCGCAGATGCTCTGAGCCAGAGAGCGATTACGACAGGAGTAGGCCCGCAGCTGATGGCCTTGGAGTTGGTTAGATCATTCGAGGAGATGCAGATTTCACTAGTGTCTGAGGATGACCCGGAGCTATACATGGAGTACCTGGGGTCGATGGTTACTACTGATGATATTCGAGACCGCATCAGAGATGGGCAGATGCTGGATGAGAGAGCTGAGCCGATATTCCGAGCCTTGGAGGAAGGCACGACAGGAGATTACTCTTTTAGGGATGGTCTCCTGTGTTTCCGAGGCAGAGTCTACATACCAGTAGGAGGACGGATCCGGAAGGACATTTTGATGGAAGCTCACTGCAGCTGGTATTCGGTACACCCAGGGATCACCAAGATGGTAAAGGATTTGAAGAGGACGATGTACTGGTCGGGTATGAAGAAAGATATTACGTACTTTGTGACGCATTGCGAGGCCTGCCAGCTCGTGAAGGCGGAGTGTAGGAACCCGGCAGGCTTGCTGCAGCCGCTTCCGATGCCGGAGTGGAAATTTGAGGATATAGCCATGGACTTCATACATGGGCTACCTCGGTCCCGTGCGGGGAATGACTCGATCTGGGTGATAGTGGACAGGCTAACAAAGGTGGCCAGATTCATTCCAGTGGCGAAGGACGCACCAGTTAGTGTACTAGGTCGGAGGTTCATTGAGCAGTTTGTGCGTTATCATGGGGTGACCAAGACTATCATTTCGGATCGGGATGGGTGGTTTATATCCAGAGAATGGAGGTCAGTCCAGGCCCATCTGGGGTCTCGGTTGACATTCAGCACAGATTTTCACCCTCAGACCGACGGGCAGACAGAGCGCACCAACCGTACACTGGAAGATCTTCTGTGCCTGTGTATTTTGGACTGCGGCGAGCCTTGGGAGTGATTGTTGCCACTGGTCGAGTTTTTGTACAACAACGCCCATCAGTCCAGCATAGGCATGGCTCCATACGAGGCGTTGTATAGAAGGAGGTATAGGACCCCACTATCATGGGTTCAGGATGAGGATCTGCGGGCACTGGGCTCGGAGTTTATGGGGGATACGGATGCTTAGATTAGATTGATCCGGGACAGGATGTTGGAAGCCTAGAGCAGGCAAGCCAAATATTACGATGTGAGGCATCGTCAAGTTGAGTTCCAGGTGGGAGACCGGGTTTTCCTGAAGATACGGCCGATGCACGGAGTCTCGCGAGTTCGCGGGCGGAAGAAGCTCAGTCCGAGATATATGGGGCCTTACAGGATCCTGGAGCAGATCGGCCCCTTAGCTTATAGACTGGAGCTACCGCCGGAGTTAGCAGGATTGCATGATGTCTTCCACGTCTCCTCACTTCGTAGGGCTCTGCTACGCCCTGAGCAGTTGATTTCTTCGGCAGATGGCCCGGTGGCCTCGGATCGGTCAGTCAACTTGAATCCTATCAGGATCGATGACACGGCAGTGCGGGTCTTGCGACGGAAGAAGGTTCCGTTAGTCAAGGTCCTATGTAACAAATAATGGGCAGGAGGAGCATACATGGGATCCACATGACTTGATGGGACAAAAACACCCGGAACTTTTCAGTCAGGTATACCTCACAACCCCTCTGGACAATCAATTTGCTTTCCTATTTTAAATCAATAGGACTGAAATTTCAAGAATAGGGGCTAATCTTTTGTTTATTGGGGTATATACCTAGTCAATCGGACGAATTGGTCTTAGATTTGAAACCGCACATAGCAAACGTAACGTAGAGATGTAAATCTTTCAACTCTCATGGGATGTTACAAGCTTCTTTCTCCCGATTGGAGCCCCGTAGGCTTAACCTTGATTTCGGGGACGAAATCTTTGTTTTGTTTATTGGGATTTATAACATACCATTTCCAACTAGACCCCTGGAAGTGGTTTTGTCATAACAGAACCCTAGGAAACCCAGGAATTGAAGTTTATTGACCAAGATTTCGAGTCAAGGGGTGGTCATGCCCGTGACCGACCCGTCACGCCCGTGACCTAGGGCGTGACCCCTTCAACGATCGTCAACCTCAGAAAGACGATCGACGAGCTCAGAAATTTCAACATGGGCCTGACATGCTTGTGATCAATCCATCACGCCCGTGACCTTGGAATGGAGTTGAGTGAGCTAAGCTCACTCAACGCCGTAGACTGGATGGCGTTGAGTGAGATTAGCTCACTCAAAGCCATAAGCTAGACGGCGTTGTGTGCACAGACTGCACTCAATGCCATCTGATGTCGTCTGGTTGGCATTGAGTGAGCTGGTCTAACTCAACGCCGTAGACTTGATGGCATTGAGTGAACTTCGCTCACTCAACGCCGTAATCTGTCAGGCGGGATGGCGTTGTGTGTGTTGAGTGCACTCAACGCCATAAGTTGAACGACATTGAGTGCACTGACTGCACTCAATGCCATTTGGTGTTGTCTGGATGGCATTGAGTGAGCAGAGCTCACTCAACGCCGTAATATGGACGGCGTTGAGTGAGCTAAGCTCACTCAACGCAATCGTTTAAAAAGGACATATTCTGGATGGCGTTGAGTGAGCAGAGCTCACTCAACGCCATAATCCGGATGGCGTTGTGTGAGCTGAGCTCACTCAACGCCATAGTTTGGATGGCGTTGAGTGAGCAGAGCTCACTCAATGCCGTATCTGGGATGTTGTTGAGTGAGCAAAGATCACTCAACGCAGTAATAAGGATGGCATTAAGTGAGCAGAGCTCACTTAACGCCATTATACTTAGAATTTTGCTAGCATTTTTCTGGCAGATTGGTTATGGCTGTGTGCTGGTTCAGCTGAACTGGGACGGTCTAGGAGTGGGCCGTTTTATCCTATTAAGACCTAATAAGTCTTATTTAAAATAAGTTGGCTGGTCAAGCTTGGCACGTGGACCGACAGCTTTGCAAAAAGGGCGGTTACGGCCATGGCCGAGAGCCTTCTGTCATGGCCATCAATGGCATTTGATGGCGTGGCCTTTCCCCTCCCCTTTTACGGCTGGATCCAACTCCTCTAGGGAAGAGGAGGAGTTTCCAGCCGTTAGCTTGCTGTCATAGAGCCGTTTCAGCCCCCCCACCACCATGGCCGAGCCAAGCTATAATGGGCCATTAATGGCCACCAGCTTTTGGCCGTTCCCCCTCCTTAACCGAGCTTTTAAACACCCTCAGAGGCCCATGAGGAAGTTTTCCCAGCCTTTACCTGAAGTGTTCGAGCCTCCCACTGTGCGATTGAGAATTCCGGCGACGCCACCACCGCACCAATGGCATCCCGACGGTCTGCACGCCTCCAGCCCGCGAACAAGGTCCTCCCCTCCCTCTTCTTCTGCGGATAGATCTTAGGATTCAATAGGATTGAGAATCTGGCTTAACTGAGCCCGATTGGAGCTTTCATTTTCATGGATTTTCCATGAAATTCGCGTTCTCGGGCTCGCCGGAAAAAGCCTCTCCGGCGGCTGCGCCGCCGCCCGGCGATGGCCGCCACCTCAACGGAGGTGGTGGTGGCTGTGGCCGACCAGGGAGGAGGTTGGATGGATGGCAGCTGCGCTTGGAAGTGGTTCCAGGTCGGGCAAATCGTGGCCTTTGGCTGATGGAAGAAGACAATGCTAGGTCCCTTAGATCTTGCTTCAAGATCTGTGATGTTTAAATTAAGTTTTTCTTTTACGTGAATTTCTATACTAGAATATCAGTCACTGAAGAAAATTTAGGAAAAATACTAAGAGGCTTTTTATGAATAAATAGTTAACATGTAATTTGTAGCCCTAGGGGTCTACTATATTTTAAAGCTAATTTGGGTCAATTTGGTCAACTGGTTTGACCAGGGAACCTCTTTTGGTAAGATCTAGACCTAGAACTAGGCAGAGACGAAAAGGTGTGCCCACCCTTCATCCTTTGACCAAATGATCTGAAATTTTGGCAGAGAGACTAACCTAGCTATACCTAGGGCCTATCCCAAAATGGGAATTTTTGGGGAATGTTTTTCTCAAGTTTTTAGAAAAATTTAATAATCTTAGGGAAAATTAATTAGTTGGTTTAATGACTTCCAAACCCTCCCAAATCTTTGTGAGTAATACCTGGGATTATCATAAGGTTCTGTATAATTTTTCATCTAATTTTGAGATGTTTTAGATTGTAAATGGACAAACCTAAGCTATGCCCTATTAAGGGGTTTTTAGGTTAAAAGTGCACTTTGAGACTTGAATGGTCAGATCACCTCAACAGAGGATGAGATTTTGACCACCGACTTAGAATGCTCTCTAGCACCCCCTCATGGAGTTTGAGGTGGATTGGGGTAGATTTGCCCTAGGATCCAAGGCCAAACCCTAAGGATGGCTCTTGGTTGGTTGTGAAGGTCATGGGGTCAAATGACCTTGGACTGACTTGAAATTTGGTGGAGAGGACCATAGGGCCATTATAGTTCTCTGGACAAAATCTTAGGGGATTTGGATATAGTTAGGCCACCTAAAATCCTAACCCTAGTTTAGGGCACCAATCTTAATTTGAACTATTATACTGACAAATGAACTACAAATCAAATAAAATTTGGGCAGGGTGATTTTCTTGTCTAAATGGCCATAATATAATTTTGTTGAGATTTTTGGGTTAATTTATACAATACTTCATTCACAACTCTTATTGTGCCCTAGATATTTATTTTAATGATTCTGGAATTTCAGTTCACTGGAAAGTTATGAAATCTTGGATTAGGGCATCTTATAGCATGTTATACCTTCTGTATTTTCTTGGGAGTTTTATCTGATTATTTTGGGTACTTGCTTCTTTAACTTACCATTTGGGATATGTAGTCAAAAATGCAAATAATGCCCAATTATTATTTGGAAAATTATGAAATTTGGTCAGTGGGTGTTTCAAACCATGATAGTCACCCTGTAATTTTCTCTGGATTTTTAGATAATTAAAAATAAAACCACCCTCTGATACCACTTGTAAGACCCCCTTTTTTTTCTTTTTCAAACACCGGGTCTTAGCCCAGAATTTCCGCTTTGTAGTGGCGGCCTTCCCGTGAGTCGGTGCCACCGCAAAGCGGTAATTCTGGGCTAAGACCCCGTTGTTTGAAAAATAAAAAAGGGGGGTCTTACACTCCATATAAATGCTAGCTTGATAGCTATCATTATAAGAGAACTCGATCATATAGAGATGGTTCTCCCACCTCTTCCAAAAATCCAAGGCACACAGACAGAGCATATCCTCCATTATTATGTTTGAAGATTTGGTTTAAAGATCCTAAACACCTAGAGGGGGGTGAATAGGTTCAAATCCAATTTTAACTTAGGCAATTAAAATTTTAATCTCAGCATAGCTAATCAAGCTACAAAAATCACAGCATATGATAAAACAAGCACAGAAAAAACATGGCACAGTACACAGTGTTTTATAGTGGTTCCCCAATTCGTGGGTACGTCCACTCTCCCCCTTCACCTATCCAGCAGAGAGCTGGATTCGGCCAAACTTCCTTCCACTAACTCAGATCCTCGGATCTTACAACTTAGAACCCAACTGGTTCCTGCAGCTCAGACTTATTCAAGTCGTACAACTCAGATTCTTCCCAAGAATCCAACCTCAGGCAAACAGCCCTACCTCAGCCTTTATCACCAGGCCTACAACTCAGCTCACAAATATCCTTCCTCAGGCACTCAGCCCTACCTCAGCCTTTATAAATTTAGGCTTACAACTTAGAGAGATAACACTCCTACACTCAGATCTATAAAAGATCTTACAGAAAAATTGATTATTAAGATGATAAATCATTCACCCAGGTAGAGAGCGAAAGGGGTGAAGGCTTCTTGATCAGATCTTGATTGATCTGACTTCTTAAGATCCAACCTGTCTTAGCTTCTTCAAAGCTTCATGAATCTGAACAAAGTAAGGTTGATCTTCTAATGATGTTGGAGATGATCCTCAATCCAGCTTCCTTCTTTTATTCAGAATTAGATTTGTATTCTTCTTGCAGACTTGTTCAGAATATGCCTTATCTTGATGACTTGTAGATATCAACTGTTGAAAAATTTTCAAGTCCTTTCTTCTTCGATCTCTATCTTTTTATGATAGAACAAGTCTTTATATATATCCCATCTGAGGTTACCGGTTGATCTGATTCACAACCGACTTCTGACAGCTCTGAAAGATGTGATAGCTTTATTAGTTATGACATCTGTCAAGTCTTCAGTCTTGACACCTGATACCTCATTGTACTCCATCTCAACAGAAAAGTGTCGAGACAATGCTTCAGATGTGTCAACACAAATAGACCATGTGTCGACACAATTCTTGATGATGTCGACACAGCTCGTACAATGTTGACATAGCCCTTCTTTATCTTCTCGACACAGCTTCTGTAGAATGTGTCGACATAAGTCTTGTGTGTCGACACAATAAATTCTAGTCTCGACATAGTTTGTGTTGACAGAATTCTTGTGTGTGTCGACACAAGTCCTGTGTGTCGACACAATTGTTGTTGAAAGAATTTCTATGTGTCGACACAAGTCCTGTGTGTCGACACAATCTGGCATCTGGTGTCAACATATTTCCTTCACAAGTGTCGACACTTGTACTTAGAATATTTTTCTGCATTTCTTTAACCTGCACATACAAACTCAACATCCTATCAAATACACATTGATGTATATCATTTAATTAGGTGAGGCTTCTTCCAAATCAGGTACACAGTTTCCAATGTACCCAACAATCTTCCCCTATTTTGAGAAGTCATAACCCATAGTCAATGATATACACCACTTAAAATAAAACAAAAATTAAGATGTATAAAATCATTACTCAGACTGGGTAACTCATAAGCATAAATAGCATGTAATATCATCATAAAATATAATAAAATACAGCAAGCAAGAATCAGTTTAAAATTACAAGGATTTTTAGAACAAAAGATTACATAGTTCTAAACCTAGTCAATCTATCCCAAGGATTGATCAGGCTCCTTGATGACAATTCCTTTGCCAGACTGAATCCTAGCTTGTACATTTGCTCCTGTGTCATCAGCCAGCTTCTTTCCTTTCAGATCCTTCTTCTTTTGCTCTTCAACCTTGATCTTTTGCCTTTCAAGGTAATGAATAAGCTTTGGGAAATACTTGCTAGGCTCCATAGAGTTAGTAGGTATCTTCCTAGCTCTAAGGTCTCTTCTAAACTGATATATGGCATCTTGCCACTCCTGATATTTTCTCTATTCCTGTTCAGAATATAACTTGCCTCTGTCATGCATATTCTCTTTAACAACATACCAAGCAGTAAGAATAATATTCCTGGAGGTTGGACTCTATTGTTCAAAATCAGGCTTTAATTCTATCTGTTCCCTGAACCTTTTCCTAGACAACTGAGCTTCTTTCATAGCATCCCTTGCTCTTTGTGCTTCTTGTTCTCTTTGTAATGCAGCTGCAGGCATTTCAACTTTTTCAAGAATAACATTATGTGCCTCTTGTAGAGGGCTATACATTTGGTGTACTGCCTGCTGGATTTCTTCAAAATCAGAAGGGGGATAAATGACTTTGGCTACATCGTGTTGAACCCCTTGAATGTAAGCAGGTTGAATTCAATATTCAGTAGTGTTGTCATCATCACAAAGGGGTGGATAACCAAGAATTGCTCGGATGCTACTGGTTATCAATTTAGCATGATCTGAGCTTGCTTTGACTAATATTCTCTCCCCCTTTATGTATCTCTTTCTATATGGTCTCTTAGATCATCCTTTTGAAACCTTACTTGATCAGCAAGATAATTTGTTCCTTCTTTGTAGTAGGTTCTAAACTTATTCATTTGATTAGAGATAGCTTTTTGAGATGCCTGGATTGCTATTTGGACAGCTGTTAAATCCTCTTTGAGTTGTTTGTCAAACTCAGACTTTACTGTAGCCATTTGTTCAGTTATAACAGTTGCGTTACTCCCAAGATTTGTTAGAATAGTATTATAAGAGTCTACTAGATTTTCATTCATTCTGAGTTGATTTTCCAGGACATAACTTTGTTTGACTACAATGTCTTCTACTGCAGTCTTAATCTCCTATTATTGTGTGTCCAAGTAGACTACAGCATTACCTCCCTTATTGAACCAATCTGTCATCTCTTTCTTATTCTGATTAACTTCAAATCTGATGGATTTTATATCCTAGGCCAAGTGGAATTACAGATCTTTATTGTTCTCATCCACATATTTTTCAAGAGCAACACTTTGTGCATCCAATTTCAATTGTAGTTGCACCATCAGTGAACTGAAATCTACTATAGGAGCTGGTGATTGTGGGGCAATCTACAAGGCTTTCTTATATCATGAGCTCCTCTTCCTGAGCTCCACAAGTTTCCTTTTCTTTGCCCTGGAGTCTTCTTCATCTTCAGAGGAATCAGATGAACTAGCTAAGTCCACTGTTTCTTTTGGACTAGAGGCAATGATTGGCATTTCCCCCTCGGTTCTTGCTCCTTGTAAGCTAGGAAATCATTCATCCAGAGTTACCTCTTATTGCATCTGAACTGGAGAAATAACTTTCTCATTCTCATCAGATGGATCTCCCTTGAAATCAAAGTCCTCTTCCTGGGTTTTCTCTTTATTAGGAGAGATTTGTTGCTCAGATTGATCAGGATCAGACATATGCACATTCTGTGCTTCTTTCTCAGTAGTGGTGGCTGCAGCATTGTTGATTTCTTAAACTATGTCCATGACTGTTTCAGTTACATTTTCATTATCCAGTGCAACTTCATTTATACCTCCCCCTAGGTCTATTATCTGTGGATTTTCTGGTTCATGGACAAGGGTAGTTTCTGTGTTGTCTCCCCTAGAGATGATACCACCTAGTTGTCTGGAACTTGGATGGTCTTCCCTTGGTCCTGAACCTTATTGTCAGTGATGGTGTAGGAAATTTCCTTTTCCTTGGTTGTTCTTCATCTGTGCTGAAATCAACTTGCTCTTCTGAATCACTAGAGGATTCAGGGAGCTTGGCTGGTGTGTTCTTTTCCTTAATTCTCTTCTGCTATTTTTGAGGTGTAGGAACATCTTTAGTCAATACTCTTTCCCATCGAGACAGGATTCATAAGTACATCTTCGTCATATGATTAATCTTAGAACCAGTAGTCTGATTCATCACTTCTGGAATATTAATAGCCAGATACAGGATTATTATTCTACCCAGATTAGGTTTCTTGAGACATTCTTTTATCTTTTCAAACACAACAGCAGACCAGTCAATTTTCACCTTGAATATGACTCTGGTCATGAGATTGAACATATAGATAGAAATCCTATCATGTCCTCCTGATTTGCACAAAATAACCTTACTGAGAATCTCAGACAGGAATTTTCCCTGGGAATTCATTCCCTTCCTATTCATTGATGATCCAATCTTGGTAATGGGATCCAGTCCACACCATTGGAGAGCATCTTTTGTCATGGAAGATGCTATGTCATATTCTTCCTTAATCCTGGGAAGCTAAAGTGTTTTACATAAACTCTTCAGTGTGAGTTTCACCTTAGTACCTTGGACAGATGATTTAATCTTCATGCCATTCAAATCCATTAAAGCTAATGAGTAGAATTCAAGAAACTCCTTCTTCCATATCCTGGTAGGTTCTGAGACTAAGTACTCCAATCCATTGTTGGGGATTACGGTAATCACGACTTTGATTTTTGGTGTGGCAGTCTCAAACGCATTGCAAACCATTTCATATCCCTCAATCACTTTTTGTTCCATCTGTGGCGCCATGGATGAAAGAGAGAGAAGAGAGTAGACTCTAGAATATCTTCTCAACACAGGATTTAGAGTCGAGAGTTCGGTATAGCACAGTCGACTATATTTTATTTTCTCCTATTTATAAAATTCTTGTAAAGGGTAGGTCAAAAGACGCGCCTAAATAAGAATCTTATGAGTCGACATAATATTGCATGAGTCGACATAGACTACTTAGGTCTTGATAGAGAATTGTAAGTGTCATCATGATTATGTGCCGACCTAGATTTTTGTGTGTCGACACAGAAATCTCCTAATACAAGGTCTCGACAGAGTTGTGTCGACACAAACATTTTCTATCAACACAGATTTCATTTGTGTCGACACAGTTTATTCCTTTGTCGACACAACTCGTTGATAGTGTCGACACAGTGAGTTTGTGTCGACACAAACTTTTTAACTTAGCCAAATTTTGAGAAATTTTATTCTGACCTTACATTTTATTCTAGGTTTAACATACCTAATTCAATCTTAAAATAATTGAATTTACTTTCATCCAGAGGTTTTGTAAATATGTCTGCAATTTGATTGTTGGTGTTGACAAATTCTAGACTTATGTCTTCTTTTTCAATATGTTCTCTAATGAAATGAAACCTGAGTTCTATATACTTAGTTCTGCTATGTGAAACAGGATTTCTAGGAATAGATATGCAACTAGTAGAATCACAATATAATGGAGTTCTACTTACCTTGATGTCATAGTCTTCAAGTTGATGTTGTATCCACAATAGCTGAGCACAGCAACTGCCTACAACTATATATTCTGACTCAGCAGTGGATATAGCCACACTTGTCTACTTTTTGCTGCTCCATGGCACCAATCTTTCACCTAGGAACTGACATGTACTTGTGGTGCTTTTCCTATCTTCTTTGTAGCTTGCAAAGTCTGCATCTGAAAAACCTATTAGTATAAAATCTCTATTCTTAGGATACCAAAGACCAAGATTTGGTGTGCCCTTAAGATATCTTAAAATTCTCTTGATACCAGAATAATGAGATTCCTTTGGGCAAGCTTGGTGTCTAGCACAGACATATGTGGCATACATGATGTCAGGTCAATTAGCAGTCAAGTAAAGAAGGGAGTCAATTATCCCTCTATACAAAGACTCATCAACAGGTTTTCCTGCCTCATCTTTACCTATTGGCATACTTGACCCCATTGGAGTTCTCTTGGTGGAGGCTGACTCCATGTCATATTTCTTAATTAACTCCTTAGTGAACTTAGACTGGGATATGGACAAGCCATCATAAGTATGTTTAACTTGGAGTCCCAAGAAGAATTTCAGCTCACCCATGCTGCTCATCTCAAACTTCCCTTGCATAAGTTTTGCAAACTTTCTACAAAGCTTGTTATCAGTAGATCCAAAGATAATGTCATCAACATATATCTAGACTAGGATGATCTTGCCTTTTGATTCCCTAAAGAATAGAGTCTTGTCAATTTTCCCCCTTAAGAATATATTCTCAATGAGGAAGGTAGACAGAGTTTCATACGAAGCCCTAGGGGCTTGTTTCAATCCATATAGAGCTTTCTTAAGCCTAGAAACATAGTTAGAATAAAGAGGATCTACAAAACCTGAAGGTTGTTCAACATAAACTTCCTCTTTTAAGTCACCATTCAAAAATGCTGACTTTACATCCATCTGGAATACCTTGAACCCTTGGTAAGCTGTATAGGCAAGGAACAGCCTTATTGCTTCCAACCTTGCCACTGGGGCAAATGTCTGGTCAAAGTCTATTCCTTCTTCCTGCCTATAGCCTTTTGCTACCAGCCTGGCTTTGTTCTTGACTATAATGCCATTTTCATCTAACTTGTTCCTGTAGATCCACTTTGTCCCTATGACATTGTGATTCTTTGATTTAGGAACCAACTTCCAGACTTTACATCTTTTGAATTTCTTTAGCTCTTCTTGCATGGCATCAATCCAATTTGGATCTTGTATAGCCTCTTCAATTTTCTTAGGTTCTATCTAGGACAGGAAGCTTGAACATAGAACTGTGCTCATGCTCTTACTTCTAGTCAAAACTCTTTGTCTTACATCACCAATGATTTGGTGTGCAGGATGATCCCTTAGATGTCTTATTGCTAGAGCAAATCTGTCCACCTCTTGATTTTCTTCATTTTCCTCACCAAGTTGTACTTCATTATCTTCATCTTTAGCTTGTGGGTCTTGTACTCCCCTAGACAGCATCCATCATTTTTCTCATCATGTCTCATAAATTGGTCTTCATTGATGATTACCTTTTCCATCTTATCTTCCAATCATGTAGAGCTAGAAGAAGTTCTTGACAGCTCACAGTTAATTAACTTAGATTCATCAAAGACTACATGGATAGATTCTTCTACAACTTGAGTAGTCAAGTTGTAGACCCTATATGCCTACTATACTTACTCTACCCAACAAATATCCCTTCTTAGGATTTGGCAGCAAACTTAGTTAAATAGTACTTTCCATTATTAAGAACATAACACTTGCTACCAAAGATTCTAAAGTAGGCTAAATTTTGTTTTCTACATTTCATAATCTCATAGGGTGTCTTCTTGTGGCTTTTGGTGATGGAAGCTCTGTTGAGAACATGACAAGCAGTGTTTACTGCCTCAGCCCAGAAATATTCTGGGAGAGAAGTGTCACTTAGTAGTGTTCTACCAGCCTCAATAAGAGTCATATTCTTTCTTTCAGTAATCTCATTTTGCTGGGGAGTTCTAAGTGAGGATAACTCTTGATGAATCCCAAGTTCTTCACAGAACCTTGTCATGCATTCAGACTGAAATTCTGTCCCATGGTCACTTCTGATTTTTACCACAGAATTATTAGTTCATTCTAAATTTGCCTACCAAATTCTAGAATACAGTAGGGGTTTTAGATTTCTGTCTCAAGAAGAAAACCCATATAAATCTAGAATAGTCATCCACAACCATAAATGTGTAAGTTTTCCTACCTAGACTATGAAACGTCATAATACCAAATAGATCCATATGCAGGAGTTATAAACATCTCGCAGAATCTTTGGTATGATGGTCTCAGTCTATTTGCCCTTTTGGCAAGCTGAACATACACCCTCTTTAATACACTTGACCTGAGGACCATTCCCCACTAATTCCATACAAAAGAGTTGGCCTATTAACTTGTACTTCAGGTGAGCTTGCCTCTTGTACCATTAGACAAAATGAGATGCTTTCTCATCTGTAACTAGATAAATAGGAGATTTCTTACTCTCATAATCAAAATTAAGACAGTAGACATTTCCTTTCCTTGTGCCTGTCAGAATGATCTCATGATCACTTGACCTTCTTATTTGGCACACCCCCATGAGGAAAGAAGTGTCATAACCAAGATCACTTAGTTGGCTTATGCTTATTAGGTTATGTTTCAGACCTTTCACATAAGCAACTTGGGTGATAGTGATAGAGCTAATGGAAATGTTACCAAACCCTATGATGAACCCCTTTTCAAATCCACCAAAGATCACTTTGGGTCGATTTTCTATGGGAGAGTAATCCTTCAGCATTCTTCTTGTTCCAGTCATGTGCCTGAAACATCAACTTTCCAAGTACCATATTGGGGTATGGCTACTTGGACTCACCTGCATCAAATAAAATTACCTATCCTTAGAACCCCAATTGTTATTGGGTCCTAGGTTCAGGTTAGCTTGAAATCTGACATTCTTGCTTGCAGCCTTTCTGACAGGTAAGCAGGCATTTTTCTGGACACTAGCATTGTGCCAACAATCAATGGTATAGTGGCCCACTTTACCACAACACCAGCACTCATATCTGTTATACCTTCTTTTAAGTAAAGGCTTAATAGCATTGCTGTCAACAGCAGTCTTTTTAAGTGTTGGGGCTGGTGCATCAAACATTGATGATTCCTGAAGAACATGGTGTGTTTTCTCATGGGCTACCCTATTAGCATTTGCACCCTTGCCATCCTGATCACCATGCTTATAGTGACCATGTGTGATGTCATGATCATACCTGTTAGTAGGCTGCATCACTTTCCTGAAAGAAATAGGGGGTTTGAAAGCTAGTGGCTGAAATGGGGCTCTGACTTTTCTTTTGGAATTAGCTGCCCTTGTTCTTCCCTTGAAGCCTAATCTTGTCTTACCCTTTTGGGAAATGAAGTTATCAATTAAGAGTAAGACTGACTTTAGCTTTGAGAATTTAGCCACAAGATCCTTTTCTCTTTGAAGTCTGACTTCCAAACTCATGATGTGATCATTTTTGAAGGTAATTGTACCCATCTGAATAACAGATATGTTTTTCAGTTTGGCAACTTCATTCAACTTCAAATCCAGCACTTTTGTTGAATCTAATGCAACCAATTTGAGAGATGCAATTTCCTTAGCCTGCTTTTTGACAAGGATTCTGCTTCTCTTAAGATCATGCAATAGACCACCATACTCATCAATTAGTTGATGAACATCCCTTCAGATTTAGAACCATCCACATCTCTTGATGTAGATGCTTCTGATTATGATCCAGTATAATAATAAAAAACTGAATATAGATTGTATACCTTACTGGGACCAGGCTGATCCTGGCACTAATCTTCCTCAGATAGAGCCATCAGCCCTCTACAATGATGATCTTCAATCCCATTTATAGACTCCAGCATTTCAAAGAATTCAGTCTTTACAGAATCCTCTTCAGTAGTGAATAATCCAATATAGGCTTCAGCTTCAGCCTCTTCTCTAGATTCTGATGAAGAGGAGTCAGTCCAACTCTTCATCCTCTGGGCAACAAAGGATCTCTCCTTCTTGCCCTTATTTTGACGCTTCTTCTTATCATTAGATTCCTATCTTTTATCAGGACAGTCAGCTATGACATTTCCTGGCCTGTTACAATAATAACAAATAATTTTAGAAGAAGTTTGTTTATTGGTATTAGAGCCATACCTGTCATCCTTAGAAGTTTTCTTATTCTTGTACTAGTCATCCTTGGAGGAAGATGAAGATGGCTTTGTTCTCCATTTCTTCTTCTTCATGAACCTTTGAAATTTCCTTGTGAAGGCAGCAAAGTCTTCATCAGAGTTGTGGCTGGCTGAAGTGTTGACGTAAGTATTTTCTGATTCAACTTCAGCAATTCTCTTGGGAGGAGAATGAGACTTTCTCATGCCCTTTCTTGTGGCTTCAGCCTTGAGGGCTACTGACTTCTCTTTGTATTCAGACCTATTGCTTTTCTCCTCCTCCTTTCTGGCAGTGAGCTGCATCTCATATGATAACAATTTTCCATGTAAGGTTAGTGGAGGTGTATCAGCAAGCCTGGCCACCTCTCTAATGGCACATATTTTAGTATCCCAGTCCTTGGTTAGTGATCTGAGAAACTTGTCATTTAGTTCATATGTGTTAAAGACTCTTCCATAGGTCATTAGCTCATTTACAATTCTAAAGAATTTCTTATAGCATTCATCAATGTTATCTGTCTTGGCTTGTCTAAAACTCTCATATTCTTGATTTAGCATAGACTTTCTATCCTCTCTTACTTCTTCTATTCCCTCCATGTAGACAATCAAAGTGTCCCACATCTCCTTGGAGGTTTTGCAATGGACTAGATTTTGGAATGTAGAATCATCTATGGCACTCACAATTCTGTTTTGTGTCCTCTTGTTTAAAGTTGCTAGGATGATCTCTTCCTTAGTCATTTCAGAATAACTTTTTGGAGTCTTGAGGTTGGCATCAAGAACTGAAATGTTTATAGGAATAAATGGCCCTTCTAGAACTGTGATGTAAATTCTTGGATAAGATACTTCCGTGAACAATCTGACCCTCTCTTTTCATATGCCAAAATTTTCTTTCCTACAGATAGGAAGTTTCATGGATCCATGTTTTCTGATTTTCACCTGAACCCATTCTAGCTAATAGATAACTGCCTTGGAGATAAACTCAGACTATTTGGTCTATATTTGAGTTAACCTCGCTGTGATACAACTTGAAAGATTTGGTTTAAAGATCCTAAACACCTAGAGGGGGTTGAATAGGTTCAAATCCAATTTTAACTAAGTCAATTAAAATGTTAATCTCAGCATAGCTAATCAAGCTACAAAAATCACAGCACAGGATAAAACAAGCATAGAAAAAACATAGCACAGTACACAGTATTTTATAGTGGTTCCCCAATTCGTGGGTACGTCCACTCTCCCCCTTAACCTATCTAGTAGAGAGATGGATTCGGCCAAACTTCCTTCCACTAACTCAGATCCTCAGATCTTACAACTCAGAACCCAACTGGTTCCTATAGCTCAGACTTATTCAAGTCCTACAACTCAGATTCTTCCCAAGAATCCTACCTCAGGCAAATAGCCCTACCTCAGCCTTTATCACTAGGCCTACAACTCAGATCACAAATATCTTACCTCTGGCACTCAACCCTACCTCAGCTTTTATAAATTTAGGCTTATAACTCAAAGAGATAACTCTCCTACACTCTGATCTATAAAAGATCTTACAGAAAAATTGATTATTAAGATGATAAATCCTTCACCTAGGTAGAGAGAGAAAGGGGTGAAGGCTTCTTGATTAGATCTTGATTGATCTGAATTCGTAAGATCCAACCTGTCTTAGCTTCTTCATAGCTTCTTGAATCTGAACAAAGTAAGGTTGATCTTCTTATGAAGTTTGAGATGATCCTCAATCCAGCTTCCTTCTTTTATTCAGAATTAGATATGAATTCTTCTTGTAGACTTGTTCAGAATCTTCCTTCTCTTGATGACTTGTAGATATCAACTTTTGGAAAAATGTCAAGTCCTTTTTTCATCGATCTCTATCTTTTTTATGATAGAACAAGTCTTTATATAGATCCCATCTATGGTTACTGGTTGATCTGGTTCATAACCGCCTTCTGACAGCTCTGACAGATGCGATAGCTTTGTTAGTTATGATATCTGTCAAGTCTTCAGTCTTGACACCTGATACCTCATTATACTCTATCTCAGCAAAAAAGCATCGAGACAATGATTCAGATATGTCAACACAAATAGACCATGTGTCGACAGAATTCTTGATGATGTCGACACAACCCACACAATGTCGACACAGCCCTTCTTTATCTTCTCGACACAGCTTTTGTAGAATGTGTCGACACAAGTCCTGTATGTCGACACAATAGCTTCTAGTCTCGATATAGTTGGTGTTGACAGAATTCTTGTGTGCGTATCGACACAAGTCCTATGTGTTGACATAATTGCTGTCGATAGAATTTCTGTGTGTCGACATAAGTCCTGTGTGTCGACACAATCTGGCTTATGGTGTTGACACATTTCCTTCACAAGTGTAGACACTTGTACATAGAATATTTATCTTCATTTCTTTAACCTGCACATACAAACTCAACATCCCATCAAATACACATTGATGTATATCATTTAATTAGGTGAGGCTTCTTCCAAATCAGGTACACAGTTCCCAATGTACCCAATAATATTAGTTCTCTTGGTCTGACCATCCGTCTGCGGATGAAAGGTCGTACGGAACTTCATTTTGGTACACAACAACTAGTGGATTAGTCTCCAATCACTCGAAGTAAAGCGCCCGTCTTGATCACTAACGATACTACGGGGCACACCGCGAAAATGTACTATGTTGTCAACATACAACTCAGCCAATTTCTCAACTGAATCGTCCTTCTTATTCGGTTTGAAGTGCAATACCTTTGTAGATCGGTCAATGATCACCCACACGGCATCATTCCCTCTCTGTTATCTCGGCAAACCATGCACGAAATCCATAGATATATCATCGAACTTCCACACCGGAATTGGCAATGACTTCAGGAAACCACCGGGTTTCTGACGTTCCGCTTTTACCAAGGCACAAGTATGGCACTTTACCACGTAAAGAGCTATGTCCTTCTTTAAACCGACCACCAGAATAACTTTTTCATGTCCTTATACATTTTTATGCTCCCTTGGTGGATTGAGTATTTAGTAAAGTGTGCCTCATACATCAAATCCTCCCATAATTACCCACATTTGGGACGCATAAATGACTGTCATTTATCAAAAGACCATCATCTAAGGAGAATTGGAAATTTTACCCATCTGATGCATAGCGCTTCATACTCTTGTCGAGTTCTATCACTCGATGAATCCTGTCTCCAAGGTTATATTTCACCTCCATCCAGTTCAAGCACACATTTTCAGTGGTATTCTGGTCAACACAAGAAATATCGAAGGCCCCCAACTCCTGGTTTAGACGCTCCTCATGCATCTGAAACCAATTTTCCTGTACTGGAGTCCTACGACTCAAGGCATCTATGACTACATTTCCCTTCCTAGGAGTGTCATGTATCTTGAAGGTGTAGTCCTTGAGGAACTCCATCCACCTCTGTTGTCGCATATTCAGATCTTTTTGATCTATTAAATACTTTAGGATCTTATGGTCCGTGAATATGTCAACTTTCACGGCATACAAGTAGTGACGCCACAGCTTAAGTGCAAAAATCACAGCTGCCAACTCCAAGTCGTGTACTGGATAGTTTTGTTCGTACACTTTCAACTGGGGTGAGCCATAAGCTATAACTTTTTCTAACTGAAGAAGAACACAGCCTAAGCCTCTCCCTAAAGCATCGCTTTAAATTTCATAGTCGTCTGTACCACGTGGCGAACTCAAGATAGGTATTGTTGTCAAATGTCTCTTTCACTCCTCAAAAGCTCATGCGCACTCAGGAGTCCAAACGAACTTCTGATCTTTCCTCATCAATGTGGTGAGAGGTAAGGCTATCCACTAAAAGTTCTCCATAAAGCGCCTGTAGTAGCCAGCAAGTCCAAGGAAGCTCCCTACATCCGCTATAGTAGTCAACACAGGTCACTCTCGTATCGTAATGATCTTCTCCGGATCCACCGCAATACCCTCTCCACTAACCACATGACCAAGAAAAGCCACCGACGACAGCCAAAACTTGCACTTTGAGAACATGGCATAGAGTTTATTCCTTCTCAGGGTGTGCAAAACCATCCTCAAGTGATTTGCATAATCTTCTTCTAATTGAGAGTACACCAATATGTCATCAATAAAGATGATCACAAATCGGTCTAATCACTCCTAAAAATTATGATGCATCAAGTTCATGAATACTAATAGCGCGTTTGTTATCCCAAACTGCATTACATTGAACTCATAGTGACCATAACATGTCCCTAAAGCTATCTTGGGAATGTCATATTCCCTAATCCGCAACTAGTAATATCCATACTTTAAATCTAACTTCAAATAGACAGTCGATCCCACCAGCTGATCAAATAAGTCATCAATTTATGGAATCTGATACTTGTTTTTCTCTATCATCTTGTTCAATTCTCGATAATCAATGTATAGACGCAGGCTTCTGTCTTTATTCTTTACAAAAAGGAAGGGTGCACTCCAAGTTGACATACTTGGACATATATAGACTTGATCTAGCAATTCTTGTAATTGAACTTTCAATTTTGCCATCCCTATTGGCGCTACTCGGTACGGCTAGCGGGCCACAGGTTTCGTACTTGGAACCAACTCAATAGCGAAGTCAATCTCTCATTGGGGCGATAACCTATGGAGATCCTTAGGAAATACATCTACATAATCCGACATAATATGAACGTCACTCAGACTGGACTTCGGCTCAACGACCTCTAATAGCATGAAGAATAACTCTACGCCGTTCCAAATAGCTTTGACAACCTGGAGATAAGACATCAATATCTTTCTTGATCCTCACATACCAGTGAACTTAGTCTCTCATTCGGTGTTTTATCCCTGTGTTACTTCCTTAGAGTTATAATCTATATATGCACGCTGCTCTGAGATCTAGTCCATACTAAAGATTAAATCAAACTCAGATATCGGCAGCACAAATGCTTCCAATCTAAAATCCTGACTTCATATCTGAACCTCAACACAACAAGACCTATCTGCACGCATCAAGCATCCGTTAGGTAACAACACCTTTAATTTATCTATTGACATAAGAGTAGGCACTCTGATCCGTAATATAAAGTCCTCAGACAAAAATGAATAAGAAGCCATATAGAATATAACATAAGGTCCGGTCGGGGCCCCACGCCATATTCCACGGATAGTCAGCAGAGTTATAGTTTAATATCAAAATTACCAATCAAATCCTAACTCAGAGCATTCTAGCGGAAGCTTCTTTGGTTACTAGAGCTCAAGTAATACGAATGTCCACTATAAAACCACATAGGAATGTCATATAAAATACCCCAAAAAGTGCGGCATTTAGGCCTTATAATTGTTCTTCTTCACAAGAGTAATTTACAAACATCGACACGCAGGCCAGCCACACAAGAAAACTATACAAAGTTCTTTGCTTGGCCTTCGAGGGCCGGCATAGCATCAAAGGGTTGCAACACGCTATTTCCTGCTCGGCTCTCTAGCACCTATATAGGGACATTCCACCACAAAGGTGGTAAACAAGTAAACGGTCAGCTTTATACGACCATACCCCATTCCTGGGCAAGCCGTATTCCTTCCATGCAGGCATAGCAGTCATATATAGATATATCACATGAAGATACAACTTAAGCACCATTCAATATATCACAAATGACTGAAAAAATTGCCAAACATTTCATGCACTCAAGGGCACATTATCAGTGTACTGGAAATGCCCAGCCCCACCACCGTCCAAAATTCCCAGACTTAACGGTAAACATTGAGCATTTCTCTTTCTCATTATACATCAGCAAAGTCAAACATGTTCTATTACTTTGAGAACCATGTCATTGACTCACTCCAAGTCGATCGCATAAGGTGGGTACAGGTTAGTCATATCCCGTTGCACAAACCATCGAGCCCTCCATGCCACGACGCAGGTCAGCATCCCCCTTTCTCAAGCAGAACAATTTAAGCTCTCGCTATCAAATCGTGGAACAGTTTAAGCTCCCATGCACATATAGTGGAACAGTTTAAGCTCCCACTCACATCATATCGTAGATTAGTTTAAGCTCCCATGCACATATAGTGAAACATTTTAAGCTCACACTAACATCATTCCGTGGAACAGTTTAAGCTCCCACATACATATAGTGGAATAGTTTAATCTCCCACTCACATCATATCGTGGAACAGTTTAAGTTCTCATTTACATACGTTATATAGAGGCCCCAAGGTCTCCCAGAGACAGACCTCACAAACGTAGCTCACTGGGAGCTATCACTGGTGGTAGCACTACCGCCGCGTGGTAGGGGACAGATTCTCGTTTCTTCCCCACTTTAGGCGTTTTCCTAGAGATCATCTCCGGTACTATTTTTGTAGCATCCTGCACACCCCCAGACCCTGGATTTTACACATTTATCCATATGTTTATCCACGGAGTCTTCTCCAGCATGCAAAACAATTCATCACCAATCCATACCAACCTGTCAAGATGGGCTTCACATAGCATGTCTATTCCTTACTTTGATTCAGGATTCTAAATGCAAGTACTACCGGGGATCATAATGATCTGCCCGCTAGAAACCAACCTTTTCTTCACCTTTTGGCGAGGGGTTCCATTCACATGCAAAAGTAGGACTTCACTTGTCCAATAAGGATGATCATTATCCTCGCAGATCGTTTTTGAGCCATGATCAAGTCTTCTATCCAAATGGAAAGGATCGCCTCGCTTTTCGCTTCACGGATCTTTCTTCAACTCGTAAATCTGACCACGGGATCTCCTTCACCAAGCTTTCAAACTCAGCCTTTGGCCTTATTCTTCCTTCTCTTTCCCACAAGAACTTCAAGAACTAAGAGAGAGTGAGAGAGAAAATGAGAATTTCATCTCATGTTCAGCTTATATCTGGAAGCTACCGCCGCGCGATATCTTACTATCCCTGAGCGGTATTAAAGGTGGTGGCCTCTTAGCCTCAATGGCACCGTGCATACTATCGTCATGCGATATCTCACTATCACATGCGATATTTTACATAACGATTCGTCGAGTGCATTGAGTGTTACAGCTAAGCAGTAACTTACAACCGTCGGGCGGTATCGACTATAGACCATGGTATTTTAATCCAGTTTACTTTTGTCAGTGATAGGACTACTGCCGCGCGATAACCTCCAGAGACCAATTCTCTCAACTTTCGGGAATTTTAGGGCATTAAATATAGACACACGAAGTTTGGTGAATATTTCCAAATTTAGAGTAGATATTAGCAAATTTATTGCTAGTGTATTAGTGAGCATTATCTGTCCGGAGAATTTTAAGTTTGTTAAAGAATTGTGTGCGAGTTTTAAGGATGAAATATTGGAACACGCGAAGAAGTTCGGATCAATCATGAATTAAGTACAGCCATGTCATTAGAAAATAATCATCAATAAAGGTGATAAAATAACGATACCCAAAAACACTTGTTATTTTGTACGGTCCTCAAATATCAAAATGCACTAAAACAAAAGGAGCAGAGCTCCGGGTACAGTGTGGAGGAAAAGAGGAACGATGTTGTTTTCCTAAAATACATGAATCACGGGTAAAAGCTGGAAATTTAATATTGGGAAGAGCCTTCTTGAGGACCGGAAGAGGAGCATGCCCGAGATGCAAATGCCAATCAACGTAGGAAATGAGGGAGATGATGGTAGGAGAAGTTTTAAGAAGGTATAGCCCATTTTGTAGTTGTACTTTACCAATGATACTTTGCAATCGTCAATCTTGCATCAGAAAAGAAGAAGTGGTGAATCTGACAGAGCAATCCAAATCAGCATTGAGGCGACTAACAGAAAGTAAATTAAACGGGAGGTCATGAAGAGCTGAGTGGAGAAAAATAGAAGAATGGAGAGGGATATCAGCAAAGCCAGAGACAGGGACGGTGTTGCCATTGGCCACTGTAATAAACTTAGGATGTGAGGAATCCAAGTATCGGTGTGGCTTCAGCGAGGTGATATGGTGAGTATAGTAGCACCTGAATCCACTATCCAACGCAGATTAGTAGAGAGAAAAGTGATACCATCTTTAGAGATGGAGGCAATGGAGGAAAGCATGTGGCTAAGCATCCCATGAAGTTGATGGAGCTAAAGGCAGACTTCTTTAAGATCAGCCCGAGTGGTAGAATGACTATGGGAAATAACAAAGGCAGTGGGATGAGGAGGAAGACCATGTTTGCGATAGCAGGCCACCTCAAGGTGTCCATCCTTACCACAAAAAGAGAACTTAGGTCGTGTCCAGCCACCTTGACACCTTACCCGAGAGCCTGAACATCCTCTGCGGTTAGAGAGAGGGAGAGGTAGTAATGCCGCAGAAGAGTGCTGGAAAAGAGTCGATGAAGGAGGGCAGATAGCATTAGAAGGCAGTGAAACATTGAGTAGCATGGAGCACACATTATAGAATGAGGGAGTCATAGCAGATGAGAGGATCTGATCCCGAACACTTTGAAGATGAGGCGGGACACAATCCATCATCATGGTAATACTAAATGCTTCCTTTTGAGCGCACTGGGCAGCGATATCCGTAGTCGGGGCTGATGTTGAATCCAAGCTTCAACTAGTGTTTTGGACCGATGTAAAAACCCGCATTTTCTCCGCATTTAAATGATGTATCAAAGTAAGAGAAAACACGCATCATGATGCCACGTCATGCAGGGGTTAACTACAGATGCTCAGGCAAGAACCTAAATCTTACACTTTTAAAAGAATTCCACAAGTTTATTTTGGAGAAACTGCAATTTAGGTTAAGTTTGGATGGTTGTATCCCTCGGCTCAGTGGATCAACTAGTCTGCAAATGATAACATGAATATATGCTGTAAAAAATACTTTTTTATATTGGTTAACATCCTACATGTGCATAAACATCCCAAAATGACAACTCATGAAATGCATACCTCTATATTAAATATAAGTATAGAAAAATAGTGTGTATGTTCATTAAAATATAGTGATTTTAGCTTTAAAAGATGACATGTATGAGGCAGTAAAAATGATATATTTATAGTTAAAGTAACTAACATGCAATCCTAGCATAAGACCTTCCCAGAGAGCAAGTAAAAACCAACAAGTCATCCAAAAATAGACTTAGCAGCTAGCAAGTACTTAACATTCTACCAAAATCCAGTGAGTGTCAACAACCTGACACGAACCCACTAAAAGTATGTATTTCTGAACTAAAAGAAAAGCAAAACAACAACTACCTCATGATGGTGAGGAAAAGACAACTATGATAGTTGCGGAACACTAGCCACAGCCAAATCCTAGCGGCTCAACCGGCTACTACTCCAAACCTGGGGCATTCAAAAGAGAAGAATACCTCAGTAAGAATATATACAAGGGGTAATCAAAGATCATTAGTAGCAATAAACAAAGGAGGCAAAAGGTTACCAACCCAAATCCAAAAATAGTTGTCAAAACCTCAGCAGAGTAAGAAATAAAACAGTAATAAAAGAGCAACTTACAAAGTCCAAGGGTAAGGAATTTGCACCAGGTGCAATAATGAACTATGCTTAATATATAAAAAAAGTAAACATGCATATAAGTAAGCATGTATGCATAAGAGATTATCATGCCCATTATTTAGCGGGCAAAAACACTGGCAACAAATCTGGCACCTGCGGTGGTGGTCTCCTCCTCCACACACCGACATCAAAAGTTTCACAAGGGCATAGGGGTGGTGTTGGAACCCTTGTTTGAATTTGTGTTAGGTCTACTCTTAGGATGTTTTGACCCACCTATATTGTCAGGGTCTTTGTCTAGTCTAAGCTAGTTCCATTTAGGTCAGGTTATATCAGACCAGCATTGCAGAGGACTCAAGATTTAGATTCAGAAGAATTCTTTGAAGTATTTATATCAGTTCGACTATAGTCGAACTCAGCTCGACGATCGTCGATCTCCCATCGACGATCTCTTGTGTTGGGTACATTGAAAAATAGGTACCAGATTTGGAGAATCCTCATCTTAGTTAATGATATGCATCAATTTGTATTTGATAGATGTTTGAGTTATATTGTGCAGGTTCGAGAATTTGAAGAAAATTTTCGAAGTACAAGTGTTGACACTTATAAAGGAGTTGTGTCGACACCCAAGCTAAGTAGACACTTATGAAGAAGTTGTGTCGACACTCAAACTGAGTCGACACATAAAGAAGCAGCTATGTCGACACCCAGAATTATGTCGACACCTGAGGCAGAATTTGTGTTGACACCTAATACAGGAGCTGTGTCGACACCAAGGAGCTATGTTGACACTGGAAGCAGTTGTGTCGACACACTGGACTTGTGTCGACACATCAACTCTCAAAGTGTTGTGTCTCGATCAGAAGCAATTGTGTCGACACACAGGACTTGTGTTGACATACACTCAATGTCATCTAGACACACTCAACACTGTCAACACACACTCAACGCCATCTATCTGCAGCAGTTATGTCGAGACCAGAAGGACTTGTGTCGACACACAGGACTTGTGTCGACACACACTCAAAGCCGTCTGACATACACTCAACGCCATCTATCTGCAGCAGTTATGTCGAGAAAATGAAGAATTGTGTCGACACACTGGACTTGTGTCGACACATACAACAGAAGAAGTGTCGAGTAGCAGAAGATTGACTGAGTCGACACATTGAATGTTGTGTCGACATCATGAAGACTTGTGTCGACACTTACCCTATATGTGTCGACACATGTGAAGCAGTTTGCAAAGTGAAATGTGCTGAGTTAGAAAGTCTTTGACGAATCAACTGACTTGACTGATGACTCGACAACTATCATAACCAAACGGTTTGTTACCGCTGTCAGAACTATCAGAAGGTTGTTACAAACTGAATCAGCTAGTAACAATTGGGAAACTTTATATAAGAGTCAGATCTATGACAACAATGAGATGATGAACACAACATAAGAAGAAGAACAACACTAGAAAATTCATCAACAAGAATAGGGAAAACCCTTACGAAGGCAGATCCAGAGCTGTCTACAAGAAAGATTCAGAATTCATTCTGAATTTAAGGAAGAGGCTGACTGAAGATCATCTTCTACATCAAGTGAAGATCCACCTTATTTTGTTCTATCAAGAAGCTTTGAAAAGCTAAGTCAGGTTAGATTAGAAGGGTCAGTTCATTCAAGAACTGATCAAGAAAACTACATCAATAGAGAAATCTAGCTGGTGAATTTTTTGTATCTTTATATCATTCAATTTCCTGTAGGATCTATTATTAGATCTGAGTTGTAAGCCTTAAATTATAAAGGCTGAGGTAGGGTTGAGAGCCTGAGGTGTAGGAATTGTGAAAAGTCTGAGTTGTAAGCCTAGTGATAAAGGCTGAGGTAGGGCTGAGGGATGAGGTAGGATTCTTGGGAAGAATCTGAGGTAGGACTTGTTTAAGTCTGAGCTGTAAGAACCATTCTGGTTCTGAGTTGTAAGATCTACGGATCTGAGCCAGTGGAAGGAAGTTAGGCTTAATCCAGTTATCTACTGGATAGGCGAAGGGGGAAAGTGGAAGTACCCATACCTTGGGGAATCACTATAAATCTGGTGTATGCTGTGCTTTGAATTATGGTCTGTGTTTTAAATTATTTGTGCAGAATTTTTATCTAGCTGTTTGCCAATAAAACTTGTTTAAAAAGTTTAGAACCTATTCACCCCCCCCCCCTCTAGGTGTTTAGGCTCTTAAAATCAAGTCTTTCAAGTGGTATCAGAGGGAGGTTGCTCAAAGATTGACCTAACAGTCTGAGTGAATCTCCAAGGCAAATAACAGATATCAAGAATGGGTTCAAATGAGAATCAAAAGGAGTTTGGATCTATGAAACTGCCAATCTGTAGGAAAGAATCCTTTGGCATATAGAAGGAAAGGGTAAGGTTGTTTATGGAAGCATCCGATCCAAGAATCTATATCACTGTATAGAAAGGCCCCTTCATTCCAATAAAGGTATTTGTCCTTGATGCAAATGTAAAAACTCCTAAGAGTTATTCTGAGATGACAAAGAATGAAATCATCCTGGCAACTCTAGACAAAAGGGCACAGAATATCTTTGTAAGTTCCATAAATGATGCCACCTTTCAGAATCTGGTACACTATAAAACCTCCAAGGAAATGTGGGACACCCTTATTGTCTACATGGAGGGCACAGAAGAAGTCAGAGAGGACATGAAGTCTATGCTGAATCAGGAGTATGAGAGCTTTAGACAAGGCAAGATTGACAACATAACTAAATGCTACAAGAAATTCTTCGGGATTGTAAATGAGTTGATGACTTATGGAAGAGTCTTCAGCACTTATGAACTGAATGACAAGTTTCTGAGATCTCTGACAAAGGATTGGGACACCAAGATTTGTGCCATCAGAGAGGTAGCAAGGCAGGCAGATACACCTCTTCCCACACTATTTGGAAAGCTGCTTACATATGAAATACAGCTTATAGCCAGGAAGGAGGAAGAGAAGAGTAGCAGATCTGAACACAAGGAAAATTTCGTTGCCTTCAAGGCTGAAGGCATAAGAAAGGGCAGGAGAAAATCTCCTTCTCCTCCCAGAAAGAGTGCTGAGGCAGAAGAAGGTATTCCTGACAAAACCTCATCAGACAGCCACACCTCTGATGAGGATTTTGCAACCTTCACAAGGCAGTTCCAAAGATTCATGAAGAAGAATAAGTGGAGAACCAGACCTTCTACATCCTTTTCCAAGGATGAGTATTATAATAAAAAGAAGACTCCCAAGGAGGACAGGTGTGCTTCTAAATCTAGTAAACAATCTAATCCTAAGATTGTGTGCTATTGTTGCAACAGGAAAGGACATGTCATAGCTGACTGTCCTGACAAAAGGAAGGAGTCAAAAGACAAGAAGAAACAACAAGTAAAAGGAAAGAAGGAAAAATTCCTTGTTGCCTAGAAGTAGAAGAGCTGGACAGATTCTTCATCATTTGAATCAGGAGAAGAAGAAGATGTTGAAGCATATGTTGGGCTATTCTCAACTGAAAAGGATTTTTAGGAGTTAGAATTCCTACAAATGTTGGACTCCATAAATGGAGTGGAAGAACATTGTTGCAGAGGGTTGATGGCCCTATCAGAAAATGATTATGTTAGGATCAGGCTGGTCCTAGTAAGGTATAAATTTCTCCCTTAGATTCTGATTATTTTATTGGATCAGAATCAGTAGCATCAACTTCAAGAGAATGGGATGGTTCATATTCTGAGGGGGATGTAGATCAACTTATTAATGAGTATGGTGGGTTGTTGCATGCTTTGAAGAAGAGCAAGTTTCTTGTAAAAGAGCAGTCCAAGGAGATTGAGTCTCTTAAGCTGGCTGCAGCACATTCAACAAAACTGTTGGATCTAAAATTAAATGCGGTTGCCAAACTGAAAAACATTACTGTTATTCAGATGGGCACAATCTCTTTCAAGGAGAATCATATCAAGAAAATGGAGGAAAAACTTCAGCAAGAAAGAGAGCTAGTGGCTAAATTCTCCAAGCCAAAATCAGTCTTACCCTTAATAGACAATTTTATTTCACAAAAAGGGAAGATTGGTCTAGGTTTTAAGGGAAGAACTAGGGCCACCAATTCACATAGAAAAGGTAAGGCCCCAGTTCAGCCTCTAGCTGCAAAACCACCTATCTTCTTTAGGAAGGTGATGAATCCTACAAACAGGTATGATCATGACACTACTCATAGTCACTGTGAGTATGGAAATCTCTTGGGCAAAGGTGCAAATGCCAATAGGCCATTCTATAGGCATGCCCATCATGTATAAGAGAAAGTCTTGAAGTTTGCTGCTCCAGCACCACCACTTAACAAGTCTGCTGGAAAAAAGTAGCAAAGTCTGTACCTAAGAGAAGGTATAATAGATTTGAGTGTTGGTGTTGTGGCAAGGTGGGCCACTTTGCCATGGATTGCTGGTTTAACACAAGTGTTAAAATCAAGAGTAGTTTTCCTGTTAGAGTAGCTGCAGGATTACAAACTAACAAGGACCTAGGACCCAATAGCAAATTGGGTTCTAAGGGTAAGTGATTCTTTATTTGATACAGGTGAATCCAAGTGACCATACCCCTATATGGTACTTGGATAGTGGTTGTTCCAGACACATGACTGGAACAAGAAGAATGTTGAGGTACTATGTACCCATAGAGAATGGTCATAAAATAATCTTTGGTGGATCAGAAAAAGGAGTCATCAAAGGATTTGGTAACATTTCTTGTGACACAATTACTATAACTAAAGTGGCTTATGTGAAGGGTCTGAAACATAACTTGATTAGCATAAGTCAGCTTAGTGATCTAGGTTATGACATCTCCTTTCATAAAGGGGAGTGCCAAATTATGAGGTCAAGTGATCAAGAGATCATTTTGACTGGCACTAGGAAAGGAAATGTCTATTGTCTTAACCTAGATTGTGAGTTGAACAACTCACCTATTTGCCTAGTTGCAGATTAGAAAGCTTCACTATGTGTCAAATGGCACAAAAGGCTAGCTCATCTAAACTATAAGTCAATAGGACTGCTATTTAGGATGGGTCTTGTGAGGAATGGTCCTCAAGTCAAGTGCATTAAAGAGGGAGTGTGCTCAGCTTGCCAAAAGGGCAAACAGACCAAGTCCTCTTTTCCTGGACTAGATGCCAAAGATTCATTGAGATTTTTATACCTCTTGCATATGGATTTGTTTGTTCCTATGCCAGTTCACAGTCTTGGTAGGAAAGTATATACACTAGTTGTTGTGGATGACTTTTTTAGATACACTTGGGTGTTCTTCCTAAGACAGAAATCTTAAACCCCTAGTGTTTTCCAGACTTTTGTTAGACAAGTTCAGAATGAATTTAACAATTCAGTGGTCAAAATAAGAAGTGACCAAGGAACTGAATTTCAGTCTAAATATATGACAAAATTCTGTGAAGAACTTGGGATACATCAGGAGTTATCCTCACCTAGAAACCCTCAGCAAAATGGAATTGCTGAAAGAAAGAATAGAACTCTCATTGAGGCTGGTAGAACTCTACTCAGTGATACTACTCTCCCTGAATATTTCTAGCCTGAGGCAGTAAACACTGCTTGTCATGTTCTCAATAGAGCATCCATAAATAAGAAACTTAAGTTGACTCCCTATCAGATTTTGAAGGGCAGAAAACCAAACATTTCTTATTTTAGAATCTTTGGTAGCAAGTGTTATGTCCTAGTTAATGGTAAATACTACCAAACAAAGTTTGCTGTCAAATCCTTAGAAAGGATATTTGTTGGGTATAGCAATAATAGTAGGGCATACAAGGTATATAACTTGACAATTCAAGTTGTAGAAGTGTCAATCCATGTTGTTTTTGATGAGTCTAGATTGATTAACAATGAATTGTCTAGTTATTCAGTTAGTTCTACAGGTCCAACAGATAGGCTGGACAAGTTGACCATCAATGATGAAGTTTCTGTCAGGCTTGATGAAGAAAAAGATGCCAGCTATCCTGGGGGAGAACAAGTCCCACTGGATGAATTAGACAATGTGGGGAATCAAGTTGAGGAAACTGAAGAAAGCCATGATGCTGACAGATTTCCTCCAGCTAGAAGACATCCGAAGGATCATCCAGCTCACCAAATCATTGGTGATGCAAGTCAAGGGGTTCTAACTAGGAGCAAGAGCATGAACATAATTCTATGTTCTAGCTTCCTGTCTCAAATAGAACCCAGGAAGATTGAATAAGCAATGCAAGACTCCAACTAGATTGATGCTATACAAGAAGAGCTCAGTCAGTTCAGAAGATGTAAAGTCTGGGAACTGGTGCCTAAACCTAAGGATCACAACATAATAGGAACTAAGTGGATCTACAGAAACAAGCTTGATGAGAATGGCACCATAGTCAAGAACAAGGCCAGACTGGTAACTAAAGGCTACAGGCAAGAGGAAGGTATTGACTTTGATCAAACCTTTTCTCCAATGGCAAGGCTGGAGGCTATAAGGCTGTTTTTAGCCTATGCTGCCTATCAAGGGTTCAAGGTATACCAGATGGATGTGAAATCAGTATTTTTGAATGGGGATTTAAAAGAGGAAGTCTATGTTGAACAACCATTAGGTTTTGTAGATTCTCACTTTCCTGATTATGTATATAGGCTTAAGAAAGCTCTATATGGTTTGAAACAAGCTCCAAGGGCTTGGTATGAGACCTTGTATGCTTTCCTTATTGAGAATAAATTCTATAGAGGAAAAATAGACAAACTCTATTCTATAGGGAATCTAAAGGCAAGATAATACTAGTCCAGATATATGTGGATGATATTATCTTTGGTTCTACTGAAAATAACCTTTGTAGAAAGTTTGCCAAACTTATGCAAGAGAAGTTTGAAATGAGCAGTATGGGTGAGCTAAAGTTATTCTTGGGACTTCAAGTTAGACAGACTGGTAGTGGTTTGTCCATATCTCAATCTAAGTTCACCAAGGAGTTGATTAAGAAGTATGGTATGGACTAAGCTTCTACAATGAAAACTCCGGCGGCTGCGCCGCCGCCCGGCGATGGCCGCCACTTCAACGGAGGTGGCGGTGGCGGTGGCCGACCAGGGAGGAGGTTGGATGGCCGGCAGCTGTGCTTGGAAGTGGTTCCAGGTCGGGCAAATCGTGGCCTTTGGCTGAAGGAAGAAGACAATGCTAGGTCCCTTAGATCTTGCTTCAAGATCTGTGATGTTTAAATTAAGTTTTTCTTTTACGTGAATTTCTATACTAGAATATCAGTCACTTTAGAAAATTTAGGAAAAATACTTAGAGGCTTTTTATGAAGAAATGGTTAACATGTAATTTGTAGCCCTAGGGGTCTAATATATTTTAAAATTGATTTGGGTCAATTTAGTCAACTGGTTTGACCAGGGCACCTCTTTTGGTGGGATCTAGACCTAGAACTAGGCAGAGACTAAAAGGTGTGCCCACCCTTCATCCTTTGACCAAATGATCTGAAGTTTTGGCAAGGAGCCTACCCTAGCTATACTGAGGGCCTGTCCAAAAATGGAAATTTTTGGGGAATGTTTTTCTAAAGTTTTTAGAAAAATTTAATAATCTTAGGAAAAATTAATTAGTTGGCTTAATGACTTCCAAACCCTCCCAAATCCTGGTGAGTGGTCGCTGGGTTTATCATAAGGTTCTGTATAATTGTTCATCTCATTTTGAGATGTTTTAGATTAGAAATGGACAAACCTAAGCTATGCCCTATTAAGGGGTTTTTTGGTTAAAAGTGCACTTTGAGACTTGAATTGTCAGATCACCTCAATAGAGGATTAGATTTTGACCAATGACTTAGAATGCTCTCTAGCACCCCTGTAACGCACCGTTTTTTTTCAGCGATCATTTTTATTCTCGTCTGGCGTTACGATGATGCGTTTCCGTGGCTTGTGCCATGTGTGGAGTACGGTTTAGCTCCTTAGAACTGAGTGCCCTGTTTGGTAGCCTGTTGGCAATCTCCCTAGCAAACCGAGTCGTTTTGGTGACCCGGTGTGGCCTCTCGGGGGGATGTTTGTGTTTGGCTTTGTTTGGGTGTAACTCGAGTTCTGTTCATCGAAAATTAATTTCGACTTCGTCGTTGTGTTCGTAGCGTGGGTATTTAGCTACGGTGCAAATTTCGTTGAATTCCGAGATAGTTCGGTTTTCGCGTCGATTTGGTGCTTTATGTAATTTTGTAATTAATAATATAATTATATAATTATATATATATATATAGAATGAGAGAGCCGATCTTCATCTTCCCCGTAAGAAAACCGCCGGCCCCTTGTACGAGAGGAAACGGAGTAACCGCCTACCTTGCCTTCGGACGCCGATTCCCAGAGCGTTTGTGGACGGAATTCGATTCCGAGAGTGGATTCGGATTGCTCTCATCGAGACCTTCATTCCTGCGGTAAGAAATTCGATTTTCGTGGAGTTTTGGAAGGATTGGAATTTTCAGTTTTGGAAGTTTTCCGCCATTAATGGCCGAGTCTTTGTTCTAGGTGTTGCGGCCGTCTTGATCCGTGCGAAGAGGAGGAAAGCAGTCCAAAGCTTCGCTGAGATTTGAGGCAAGTGGTATTCTTGCCCTTGCCAAGTGTTTTCTTTGATTTTATTTGCTGAAATTGAAATCCCGGTTAGCCTAGGTTAGAGGCCTTGTTGTTCTCATTTTCTTGCTAACTATAGGGCTTAGTTCTTCCTACTGAAACCCCCCCTATGTTGTGATGTTTGGAATCCAAATTGTCGGCGTGGAGCCGTTGTTTTCCTTTATTTTTGATGTTGCTCTGGTTCGGGTGTAGCCGAGAGGGAGAGTTAGGAGGGGGGGGGGGTGTGGTTGCCAATTTCCTTCGTTAAGGTATTATTCGAATGGTTAGGCATAGTTTGAATGGTAGTAGCGTGCGACGTTGATAGTTGTCTGCTGCTACTGCAGTGGCGTGAGTTGTGTGCGCGTTCCGGTGTCGTTCGGGAAATTCCAAACGGTGCAGGTTGACCGCGTACGGTCATCAACCTTTAGGGCGCACGACCACTGGTCGTGTGCCTCTGTTCGTGCGCGTATAAATTTCAGTTTCCAAAGTTCTGTCTCGGGCAATCGCACGAGCGCTGGTAACAGTGCGCACGATCACTGATCGTGCGACACTGATCGTGCGCAGTTGCTAGGTTTTCTGTCAGGTTTTCCAGGTTCGCTTCGCACGATCATCAGCCGATGAGTGCGCACGACCACTGATCGTGCGTCACTGATCGTGCGCTTTGTATATTTTCTTTTGATAGGCGAATTTAGATGGTTTCGAGTGCAGGAGTTTAGATACTCAAGTGGCAGGCAACTACTCGAGTTCTGGATCTTCTGCCTTGGTCGTTCGACTGTCGTCGAGCTCCGTATTCTTTAGTGGGTTTGTGGGTAGTACCATTATTTTGGCGGCGAGTGAGGCTAGCTCACTCAATGCCAAAGTTTAGGTAGGCACTGAGTGGGTTTCACTCAACGCCTAGTCGTGTTGATTTATTTCAACACTCTTCCTTTACCTTATATTTCATTTCCGAGTGGATTTCCAGTTGTATTTCTGGGTTTTCCTTGTCGGCCATTTTCTTTATTTTCCTAAAGGCCGAATCGTGGGTCGTGGATAGTAGTGGTGGTTGTAGCTCTTTATGGGGGTGGAGTTGTGTGATATAGCCAAGGCCACCCATGGATTTCTTGCTCCAGGTACGAGCTGGGCATGTCGGGTGGAAGGTCCCTTGTGTTTTCACGTGTTGACCCTCGAGCTTTTGACTTGGACATGGTGGATTGGGGGACTGCGTTTGCCTTCGATCCGGTTCCTCGTTGTTGTTTTTGCTACTATCACTTCCCGCAGTTTAGGGTGTTAGAAGTTTCTTCTTTGGTAGTTTGCAGCATTCTGGCTCTTGGTAGCCTAGTAGGCCCTGCAGGATATGGTTCCTGGGCTGGGTCGTTGCTGTTTCTTTGCACGTTGTGCATTTCTTGTTGTCCTGTTTTGGACAGTTGTGACTCTATCTACTGCATGTTTCCTGTTATTTTGTCCTTTTGGTTGACTCTTTCATGCACTTTTACCTTGATTTTTGCTTGCTGAGGTATTCTGTTTTCTTTTGGAATGCCTCAGGTTCTGAGCTGTAGCCAGTCTGGTGGCTAGTTGGAGGTGTTGTTGTTGGTGGACTCCCGGACTTTGGAGTTTTGTTTACCTTCTTTGTGAGGTTGTTTTCAGTACTTTCTTACAGACATATATGTGTGCTGGTGGGTTCGTGTCAGGTTGTTGGCGCCCACTAGTAGTTTTTACCTTGTACTAGATATACACTATTGCTGCTACCATTTATTTTTCTGGAGATAGTCTACTTGCTTTGAGAAGGTTTTATGCTAGGTTGCTAGTTATTTTTAAACTATAATTATTATTATAAATGAAGCTCATGATCAGCATGTTTTGTAAACTTAATCACTATTTTCCAAATCACGTACGAAAACCGTTTTCTTATATATACTATATAAACTAAGTGTAGTGTCTTGCATAGCATGAGTGGTTCTCTTGGGACCCTTATGCGCTCTTTAGGGTGTAAAACCTAATTAAAGTATTTTCCGCAGCGTTTAAATATAGTTTTCTTTTGTGGACTAGATGATCCACTGAGCCGAGGGATATGGACTCTAAACATAACTGATTTTCTATTCATTAAGCACATGATTTTCTTGCATAAAGATTGTAGTTGGATTTGCCTGAGCATCAGCAGTTATCCCCTGCTTGACGTGGCATCACGACGTGTGTTTTCTCCTACTCTGATAATTCTTAATTCGGAGAAAATGCGGGTTGTGACAGTTGGTATCAGAGGGAGGTTGCTTGACAAGTTAGTTGGGCAACCTTCCTTGGATGCTTTTAGTAGTTCAGCATCATGTCATTCACACACCGATATGTCATCAGCACGTCTTGGCAAAAGCACGAACACTACACTCATAGCATAACATGAAGTATACGGGGCATATTATGTAGTATGGGATGCATAATATGTGTTCGTATATGGATCCACCATAGGGGCTACATGTGAGGGTTATGTAGTATGGGATGCATAACCTCACCACATGACTGCGACTAGCACGTTTCTTTTTCGTTGCATGGAAATGTTATGTAGTATGGGATGCATAACATTTTCATGTGTACGCCGCTCATATCATGCATTAGGGCCTTTTTTTTAGAATGCATAGCACAATCATGCATATCATAACATTGCATAAGCACAACGCGCCGAGCTAAAGATTTGCAGGATGACATATGTACACACATAAGTTTTCAAACTAACATAAGTTCATGCATCCGATCTAGGCACAAGAGTTAGTGAGGTGGTGGTTAACCATCCTAGGTTAGGGCATATCATCCAATTATTGTGAAGAAGATAAACTCTCAGAGTAAGTTTAGCAGCTTTAAGTCTATATCTACATATGTATTGTCTATACTGGTAGTCGGTTCTAGTCGTGGGATTTGGATCTGATTTGCGTTGTAATGATTTTTAGGATGGCTAGGCGTCCTGCGACTCGATCGACTCCCCTGTCTGAGGGTGAATCTTCTGGAGCTCAGAACGATGCAGTGATCGAGGGTCTGCGTCAGAGTAGCGAAGCTATGGGTTGGCAGTTGGAGGAGGTGCAAGCCCAGATTCAGTCTTTGGTGGCAGTTGTGGCAGGGCAGGCTCAGGGTGCGCAAGTTCCTGCAGGGGTGTTAGCTGTTCCTCCTCCTCCTGCACCCTTGAGGCCTCCAGTGGTGGTGCCAGCAGAGATGGCCTTCATCTCGCAGTTTCAGAGGCTGAGCCCTCCCACTTATGATGGGAAGGCAGATTTCATGGTGATAGACGACTGGCTGATTTCCATGGAGGAGATGTTCTCGTACTCAGGGATTTCAGATGATCAGAGGGTGATGATAGCCGCCTATCAGCTTAAAGGTTTGGCTAAGAGTTGGTGGCTGAGAGAGAAGGAGAGTCTAGTAGCCGGATGCTCTTGGGAAGTGTTCAAGGAGATGCTGTTGAGGAAGTTCTTACCCTCGGTCGAGCGTGACCGCCTCATGAATGATTTCCTCTATCTGAAGCAAAGGCAGCTCACGGTGGGTGAGTATGAGATAGAGTTTAGTAAGTTGAGCCGTTTTGCCCCTGGATTGGTCAGCGTTGAGGCTGATCGAGTTAAGCGATTCCTCGGTGGTTTGAGGAGTGAGGTGCAGCAGTTGGCCAGTGCTTATGGGTCAGTGACTTATGCTGGAGTTGTAGAGGCTGCTCTTAAGGTTGAGGCCATTGAGACGGCGAAGAGCAGAGGCCAGCAGTTGAGGAAGGATAAGAGGAAGTTGGTAGAGGAGAAGAAACCCCTGGTACCCGATGCTGTTCCGGGAAAGAGGAGCAGGGTGGTGTGCAATTTTTGTGGCCGGTCAGGCCATCCTGTTGAGAGGTGTTTCAAGAAGGCGGCAGCTCAGAAGAAGGAGCAGGTTCATGCTATTCAGGGTGCTCCTGGGAGAGATGTCTCTTGTTCAGTTTGCAAGCGATCCGGGCATGATGCAGCCCAGTGTTGATCCAGGGATAGAGTCTGCTATCAGTGTGGGCAGAAGGGTCACGTTAAGTCGAGGTGTCCTCAGGTCCAGTCAGCTCTTCCTGCAGTTCCATTGCAGGCATTACCTCCACCTCAGCGTGTGGACAAGGGAAAAGGGAAGCTGAACGTGATTTCTTCCGAGGAGGCTCAGACTTCGACCCAGGTGATCTCAGGTTAGTAGTTTGTTGTTTTCTTTCTAGCCTGGTAGTTTAGTTGCTAGATTATTTGCGGTACTGTTGTGCTAGTTCCTTAGCTTTGTGCGTTCCTATAGGGAAATTTAAGGTGAAGAACCGCTAGGCGCGTGTTCTGTTTGATTCCGGCGCTACCCACTCGTTCGTGGCTAGAGCCTTTGTGGAGCGTCATCGGTTGTCTCTAGATCGTGTTCGGGATTCCTTCCGTGTCAAGTTTCCCTCTGGTGAATCTGTGTTGTCGGATTTGGGTGTTGGATCTTGTAGCCAACCTTAGAGGGGGGGGGGGTGAATAAGGTTCGACGCGTTTCTTGAAATTTAAGCGTTAATTTGTCCACAGAACCAGAGCTTAGGAAACTACTGCAGAGCGTTGGGTAACCAATGTTCTGCGGTACGTTATTCACTCTTTTCCTGTACAAATTAGCTTGTGCGCACACACGTGAAACTAGACTTATCATTCACAAGTAAACATAAGAGGCAATGATATGAAGAAAATATCTCATATGAATCATTAAGTCACACACAATGTTACACTTGTAATTAGGATTGATTTAAAACATGTTTACACACAATACATACAACTTGGATCTCCATGACGCCGGAGATCAGAGGCGGTGAATAAAACTCTTGGGTTTTCTATACCGACCCAAAACCCGGACCGGTTGGCTCTTCACTTTCTCCCCGAAAGGTCTTAGAGCTGCTCTTCACCTCCACACCCGGAAGGGTCTTAGAGCCCCGCTAGATCCCCGATCTAGACGCCCCAAATCCCGGGTCGATTTTCCACGGAATCCAAACCGGATTCCGACGACCTTCCCCGGTCGATTTCCCTTACCACTTACAACAAAAAGAAGAAAAAGATACAAAAAGAGATTACAAAATATATTCGTTAAAGTTTAGGTTCTCCCTCTTGAGAAGTTCTCCGGATAGATCTACGGCCGGTGCTTGTGATCTTCGATGGAAAGCACCCGGTCGCTAGACGTAGACGATGCGAAGCCTTGATCGCCGGAGTTCTTCGATCTCGAACGGGAGGAAGAAGCCTTGCTTTTTCTTTGACGAAGACGAGTAGAACGGACGTAGGAAGACGGCCGAACTTGGTATTCCTGGAGCACTTCGTCAATAATCTCTGGAGGCTTAGGTCTTGAGGAAACGGCGCTGCTTTTTATACATCTTGGAGAAAATAGACTACCGCCTGCGATAACTCTATTGCCGGGCGGTAAGTTCGCGCGTAACGCCTGCCAGCTGTCTCCACACGTCTCCCGAAACGGCAACTATAACTGCTCATTAAGGAAACTGCCGTTTCAAGAGAGCTATCGCCGGGCGGTAATGGTTACCGCGCCCAGTCAGAGCGATAGCGCCATTTCGCCAAATAATTCTACCGCCTGCGATAAGCCTATCGCCTGAGCGGTAGGTACCATCGTCGACGATCATCCCCTTGATGCACGTCGACCGGATACCGCCGGCGGTAGCGTCCTGTCGCCGGGCGGTAGCTTTTGATTGTCGACGATCCTTCCTTAGCTGATAATTGGGCCGTCGACCATCGAACCGATATGCGTCGATCGAGATGGTTACCGCGCTGCGATAAGGTTATCGCCGGGCGGTAGTAACCTTTTGAAGCTCTTCTCCTTTCCTTTCACCTGTCAGCCTGCACACTCTATCACACAACCAATCTCATCAAATACAAGCAGGGAGTTGATATTCTCAAACCTAAGGAGTGTGAAACCATGTTCCAACAAACTCCCCCTTTTGATAATATCAATCCCGTTCATGATAAACCAAAATCAAGTAGATAGAGTGCCAGAATAGATGTATGTAGCAACGTAGAATAGTATAAAGTAGAGTATCAGAGTAAAATGAACATAGAACAGTATAAAGTAGAGTATCAGAGTAAAATGATATTGAACAAATAAGCAATACACACCTATATCGATCCCGTTCAATCCTGTTCTATCCTACTACATACTCCCCCTATCGGTGGGACGCTCCCCCTATCTATGAGCACACACACACCTCAATACGCTCCCCCTATCATGAACACTACCTCCAATACCTTCTCCCCCTTTGATAATATCAAAAGAATGGGCGAGGCCAACCGACCAAGGAGGATGAAAATTGTAGGCGAGAGATAATGTAATATAGACCCACAAAGCACTTGAAATCAGAGAATTGTAAAACAGGGTCAAAATCAGGAGCAAACGCTAATCAGAGTGAAGAAATTGGACTATATGCACGAGACATAGCACACATCAAGTATGACATGAATGTTTGCAAGGTTTAGATAAATAGAGAGAAAAATAGGCAAACACAAATATCGTCATGAGAGAAAAAAATGAGCCAGTACGTATTGTGTGAAAAGCATCGAATGTAGTTGAGGTCCAATTCTTATGCGCGGAAGATTTAAATAAGATAATGACATGTGCACGTGTAGCATCAAGAGACAAAACATTCAATAGAGATATCATGCAGACATGTTTTATATCAAGCAAACTAACGATGCTAACACCAAAGAGATATAGTGAAAAATCACGTCACATGACATAGTGCGGCATAAAGAAATTAAATCAAGGGCACAAATCATAAAGTGTAGTCCATGCACAAGATCGAAACGACTTTGTAATCCAAGGTGCTCACCCTCACAACGCTTATGAAGACTTATCAGGAGGGATGAGTAGTGCTTGGGGGGTCTGTAAGCGGGATTTGATGGCCATCATTTTATTTTGAGTTAGGCCATCAATTTTATACATAATCAAAGCAGAACAAGACCCCAAGTCAATCGAAATCTACCCACATAGGTAGATCCACTTTAACTTGTTTACATTGGACATATGCGTTTCTAGTTTTGGCCCAAAAATTTAATTAGCATAGACACGCGCAATTTGATTTCATGACATTGATTGTTCAAGATATATCAGATATGTTAAATTTAGTGTCACGATTTATAACATGTCAGCTTATTATCTCAGGTTGAGTGCATGATCAAGTGGTGTGTGAGTGGTGTAGTCATTATCGTAAATAAATCCTCACACATACTTAGAGGCGTAGATAACGTACACCCACATTAATTTTCGCACTCAATAGCTAGACAAAAATTTAACTTCGCTCATCATGACCGGATACCAATGTGCCGTACAAATTGACAAGAAGATTAGCAAACATTGTATATACTTGAAAATATACCACGACTCGGTCATATGAGCCCCAAACAAACTTGTCAGTTTTTTTTTTTAAAATTTTTGAAAACAATTTTAGCCACAAACAGGGAACAACCAAAAACAACACGAGCAGGGAATAAAAAAACGAACAGAACATTTTTTTTTTTTTGTTTTTTTTTTGTTTTGTTTTTTTTTTGTTTTTTTTTTGTTTTTTGTTTTTGGTGTTACAACTTTGAACAGAACAAAAACGAAACCAAAAAAAACAAAACTACAAACACACAAAAAAAACACATATAACAAAAAAATTAGGACGATAAATCAAGAATCCCAAGTTCGAGTCGTAGAAGTGAAAAACGAGCATCCGGAAGCGGTTTAGTAAGAATGTCCGCGAGTTGATCATCGGTCCCAATAAAGACGACACTCACATTCTCTTTCTTAATGTGGTCGCGAATAAAGTGATGTCGAACATCTATGTGTTTGGACCGAGAGTGATGCACCGGATTATACGTTAAGTCTATCGCACTCTTGTTGTCGCACCTAAGTGTAATGTTGCGAAAAGAAAGACCAAAGTCTTCTAAAGTTTGCGACATCCAAAGTGCCTGTGCACAGCAACTTCCTAAGGCGATATACTCGGCTTCGGCGGTCGAAAGAGCCACCGAGTTTTGCTTACGACTTGACCACGAGACAAGTGCCGGGCCTAAAAAATGACAAGTACCGCTAGTGCTCTTGCGGTCAAGAGAGCAACCGGCATAATCGGAGTCAGAATATCCATGAAGGGTAAAATCATCCGAGTGAGGGTACCACAACCCGAGGTGTTGCGTGCCAAGGAGATAGCGAAAAATATGTTTTACCGCTTTAAAGTGAGACTCCCTAGGGTCAGCTTGATAACGGGCACACATACCTACCGCAAACGTGATATCGGGCCGTGACGCACTCAAGTATAACAAAGATCCAATCATGCCCCGAAACATTGTTTGATCCACAGAGATTCCACTCTCGTCTTTTCCTAATTTAAGGGACGCACTCATCAGAGTTTTGACTTGTTTTAAAGACTCAAAACCAAAACGTACAAGCATATCTTTTATATATTTGGATTGATTTATGAAAATTCCGTCTTGTCGTTGAGAGATTTGAAATCCTAAAAAATAATTGAGTTCTCCCACAAGGCTTATTTCAAATTCAGATTTCATTAAACTCACAATCTCTTCAACCAACCTCTCATTAGTCGCTCCAAAAATAATATCGTCAACGTAAATTTGGAGGATAACGAGATCCGAATTTTTGGCTTGTACAGAGAGAGTTGTGTCCGCACTACCCATCTTGAACCCATGATCTAAGAGGAACATAGTTAGCCTATCATACCAAGCACGGGGTGCTTGTTTCAATCCATACAAGGCCTTTACTAATCTGTACACATGATGAGGGTGGGCGGCATTTAGGAAACCGGGTGGTTGCTCGACATACACTTCTTCTTTTATATAACCATTTAAAAATGTGCTCTTAACGTCCATTTGAAACAACTTTATTTTCTAATGGCTTGCGAATGCTAAAAACATTCGAATGGACTCAAAACGAGCAACCGGTGCAAAAGACTCCTCAAAATCCACACCCTCAATTTGTGAATATCCTTGTGCTACCAACCGAGCTTTATTCCTCGTGATCCTAGACTAACCATCAAGTTTATTCTTGAACACCCACTTTAAACCAATCACGGGATGGTTGTCCGGACGATCAACTAGAATCCAAACTTTGCTACGCTCGAATTGGCTCAATTCCTCATTCATGGCAAGGAACCATGATTCATCTTGAAGAGCCTCGGACACGTTTTTGGGCTCAATATCCGATGGAAAGCATAAGTTGGAGAACGCCTCATGAAGAGCAGATCGAGTTCTAACTCCATGGGATGGTTCTCCAATAACTAGATCACGAGGATGTTGTTTCGTAAACGTTAGATCCTTAGGAGGCACATATGCGTGCGACTCACTCTCCTCGTTACTCTCAACCGGAACACTCTCCTCAACCTCTTCTTCGGACATCCTAGGCTCACTAGATGGTGGACTCTCATCAAAATGCACATGAGCCGATTCTTCAACCACTAAGGTTCTCTTATTATAAATCCTATAGGCTCGACTTTTGCTAGAATATCCTAAGAATATGCCTAGATCGGATTTTTCATCGAATTTTCCTAAGTGATCCTTAGTGTTCAGAATATAGCATGGGCACCCAAAAACTCTAAAGTACGAGACGGAGGGTTTTCTATCAAAGTAGAGCTCGTAAGGGGTTCGCTTAAGAAGTGGGCGAAGCATGACACTGTTCATCACGTAGCTTGCCGTGTTGACCGCTTCGGCCCAAAACGATCGAGGTAAGCTGAACTCCGCGAGCATCGTACGTGCTAGCTCTTGAAGTGTGCGATTCTTTCTTTCTACCACTCCATTCTGTTGAGGCGTGATCCCATTTTTCTTTGTACCTTTTCGAGTTTTTAGATTTATGAACAATTAAAAATTGATGTAATAATATAGGTACCGGCCCGAACATTTTTCTTGAATGTTTTTGGTTTCATTTTATGTGGGCAATTTAATCTCTATTTTGTTATCACTTGATTATGCGTGAAAAGTGGATTTTGATCAGTATTAATTTGCTCCTAAGCTCTTTGAGTCCCGCACAACTAAAACAGACGTACGATGTGAAGTAGGAGATAGTCATGACGTGATCAAGTGTGTCATTCTACTTCACTAACGGGACATACTTAGGAGTTGAGAGGTTTGGGTATCCAGAAGGAGCCGAGAATGACTTTCCTTTTGGGAACCCAACGATGTTGTGATACAGTTGAACCCGGTGAAGGAGGGTTCGCCCGGTCTATCAGACTGGGCGTGCTACGTCGCGTGACTGGTCTCCATTCATACCTTGGTTTGATGTTTTTCTTATGTTGCAGATTCTCTTTTGGATGTCTAGGAGTCCTTACGTGAGAGATTGTGGTTGGGCACAATTGTCTTTGTGAATTAATCATGTTGAGATTACTTTCTGACATGAAATACTTCTTGTTACCATACTGACTCATAGCATAAAGACTTTTTGAAGGATATCTGCGTTCAATTGGTTTTGTAAATGGAGTAGTTGGTTTTCGCCAGTGGATATGATTTTCATATTTGAGGTTTTCACTCGCGTTGGCTTGAAGTTTACTACTCCCTTTGATTTTCCTAACTGACGTGAGTGAGCTTGTGTTCAACGTGCGTTTGGAATTTTCTTGATATTGCACGTTTATGTGTTGAGAATTTTTCTTTAAAATTTCCTTAAGCACGTTGATTTTCGTTTCCAAATCTTCATTTCTCTGTTTGAGATTTGTTCTCGCTTTGGTGTAGGCAGTTGTGCTATTCTTGAGTATTGCGACTATTGAGTTAATGTGGGCTTCATACTTATTTCTGTATTCTTCGAAGACCTCACTCATCTCAGTGATTTCAACTCTATAGTCCACGCACTTAGCACACTCCCCCTTTGACGCTAAGTTTTCTAGAAACAGTTTCTCATTTTGTTCTCTTAGAGAAATGCACTCTTTCTCTTCCTCCTCACGTTTCTCTTTTAACTTCTCACAATTTATACAAAGTGTAGAGTTGTCCTCTAAAGAGCATACAGGAGAACTAGACACGACAGTGGAAGATTCTACACTAACATTTGCTTTTAAAAGGTTATTTTCCAAGCGTAGTTTTGAATTAATATTTTTCAGTTTCTTAAGTCTACGCCTATTCATATTCAGCATATTCAGTGTATAAACAGACTTGTATACACGGAGAGAGTTTGAGTTTCTTACAGCGCTCTTGGACGAGGCAAGATTTGAACACAAGGTTCCTTTATCATCTTCCCCTTGGCTCTTCTCGTCCAGTGACAGATGTTCATCTCCCCTCTTGCTTGACGTGTCTGTCTTGACTTCCTCCAAGAGTGCATCTCCATTTGACTCGTCACTTGGATCTATAAGAAACTGCTCGAAGTCATTATCTGCAGGATGAGAACTATAAGTAGACTCAAGATATTCCCATATCTCATATGCAGTGGAACACATGTGAATGCGTT
This sequence comes from Platanthera zijinensis, assembly GCA_039513925.1. Lineage (NCBI taxonomy): Eukaryota > Viridiplantae > Streptophyta > Magnoliopsida > Asparagales > Orchidaceae > Platanthera > Platanthera zijinensis. The sequence continues at coordinate 121,448,941 of CM077082.1, read as the reverse complement.
TAAAAATTTCTTGACTAAGCCCACAAAACAAACTGTTCATAGCCTTGGCATTTAAATAACACTCGTGCTTATTTAGGCTATAAGGGGGCTTGGTACAAGTAATGTTCCAAACTTCTACATCCGTTAGCATAAGGAATTTTCTCATTAGAGTTCTCCATTCGTTATAGTTCACTCCTATAAAGAGAGGTGGTGCAAACACATTTTCGGTGTACAATTTTTCATCCCCACTCATCAGTCCATGATGGAGGTTGGCCATTATTCCCGGTGGTGAAACCGTTTTGGAATAACCTGCCTCTGATACCACTTGTTGGATCTTGTAGCCAACCTTAGAGGGGGGGGTGAATAAGGTTCGACGCGTTTCTTGAAATTTAAGCGTTAATTTGTCCACAGAACCAGAGCTTAGGAAACTACTGCAGAGCGTTGGGTAACCAATGTTCTGCGGTACGTTATTCACTCTTTTCCTGTACAAATTAGCTTGTGCGCACACACATGAAACTAGACTTATCATTCACAAGTAAACATAAGAGGCAATGATATGAAGAAAATATCTCATATGAATCATTAAGTCACACACAATGTTACACTTGTAATTAGGATTGATTTAAAACATGTTTACACACAATACATACAACTTGGATCTCCATGACGCCGGAGATCAGAGGCGGTGAATAAAACTCTTGGGTTTTCTATACCGACCCAAAACCCGGACCGGTTGGCTCTTCACTTTCTCCCCGAAAGGTCTTAGAGCCGCTCTTCACCTCCACACCCGGAAGGGTCTTAGAGCCCCGCTAGATCCCCGATCTAGACGCCCCAAATCCCGGGACGATTTTCCACGGAATCCAAACCGGATTCCGACGACCTTCCCCGGTCGATTTCCCTTACCACTTACAACAAAAAGAAGAAAAAGATACAAAAAGAGATTACAAAATATATTCGTTAAAGTTTAGGTTCTCCCTCTTGAGAAGTTCTCCGGATAGATCTACGGCCGGTGCTTGTGATCTTCGATGGAAAGCACCCGGTCGCTAGACGTAGACGATGCGAAGCCTTGATCGCCGGAGTTCTTCGATCTCGAACGGGAGGAAGAAGCCTTGCTTTTTCTTTGACGAAGACGAGTAGAACGGACGTAGGAAGACGGCCGAACTTGGTATTCCTGGAGCACTTCGTCAATAATCTCTGGAGGCTTAGGTCTTGAGGAAACGGCGCTGCTTTTTATACGTCTTGGAGAAAATAGACTACCGCCTGCGATAACTCTATCGCCGGGCGGTAAGTTCGCGCGTAACGCCTGCCAGCTGTCTCCACACGTCTCCCGAAACGGCAACTATAACTGCTCATTAAGGAAACTGCCGTTTCAAGAGAGCTATCGCCGGGCGGTAATGGTTACCGCGCCCAGTCAGAGCGATAGCGCCATTTCGCCAAATAATTCTACCGCCTGCTATAAGCCTATCGCCTGAGCGGTAGGTACCATCGTCGACGATCGTCCCCTTGATGCACGTCGACCGGATACCGCCGGCGGTAGCGTCCTGTCGCCGGGCGATAGCTTTTGATTGTCGACGATCCTTCCTTAGCTGATAATTGGGCCGTCGACCATCGAACCGATATGCGTCGATCGAGATGGTTACCGCGCTGCGATAAGGTTATCGCCGGGCGGTAGTAACCTTTTGAAGCTCTTCTCCTTTCCTTTCACCTGTCAGCCTGCACACTCTATCACACAACCAATCTCATCAAATACAAGCAGGGAGTTGATATTCTCAAACCTAAGGAGTGTGAAACCATGTTCCAACATTGGGTATTTTGGATTGCCCAGTTTTGTTGGGGGATTTTCTTGCGAAGGCGGATCTGAAGATGATTGATCTAGAGGACTTCGATGTCATTTTGGGCATGGACTGGCTCTCTCGGTATGATGCGGTCATTCAGTGCAAAGGAAAGCGCTTGGACTTCATCAGGGACGATGGTCAGCCCGGCAGCGTGTATGATGATCCGTGTCAGGATTCTCCTGTTCTCTCTGCGGTATGTGTTCAGAGATTGTTTCTTTCTGATTGTTGTGTTTGTTTAGTCTCGGCGGTTGGAACCGTTGTTAGCGTGCCATGCTTGGAGGAGATTCCTATTGTTCGTGGTTTCGCCGATGTTTTTCCTGATGATCTTCCTGGTATCCCTCCTGAGCGGGATGTGGAGTTTGTTATTGATTTGGAGCCGGGTACGCGTCCTATTGCTAAGGCGCCGTACCGGATGGCCCCTCGTGAGTTAGAGGAGTTGCGAATTCAGTCAGATGAGTTGTTGGCTAAAGGTTTTATCAGGCAGAGTTCGTCGCCTTGGGGTGCTCCTGTTTTGTTCGTAAAGAAGAAAGATGGGTCGATGCGGCTTTGCATCGACTATAGAGAGTTGAACAAGGTCACTATCAAGAACAGGTACCCTCTGCCGAGGATCGATGATTTATTTGACCAGTTGCGTGGTAGCACAGTGTTCTCCAAGATCGATCTTCGTTCGGGCTATCATCAGCTCAGGATCCGTGAGGCAGATATTCCACGGACTGCGTTTAGGTCGAGGCATGGGCACTTTGAGTTTTTGGTGATGTCGTTTGGTCTGACCAACGCACCATCAGCCTTCATGGATATGATGAACAGGGTGTTCAAGGATTTCCTAGACAAGTTCGTTGTGGTCTTCATTGATGACGTGTTGGTTTATTCTCGCAGTGCTGAGGAGCACGAGCAGCATTTGCGTTTGGTCCTATCAGAGTTGAGGAACCACAAGTTATTCACCAAGTTGAGCAAGTGCGAATTTTGGTTGCCTCAGGTTTCTTTTCTAGGCCACGTGGTGAACAAGGATGGGATCTCGGTTGACCCAGAAAAGATTGCAGCAGTGACGGATTGGAGTAGGCCGAATACTCCTAAGGAGATCAGAAGTTTCTTAGGGTTGGCTGGCTATTACAGGAGATTCGTGGAGGGTTTCTCTTCTCTAGCCGCACCGTTGACCAAGCTGACTCAGAAGAATGTGGGATTTGTTTGGAGCGAGAAGTGTGAAGAAGCTTTTCAGGAGTTAAAGAGGAGATTGTGTACTGCTCCCGTTCTGACCCTTCCTACTGAGGGCATGGATTATGATGTGTATGTGGATGCTTCGCATATAGGTCTGGGATGCGTATTAATGCAGGATGGAAAAGTAATTGCTTATGGGTCAAGGCAGTTGAAAACTCATGAGCAGAATTATCCTACGCATGACCTTGAGTTTGCAGCGGTTATCTATGCGTTGAAGTTGTGGAGGCACTTACTTTATGGGGCTCAGTGCAAGATTTTTACTGACCATAAGAGCCTGAAGTACGTGTTCACGCAGAAGGAGTTGAATCTGCGTCAGCGGCGGTGGCTTGAGTATGTGGCAGATTATGATGTGGAAATCCAGTATCATCCGGGCAAGGCCAATGTGGTGGCCGACGCCCTGAGCCGAAAGACGGGAAAGATCTTTAACCTCTCCGCCGATCGATTAGTTGAGGAGTTCCTCCTTATGGATATTTCAGTGGGATGCTGTAGTTTGCAGAGTAGCTTATTTGTGGCAGAGCCGTCCTGGATTTCTTTGACTAGACTGCATCAGAAGGACGATCCGGATCTGTTGCACCTTTTTACCAGGACAGAGAAGGGAGAGTTGCCAGATTTTTCTATTGATGATGCGGGTACTTTGAAGTACCGCGACAGGTTTTGCGTTCCCGCTGTTGGGGACATTAGGAGTATGATTTGCAGTGAGGCTCATGGTTCCAGCGTTGCCTACCACCCAGGATCTACGAAGATGTACCGTGACTTAAGGCAAGTTGCCTGGTGGTATGGTATGAAAGGAGATATAGCCCGATATGTTGCTGAGTGTCACACTTGCAAGCGTGTGAAGGCCGATCATGGGAGGCCTGGTGGTAAGTTGACTCCGCTAGAGATCCCGACTTGGAAGTGGGAGAGTATATCTATGGACTTCATTACGGGTTTGCCAAAATCCCCGAGAGGATTTGATTCTGTTTGGGTTATAGTGGATAGATTGACGAAGTGTGCTCATTTCGTGCCTTATAAGATTGATTACCCGATGAAGAAGATAGCGGAGTTGTACTTGAATGAAGTCATCCGACTCTACGGTGTGCCGGTTAGCATCATTTCTGATCGAGACTCCCGGTTTACTTCTCGTTTTTGGCAGAGTCTGCAGGAGGGTTTGGGGACGGATCTGAGGTATTCTACTGCGTACCACCCTCAGACCAATGGGCAGACGGAGCGGGTCAATCAGATTGTTGAGGATATGATCCGGTGCTATATTTTATACCACGGTGGAGCGTGGGACGAGCGTCTGCGACTCATGGAATTTGTTTACAATAACAGTTATCAGGAAAGCTTGCAGATGGCTCCGTTCGAAGCTTTGTATGGGAGGCGCTGTAGGACTCCGTTGTTTTGGGCTGAGGCTGGTGAGAAGCCTTTGTTGGGTCCTGATGCTCTGGAAGAGATGGAAGTCGCCGTGAAGCTTATTCGGGAGAAGCTTCGGTTAGCTCAGGAGAGGTATGAAAGGAACGCCAATCGGCGTAGGTCTGCCTTGGAGTTTTTAGTAGGGGATCATGTATACCTCAAGGTTTCTCCAATGGTTGGTGTAAAGAGATTTGGTAAAAATCGGAAATTGGACCCAAGGTATGTGGGCCCGTTCGAGATTTTGGAGCGGATTGGTGTGTCTGCATATAGATTGGATTTGCCAGCGAACTTCCCTGGTGTTCATAATGTTTTTCATGTTAGCCAATTGCGGAAGTGTGTGCGCAGCAGTGGGCAACTCTTGGATGTTGTGCCCCAGTTAGAGCCCAACCTCTCTTTCGTTGAGGTGCCAGTTCGTATTTTGGATACTCAGGAGCGTGTGCTGCGAAAGAAGTCCATACCGATGGTGAAAATTCTATGGAAAAATCAGGATTTGGAGAGCGCGACTTGGGAGCTAGAGTCGGCCATGAGGAGGGCGTACCCTCACCTGTTTCTCTGATTTGATCGGTATGTTTCCCTTTGTAACTTCTGTTTGTTACTTTCCTTCTTTAGTAGGAGGGTTGTGCGTAAAGTTTCGGGACGAAACTTTCTTTTAGGGGGAGTGACTGTAACGCCCCGTTTATTTTCAGCGATCATTTTTATTCTCGTCTGGCGTTACGATGACGCGTTTCCGTGGCTTGTGCCATGTGTGGAGTACGGTTTAGCTCCTTAGAACTGAGTGCCCTGTTTGGTAGCCTGTTGGCAAGATCTCCCTAGCAAACCGAGTCGTTTTGGTGACCCGGTGTGGCCTCTCAGGGGGGATGTTTGTGTTTGGCTTTGTTTGGGTGTAACTCGAGTTCTATTCGTCGAAAGTTAATTTCGACTTCGCCGTTGTGTTCGTAGCGTGGGTATTTAGCTACGGTGCGAATTTCGTCGAATTCCGAGATAGTTCGGTTTTCGCGTCGATTTGGTGCTTTATGTAATTTTGTAATTAATAATATAATTATATAATTATATATATATATATATATATATATATATATAATGAGAGAGCCGATCTTCATCTTCCCCGTAAGAAAACCGCTGGCCCCTTGTACGAGAGGAAACGGAGTAACCGCCTACCTTGCCTTCGGACGCCGATTCCCGGAGCGTTTGTGGACGGAATTCGATTCCGAGAGTGGATTCGGATTGCTCTCGTCGAGACCTTCATTCCTGCGGTAAGAAATTCGATTTTCGTGGAGTTTTGGAAGGATTGGAATTTTCAGTTTTGGAAGTTTTCCGCCATTAATGGCCGAGTCTTTGTTCTAGGTGTTGCGGCCGTCTTGATCCGTGCGAAGAGGAGGAAAGCAGTCCAAAGCTTCGCTGAGATTTGAGGCAAGTGGTATTCTTGCCCTTGCCAAGTGTTTTCTTTGATTTTATTTGCTGAAATTGAAATCCCGGTTAGCCCAGGTTAGAGGCCTTGTTGTTCTCATTTTCTTGCTAACTATAGGGCTTAGTTCTTCCTACTGAAACCCCCCTATGTTGTGATGTTTGGAATCCAAATTGTCGGCGTGGAGCCGTTGTTTTCCTTTATTTTTGATGTTGCTCTGGTTCGGGTGTAGCCGAGAGGGAGAGTTAGGAGGGGGGGTGTGGTTGCCAATTTCCTTCGTTAAGGTATTATTCAAATGGTTAGGCATAGTTTGAATGGTAGTAGGGTGCGACGTTGATAGTTGTCTGCTGCTACTACAGTGGCGTGAGTCGTGTGCGCGTTCCGGTGTCGTTCGGGAAATTCCAAACGGTGCAGGTTGACCGCGCACGGTCATCAACCTTTAGGGCGCACGACCACTGGTCGTGTGCCTCTGTTCGTGCGCGTATAAATTTCAGTTTCCAAAGTTCTGTCTCGGGCAATCGCACGAGCGCTGGCAACAGTGCGCACGATCACTGATCGTGCGACACTGATCGTGCGCAGTTGCTAGGTTTTCTGTCAGGTTTTCCAGGTTCGCTTCGCACGATCATCAGCCGATGAGTGCGCACGACCACTGATCGTGCGTCACTGATCGTGCGCTTTGTATATTTTCTTTTGATAGGCGAATTTAGATGGTTTCGAGTGCAGGAGTTTAGATACTCAAGTGGCAGGCAACTACTCGAGTTCTGGATCTTCTGCCTTGGTCGTTCGACTGTCGTCGAGCTCCGTATTCTTTAGTGGGTTTGTGGGTAGTACCATTATTTTGGCGGCGAGTGAGGCTAGCTCACTCAACGCCAAAGTTTAGGTAGGCACTGAGTGGGTTTCACTCAACGCCTAGTCGTGTTGATTTATTTCAACACTCTTCCTTTACCTTGTATTTCATTTCCGAGTGGATTTCCAGTTGTATTTCTGGGTTTTCCTTGTCGGCCGTTTTCTTTATTTTCCTAAAGGCCGAATCGTGGGTCGTGGATAGTAGTGGTGGTTGTAGCTCTTTATGGGGGTGGAGTTGTGTGATATAGCCAAGGCCACCCATGGATTTCTTGCTCCAGGTACGGGCTGGGCATGTCGGGTGGAAGGTCCCTTGTGTTTTCACGTGTTGACCCTCGAGCTTTTGACTTGGACATAGTGGATTGGGGGACTGCGTTTGCCTTCGATCCGGTTCCTCGTTGTTGTTTTTGCTACTATCACTTCCCGCAGTTTAGGGTGTTAGAAGTTTCTTCTTTGGTAGTTTGCAGCATTCTGGCTCTTGGTAGCCTAGTAGGCCCTGCAGGATATGGTTCCTGGGCTGGGTCGTTGCTGTTTCTTTGCACGTTGTGCATTTCTTGTTGTCCTGTTTTGGACAGTTGTGACTCTATCTACTGCATGTTTCCTGTTATTTTGTCCTTTTGGTTGACTCTTTCATGCAGTTTTACCTTGATTTTTGCTTGCTGAGGTATTCTGTTTTCTTTTGGAATGCCTCAGGTTCTGAGCTGTAGCCAGTCTGGTGGCTAGTTGGAGGTGTTGTTGTTGGTGGACTCCCGGACTTTGGAGTTTTGTTTACCTTCTTTGTGAGGTTGTTTTCAGTACTTTCTTACAGACATATATGTGTGCTGGTGGGTTCGTGTCAGGTTGTTGGCGCCCACTAGTAGTTTTTACCTTGTACTAGATATACACTATTGCTGCTACCATTTATTTTTCTTGAGATAGTCTACTTGCTTTGAGAAGGTTTTATGCTAGGTTGCTAGTTATTTTTAAACTATAATTATTATTATAAATGAAGCTCATGATCAGCATGTTTTGTAAACTTAATCACTATTTTCCAAATCACGTACGAAAACCGTTTTCTTATATATACTATATAAACTAAGTGTAGTGTCTTGCATAGCATGAGTGGTTCTCTTGGAACCCTTATGCGCTCTTTAGGGTGTAAAACCTAATTAAAGTATTTTCCGCAGCGTTTAAATATAGTTTTCTTTTGTGGACTAGATGATCCACTGAGCCGAGGGATACGGACTCTAAACATAACTGATTTTCTATTCATTAAGCACATGATTTTCTTGCATAAAGATTGTAGTTGGATTTGCCTGAGCTTCAGCAGTTATCCCCTGCTTGACGTGGCATCACGACGCGTGTTTTCTCCTACTCTGATAATTCTTAATTCGGAGAAAATGTGGGTTGTGACAACCCCCTCATTGAGTTTGAGGTGGATTGGGGTAGATTTTCCCTAGGATCCAAGGCCAAACCCTAAGGATGGCCCTTGGTGGGTTGTGAAGGTCATGGGGTCAAATTACCTTGGACTGACTTGAAATTTGGTGGAGAGGGCCATAGGGCCATTATAGTTCTATGGACAAAATCTTAGGAGATTTGGAGATAGTTAGGCACCCTAAAATCCTAACCCTAGTTTAGGGCACCAATCTTAATTTGAACTATTATGCTGAGAAATGAACTAAAAATCAAATAAAATTTGGGTAGGGTGATTTTCTGGTCTAAATGGCCATAATATAATTTTGTTGAGATTTTTGGGTCAATTTATACAGTACTTCATTCACAACTCTAGTTGTGCCCTAGATATTTATTTTGATGATTCTGGAATTTCTGTTCACTAGAAAGTTATGAAATCTTGGATTAGGGCATCTTATAACATGTTATGCCTTCTGTATTTTCTTGGGAGTTTTATCTGATTATTTTTGGTACTTGCTTCTTTAACTTACCATTTGGGATATGTAGTCAAAAATGCAAATAATGCCCAATTATTATTTTCAAAATTATGAAATTTGGTCAGTGGGTGTTTCAAACCTTGATAGTCACCCTATAATTTTCTCTGGATTTTTAGATAATTAAAAATAGAACCTCCCTCTGATACCACTTGTAAGACCCCCCTTTTTTTCTTTTTAAAACACCGGGGTCTTAGCCCAGAATTACTGCTTTGTAGTGGCGGCCTTCCCGTGAGTCGGTGCCACCGCAAAGCGACAATTTTGGGCTAAGACCCCGGTGTTTGAAAAAGAAAAAAAAGGGGGTCTTACAAGTGGTATCAGAGGAAACCTCGATCGAAAGAGAAGTAGTCCACAAAACCTTGGGCCACCCCCGTGCGAGCTTAGTTTGCGGACAAACTAGCAGCGGAAGCAGTGGTGTGCTCATAAGGGAAATCACATGTGAAAGTCCATCCTACCCTTTCTTATATTCCATTCATACATCCTCTAACAAGTGGAATTTTTCCTTGTAGCCTGCGACGAACCCTACATCACAGCAGGGGACACCTTAGGCTCTGAATGTGGTCCCACCTCCACCAGCTCCAGCTCCGTTCCAGCAGACGGAGATGGGGCAAACACTGACGGTCATTCTGGAGGCCTTCAGAGCTCAGCGAGCCCCGGCTCCACAGCCAAAACCCGGGGCCAATTGGATTACTGTCTTCCGGGGACTTTCCCCTCCATCCTACCTGGGGACAGAGTCTGCAGTACGTACGGAGGAATGATTGGATACCATTTACGAGACGCTTGCGTTGATTCGATGCCCCACTAAGGAGGCAGTTGCTTTGGCAGTCTCCTGCCTGGAGTCACACAGAAAAAGGTGGTGGAAATCCCAGCTGGACACCACATTTGCGGGGATGGATTGCACAGATATTAGTTGGGAGTAGTTCAGAGCAGCGCTCTTGGGACATTTTGTACCTCAGTCGGCAAGGGACGACCTGGAGGATAGGTTCCTGCGATTGAGGCAGGGGAACAGGACTGTGGTGGAGTATTATCAGGAGTTCACTCGCCTGGCCCGCTATGCGGACGCTTATAAGTTGGACGACGCTGGCTATGCCCGGAGGTTTTACAAGGGGCTGCAAGACGACATGTGGCAGGCCCTCCTCTTTGTATCAGAGGGGAGTTTGGCCAGGATTCTGGAGATGGCAAAGAAGAGAGAAGCGGATCAGCTTACAATTAAGATCCGGAAGAGACCGGCTGATGATACAGTGATTGGAGGTCATAGAGACCGTCCTCTAGGCCAGGTTATTGGGGAGAGAAGGAACAGGGATCAGCCTCGTCAGGAGTTTGGGCGGGAGTAGAAGAGTAAGGGGGTATTGGCTCCCCAGCCTTTACAGATGCTGGAGATGCCAAGGATAGCAGAGCAGGCACCGGTATGCTTTCATTGCAATCAGCCGGAGCATATCAAGAGGAACTGCCCTATGAGGCGAGCACCCCCTCCAGCACATCAGGGCGCTCCACCTCCCCGGTAGTTTTGCAAACAAGGACATAATCGATGACGAGGATTTCAGGATCGAGGTCGCAGACAAGAGAGGGAGCAGGTGTATGCTCTTGACCTGACACAGCCCCGAAACACGGAGCAGGTTATCGCAGGCATAGTCTTCGTTAGCGGCAAGCCAGCTCATACACTCTTCGACACTAGTGCTTCGCACTCGTTCGTGTCGGAGGATTTCGTGAAAGGACTGGCAGGTGTGGGGCCATTCACCGGGAAGATGATGAGGGTGCGCCTACCCGATGGATTAGAGATAATGACCTCTGCTCATTGCAATATGGAAGCAAAGATCGGCGGGAAGGCGTTTGAGGCACCAGCAATGATTCTGTAGATGCCAGATTACGAACTGATCTTGGGCATGACTTGGCTGTGCTGAAACCATGCCCAGATCGACTGCGTGGCGAAGAGGATCACTGTGAGGCACGGCGACTCCTTCATTGTCATAAAAGGTATTATACCAGCACCCCGTACCTTATTATCGTCTGTTTAGGCCGTTAAGGCCCACCTGCAGGGGGTAGGAGTTTGTCAGGTCCTTTTTGAGGCAGTCGTGGCCAAGGACTCCATTTCAGATATTCCAGTAGTGCGGGACTTCGCCGACGTGTTTCCGGAGAAGCTACCAGGGCTACCCCCACAGCGAGAGAAGGACTTTCAGATTTAGCTCGTACCGGGGGCTAAGCCGGTATCCAGAGCTCCCTATCGAATGGCCCCAAAGGAGTTGGTGGAATTTCGAAGCCAGCTTCAGGAGTTAGTGGATGCTGGGTTCGTTTGGCCTAGCTCTTCACCATGGGGAGCTCCGGTGTTGTTCGTTAAGAAGAAGGACGGGACCCTTCGACTGTGCATAGATTACCTGGCCCTGAACAGGTTGACGGTCCGGAATACTTATCCCTTACCAAGGATAGACGAGCTATTTGACCAGCTAGAGGGAGCCCATTGGTTCTCAAAGCTGGATCTGAGATCCGGGTACTACCAGCTTCGCATTCGGGAGGAGGACATCCCGAATATGGCCTTCAGCAGCAGATATGGGTTGTATGAGTTTATCGTGATGCCGTTTAGGCTCACGAATGCACCCTCTGCATTCATGACCTTGATGAATTGGGTGTTCGAAGAGTATCTGGATGTCTTTGTCATCGTATTCATCGACGACATCCTTATCTATTCAAGGACGGAGGAGGAGCACGCGAGACATCTGGCCTTGACCTTAGGGAAGCTGCGGGAGCATGAGATGTATGCCAAGTACAGCAAGTGCCAGTTCTAGCTAAAGGAGGTGGCCTTTCTGGGCCATGTCATCAGTGGAGCAGGTCTGGCAGTGGATCCGGCGAAGGTCCAGGCAGTACGGGATTGGCCACCACTAAAGTCGGCCTAGGATGTTCGAAGTTTCTTGGGACTTTCGGTTACTACTGGAAGTTCGTAAAGGGGTTCTCTCAGATTGCCCTCCCTCTTACGTCTCTGACGAAGAAGGAGTCCCCTTTTATCTGGGCGCCTCGATGCGAGTCTACCTTCTAGGAGCTGAAGGATCGTCTCACCTCGGCTCCCATCCTTGCTCTTCCATCAGGGAAGGAGGGATTCCAGGTGTATACAGATGCTTCCTATCAGGGGATGGGTGCTGTTCTGATGCAGAATGGGCACGTAATAGCCTCTTCCTCCCATTAGTTGAAGCAGCACGAGCAGAACTACCCCGTGCATGATTTGGAGATGGGGGCAGTTATTTTTGCTCTTAAGATCTGGCGACACTATCTCTACGGAGTACATTGCGATATCTTCTCCGACCACAAGAATCTGAAGTACGTCGACACCCAGAAGGAGTTAAACATCAGGCAGAGACGCTGGGTGGAATTTCTATTGGACTACCAGTATACCATGCACTACCATCCGGGGAAGGCGAATGTGGTCGCAGATTATCTGAGCCAGAGAGCAAGTACGACAGGAGTAGGCCCGCAGCTGATGGCCTTGGAGTTGGTTAGATCGTTTGAGGAGATGCAGATTTCACTAGTGTCTGAGGATGACCCGTAGCTATACATGGAGTACCTGGGGTCGATGGTTACTACTGATGATATTCGAGACCGCATCAGAGATGGGCAGATGCTGGATGAGAGAGCTGAGCCGATATTCCGAGCCTTGGAGGAAGGCACGACAGGAGATTACTCTTTTAGGGATGGTCTCCTGTGTTTCCGAGGCAGAGTCTACATACCAGTAGGAGGACGGATCCGGAAGGACATTTTGATGGAAGCTCACTGCAGCCGGTATTCGGTACACCCAGGGATCACCAAGATGGTAAAGGATTTGAAGAGGACGATGTACTGGCCGGGTATAAAGAAAGATATTACGTACTTTGTGACGCATTGCGAGGCCTGCCAGCTCGTGAAGGCAGAGTGTAGGAACCCGGCAGGCTTGCTGCAGCCGCTTCCGGTGCCGGAGTGGAAATTTGAGGATATAGACATAGACTTCATACATGGGCTACCTCGGTCCCGTGCGGGGAATGACTCGATCTGGGTGATAGTGGATAGGCTAACAAAGGTGGCCAGATTCATTCCAGTGGCGAAGGACGCACCGGTTAGTGTACTAGTACGGAGGTTCATTGAGCAGTTTGTGCGTTATCATGGGGTGACCAAGACTATCGTTTCGGATCGGGATGGGTGGTTTATATCCAGGGAATGGAGGTCAGTCCAGGCCCATCTGGGGTCTCGGTTGACATTCAGCACAACTTTTCACCCTCAGACCGACGGGCAGACAGAGCGCACCAACCGTACACTGGAAGATCTTCTGCGCCGGTGTATTTTGGACTGCGGCGAGTCTTGGGAGAGATTGTTGCCACTGGTTGAGTTTTCGTACAACAACGCCCATCAGTCCAGCATAGGCATGGCTCCATACAAGGCGTTGTATGGAAGGAGGTATAGGACCCCACTATCATGGGTTCAGGATGAGGATCTGCGGGCACTAGGCTCAGAATTTATGGGGGATACGGATGCTCAGATTAGATTGATCCGGGACAGGATGTTGGAAGCCTAGAGCAGGCAAGCCAAATATTACGATGTGAGTCATCGTCAAGTTGAGTTCCAGGTGGGAGACCGGGTTTTCCTGAAGATACGGCCGATGTACGGAGTTTTGCGGGTTCGCGGGCGGAAGAAGCTCAGTCCGAGATATATGGGGCCTTACAGGATCCTGGAGCAGATCGGCCCCTTGGCTTATAGACTGGAGCTACCGCCGGAGTTAGCAGGATTGCATGATGTCTTCCACGTCTCCTCACTTCGTAGGGCTCTGCTACGCCCTGAGCAGTTGATTTCCTCGGCAGATGGCCCGGTGGCCTCGGATCGGTCAGTCAACTTGAATCCTATCAGGATCGATGACACGGCAATGCAGGTCTTGCGACGGAAGAAGGTTCCGTTAGTCAAGGTCCTATGGAACAATAATGGGCAGGAGGAGCATACATGGGAGCCACATGACTTGATGGGACAAAAATACCCGGAACTTTTCAGTCAGGTATACCTCACAACCCCTCTGGACAATCAATTTGCTTTCCTATTTTAAATCAATAGGACTGAAATTTCAAGAATAGGGGCTAATCTTTTGTTTATTGGGGTATATACCTAGTCAATCAGACGAATTGGTCTTAGAATTGAAACAGCACATAGCAAACGTAACGTAGAGATATAAATCTTTCAACTCTCATGGGATGTTACAAGCTTCTTTCTCCCGATTGGAGCCCCGTAGGCTTAACCTTGATTTCGGGGACGAAATCTTTGTTTTGTTTATTGGGATTTATAACATACCATTTCCAACTAGACCCCTGGAAGTGGTTTTGTCATAACAGAACCCTAGGAAACCCAGGAATTGAAGTTTATCGACCAAGATTTCGAGTCAAGGGGTGGTCACGCCCGTGACCGACTCGTCACGCCCGTGACCTAGGGCGTGACCCCTTCAACGATCATCAACCTCAGAAAGACGATCGGCGAGCTCAGAAATTTCAACATGGGCCTGACATGCTTGTGATCAATCCATCACGCCCGTGACCTTGGAATGGCGTTGAGTGAGCTAAGCTCACTCAACACTGTAGACTGGATGGCATTGAGTGAGATTAGCTCACTCAAAGCCATAAGCTAGACAGCGTTGAGTGCACAGACTGCACTCAATGCCATCTGGTGTCGTCTGGTTGGCATTGAGTGAGCTGATCTAACTCAACGCCATAGACTTGATGGCATTGAGTGAACTTCGCTCACTCAACGCCGTAATCTGTCAGGCGGGATGGCGTTGTGTGTGTTGAGTGCACTCAACGCCATAAGTTGAACGGCATTGAGTGCACTGACCGCACTCAATGCCATTTGGTGTTGTCTGGATGGCGTTGAGTGAGCAGAGCTCACTCAATGCCGTAATATGGACGGCGTTGAGTGAGCTAAGCTCACTCAACGCAATCGTTTAAAAAGGACATATTCTGGATGGCGTTGAGTGAGCAGAGCTCACTCAACGCCATAATCCGGATGGCGTTGAGTGAGCTGAGCTCACTCAATGCCATAGTTTGGATGGCGTTGAGTGAGCAGAGCTCACTCAATGCCGTATCTGGGATGTTGTTGAGTGAGCAAAGATCACTCAACGCAGTAACAAGGATGGCATTAAGTGAGCAGAGCTCACTTAACGCCATTATACTTAGAATTTTGCTAGCATTTTTCTGGCAGATTGGTTATGGCTGTGTGCTGGTTCAGCTGAACTGGGACGGTCTAGGAGTGGGTCGTTTTCTCCTATTAAGACCTAATAAGTCTTATTTAAAATAAGTTGACTGGTCAAGCTTGATACGTGGACTGATAGCTTTGCAAAAAGGGCGGTTACGGCCATGGCCGAGAGCCTTCTGTCATGGCCATCAATGGCATTTGATCGCGTGGCCTTTCCCCTCCCCTTTTACGGCTGGATCCAACTCCTCTAGGGAAGAGGAGGAGTTTCCAGCCGTTAGCTTGCTGTCACAGAGCCGTTTCATCCCCCCCCCCCACCACCATGGCCGAGCCAAGCTATAATGGGCCATTAATGGCCACCAGCTTTTGGCCGTTCCCCCTCCTTAACCGAGCTTTTAAACACCCTCAGAGGCCCAAGAGGAAGTTTTCCCAGCCTTTACCTGAAGTGTTCGAGCCTCCCACTGTGCGATTGAGAATTCCGGCGACGCCACCACCGCACCAATGGCATCCCGACGGTCTGCACGCCTCCAGCCCGCGAACAAGGTCCTCCCCTCCCTCTTCTTCTACGGATAGATCTTAGGATTCAATAGGATTGAGAATCGGGCTTAACTGAGCCTGATTGGAGCTTTCATTTTCATGGATTTTCCATGAAATTCGCGTTCTCGGGCTCGCCGGAAAAAGCCTCTCCGGCGGCTGCGCCGCCGCCCGGCGATGGCCGCCACCTCAATGGAGGTGGTGGTGGTGGTGGCCGACCAGGGAGGAGGTTGGATGGCCGGCAGCTGCGCTTGGAAGTGGTTCCAGGTCGGGCAAATCATAGCCTTTGGCTGAAGGAAGAAGACAATGCTAGGTCCCTTAGATCTTGCTTCAAGATCTGTGATGTTTAAATTAAGTTTTTCTTTTACGTGAATTTCTATACTAGAATATCAGTCACTGAAGAAAATTTAGGAAAAATACTTAGAGGCTTTTTATGAATAAATAGTTAACATGTAATTTGTAGCCCTAGGGGTCTACTATATTTTAAAGCTAATTTGGGTCAATTTGGTCAACTGGTTTGACCATGGAACCTCTTTTGGTAAGATCTAGACCTAGAACTAGGCATAGACGAAAAGGTGTACCCACCATTCATCCTTTGACCAAATGATCTGAAATTTTGGCAGAAAGCCTAACCTAGCTATACCTAGGGCCTATCCCAAAATGGGAATTTTTGGGGAATGTTTTTCTAAAGTTTTTAGAAAAATTTAATAATCTTAGGGAAAATTAATTAGTTGGTTTAATGACTTCCAAACCCTCCCAAATCTTTGTGAGTAATACCTGGGTTTATCATAACGTTCTGTATAATTTTTCATCTAATTTTGAGATGTTTTAGATTGGAAATGGACAAACCTAAGCTATGCCCTATTAAGGGGTTTTTAGGTTAAAAGTGCACTTTGAGACTTGAATGGTCAGATCACCTCAACAGAGGATGAGATTTTGACCACCAACTTAGAATGCTCTCTAGTACCCCCTCATGGAGTTTGAGGTGGATTGGGGTAGATTTGCCCTAGGATCCAAGGCCAAACCCTAAGGATGGCTCTTGGTTGGTTGTGAAGGTCATGAGTGACCTTAGACTGACTTGAAATTTGGTGGAGAGGACCATAGGGCCATTATAGTTCTCTGGACAAAATCTTAGGGGATTTGGATATAGTTAGGCCACCTAAAATCCTAACCCTAGTTTAGGGCACCAATCTTAATTTGAACTATTATGCTGACAAATGAACTACAAATCAAATAAAATTTGGGCAGGGTGATTTTCTTGTCTAAATGGCCATAATATAATTTTGTTGAGATTTTTGGGTTAATTTATACAGTACTTCATTCACAACTCTTGTTGTGCCCTAGATATTTATTTTAATGATTCTGGAATTTCAGTTCACTGGAAAGTTATGAAATCTTGGATTAGGGTATCTTATAGCATGTTATACCTTCTGTATTTTCTTGGGAGTTTTATCTCATTATTTTGGGTACTTGCTTCTTTAACTTACCATTTGGGATATGTAGTCAAAAATGCAAATAATGCCCAATTATTATTTGGAAAATTATGAAATTTGGTCAGTGGGTGTTTCAAACCATGATAGTCACCCTGTAATTTTCTCTGGATTTTTAGATAATTAAAAATAAAACCACCCTCTGATACCACTTGTAAGACCCCCTTTTTTTCTTTTTCAAACACCGGGGTCTTATCCCAGAATTTCCGCTTTGTAGTGGCGGCCTTCCCGTTCGGTGCCACCGCAAAGCGGCAATTCTGGGCTAAGACCCCGTTGTTTGAAAAATAAAAAAAGGGGGGGTCTTACACTCCATATAAATGCTAGCTTGATAGTTATCATTATAAGAGAACTCGATCATATAGAGATGGTTCTCTCACCTCTTCCAAAAATCCAAGGCACACAGACAGAGCATATCCTCCATTATTATGTTTGAAAGATTTGGTTTTAAGATCCTAAACACCTAGAGGGGGGTGAATAGGTTCAAATCCAATTTTAACTTAGGCAATTAAAATTTTAATCTCAGCATAGCTAATCAAGCTACAAAAATCACAGCATATGATAAAACAAGCACAGAAAAAACATGGCACAGTACACAGTGTTTTATAGTGGTTCCCCAATTCGTGGGTACGTCCACTCTCCCCCTTCACCTATCCAGCAGAGAGCTGGATTCGGCCAAACTTACTTCCACTAACTCAGATCCTCGGATCTTACAACTCAGAACCCAACGGGTTCCTGCAGCTCAGACTTATTCAAGTCGTACAACTCAGATTCTTCCCAAGAATCCAACCTCAGGCAAACATCCCTACCTCAGCCTTTATCACCAGGCCTACAACTCAGATCACAAATATCCTTCCTCAGGCACTCAGCCCTACCTCAGCCTTTATAAATTTAGGCTTACAACTTAGAGAGATAGCACTCCTACACTCAGATCTATAAAAGATCTTACAGAAAAATTGATTATTAAGATGATAAATCATTCACCCAGGTAGAGAGCGAAAGGGGTGAAGGCTTCTTGATTGATCTGACTTCTTAAGATCCAACCTGTCTTAGCTTCTTCAAAGCTTCTTGAATCTGAACAAAGTAAGGTTAATCTTCTAATGATGTTGGAGATGATCCTCAATCCAGCTTCCTTCTTTTATTCAGAATTAGATTTCAAGTCCTTTCTTCTTCGATCTCTATCTTTTTATGATAGAACAAGTCTTTATGTATATCCCATCTGAGGTTACCGGTTGATCTGATTCACAACCGACTTCTGACAGCTCTGAAAGATGTGATAGCTTTATTAGTTATGACATCTGTCAAGTCTTCAGTCTTGACACCTGATACCTCATTGTACTCTATCTCAGCAGAAAAGTGTCGAGACAATGCTTCAGATGTGTCAACACAAATAGACCATGTGTCGACACAATTCTTGATGATGTCGACACAGCTCGCACAATGTTGACATAGCCCTTCTTTATCTTCTCGACACAGCTTCTGTAGAATGTGTCGACATAAGTCTTGTGTGTCGACACAATAGATTCTAGTCTCGACATAGTTTGTGTTGACAGAATTCTTGTGTGTGTCGATACAAGTCCTGTGTGTCGACACAATTGTTGTCGACAGAATTTCTATGTGTCGACACAAGTCCTGTGTGTCGACACAATCTGGCATCTGGTGTCGACATATTTCCTTCACAAGTGTCGACACTTGTACTTAGAATATTTTTCTGCATTTCTTTAACCTGCACATACAAACTCAACATCCTATCAAATACACATTGATGTATATCATTTAATTAGGCGAGGCTTCTTCCAAATCAGGTACACAGTTTTTAATGTACCCAATAATCTTCCCCTATTTTGAGAAGTCATAACCCATAGTCAATGATATACACCACTTAAAATAAAACAAAAATTAAGATGTATAAAATCATTACTCAGACTGGGTAACTCATAAGCATAAATAGCATGTAATATCATCACAAAATATAATAAAATACAGCAAGCAAGAATCAGTTTAAAATTACAAGGATTTTTAGAACAAAAGATTACATAGTTCTAAACCTAGTCAATCTATCCCAAGGATTGATCAGGCTCCTTGATGACAATTCCTTTGCCAGACTGAATCCTAGCTTGTACATTTGCTCCTGTGTCATCATCCAGCTTCTTTCCTTTCAGATCCTTCTTCTTTAGCTCTTCAACCTTGATCTTTTGCCTTTCAAGGTAATGAATAAGCTTTGGGAAATACTTGCTAGGCTCCATAGAGTTAGTAGGTATCTTCCTAGCTCTAAGGTCTCTTCTAAACTGATATATGGCATCTTGCCACTCCTGATATTTGCTCTATTCCTGTTCAGAATATAACTTGCCTCTGTCATGCATATTCTCTTTAACAGCATACCAAGCAGTAAGAATAATATTCCTGGAGGTTGGACTCTATTGTTCAAAATCAGGCTTTAATTCTATCTGTTCCCTGAACCTTTTCCTAGATAGCTGAGCTTCTTTCATAGCATCCCTTGCTCTTTGTGCTTCTTGTTCTCTTTGTAATGCAGCTGCAGGCATTTCAACTTTTTCAAGAATAACATTATGTGCCTCTTGTAGAGGGCTATACATTTGGTGTACTGCCTGCTGGATTTCTTCAAAATCAGAAGGGGGATAAATGACTTGGGCTACATCCTGCTGAACCCCTTCAATGTAAGCAGGTTGAATTCAATATTCAGCAGTGTTGTCATCATCACAAAGGGGTGGATAACCAAGAATTGCTCGGATGCTACTGGTTATCAATTTAGCATGATCTGAGCTTGCTTTGACTAATATTCTCTCCCCCTTTATGTATCTCTTTCTATATGGTCTCTTAGATCATCCTTTTGAAACCTTAATTGATCAGCAAGATAATTTGTTCCTTCTTTGTAGTAGGTTCTGAACTTATTCATTTGATCAGAGATAGCTTTTTGAGATGCCTGTATTGCTATTTGGACAGCTGCTAAATCCTCTTTGAGTTGTTTGTCAAACTCAGACTTTACTGTAGCCATTTGTTCAGTTATAACAGTTGCTTTACTCCCAAGATTTGTTAGAATAGTATTATAAGAGTCTACTAGATTTTCATTCATTCTGAGTTGATTTTCCAGGACATAACCTTGTTTGACTGCAATGTCTTCTACTGCAGTCTTAATCTCCTATTATTGTGTGTCCAAGTAGACTACAGCATTACCTCCCTTATTGAACCAATCTGTCATCTCTTTCTTATTCTGATTAACTTCAAATCTGATGGATTTTATATCCTAGGCCAAGTGGAATTACAGATCTTTATTGTTCTCATCCACATATTTTTCAAGAGCAACTCTTTGTGCATCCAATTTCAATAGTAGTTGCACCATCAGTGAACTGAAATCTACTATAGGAGCTGGTGATTGTGGGGCAATCTACAAGGCTTTCTTATATCATGAGCTCCTCTTCCTGAGCTCCACAAGTTTCCTTTTCTTTGCCCTGGAGGCTTCTTCATCTTTAGAGGAATCAGATGAACTAGCTAAGTCCACTGTTTCTTTTGGACTAGAGGCAATGATTGGCATTTCCCCCTCGGTTCTTGCTCCTTGTAAGCTAGGAAATCATTCGTCCAGAGTTACCTCTAATTGCATCTGAACTGGAGGAATAACTTTCTCATTCTCATCAGATGGATCTACCTTGAAATCAAAGTCCTCTTCCTGGGTTTTCTCTTTATTAGGAGAGATTTGTTGCTCAGATTGATCAGGATCAGACATGCACATTCTGTGCTTCTTTCTCAGTAGTGGTGGCTGCAGTATTGTTGATTTCTTAAACTATGTCCATGACTGTTTCAGTTGCATTTTCATTATCCAGTACAACTTCATTTATACCTCCCCCTAGGTCTAATATCTGTGGATTTTCTAGTTCATGGACAAGGGTAGTTTCTGTGTTGTCTCCCCTAGAGATGATACCACCTAGTTGTCTGGAACTTGGATGGTCTTCCCTTGGTCCTGAACCTCATTGTTAGTGATGGTGTAGGAAATTTCCTTTTCCTTGGTTGTTCTTCATCTGTGCTGAAATCAACTTGCTCTTCTGAATCACTAGAGGATTCAGGGAGCTTGGCTGGTGTGTTCTTTTCCTTAATTCTCTTCTGCTGTTTTTGAGGTGTAGGAACATCTTTAGTCAATACTCTTTCCCATCGAGACAGGATTCATAAGTCCATCTTCGTCATATGATTAATCTTAGAACCAGTAGTCTGATTCATCACTTCTGGAATATTAATAGCCAGATACAGGATTATTATTCTACCCAGATTAGGTTTCTTGAGACATTCTTTTATCTTTTCAAACACAACAGCAGACCAGTCAATTTTCACCTTGAATATGACTCTGGTCATGAGATTGAACATATAGGCAGAAATCCTATCATGTACTCCTGATTTGCACAAAATAACCTTACTGAGAATCTCAGACAGGAATTTTCCCTGGAAATTCATTCCCTTCCTATTCATTGATCATCCAATCTTGGTAGTGGGATCCAGTCCACACCATTGGAGAGCATCTTTCATCATGGAAGATGCTATGTCATCTTCTTCCTTAATCCTGGGAAGCTGAAGTGTTTTACATAAACTCTTCAGTGTGAGTTTCACCTTAGTACCTTGGACAGATGATTTAATCTTCATGCCATTCAAATCCATTAAAGCTAATGAGTAGAATTCAAGAAACTCCTTCTTCCATATCCGGGTAGGTTCTGAGACTAAGTACTCCAATCCATTGTTGGGGATTAGGGTAATCACGACTTTGATTTTTGGTGTGGCAGTCTCAAACGCATTGCGAACCAGTTCATATCCCTCAATCACTTTTTCTTCCATCTGTGGCGCCATGGATGAAAGAGAGAGAAGAGAGTAGACTCTAGAATATCTTCTCAACACAGGGTTTAGAGTCAAGAGTTCGGTATAGCACAGTCGACTATATTTTATTTTCTCCTATTTATAAAATTCTTGTAAAGGGTAGGTCAAAAGACGCGCCTAAATAAGAATCTTATGAGTCGACATAATATTGCATGAGTTGACATAGACTACTTAGTTCTTGATAGAGAATTGTAAGTGTCATCATGACTATGTGCCGACCTAGATTTTTGTGTGTCGACACAGAAATCTCCTAATACAAGGTCTCGATAGAGTTGTGTCGACACAAACCTTTTCTATCGACACAGATTTCATTTGTGTCAACACAGTTTATTCCTTTGTCGACACAACTCGTTGATAGTGTCGACACAGTGAGTTTGTGTCGACACAAACTTTTTAACTTAGCCAAATTTTGAGAAATTTTATTCTGACCTTACATTTTATTCTAGGTTTAACATACCTAATTCAATCTTAAAATAATTGAATTTACTTTCATCCAGAGGTTTTGTAAATATGTCAGCAATTTGATTGTTGGTGTTGACAAATTCTAGACTTATGTCTTCTTTTTCAACATGTTCTCTAATGAAATGAAACCTGATTTCTATATACTTAGTTCTGCTATGTGAAACAGGATTTCTAGGAATAGATATGCAACTAGTAGAATCACAATATAATGGAGTTCTACTTACCTTGATGTCATAGACTTCAAGTTGATGTTGTATCCACAATAGCTGAGCACAGCAACAACCTACAACTATATATTCTGACTCAGCAGTGGATATAGCCACACTTGTCTGCTTTTTGCTGCTCCATGGCACCAATCTTTCACCTAGGAACTGACATGTACTTGTGGTGCTTTTCCTATCTTCTTTGCAGCCTGCAAAGTCTGCATCTGAAAAACCTATTAGTATAAAATCTCTATTCTTAGGATACCAAAGACCAAGATTTGGTGTGCCCTTAAGATATCTTAAAATTCTCTTGATACCAGAATAATGAGATTCCTTTGGGCAAGCTTGGTATCTAGCACAGACATATGTGGCATACATGATGTCAGGTCTATTAGCAGTCAAGTAAAGAAGGGAGTCAATTATCCCTCTATACAAAGACTCATCAACAGGTTTTCCTGCCTCATCTTTGCCTATTGGCATACTTGACCCCATTGGAGTTCTCCTGGTGGAGGCTGACTCCATGTCATATTTCTTAATTAACTCCTTAGTGAACTTAGACTGGGATATGGACAAGCCATCATAAGTATGTCTAACTTGGAGTCCCAAGAAGAATTTCAGCTCACCCATGCTGCTCATCTCAAACTTCCCTCGCATAAGTTTTGCAAACTTTCTACAAAGGTTGTTATCAGCAGATCCAAAGATAATGTCATCAACATATATCTGGACTAGGATGATCTTGACTTTTGATTCCCTAAAGAATAGAGTCTTGTCAATTTTCCCCCTTAAGAATATATTCTCAATGAGGAAGGTAGACAGAGTTTCATACGAAGCCCTAGGGGCTTGTTTCAACCCATATTGAGCTTTCTTAAGCCTAGAAACATAGTTAGAATAAAGAGGATCTACAAAACCTGAAGGTTGTTCAACATAAACTTCCTCTTTTAAGTCACCATTCAAAAATGCTGACTTTACATCCATCTGGAATACCTTGAACCCTTGGTAAGCTGTATAGGCAAGGAACAGCCTTATTGCTTCCAACCTTGCCACTGGGGCAAATGTCTGGTCAAAGTCTATTCCTTCTTCCTGCCTATAGCCTTTTGCTACCAGCCTGGCTTTGTTCTTGACTATAATGTCATTTTCATCTAACTTGTTCCTATAGATCCACTTTGTCCCTATGACATTGTGATTCTTTGATTTAGGAACCAACTTCCAGACTTTACATCTTTTGAATTGATTTAGCTCTTCTTGTATGGCATCAATCCAATTTGGATCTTGTATAGCCTCTTTAATTTTCTTAGGTTCTATCTAGGACAGGAAGCTTGAACATAGAACTGTGCTCATGCTCTTACTTCTAGTCAAAACTCTTTGTCTTACATCACCAATGATTTGGTGTGCAGGATGATCCCTTAGATGTCTTATTGTAAGACCCCCCTCCCGGAACACAACACACGGCACGAGGGGAGTCTTATGCCCGAAATAGCCGCCTTGCGGTAGCACTAACACACGGATTAGCTTTTACCACAAGACGCCTATTCCGCCGGCTACAATCCATATCACAACAATTTTGCCAACCCAACCATAACAGAAAAGTAAAGCTAAAAGCAGTTCAGTTCACAGCTAAGTTAAAGTCCAAAAATAGCGGAAGATAACAAGCACAACAGGCTTGTACAAATAAACAAGAGTCTAGAAATGTTTTGCCAAACGGCTACATGAAAACACTCACTACTGTCACTGACGGTGCCGATGGCACCACCACCTCAGGTCCTATCATCCGGGCCTGGCTGTCCTGCTGCGTAGTCCGTTGCCGCTCTACCTGCGGGGTTTCCTCCTAAAAAGGAAGACGTAGCAACCGTTAGTCATAAGACTAAGTGGCTTCACATCCGCTCCCCCGGCGACTCCTCGGCACCGGGCGGAGAAAGGAATACAGGTACAATATATATACATAAGCAAGTAAACAAGCAGGTGACAGTAAATATGGTGAAGTATAAACTACGCTACACAACTAGCAGTTCTACAAATATCCATGTAAATGACAGCAGGTATAATTAATCAGAATAGCAACTTAACTTATAAGAGTGCCCATACAAACTTATAAGTTAAGGATCGGCTTAACAGTAAAGTAACTCATCGTATAAGAGTGCCCATACAAACTTATACGATGAGGATCTTGTGTATGCAATGAATGACATGTTATGAATGTTATGTTATGACCGACTCATGCGCACGCACATGCAAGTTGCTATGTCGACACAGACTTGAAGTTCCCACTTTTCGAGCAGGTAGCTAACCTCTCAGGCGTCGTCCGTCGTGGCCAGACGGCGACAGTGGAGCGGGCGTCTCCACTACTAGGTGGTATCACACTACCTATCCTAGGCCCCCGTACGCCTCAACGCTAAGAACACAACAGCGGAGCTCACATGCGTACTACGGCTTAGAAGGGGTCTTGGGTAAATGTGCACCAAGATCACAGCCCAACCTGGCCTTGATTTCGAACCGGATGGAACCTCGGAAACGCACGAGGTGCAAGCCCAACCGTTCTCATGGCACGGAGGAGATCTCGGGTTATGGACACCAAGTATCTAACCCTACCGCCCAAGGTCTACTCATTGGCTCCCATCGGTGTGACGACTGGCGAACTCGTAGACCTGCCACACTCATTATCTCAACACCACGACACGATGAATCGTCGCACATCACATGCCCCAAAACAACTCACTCGATGCTACCCGTAGGGAGACTTCAACTCTAAGCATCGGTTGTTAATAAACCCCTTGGGCTCGGATTACAGTTACAAAATACTCTTCACATAGTGTTCATCATGTTCACGCCCACCTATTCAATGATTTCACCTCAACACTACGTACATTAGATATGTTCAACGCCAATTTGTATAAATATATCCTTTACCAATAGCAACTCCTAATATCTAGCCTTCCCATCCAATCCATTTCTCTACCATTGCATGGTTATCCCTTATTACACAACCAAATGAGTAACCATACTAAATTATAGTAACAACGACATTATAGTTATATGCGAGCAAGATATCACATGAGCAAATCACAATCATTGCAAGAGTGCTAACATTATAATTTAACAAGTGCATTAACATAGGATAGTCCAATACTAAAACTGGGATTCCCGGAGCTACAGGAATCCGATCACAATGCACAACCCCTCGTTGGAAAGGTATTCGCGAGGGCTACGACTTTCGTGTTGAGTCGATCGCCCAGATCTGGTCGCAACATACCAGAAATTCAACTCGAATACGTACAGGAAACAGTTTCCTGTACAGGAATTTTCCCGAACGCAGCGGACTCGAACCAGCTTTCCCGTGGCTACAGGTATCGCATGGAAACGAGCAACCCCTCGTTGGAAAGGTAATTTCAAGGGCTACGACTTTTGTGTTGAGTCGATCACCCAGATCTGGCCAGAACATCTCCGAAATTGGCCACGAAGGTCGCCGCGTGCAGAAATCAGATTTCTGCACGCATCTTAAGGCGAGATGAACGGCATCCGTTCATCTTCTTCCTTGCAACGACCTCGCATAAACTTCTCCAGAAATCACACCCAACCTTATTTCTCCTTTCAAAGCCAAACCCCCAACGAAAACCCCTCTCATCTCCACTTTGAAGGATGAGAAGGTTGAGGGAGACTAAGCCTAAAACCTAGGCATGGCTTATCCTAAGAACTCTCCTCCTCACCATCAAGACTCTATGGAGTCGATGTCTCTCCTATAATAACTATAGATCTAGCACCAAGGGAGAGGGGAGGAAGCTCACCTCAAGTCCAGCGGTACCACCATGGCCGGCCATGAGCCTCGCACTCCTTCGCGGCGGCATTGTTTTTCCCTTGACGGTGGCGGCGTTTTGATCCCTCCAAGGATGGCTCCGGCAAGCTCTTCCTCCTCCTCCAGCCAAGAACCCTCTCAGGAATTTCGGGGCAGAAGAAAGGAGATGAAATGCTAGGGTTTCCCAACTTTTTCCTTTTTATACATCGCAGACACGGGTAGGCACACGGCCGTGTTCCTACCCGTGTTCAGGTGACACGGCCGTGTGGCATGCCGTGTCTAGGGCCGTGTTCCTCCCAGAACCACTTTCTGCCGGGTCAGGGTTGCGGCACACGGGTAGAGACACGGCCGTGTCCCGACCCGTGTCCTTGGCACACGGCTAGGGACACGCCCGTGTCCCAATGCCCGTGTACCTCTCTGACTGGTAAACCTATTTTTATGAGGCACACGGGTATGGACACGGCCGTGTCCATACCCGTGTCAGCCAAAAATGCTGTTTTGCCTTGTTTTCCTCATTTCCCGCACGTCCGCACCTGTTCACCCACATCCCCCATTGGGCTCACCACAGCCCCCTTGACTCAAATACGCAATCAAGGGGCCTAGCGCAAATTGGGACGTTACAAATCCTATAAACAAAATAAAAGATTTCGTCCCCGAAATCAGGGTAAGGCTATGGGAGTGAAACACATAAAAAGGGAACTATGCTTTCAAATAAAATTTTTACCTGGAGTAAATAATTCCGGGTAGCGCTCTTGCATCAAATCCCTTGGCTCCCATGTGCACTCTTCCTTCCCGTGATTAGACCATAGCACCTTCACCAAGGGAACACTTTTGCGGCGCAAGGTCCTTGTCTCGTTATCAACGATCCGCACCGGCTCCAGTCGCACAGACCTATCAGACGCCACGGCACCATCCGCCGTGGGGATATGCTGTTCAGGTCGCAACAAAGCCTTCCGAAGCGACGATACATGGAACACGTCGTGAAGGTTCTCCAGCTCCGGTGGTAACTCCAATCGATAGGCCAGAGGGCCAATCCTTTCCACTACAACATAGGGCCCAACATACCTTGGGCTGAGCTTCTTGACTCCACGTACTCGTGACACTCTGTGCATCGGTCGAATCTTCAGGAACACCTTATCACCCACTTGAAACTCTACCATACGGTGCCTTGCGTTGTAATATTTCGCCTGTCGGCTTTGAGCCTCTAGCATTCGATTCCGGATCAACCTAACCACCGCGTCCGTGTCATCAATATACTCATTTCCCAATGTCTTCGGATCTTCGTCTTGCACCCAGGACAAGGGTGTTCTACACCTCCTTCCATACAAAGCTTCATGAGGTGCCATTCCAATACTAGCTTGATGACTGTTATTATAAGAGAACTCCACGAGAGGTAAGAGCCTCTCCCATAGTTCTCCTTTATCTAGCACACACAACCTCAATAGGTCCTCCAATGTTCGGATGGTTCGTTCAGATTGCCCGTCCGTTTGTGGGTGAAAGGCTGTGCTAAAGGCGAGGCGCGAGCCCAAATAAGCCTGTACAGCCCTCCATTCTCTTGAAGTAAACCGACCATCCCGGTCGGAGACGATCGTCTTTGGCACACCATGGTACCGCACAAATTGTTCCACAAAGAGACGCACTAAGATGCCCACTTGCGCCTCCTTCTTCATTGGGATAAATCGGGCTACCTTGGTCAACCGGTCAACTATCACCCACACAGAATCATTCCCCGAGCGCGAGCGAGGTAACCCGTGGACGAAGTCCATGGAGATGTCCTCAAATTTCCATTCGGGGATGGGCAACGACTGTAGCATTCCACCGGGGCTTCGGCACTCTGCCTTCACCATTTGGCAGGCCACACAATGAGTAACAAAGTACTTGACATCCCTCTTCATGCCCGGCCAACACATCGTCTTTCTCAAATCGGTGTACATCTTCGCGATCCCCGGGTGCACCGAGTACTTGGAGCAATGGGCCTCCTTTAGAATATCCTCCCGAATGTTGTCACCTTCGGGGATGTAAAGCCGGCCACGAAAATGGACGAGGCCGTCTTTTAGGGAGTATTCTTTCGTAGTCCCATCCTCCATTGACTTGAAAGCCGGGGTTAAAGCCGCATCCTTCTTTTGTTCCGTACGGATCCGGTCTCGTATGTTGCAAACTATACTCATCGCGGCCAAATATTCGGTATACTCTTCCGGTTGATTCTTAAAGACCAAAGTGATTTCCATCTCTTGCAACATCCGGATTAACTCCATCCTCATCAAGCGGGATTCCGTGCTCGCTTCCGGCGCTTTCCGGCTCAAGGCATCAGCTACGGAATTAACCTTCCCGGGGTGGTAGTTCAAGGTGAAATCATAGTCGCACAAGAACTCCAACCACCGCCGCTGTCTCAAGTTTAACTCCTTTTGGGTGTGAATGTACTTCAGATTTTTGTGATCCGAGTAGATCTCGCAGTGGACGCCGTATAAATAATGCCTCCACATCTTCAAGGCGAATACCACCGCTCCCAACTCTAGATCATGCACCGGGTAGCTGGCTTCATGCTTCTTCAACTGTCTTGAAGCATAAGCGATCACATGCCCATTCTGCATCAACACAGCTCCCATCCCTTGATACGACGCATCCGTGTAAACTTGAAAGCCCTCCTTCCCAGATGGAAGAGCTAGGATGGGTGCAGTCGTCAATCTGTCTTTCAACTCTTGGAATGCAGCTTCGCACTGGGGTGTCCATTCAAACGGCACACCCTTCTTGGTCAGCGTAGTAAGGGGAAGGGCGATCTTCGAGAAGCCTTTCACGAACTTGCGATAGTACCCGGCAAGTCCAAGAAAGCTTCGTATGTCGGCCGCTGACTTCAATGGCGACCACTCCTTCACGGCCCGCACCTTGGCCGGATCTACTGCTAGCCCCGCCCCACTAATCACATGGCCCAAGAACGCGACCTCTCGAAGCCAAAACTCACATTTGCTGAACTTGGCAAACAAAGTGTGCTCCTTTAGTTTCCTCAGCACTAAAGTTAGATGCTCGGCGCGTTCTGCTTCAGTCTTGGAGTAGACTAGGATATCATCGATGAACACGATGACAAAGATGTCCAAATAAGGGCCGAACACCTTGTTCATCAAGCTCATAAAGGCGGAAGGGGCGTTTGTGAGCCCAAACGGCATCACGGTGAATTCATACAAACCATATCTCGAACTGAACGCCGTCTTCTGAATGTCATCTTCTTGTATCCTCAGCTGATAATATCCCGAACGCAGATCTAACTTGGAGAACCAATACGATCCCACCAATTGATCGAATAATTCATCAATGCGCGGTAGGGGATAGGTGTTCCGCACCGTTAACCGGTTCAACTCTCGATAATCAATACATAACCGCAAGGTGCCATCCTTCTTTTTGACGAACAAAACGGGCGCTCCCCAAGGCGATGAGCTTGGGCGAACGAACCCTGCTTCCACCAATTCCTGAAGCTGAACTCTAAACTCTGCAAGTTCCTTCGGAGCCATTCGGTATGGAGCTCGCGAGACGGGCTTGGCACCCGGAATTAGCTTGATTTGGAAGTCCACTTCCCTATGCGGGGGTAGTCCTGGCAATTTCTCGGGAAATACCTCGGGAAATTCTCGCACCACCCGCACATCCTTGACCTCTAATGTCAATTTCTTCAACTCGAAGCAAATTACATAGACCTCGTCCCCTTCCATATGAGATTTCATAACTTGGATTGAAGATAATAATTTACGGGGTGCGAATTTAATACCTTGGAAGATGACTTCCGAGTCTCCATGCCTCAACATAACTTGCTTCTCCGCACAATTGATCCTGGCGTGGTGCCAGTCCAACCACTTCATGCCCAGGATGAGATCGAACTCCGGGATTCTTAACACTGTAGCCGGAGTTTCAAAGAACTTTCCTCCAATAAGGGTGTCGAAGTCGCAACTTGCTGACGACGTCATCTCAGAGCCGTCCGGAAGGCGCACCCTTTGAGTAATGCCCGTGAAGTGTTGCACTCCCTCCAAGTCCTTCACGAAGTCCTCCGAAATGAACGAGTGAGACGCACCCGTGTCAAATAACGTATAGGCGGGTCTCCCGCTAACCACGACAGTGCCTAGGTTCCAAAAGGGGTAATCACTATTCAGAATAGCGCGTATCATTTGTATCATAAATCCAACAAGTCATATAATATTAAAACAATTTTGCACGTACCGGTGATGACTTCCTGCGGATTTCTCTCCTGAGTCATATCCAATGCGAATACATGCTCCCGTGCATGTCCTTGATTTCTCCCTGGTGGTCCTCTTCCTCGGCCACGCATGTGCCCTCGTCCCCGTGGAGCTACTGGAGGGGGAGCAATAGGGGCACCCCCGATCAGTCGCGGGCAAACTCGTCGGACATGCCCCGGTTGGTTGCACTCAAAACATATCATCTCACGTCGGCCCCCAGGTTGTTGATAATATTGCTGCTGCGGTGGTGGTGGTAAAGGTAGTGGTTGCGGAGTTGGGTACTCCACCCGATAGTTCCGGTTGACCCACCGACCGTCTCTGTGGTTTCCCCTTCCTCTGCCATGATCATTCCGCCTTCTATTACTAGGGCCGACTTCAATTACTCCTTCCGCAGGTCTCTTGCCACATCCCATGTGGTCCGCCTCCAGTCTCTTTGCCATGTCAATGATTTCTGCCAGGCTTCCATCGGCTATAAACAAAAGGGCCTGCCTCAGGGGGTCCCTTAACCCTTTGTAGAAGCGCTTCGCATAGCCTCTATCGTCCAGATCATAGGAATAGGCAAACCTAGCGAGGTGTTGGAACTCCCTCTGGTACTCCGTTACCGAATTCGATCCCTGCTTCAGCTGCAGAAATTTTTCTTCAAGTCCATCCCGAGCAGAAGAAGGGATGAAGTGCTCCAGAAAAGCCTCGGTGAACTCGTTCCAACCGATGTCCGTGTACAACCGCCCTTGGAAGATGGAGCCCATGAGGGACTTCCACCACCTTTTGGCGTGCAGCTCTAGCAGCATCACTACCAATGTCACCGCCATGCTGTTCGGACATCTTATGCCAGCCATCAATTCCTGCACGGTATCAAGCCATTCCTCGGTGCGCACCGGCGATTCTGTCCCAAGATAGGCAGGAGGGGACAGGGCACGGAAGGTGCTCAACCAGTTGGAGCTTGGCGCTTGTTGTTGCACCGGAGCTTGCTGGGCTTTAAATGCATCCAATATGGCTGACAGCGTTTGTCCCAGCTCCGACTGTTGGAATTGTGAAGGAACGGAAGGGGTAGGAGTGCCCCCAACCGGCTCCACCTGCGCTGGGACCTATACGCAAGGTACAAATTAGGGTCAGGTTGGCTAAAACTAATGTCAAAGTTGGACAACTTAGTGTGAATTACATATGGGCACACCACTGCTTCCGCTAAGTCGGTTTGTCCCCAAACCGACTAATCGAACGGGAGTGGCCCATTGTTACCTGACTGCTGTAGGTGAAGATCGGCTTAGTCTGATACCATTTGTAAGACCCCCCTCCCGGAACACAACACACGGCACGAGGGGAGTCTTATGCCCGAAATAGCCGCCTTGCGGTAGCACTAACACACGGGTTAGCTTTTACCACAAGACGCCTATTCCGCCGGCTACAATCCATATCACAACAATTTTGCCAACCCAACCATAACAGAAAAGTAAAGCTAAAAGCAGTTCAGTTCACAGCTAAGTTAAAGTCCAAAAATAGCGGAAGATAACAAGCACAACAGGCTTGTACAAATAAACAAGAGTCTAGAAATGTTTTGCCAAACGGCTACATGAAAACACTCACTACTGTCACTGACGGTGCCGATGGCACCACCACCTCAGGTCCTATCATCCGGGCCTGGCTGTCCTGCTGCGTAGTCCGTTGCCGCTCTACCTGCGGGGTTTCCTCCTAAAAAGGAAGACGTAGCAACCGTTAGTCATAAGACTAAGTGGCTTCACATCCGCTCCCCCGGCGACTCCTCGGCACCGGGCGGAGAAAGGAATACAGGTACAATATATATACATAAGCAAGTAAACAAGCAGGTGACAGTAAATATGGTGAAGTATAAACTACGCTACACAACTAGCAGTTCTACAAATATCCATGTAAATGACAGCAGGTATAATTAATCAGAATAGCAACTTAACTTATAAGAGTGCCCATACAAACTTATAAGTTAAGGATCGGCTTAACAGTAAAGTAACTCATCGTATAAGAGTGCCCATACAAACTTATACGATGAGGATCTTGTGTATGCAATGAATGACATGTTATGAATGTTATGTTATGACCGACTCATGCGCACGCACATGCAAGTTGCTATGTCGACACAGACTTGAAGTTCCCACTTTTCGAGCAGGTAGCTAACCTCTCAGGCGTCGTCCGTCGTGGCCAGACGGCGACAGTGGAGCGGGCGTCTCCACTACTAGGTGGTATCACACTACCTATCCTAGGCCCCCGTACGCCTCAACGCTAAGAACACAACAGCGGAGCTCACATGCGTACTACGGCTCAGAAGGGGTCTTGGGTAAATGTGCACCAAGATCACAGCCCAACCTGGCCTTGATTTCGAACCGGATGGAACCTCGGAAACGCACGAGGTGCAAGCCCAACCGTTCTCATGGCACGGAGGAGATCTCGGGTTATGGACACCAAGTATCTAACCCTACCGCCCAAGGTCTACTCATTGGCTCCCATCGGTGTGACGACTGGCGAACCCGTAGACCTGCCACACTCATTATCTCAACACCGCGACACGATGAATCGTCGCACATCACATGCCCCAAAACAACTCACTCGATGCTACCCGTAGGGAGACTTCAACTCTAAGCATCGGTTGTTAATAAACCCCTTGGGCTCGGATTACAGTTACAAAATACTCTTCACATAGTGTTCATCATGTTCACGCCCACCTATTCAATGATTTCACCTCAACACTACGTACATTAGATATGTTCAACGCCAATTTGTATAAATATATCCTTTACCAATAGCAACTCCTAATATCTAGCCTTCCCATCCAATCCATTTCTCTACCATTGCATGGTTATCCCTTATTACACAACCAAATGAGTAACCATACTAAATTATAGTAACAACGACATTATAGTTATATGGGAGCAAGATATCACATGAGCAAATCACAATCATTGCAAGAGTGCTAACATTATAATTTAACAAGTGCATTAACATAGGATAGTCCAATACTAAAACTGGGATTCCCGGAGCTACAGGAATCCGATCACAATGCACAACCCCTCGTTGGAAAGGTATTCGCGAGGGCTACGACTTTCGTGTTGAGTCGATCGCCCAGATCTGGTCGCAACATACCAGAAATTCAACTCGAATACGTACAGGAAACAGTTTCCTGTACAGGAATTTTCCCGAACGCAGCGGACTCGAACCAGCTTTCCTGTGGCTACAGGTATCGCATGGAAACAAGCAACCCCTCGTTGGAAAGGTAATTTCAAGGGCTACGACTTTCGTGTTGAGTCGATCACCCAGATCTGGCCAGAACATCTCCGAAATTGGCCACGAAGGTCGCCGCGTGCAGAAATCAGATTTCTGCACGCATCTTAAGGCGAGATGAACGGCATCCGTTCATCTTCTTCCTTGCAACGACCTCGCATAAACTTCTCCAGAAATCACACCCAACC
Organism: Platanthera zijinensis; assembly: GCA_039513925.1. Lineage (NCBI taxonomy): Eukaryota > Viridiplantae > Streptophyta > Magnoliopsida > Asparagales > Orchidaceae > Platanthera > Platanthera zijinensis. The sequence goes on along the minus strand of CM077082.1, from coordinate 121,415,168 downwards.
TTATTTCTCCTTTCAAAGCCAAACCCCCAACGAAAACCCCTCTCATCTCCACTTTGAAGGATGAGAAGGTTGAGGGAGACTAAGCCTAAAACCTAGGCATGGCTTATCCTAAGAACTCTCCTCCTCACCATCAAGACTCTATGGAGTCGATGTCTCTCCTATAATAACTATAGATCTAGCACCAAGGGAGAGGGGAGGAAGCTCACCTCAAGTCCAGCGTGTTGGAGCATGCGTTCCGCACTTCTTAGTTTGAGAATAACAAATCCCGGATGTATTTGATCTTGGTATGTGTTTTAAATGTGCAGGGATAACATGTTTTTTAAGTATTAAGGAGTGGCTGAGCATAGCATTGAAGAAAAGGAAAATCGCGCTATCACCGGCGATAACGCTAACGCGGGCGATAGCGTGGACAGTTACTGCTGACGTCAGCCATGAACCACATGATGCCGCACACGATGTCACGGTTGAACGATATCGCGAGGCGATACCGATATCGCTGAGCGATATCCCACGATCGTCACATTCTCCGCTCAGATCTGAAAGTCCGCGCGACGTGTGCCACGTGTCAAGCAACGGAGAGTTATCACTATCGCGGGGCGTTAACGCTAACGCCGGCGATAGCATAAAGATATATATGCGGCCAAATTTCAGGGAATTGATTGATCGTGCAGAGCTTTAGTTTTTCCCAGAGAATTTTCAGAGCCTTCATCTCCGTTTCCAGACGAACTCCCTTGGTCCGTTGAAATCTCAAGAGCGAAGAAGATACGACCGTGCGTTCAAGATTGGAGATCTTCTCATCGGTCCACCATCATCTTCAAAGCTCATTATTTTGAGGGAGTTTTTAAGTTTTACTATTATACTTTCATATTCACTTTTTATCTTTGTAATTGGGAAGGGAAAAACACCACCTTGTGTGTGGTGTCTAAGTCCGTGTGTGGCTTAGGGGCAAATCACCGCCTTGTGTGTGGTGTCTAGGTCCTTGTGAGGCTTAGGAGTAAATCGCCGCCTTGTGAGCAGCGTCTAGATCATAGGTTTGATTTAGGGGGAGGCTAGTAGTCATATCTAGGGAGATATTGACTATAGCCTACCGGTCCTTGGGAGAAGGACCGGTGAAAAAGCTAAAAACTATTATCGTTGTAAGCCTTGGTTTCAAGCTTTATTGGAATCATTTTACATATATATTTTGGAGAAATAAAATCTTGATTTTCATTTCATTGATGTGTCTCAAACTTTACATCTAATTTCGTATTTTATAAATAGTTTGGTAAAATTTTAAAGAGCCCTTATTCACCCCCCCCCCCCTCTAAGGGTGCCACAAGATCCTACAAGTGGTATCAGAGGAGGTTATTCCTAATACGGTTTCACCACCAGGAATTATGGCGCAGCATGACCATGCTTTCTCTGAGGGGCAAGGAATTAGTAGACCTCCACTATTTACTGGGTCTGACTATAATTACTGGAAAACTAGGATGAAATGTTTTCTTATTTCTCTTGACATTGAAGTTTGGAATATGGTAGAGACTAATTATGCTCATCCCACTTATACAGTAGGAGATGTAGAAATGGAAAAACCAAAAGATAAATGGGATGATCAGGATAAGCTAAGGTGCAAAAATAATGCTAAAGCCATGAATGCGTTATTTTGTGCATTAGATAGAACTGAATTTAATAGAACTTGTGCTTGCAATAATGCTTATGAAATTTGGAATTTACTTGAAGTTACTCATGAAGGCACCTCGCAGGTGAAGGACTCGAAGCTGTTTCAACTGGAGTCGGAATTTGAAAAGTTTAGGATGGAAGTGGATGAGAACATAGATTCAATGTACACCAGATTCACCAAGATAGTAAATGACTCAAAAGTGCTTGGAAAAAATTTCTCAAATGGTGACTTGGTGAGAAAACTTCTTAGATCTCTTCCCCCTAAATTTAATCCCAAAGTGACGGCTATTTCTGAATCTCACGATCTTAAGTCTCTTAATATTGAAAGCCTGATTGGGAACTTAAAAACTCATGAAGTTGAATTAAAAATTCAACAACAAGAGTATATGGAGCCAAAGAAGAAGGGGTTGGCTCTAAGATCTAAGAAAGAGGAAGATAGTAACTCTGAGGAGGAAGAAGAGGATGAGGAAAGTCTTTTTGTTAAAAAGTTTAAAAAATTTATGAGAAATCCGGAGAGAAGAAACACTTTTAAAAAATATTTTAAGAAGGAGACGGTTAGAAAGAAAAAACAAAAGGATGACGATGAGGAGGAAGAGAGACCCCCACCGGAGTGCTATCACTGCAGGAAGTTAGGACACATTCGAAGCAAGTGTCCAAAGTACTTGAAAGAACTTAAAGAAAAGAAGCTCAAAGGGAAGAAGAAGGTCTTGAAACATGATACTACTTCTGAGGATGCAAGCAGTTCAAGCTCAAGCGAGGAAGAGGAGGCCAATATGTGCCTAATGGGAAAGAGCGTCATATCTGATGACGAGTGCAGTGTCCAAAGCGACACTGAGGTAACTCCTCCAACTTATGATGAATTATTTTCTGAATTTTTAAAGACTTGCAAATGTTTTGAAAAAAGTTTAAAAGATAATGATATTCTTAAAACTGAAAATAAAGTTTTAATTAAAGAGAATAAAAAATTGTTAAATGAAATTAAGACTATTGGAAAAGAGAAAGTCTCTTGCCAAGAGTGTGATCACTCTATGGGAAGAATAAAAGAGCTTGAAGAATCTCTTTCCAAATCTCATTCAAAGATAAAAACTCTCACAAAAAAGAATGAGATTTTAGAGAGAGATCTGAAAACTTCTATTTCCAAAGTCCATGAAGGAAAGAAAGCTTTTGAACGTAGATGTGTAAATCTAGTATCCGAAAATACTGAAATGAGGAACCAGATTCATGACTTAACACTAGCCATGAAAAAGTTTGGATTGGGCCAAAGATCACTGGATATGATCTTAGGTTACCAATGTCACGGATCTGGAAGATTTGGACTCGGATACACGACTGGAAACTATCGCCCGGCGATAACCACTACCGCCGACGATAGCAAAAAGTCCAGAAAAACGAATTTTAAAATTTCTGATAATAATAAATTAAATGATGCTACGTATTCTTACAGTAAAAGTCCAGAGAAGTTATATTCTTCTCGTTACATTACATGTGCCAATTGCAATAGATTTGGTCACACCACGGACTCGTGCTGGAAGAAAGGAAAAAGTAAAATTAAGCAAATCTGGATGCCTAAGGCTTCTACCTACACTATGGGTGGAACCACTTGGGTAGCCAGATCTTTACTCACATCCTCTTTCTAGGTATGTTGGCAGGATAAGGACAAAGAAGACGTGTGGTACTTGGACTCGGGCTGTTCAAAGCACATGACGTGCAATAAAGAGAAGTTCCTTAGCCTGGAGGTGAGAAAGGAGGAGTTGTTACATTTGGAGATAATGGAAAAGGAAAAAATCATCGGCATCGGTGTTGTGGGTAACAAAAGTTTTTCAATTTCAAATGTTTTGTTTGTAGAAGGCTTTAAAAATAAATTTTATTGGAACAGATTCTCAAATAGCAGATATTTTCACAAAACCGCTTAATGATTCACGCTTTTCAAGGTTAAGATTAGAACTTGGAATCTTAGAATTATACATCAAAATTGTCTTAATTACAAGATTTTATTTTTATAAAATAGGCCTAAGATTAGAACTTGAATATAAATATCATATAGTTAATTACCATTGATATCATTAAGAACTTTTTTAATAATAACCAACAAAAATATTTTAGGATACAATACTGAAAATTAATTTATAACACCCTTCCTTCTAGTGTTACTGAAAATTTTTGGATGATTATCAGGATACAATACCTATTACACGTGTGATAATTAATTTATAAGTTCTTTAAACATTTTTTTTGATTTGTCTTGCACTCGATATCTTTCTATACCTTTGATGACTAGAACTTGCATAGACTTTTTTCCACATGCCTCTAAGTATGAGTAACATTTTATGTTTGATAATGTGCTTCCACTGACACGGGGTGATAGTTACACATACTTAAGTTTCTTATTACATGTTCTTGGTTTGTTTCAACGATTCGAATACAACGCTACAACTTTAATTTATGCTTCATTCGTATTGGTGTTCAAAACTGATGGCCATTCTAAGAAAAACATTTTTTATGTTTGCAATACAAGTGAATTCGGAGTCCTACGTCAAAGAAATAAAAATGACTGCAACAAAACAAAATAAACTAAAAATGACTAGGATACTCCAATCAAGCTCTACTCACCCTCCTGATAAGTCTTAATGAGCATTGTGAGGTTGAGCACCTTGAAAAGGATTGTAAAGTGTCTTGTGCAAACAAACTTGGCCAATTTTTTAAAATCTTTATGATATGAAGTTATTTATGTAAAGATGTTAGCTTCAAGTATTAGTATATTGCAAACCTTCATGTAACATTATTTTTTAAGGAATATGTATACTAAATCACTCTTCACATGTACACATCATTATCATTTATAAAATTTCTTCTCATGAGAATTGGACAGGACATAGTCTTTCTCTTCTATTTCATCGTTTCTAATGCTCTTGATATCTTGGCCTGACAAATTTTTCATGTTTAAATTCAGCTCTTAAATTAATTTTCTACACAACAAACACTTTTTCTGATAAATTCCAAATTTTATGGTAATACTATTCCATGGTTGTTCATGTTGTTCTCATACTCCTCATATTTCTAAATTCTATGACTAATTTATTACTCTCTCACTTCTTTCAGCTTCTGCATTTGCCACTCATTTTTTTTTCCCACCATCTTTTGCTAATAACAAAAGGGGGAGATTAAGTTACGAAATAAATTGATTACTACATTTAGGGGGAGTAATTATTTATTTTAAATAGGGGGAGTATTTTTTTAAAATAGAGGGAGAAAATAGTCTTTATTATAGGGGGAGTTAATTATAACTATTTATGCACTTTGGTTCATAATGATTATCTAAATTGTTTCACATTCTTCTGATCTCATGCAATTTCTTTCTTAGTGGATTTGTTATTATCAAAAGGGGGAGATTGTTGGAGCATGCGTTCCGCACTTCTTAGTTTGAGAATAACAAATCCCGGATGTATTTGATCTTGGTATGTGTTTTAAATGTGCAGGGATAACATGTTTTTTAAGTATTAAGGAGTGGCTGAGCATAGCATTGAAGAAAAGGAAAATCGCGCTATCACCGGCGATAACGCTAACGCGGGCGATAGCGTGGACAGTTACTGCTGACGTCAGCCATGAACCACATGATGCCGCACACGATGTCACGGTTGAACGATATCGCGAGGCGATACCGATATCGCTGAGTGATATCCCACGATCGTCACGTTCTCCGCTCAGATCTGAAAGTCCGCGCGACGTGTGCCACGTGTCAAGCAACGGAGAGTTATCACTATCGCGGGGCGTTAACGCTAACGCCGGCGATAGCATAAAGATATATATGCGGCCAAATTTCAGGGAATTGATTGATCGTGCAGAGCTTTAGTTTTTCCCAGAGAATTTTCAGAGCCTTCATCTCCGTTTCCAGACGAACTCCCTTGGTCCGTTGAAATCTCAAGAGCGAAGAAGATACGACCGTGCGTTCAAGATTGGAGATCTTCTCATCGGTCCACCATCATCTTCAAAGCTCATTATTTTGAGGGAGTTTTTAAGTTTTACTATTATACTTTCATATTCACTTTTTATCTTTGTAATTGGGAAGGGAAAAACACCACCTTGTGTGTGGTGTCTAAGTCCGTGTGTGGCTTAGGGGCAAATCACCGCCTTGTGTGTGGTGTCTAGGTCCTTGTGAGGCTTAGGAGTAAATCGCCGCCTTGTGAGCAGCGTCTAGATCATAGGTTTGATTTAGGGGGAGGCTAGTAGTCATATCTAGGGAGATATTGACTATAGCCTACCGGTCCTTGGGAGAAGGACCGGTGAAAAAGCTAAAAACTATTATCGTTGTAAGCCTTGGTTTCAAGCTTTATTGGAATCATTTTACATATATATTTTGGAGAAATAAAATCTTGATTTTCATTTCATTGATGTGTCTCAAACTTTACATCTAATTTCGTATTTTATAAATAGTTTGGTAAAATTTTAAAGAGCCCTTATTCACCCCCCCTCTAAGGGCGCCACAAGATCCTACACAGCGGTACCACCATGGCCGGCCATGAGCCTCGCACTCCTTCGCGGCGGCATTGTTTTTCCCTTGACGGTGGCGGCGTTTTGATCCCTCCAAGGATGGCTCCGGCAAGCTCTTCCTCCTCCTCCAGCCAAGAACCCTCTCAGGAATTTCGGGGCAGAAGAAAGGAGATGAAATGCTAGGGTTTCCCAACTTTTTCCTTTTTATACATCGCAGACACGGGTAGGCACACGGCCGTGTTCCTACCCGTGTTCAGGTGACACGGCCGTGTGGCATGCCGTGTCTAGGGCCGTGTTCCTCCCAGAACCACTTTCTGCCGGGTCAGGGTTGCGGCACACGGGTAGAGACACGGCCGTGTCCCGACCCGTGTCCTTGGCACACGGCTAGGGACACGCCCGTGTCCCAATGCCCGTGTACCTCTCTGACTGGTAAACCTATTTTTATGAGGCACACGGGTATGGACACGGCCGTGTCCATACCCGTGTCAGCCAAAAATGCTGTTTTGCCTTGTTTTCCTCATTTCCCGCACGTCCGCACCTGTTCACCCACATCCCCCATTGGGCTCACCACAGCCCCCTTGACTCAAATACGCAATCAAGGGGCCTAGCGCAAATTGGGACGTTACACTTATTGCTAGAGCAAATCTATCCACCTCTTGATTTTCTTCATTTTCCTCACCAAGTTGTACTTCATTATCTTCATCTTTAGCTTGTGGGTCTTGTACTCCCCCTAGACAGCATCCATCATTTTTCTCATCATGTCTCATAAATTGGTCTTCATTGATGATTACCTTTTCCATCTTATCTTCCAATCATGTAGAGCTAGAAGAAGTTCTTGACAGCTCATAGTTAATTAACTTAGATTCATCAAAGACTACATGGACAGATTCTTCTACAACTTGAGTAGTCAAGTTGTAGACCCTATATGCCTTACTATACTTACTCAACCCAACAAATATCCCTTCTTAGGATTTGGCAGCAAACTTAGTTAAATAGTACTTTCCATTATTAAGAACATAACACTTGCTACCAAAGATTCTAAAGTAGGCTAAATTTTGTTTTCTACATTTCATAATCTCATAGGGTGTCTTCTTGTGGCTTTTGGTGAAGGAAGCTCTGTTGAGAACATGACAAGCAGTGTTTACTGCCTCAGCCCAGAAATATTCTGGGAGAGAAGTGTCACTTAGTAGTGTTCTACCAGCCTCAATAAGAGTCATATTCTTTCTTTCAGCAATCCCATTTTGCTGGGGAGTTCTAAGTGAGGATAACTCTTGATGAATCCCAAGTTCTTCACAGAACCTTGTCATGCATTCAGACTGAAATTCTGTCCTATGGTCACTTCTGATTTTTACCACAGAATTATTAGTTCATTTTAAATTTGCCTACCAAATTCTGGAATACAGTAGGGGTTTTAGATTTCTGTCTCAAGAAGAAAACCCATATAAATCTAGAATAGTCATCCACAACCACAAATGTGTAAGTTTTCCTACCTAGACTATGAAACGTCATAATACCAAATAGATCCATATATAGGAGTTATAAACATCTCGCAGAATCTTTGGTATGATGGCCATGGAAAGAGGTCTCAGTCTATTTGCCCTTTTGGCAAGCTGAACATACACCCTCTTTAATGCACTTGACCTGAGGACCATTCCCCACTAATTCCATACAAAAGAGTTGGCCTATTAACTTGTACTTCAGGTGAGCTAGCCTCTTATGCCATTAGACAAAATGAGATGCTTTCTCATCTGCAACTAGATAAATAGGAGATTTCTTACTCTCATAATCAAAATTAAGACAGTAGACATTTCCTTTCCTTGTGCCTGTCAGAATGATCTCATGATCACTTGACCTTCTTATTTGGCACACCCCCATGAGGAAAGAAGTGTCATAACCAAGATCACTTAGTTGGCTTATGCTTATTAGGTTATGTTTCAGACCTTTCACATAAGAAACTTGGGTGATAGTGATAGAGCTAATGGAAATGTTACCAAACCCTATGATGAACCCCTTTTCAGATCCACCAAAGATCACTTTGGGTCGATTTTCTATGGGAGAGTAATCCTTCAGCATTCTTCTTGTTCCAGTCATGTGCCTGAAACATCAACTTTCCAAGTACCATATTGGGGTATGGCTACTTGGACTCACCTGCATCAAATAAAATTACCTATCCTTAGAACCCCAATTGTTATTGGGTCCTAGGTTCAGGTTAGCTTGAAATCTGACATTCTTGCTTGCAGCCTTTCTGACAGGTAAGCAGGCATTTTTTTGGACACTAGCATTGTGCCAACAATCAATGGTATAGTGGCCCACTTTACCACAACACCAGCACTCATATCTGTTATACCTTCTTTTAAGTAAAGGCTTAATAGCATTGCTGTCAACAGCAGTCTTTTTAAGTGTTGGGGCTGGTGCATCAAACATTGATGATTCCTGAAGAACATGGTGTGTTTTCTCATGGGCTACCCTATTAGCATTTGCACCCTTGCCATCCTGATCACCATGCTTATAGTGACCATGTGTGATGTCATGATCATACCTGTTAGTAGGCTGCATCACTTTCCTGAAAGAAATAGGGGGTTTGAAAGCTAGTGGCTGAAATGGGGCTCTGACTTTTCTTTTGGAATTAGCTGCCCTTGTTCTTCCCTTGAAGCCTAATCCTGTCTTACCCTTTTGGGAAATGAAGTTATCAATTAAGAGTAAGACTGACTTTAGCTTTGAGAATTTAGCCACAAGATCCTTTTCTCTTTGAAGTCTGACTTCCAAACTCATGATGTGATCATTTTTGAAGGTAATTGTACCCATCTGAATAACAGATATGTTTTTCAGTTTGGAAACTTCATTTAACTTCAAATCCAGCACTTTTGTTGAATCTAATGCAACCAATTTGAGAGATGCAATTTCCTTAGCCTGCTTTTTGACAAGGATTCTGCTTCTCTTAAGATCATGCAATAGACCACCATACTCATCAATTAGTTGATGAACATCCCTTCAGATTTAGAACCATCCACATCTCTTGATGTAGATGCTTCGGATTATGATCCAGTATAATAATAAAAAAACTGAATATAGATTGTATACCTTACTGGGACCAGGCTGATCCTGACACTAATCTTCCTCAGATAGAGCCATCAGCCCTCTACAATGATGATCTTCAATCCCATTTATATACTCCAGCATTTCAAAGAATTCAGTCTTTACAGAATCCTCTTCAGTAGTGAATAATCCAATATAGGCTTCAGCTTCAGCCTCTTCTCTAGATTCTGATGAAGAGGAGTCAGTCCAACTCTTCATCCTCTGGGCAACAAAGGATCTCTCCTTCTTGCCCTTATTTTGACGCTTCTTCTTATCATTAGATTCCTTTCTTTTATCAGGACAGTCAGCTATGACATTTCCTGGCCTGTTACAATAATAACAAATAATTTTAGAAGAAGTTTGTTTACTGGTATTAGAGCCATACCTGTCATCCTTAGAAGTTTTCTTATTCTTGTACTAGTCATCCTTGGAGGAAGATGAAGATGGCTTTGTTCTCCATTTCTTCTTCTTCATGAACCTTTGAAATTTCCTTGTGAAGGCAGCAAAGTCTTCATCAGAGTTGTGGCTGGCTGAAGTGTTGACGTAAGTATTTTCTGATTCAACTTCAGCAATTCTCTTGGGAGGAGAAGGAGACTTTCTCATGCCCTTTCTTGTGGCTTCAGCCTTGAGGGCTACTGACTTCTCTTTGTATTCAGACCTATTGCTTTTCTCCTCCTCCTTTCTGGCAGTGAGCTGCATCTCATATGATAACAATTTTCCATGTAAGGTTAGTGGAGGTGTATCAGCAAGCCTGGCCACCTCTCTAATGGCACATATTTTAGTATCCCAGTCCTTGGTTAGTGATCTGAGAAACTTGTCATTTAGTTCATATGTGTTAAAGACTCTTCCATAGGTCATTAGCTCATTTACAATTCTAAAGAATTTCTTATAGCATTCATCAATGTTATTTGTCTTGGCTTGTCTAAAACTCTCATATTCTTGATTTAGCATAGACTTTCTATCCTCTCTTACTTCTTCTATTCCCTCCATGTAGACAATCAAAGTGTCCCACATCTCCTTGGAGGTTTTGCAATGGACCAGATTTTGGAATGTAGAATCATCTAGGGCACTCACAATTATGTTTTGTGTCCTCTTGTTTAAAGTTGCTAGGATGATCTCTTCCTTAGTCATTTCAGAATAACTTTTTGGAGTCTTGAGGTTGGCATCAAGAACTGAAATGTTTATAGGAATAAATGGCCCTTCTAGAACTGTGATGTAAATTCTTGGATAAGATACTTCCGTGAACAATCTGACCCTCTCTTTTCATATGCCAAAATTTTCTTTCCTACAGATAGGAAGTTTCATGGATCCATGTTTTCTGATTTTCACCTGAACCCATTCTAGCTAATAGATAACTGCCTTGGAGATAAACTCAGACGGTTTGGTCTATATTTGAGTTAACCTCGCTGTGATACAACTTGAAAGATTTGGTTTAAAGATCCTAAACACCTAGAGGGGGTTGAATAGGTTCAAATCCAATTTTAACTAAGTCAATTAAAATGTTAATCTCAGCATAGCTAATCAAGCTACAAAAATCATAGCACAGGATAAAACAAGCATAGAAAAAACACAGCACAGTACACAGTATTTTATAGTGGTTCCCCAATTCGTGGGTACGTCCACTCTCCCCCTTAACCTATCTAGCAGAGAGATGGATTCGGCCAAACTTCCTTCCACTAACTCAGATCCTCAGATCTTATAACTCAGAACACAACTGGTTCCTATAGCTCAGACTTATTCAAGTCCTACAACTCAGATTCTTCCCAAGAATCCTACCTCAGGCAAATAGCCCTACCTCAGCCTTTATCACTAGGCCTACAACTCAGATCACAAATATCTTACCTCTGGCACTCAACCCTACCTCAGCTTTTATAAATTTAGGCTTATAACTCAAAGAGATAACTCTCCTACACTCTGATCTATAAAAGATCTTATAGAAAAATTGATTATTAAGATGATAAATCCTTCACCTAGGTAGAGAGAGAAAGGGGTGAAGGCTTCTTGATTAGATCTTGATTGATCTGAATTCGTAAGATCCAACCTGTCTTAGCTTCTTCAAAGCTTCTTGAATCTGAACAAAGTAAGGTTGATCTTCTTATGAAGTTTGAGATGATCCTCAATCCAGCTTCCTTCTTTTATTCAGAATTAGATATGAATTCTTCTTGTAGACTTGTTCAGAATCTTCCTTCTCTTGATGACTTGTAGATATCAACTTTTGGAAAAATGTCAAGTCCTTTTTTCATCGATCTCTATCTTTTTTATGATAGAACAAGTCTTTATATAGATCCCATCTATGGTTACTGGTTGATCTGGTTCATAACCGCCTTCTGACAGCTCTGACAGATGCGATAGCTTTGTTAGTTATGATATCTGTCAAGTCTTCAGTCTTGACACCTGATGTAAGACCCCCTTTTTTTTTCAACCACCGGGGTCTTAGGCCCAGAACCGCCGCTTTGCGGTGACACCTTCACGTCCTGAAGGGTCATCACCACAAGGCGCCGATTCTGTCGGCCAATTCGATCACAGAAAAGTAGCACAATTATTGAAGTAAGAACAATGCAGTCCACAATAATAAATCACATGTAAATAAGATAAAATCTCCACGAAGGTAGTGTCCATAGAAATCATCAGAGTACTATAAATACGGGCTTATGCCCGGTACAAAATGTCCTCACTACAAGTCTCTCATGCGGAAGCGAAAACAAAAACTACTCAAGGTCGAGACTCACGGTCCCGGCCGTATGAACTCCGGAGCTAGACTGCCCCATCTCTAGGCGCACCGATCTCTGGGGCTGCTCCTCCATGCTGGGCTCCACGATCCCCTAAATGATGCGGTTCGAAAACCGTTAGTCATAAAGACTAAGCCCTATCATCCCCTACCCCTTCCCCCATGGCTCCTAGGCACCGAGCGGAGAGGAAGAAAGGGAAGGACATGAAGGTAGAGAATAATCAAGAAACAGGTGACTGTGGACTTAATCTAGCAAGTTGTATTCGGTGAGCAGTTAATATGATTGTTATAATAGGTCTAGCAGTAAGAAAAGCAATTATATGAATTTAAACCTTCACTTATGCGAGAACACATAAGCAAAAGGGATCTTTTGCAAGGCTGTCATCGTATAAGTGTCCCATACCACTTATACTTTGGGGTGTCGGTTATCAAACAGCAATGGTTGTTATATATTAAAATTAACCTTTGATTTATAAACTTGCCCACACAAGCTTATAGACCAAGGGGTCGTTTTGTAGGTCCTAATGTATAAGCGTCCCATACCACTTATACTTTAGGTGTCAGGGTTAAATGAATCGATTATGCTATGACATGCTAGTGGGTATGATGAAACATGCAAGTGCAACTCACACACCCGACTCTGTGCACACAGACCTTTAGTTCCCCCTTTCGGAGCCGTTACCTCCCAGGATACCTCCGTAGTGGCAGACGGAAGCGGTGGGTTGGGCCTCGCCCACCTAAAAACCAGTAAAAGCACCACTGGTCTGACCTATCGTACGCCTCAACGCTTGGTGCACTAAGCGGACGCCTGCGTACTCTTGCCGGCTGGCGCACCGGACTTCTGTTGGCGAAGTGCTAACCACCTCGCCGAGTCAACGATATCGGTGTCGGTGCAATCGAACTCCCCGATATCGTAAAACCCACCACCTTAACTTTTCCTATCTTATGCACATGCAAGTTTATTCGTAAACACACAAAACCGAGCCGAAGCTCCCCGGACCAAATGTCCGTCTCCAAACCAACCGAGCCGAAGCTCCCCGGACCATCCCGTCCGTCTCTTAACCAACCGAGCCGAAGCTCCCCGGACCATCCCGTCCGTTTCCAAATCAACCGAGCCGAAGCTCAAATCAATCTTCCTGTGCCAACAGTGTTTGTGAAGAGTGCAACCCTAGTTACTAAGTTACTCTTGTCGGTTTGTTATTACAGTTTACGTTAGCCCAGGACTGCCCCCGGTATTCCCCGTGAAGGGCTCTCAAGGGGCACTAGGAACCAAGACGACGACATTACGGCCCGAAGTTCCCTTTCGCAAGGCACTTATTGTTATTGGTTGATCTCCCTTAACCCATTCCCTTCTTACATTACGATAGACTATCCTAGGGTGATTTTTAAACCTTCCACTCTTCGGGAAAAGCGATCTTTCGCCAAACCCGAGCACCTCTTAACTCTAACTATCACCACTTCTCACCACTCTTTATATCTTCCTATTGTGATTTCCTCCACATTTCCACCCAGACAAAATGTTTAACTCCAAAGACTTCCTCAGATCATGTCCTATTGCATTTCACAAATTGCTATATGCAGACCGACCTAGGCTATATGTCGAACCGGTTATGCAATGATCCATTACTCATCCAAATGTCCTAAATTATTTACTGGAGACTTACCATGATATAAATGACCTAAGTCCAGAAAATGGAAATTTTCCTAATTTATTTGGCATTTAATTAAATTCCTCGAAAATCCCAAGGGCTACCGGTTTGAACATGAACTACCCTAAGTTCTCATGCAAGATGTTCAGAAAATTTATGATAAATAGTAGGTTATCCCAAAAAATTAAATCCTAAGTATCATAATTTTTCTACCATCAAAAGGGCATGAAAATTATTTTAGAAATAATCTCTAACTTCTATTGTTTATGAATCAAGTACAGAAAATATTCTTCCAAAAATTATAAATAATTTATGCCATGCAGATAAAGGCCTAAAATTAGCACTGGCCAAGTTTCATAATTTTCCAGCAAGTATTTTATCCATAATTAATTTTTAAACATAAAAGCCCTTTCTATCATCTGTGAATAAAGTACTAGATTTACTCAACATAAAATTCTATGAAAATCCAGGGATCAATGTTCTACTAGTCAAGATCTAAATCCAGAATTTTAACTGATTATAATTAATTTAAAGCCTCCAAATAATTGAAACAACAAATCGGGCAAATAATCCTTTAACACACGAAGTATAATATTTATTAATCATAAAATTCCAGGAAAATTATCATAAGTCTATAACATCCTAAAACTCCCTCCTCCCGAGTTTCATAATTTTTGGATTAGATTTATTGCTTAAAATAACTAAAATTCATATTAATCCTAAACCAAAATCTCAACTTCCGAGGTACCTAATTACCTCCAATTCCTTCACTATTTCAACCAGAGGGTTTTCATCATATCATCCCCCCTCTCCTCCAAATTTCAAGGACATACAAGAGCTTTTGCTCCTATGTCCTTCACAAACCTCAAACTACCACACACTGGGTTTGAGCCGATCTCTTAGGGTAAAATCCACCCTAATCCACACCATGTTACCCAAGAGGATAGACATAGACTTAACAAATCAGGGGCCACAACTTCAGCCTCTTTTGAGGAGATTTGTCCACTCCATTTCCAATTGTACTTTTCCCCAAAGTACCCCTCACCAAGACCTATCTAGGACTTGATACTTCCCTATTCAAAACTCGACCAATCGAGTTGAAATTTTGTACAGATCTTAACATTGATGCCAGGGACCACCACCCAAAATTTGGGGGAGTTTGGGCTTAATTTCATCTCCTAATTAATTTTATAATGTTTATTAAAATTTTACAAAAACTTTAGGCAAAAGTTCTCCAAAAATTCTCATTTTTGGACAGCCTCTCGATATACATATTATAGACCTCCAGCCCAAATTTCAGGTCATTTGGACATGTTATGAACCGTGGGAAACCATTTCAATTTCTGGTTAGCCTAGGTCTTGATCCCACCAAAATGAGTGCTGTGGTCAAACCACTCACCCAAATTGAATAAAATCAATTTTAAATTAAAGTAGACCCAGAGGGCTACAACTTTTGTGACTGGTCATTTTTCCTAATTCGGCCTCTAAGTGCCTCGTTTTGCAGCCTCAAAGTATACTAATCCAAGTATATTTTTCCTTATAAAATTATTTACATAAGTTATATATTATAAACCGTTTTTACTGTTCATCTTCTACAGAACCCGAAAACCAGAACACAGAAAGCCATTTTTCCTGTAATATTTCCGTGATCCGTCGCCGGCCGTCCGGTCACTTCCCTGGCCAGCCACCACCACCACCACCTCCGTTGAGGCGACGGCTATCGGTCGGCGGTGGTTTGGCCGCCGGAGGTGGCGGTATCCGGCAAACTCAAAATATCTTTTTCATGGTTTTCCATGAAAACGAGAGATGAGTCCGGCTCCGTTGAGCGCGAACTTCCTTTCTAAGAATCCTAAGATCTACCCATGAAAGAGAAGGAGCAGAGGAGGACCTTGTTTGCGGTTTGAAGGCGAGAAGAACGACGGGGTGCCATGGCGCGGTGGTGGCGTTGCTGAACTTCTCTTACAGCAAGAACAAGGATCTGATCCGATTACTTGAGCGTGTAACCTTCTCCTCTTGCCCCAAGTGGGCTTTTATAAGTCAGAAAGTGAGGAGGTGAAATGGTAAAGCCGTAATGGCCATGAAGGCTCCTCCCCTTAATGTTTCGGTTACGGTGAAGGGATAAGAAACGGTGGAAACTGAACAGGTGTGTCCAGCTGGCGGCTTCCTATTGGACCATATCTTCCTCATTTATTATATAATTACAGGAGGAAAACGGCCTGAAATTACTCCTGGTGTAACTTCCCACACCAGCATTTATTACCACGCGTGTTAGAATAATTTCAGGCCTGAACCGTCGTTTCGGCCAATGTCACGGGCGTGACACATAGGTCACGGGCGTGACAGGCCCGAATAGCCAATTCTGGGTTCGACGATCGTCGAACTGAGATCGACGATCGTCGATGGATGGTCACGGGCGTGACACCTTGGGTCACGGGCGTGACAGGCTCGACAGGCCGTTATGGGTTGACGATCGTCGATTAGAGATCGACGGTCGTCGAATGGTGGTCACGCCCTGGGTCACGGGCGTGACCTCTAGGTCACGGGCGTGACAGGCCCGAACGGTAGATTTCGAGGTCGACGATCGTCGAATTGAGATCGACGATCGTCGAAGGCTGGTCACGCCCTAAGTCACGGGCGTGACACCATGGTCACGGGCGTGACATGCCCGGGCCGCAAGGTCGACGATCGTCTCACGGCGATCGACGATCGTCGATGGGGTCACGCCCTTAGTCACGGGCGTGACACCTTGGTCACGGGCGTGGCATGCCCAGACAGCACGTTCGACGATCGTCTCGTGGAGATCGATGATCGTCGAAGTAGTCATGCCCAAGTCACGGGCGTGACGGGTCGGTCACGGGCGTGACCAACCCGTGACCCGAAAATATTGATCGCTTTATTTCAAATTTTGGGCTTTCTAGGGTTTTGTCACAACTAACCGACTCCTAGGGGTATAGCCGGAAATGGGATGTTACAAATCCCAATAAACAAAACAAAAATTTCGCCCCCGAAATTGAGGTTGAGCCTACGGGGATTTCTATCGGAATAAATTAAACTTGTAACATCCCATACGATCTTTCTATTGGGTTCAGGCGACTGTTCGTTTGATAACGAAGACAATCTCCCCAATAAACAAAAGATTAGCCCCTACCTTTCTGATTAAGTCCGCATGCCTAGGTCCTGGATTTTCCTTATCTAGTCTTAACATTCCAAAACAAGAAGGCAATCTATAGTATACCAAGAGATGGTGAGATGTACCTGACTGAACAACTCCGGGTATCTTTGCCTCATCAGATCCTGCGGTTCCCAGGTGTGCTCCTCCTGACCGTGGTTTCTCCACAGAACCTTGACTAAGGGGATCTTTTTGCGGCGCAAGATCCGTACTCCTTTGTCGTCGATCCGAACCGGCTCCAAGTGAACAGATCGGTCTGAAGCTACCGGCCCTTCGGTGGTCAAAATCCGCTGCTTCGGGCGTAGTAGAGCCCTTCTCAGCGAAGAGATGTGGAAGACGTCGTGTAGAGCTGCCAGCTCTGGTGGCAACTCTAGCCTGTAGGCTAGGGGTCCGATCCGCTCCAGGATCCGGTAAGGGCCCATATACCTAGGGCTGAGTTTCTTCCTCCGACCGCGCACCCGTGAGACTCCGTGCATGGGCCGGATCTTCAAGAACACTCGATCCCCTACCCGAAACTCCACCTGACGATGTCGGGCGTCATAGTATTTAGCCTGTCTGCTCTGCGCCTCCAACATCCTATCTCTGATCAGTCTCACCTGAGCCTCGGTGTCTTCAACAAAATCCGACCCCAACAGCTTCGGATCCTCGTCTTGAACCCAAGAAAGCGGGGTCCTACATTTCCTTCCATACAAGGCCTCATAAGGCGCCATCCTGATGCTGGACTGGTAGCTATTATTGTAGGAGAACTCGACCAACGGTAACATCTTCTCCCACGGCTCCCCTCGGTCCAGTATACATAGTCGTAGTAGATCTTCCAACGTCCTGTTGGTGCGCTCTGTCTGCCCGTCCGTCTGAGGGTGGAAGGTCGTGCTAAAAGTCAAACGGGTGCCTAGGTATGCCTGCACTGACCGCCACTCCCTGGATGTTAACCGTCCATCGCGGTCCGACACTATCGTCCGGGGCACGCCATGATATCGGACATACTGCTCCACAAACTTCCGTACCAGCACTCCCACCGGATCGTCCTTCCTGATCGGTATAAAGCGGGCCACCTTTGTCAACCGATCAACAATCACCCAGATCGAGTCATTCCCCGTCCGAGACCGGGGAAGACCAGGTATAAAATCCATAGCTATATCGTCAAACTTCCACTCCGGCACCGGGAGTGGCTGCAACAGTCCTGCGGGGTTCCTGCACTCCTCCTTCACCAACTGACCCGCCTCGCAATGGGTCACGAAGTACGTAATGTCCTTCTTCATGCCCGGCCAAAACATCGTCCTCTTAAAATCAGCGGTCATCTTTGTGATCCCCGGGTGCACCGAGTACCGGCTGCAATGCGCCTCCATCATAATATCCTCTCGGATCTGGCCTCCTGCGGGTATATATACTCTGCCTCTGAAGTGGAGCAAACCATCTCTCAGGGAATAATCTCCTGTCGAACCTTCCTGCAAAGCTCGGAACATCGGCTCCGCCCACGCATCTGTCCTCTGTCCGTCCCGAATGCGATCCCGAATATCGTCTATGGCCACCATCGATGCCAGATACTCCCTATACAGAACTGGGTCATCCTCGGACACTAGGGATATCTGCATATCTCTGAATGACCGGACTAGCTCCATGGACAAAACCTGGGGCCTAGCTTCGGAAGTGGCAGCTCTCCGGCTCAACGAGTCGGCCACCACGTTTGCCTTCCCTGGATGGTAGTGCATCTCATACTGATAATCTGCTAAAAACTCCACCCAACTCCTCTGCCTGATATTCAGCTCCTTCTGCGTGTCCACGTATTTCAGGTTCTTGTGATCGGAGAAGATATCGCAGTGGACTCCATAAAGATAATGATGCCAGACCTTCAGAGCAAAAATGACCGCTCCCATCTCGAGGTCGTGCACCGGGTAGTTCCTCTCATGGGTCTTCAGCTGGCGGGAGGCATATGCTATGACATGTCCGTTCTGCATCAGCACCGCTCCCATCCCTTGGTATGATGCGTCGGTATACACCTAGAATCCTTCCTTTCCCGATGGAAGGGCCAGAATAGGGGCTGAGATGAGTCGGTCCTTCAGCTCCTGGAAAGCCGCCTGGCACTGCGGGGTCCAAACAAAAGGTGCCTCCTTCTTTGTCAAAGATGTGAGGGGGAGGGCAATCCGAGAGAACCCCTCCACGAACTTCCGGTAGTAACCGGCAAGTCCCAAGAAACTGCGTACATCGGTGGCTGTCTTCAACTGCGGCCAATCGCGAACTGCCCGAATCTTTGCCGGATCCACTGCCAACCCGGCTCCGCTGATAATGTGGCCTAAGAAGGCCACCTCCTTCAACCAAAACTGACACTTGCTGAATTTTGCATAAAGGCGATGCTCCCGCAACCTCTCCAAAGTCAGTGTCAGATGTCGAGTGTGCTCCTCCTCCATCGTAGAGTAGATCAGGATGTCGTCTATGAATACTATGACGAACACATCCAAGTAGGCTTCGAAAACCCGGTTCATGAGGCTCATGAACGCCGACGGAGCATTATTGAGCCCGAAGGGCATCACGGTGAACTCATATAGGCCATATCTGCTACTAAAGGCCGTCTTCGGGATATCCTCCTCCTGGATCCGCAGCTGGTAGTATCCTGACCTCAAGTCCAGCTTCGAGAAATAATGGGCCTCCTCTAGCTGGTCGAACAATTCATCTATCCGAGGGAGCGGATAGGTATTCCGGACGGTCAGCCTGTTTAGTGCTCGATAATCGATGCACAGGCGGAGTGTCCCATCCTTCTTCTTCACGAATAGGACCGGTGCTCCCCATGGCGAGGAACTCAGTCTAACAAAACCTGCCTCAACTAATTCCTGCAGCTGAGTCCGAAACTCTGCCAACTCCTTTGGGGCCATCCGATAAGGGGCCCTAGACGCCGGCTTGGCCCCCGGCACAAGCTGTATCTGAAAATCCTGCTCTCGGTGTGGAGGTAGTCCTGGCAGTTTCTCTGGAAAGATGTCAGCAAAATCTCGCACCACCGGGATGTCTGTCACAGACTCCTTAACCTCCGCCATCTCAAATAGAATCTGATAGACCTCCTCTCCCTGCAGATGGGCCTTAACGGCCTGTACCGAAGATAAGAGTATACGAGAGACAGGTTTTATACCTTCGATGGTAATGAAAGAGTCCTCGTGTCTCACGGTGATCCTCTTTGCCTGGCAGTCAATCTGGGCATAGTTCCAGTGCAGCCATACCATGCCCAGGATCAGGTCGTAGTCCGTCAGCTTCAAAATCGTCGCTGGAGCCTCGAACACTTTTCCACCAATTTCTGCCTCCATATTGCAGTGATCCGTGGTAAGGAGCTCAGATCCATCTGGTAGTCGCACCCTCATCCTCGAGCCTGTGAACCGCTCCACACCCTCCAGTCCTTCTACGAACGTCTCCGACACAAAGGAGTGAGTAGCTCCAGTATCGAACAGCGTGCGGGCCGGCTTGCCGCTGATGAAGACTATACCTGGGGTGATTAAACATCTTAGGGTTCTATAAAGAATTTTCTTTCCTTGTTAACCTATCTAGTGCGGTTCTGAGTTTTAACAACTAAAAGGGAAATTCTATGAAAATAAAGAAGCATTGCTGCGTACCTGCTATGACCTGCTCTGGATTTCGAGGCTGCGCAAGGTCCAAAGCATATACCTGCTCTCTTTCCTATCTACGATCTCCCCACTGGTATCCACGACCACGGCCGCGTCCTCGGCCTCCGTAATGCTGAGCTGGTGGGCCGCCCTGATGTGCTGGAGGTGGTGCCCCCCTCATGTGGCAGTTCCTCCGAATGTGCCCAATCTGATGACAAAGAAAACACTCTGGTGGGGGATACGCCATTCCCCCGGGTCTCGGCATCTCCTGCATCCGAAGAGGGGGAGGGGCTAATACCATCTGTTCCCTCGGCTCCTGCCTCACGTCCTGACGAGGCTGGTCCTCCGTCCTCCTCCCCTCTGGTACAGCACCTCGCCGCTGGTCATTTCTACATCTCCGTCCCTGATCCTCTGCTGGCCGTTTCCGGCCCCGGGTGGCGTGCCAATCTGCCTCAATCCTTTTGGCCATCTCCAAAATCCGGGAGATGGGCCCGTCAGATACAAACAACAGAGCCTCCCTCAAGTCCTCCCGCAGGCCCTTATAGAACCTCCTGATATACCCTGCCTCGTCCAGCTGGTAGGAATCTGCGTATCGAGCTAGATGGTCAAACTCTCGATGGTACTCAACCACGGTCCGAGTACCCTGCTTCAGCTATAAGAACCGCTCCTCCAAATCATCCCTAGCCGACTGCGGAACGAAATGCTCCAGCAGTGCGGCCCTGAACTCCTCCCAAGTAACCTCCGCAACCTCCCTATCAGCAAATGTCGTGTCCAACAGCGTATTCCACCACCTCTTTGCATGGGACTCCAGGCAGGAGACAACCAGAGCCACCCTCTCCTCCCATGGGCACCGAATCCCGGTCAGCATCTCGTACATGATATCTAGCCACTCTTCCGTCCGAACAGCCGACTCTGTCCCCAAATAGGACGGGGGAGAAAGACCCCGGAAGATGCTGAGCCAGTTGGCCCCCGGATTTGGCTGCGGGGCCGGAACCTGCTGGGCCCTGAAGGCCTCCAGTATGGCAGTCAGGGTTTGTCCCATGTCTGACTGAAGGAAAGGAGTGGGGGCCGGTGGGGGTGGTGCAACATCCTGAGCCTGTTGAACTCCACCTTGTGGCATAGTCCGTGCTGGAGGCTGCGTAACAAAAACACACGCTGAGAAAACGTTCAAATATTACATAAAGGTGGACAATTTATATGTGATCCCCATATGGGCACACCACTTCTTCCGCTGCTTAGTTTGTCCCCAAACTAAACTCGAGCGGGGGGGTGACCCAGGGTTTGTGGACTGCTACTTCCTTCTGATCGATGTTTGCCTCCGATACCACTTGTAAGACCCCCTTTTTTTTTCAACCACCGGGGTCTTAGGCCCAGAACCGCCGCTTTGCGGTGACACCTTCACGTCCTGAAGGGTCATCACACAAGGCGCCGATTCTGCCGGCCAATTCGATCACAGAAAAGTAGCACAATTATTGAAGTAAGAATAATGCAGTCCACAATAATAAATCACATGTAAATAAGATAAAATCTCCACGAAGGGAGTGTCCACAGAAATCATCAGAGTACTATAAATACGGGCTTATGCTCGGTACAAAATGTCCTCACTACAAGTCTCTCATGCGAAAGCGAAAACAGAAACTACTCAAGGTCGAGACTCACGGTCCCGGTCGTATGAACTCCAGAGCTAGACTGCCCCATCTCTAGGCGCACCGATCTCTGGGGCTGCTCCTCCATGCTGGGCTCCACGATCCCCTAAATGATGCGGTTCGAAAACCGTTAGTCATAAAGACTAAGCCCTATCATCCCCTACCCCTTCCCCCATGGCTCCTAGGCACCGAGCGGAGAGGAAGAAAGGGAAGGACATGAAGGTAGAGAATAATCAAGAAACAGGTGACTGTGGACTTAATCTAGCAAGTTGTATTCGGTGAGCAGTTAATATGATTGTTATAATAGGTCTAGCAGTAAGAAAAGCAATTATATGAATTTAAACCTTCACTTATGCGAGAACACATAAGCAAAAGGGATCTTTTGCAAGGCTGCCATCGTATAAGTGTCCCATACCACTTATACCTTGGGGTGTCGGTTATCAAACAGCAATGGTTGTTATATATTGAAATTAACCTTTGATTTATAAACTTGCCCACACAAGCTTATAGACCAAGGGGTCGTTTTGCAGGTCCTAATGTATAAGCGTCCCATACCACTTATACTTTAGGTGTCAGGGTTAAATGAATCGATTATGCTATGACATGCTAGTGGGTATGATGAAACATGCAAGTGCAACTCACACACCCGACTCTGTGCACACAGACCTTTAGTTCCCCCTTTCGGAGCCGTTACCTCCCAGGATACCTCCGTAGTGGCAGACGGAAGCGGTGGGTTGGGCCTCGCCCACCTAAAAACCAGTAAAAGCACCACTGGTCTGACCTATCGTACGCCTCAACGCTTGGTGCACTAAGCGGACGCCTGCGTACTCTTGCCGGCTGGCGCACCGGACTTCTGTTGGCGAAGTGCTAACCACCTCGCCGAGTCAACGATATCGGTGTCGGTGCAATCGAACTCCCCGATATCGTAAAACCCACCACCTTAACTTTTCCTATCTTATGCACATGCAAGTTTATTCGTAAACACACAAAACCGAGCAGAAGCTCCCCGGACCAAATGTCCGTCTCCAAACCAACCGAGCCGAAGCTCCCCGGACCATCCCGTCCGTCTCTTAACCAACCGAGCCGAAGCTCCCCGGACCATCCCGTCCGTTTCCAAATCAACCAAGCCGAAGCTCCGATCAATCTTCCTGTGCCAACAGTGTTTGTGAAGAGTGCAACCCTAGTTACTAAGTTACTCTTGTCGGTTTGTTATTACAGTTTATGTTAGCCCAGGACTGCCCCCGGTATTCCCCGTGAAGGGCTCTCAAGGGGCACTAGGAACCAAGACGACGGCATTACGGCCCGAAGTTCCCTTTCGCAAGGAACTTATTGTTATTGGTTGATCTCCCTTAACCCATTCCCTTCTTACATTACGATAGACTATCCTAGGGTGATTTTTAAACCTTCCACTCTTCAGGAAAAGCGATCTTTCGCCAAACCCGAGCACCTCTTAACTCTAGCTATCACCACTTCTCACCACTCTTTATATCTTCCTATTGTGATTTCCTCCACATTTCCACCCAGACAAAATGTTTAACTCCAAAGACTTCCTCAGATCATGTCCTATTGCATTTCACAAATTGCTATATGTAGACCGACCTAGGCTACATGTCGAACCGATTATGCAATGATCCATTACTCATCCAAATGTCCTAAATTATTTACTGGAGACTTACCATGATATAAATGACCTAAGTCCAGAAAATGGAAATTTTCCTAATTTATTTGGCATTTAATTAAATTCCTCGAAAATCCCAAAGGCTACCGGTTTGAACATGAACTACCCTAAGTTCTCATGCAAGATGTTCAGAAAATTTATGATAAATAGTAGGTTATCCCAAAAGGTTAAATCCTAAGTATCATAATTTTTCTACCATCAAAAGGGCATGAAAACTATTTTAGAAATAATCTCTAACTTCTGTTGTTTATGAATCAAGTACAGAAAATATTCTTCCAAAAATTATAAATAATTTATGCCATGTAGATAAAGGCCTAAAATTAGCACTGGCCAAGTTTCATAATTTTCCAGCAAGTATTTTATCCATAATTAATTTTTAAACATAAAAGCTCTTTCTATCATCTGTTATTAAAGTACTAGATTTACTCAACATAAAATTCTATGAAAATCCAGGGATCAATGTTCTACTAGTCAAGATCTAAATCCAGAATTTTAACTGATTATAATTAATTTAAAGCCTCCAAATAATTGAAACAACAAATCGGGCAAATAATCCTTTAACACACGAAGTATAATATTTATCAATCATAAAATTCCAGGAAAATTATCATAAGTCTGAAACATCCTAAAACTCCCTCCGCCCGAGTTTCATAATTTTTGGATTAGATTTAGTGCTTAAAATAACTAAAATGCATATTAATCCTAAACCAAAATCTCAACTTCCGAGGTACCTAATTACCTCCAATTCCTTCACTATTTCAACCAGAGGGTTTTCATCATATCATCCTCCTCTCCTCCAAATTTCAAGGACATACAAGAGCTTTTGCTCCTATGTCCTTCACAAACCTCAAACTACCACACACTGGGTTTGAGCCGATCTCTTAGGGTAAAATCCACCCTAATCCACACCATGTTACCCAAGAGGGTAGACATAGACTTAACAAATCAGGGGCCACAAATTCAGCCTCTTTTGAGGAGATTTGTCCACTCCATTTCTAATTGTACTTTTCCCCAAAGTACCCCTCACCAAGACCTATCTAGGACTTGATACTTCCCTATTCAAAACTCGACCAATCGAGTTGAAATTTTGTACAGATCTTAACATTGATGCCAGGGACCACCACCCAAAATTTGGGGAGTTTGGGCTTAATTTCATCTCCTAATTAATTTTATAATGTTTATTAAAATTTTACAAAAACTTTAGGCAAAAGTTCTCCAAAAATTCTCATTTTTGGACAACCTCTCGATATACATATTATAGACCTCCAGCCCAAATTTCAGGTCATTTGGACATGTTATGAACCGTGGGCAACCATTTCAATTTCTGGTTAGCCTAGGTCTTGATCCCACCAAAATGAGTGCTGTGGTCAAACCACTCACCCAAATCGAATAAAATCAATTTTAAATTAAAGTAGACCCAGAGGGCTACAACTTTTGTGACTGGTCATTTTTCCTAATTCGGCCTCTAAGTGCCTCGTTTTGCAGCCTCAAAGTATACTAATCCAAGTATATTTTTCCTTATAAAATTATTTACATAAGTTATATATTATAAACCGTTTTTACTGTTCATCTTCTACAGAACCCGAAAACTAGAACACAGGAAGCCATTTTTCCTGTAATATTTCCATGATCCGTCGCCGGCCGGCCGGTCACTTCCCTGGCCAGCCACCACCACCACCACCTCCGTTGAGGCGACGGCTATCGGTCGGCGGTGGTTTGGCCGCCGGAGGTGGCGGTATCCGGCGAACTCAAAATATCTTTTTCATGGTTTTCCATGAAAACGAGAGATGAGTCCGGCTCCGTTGAGCGCGAACTTTCTTTCTAAGAATCCTAAGATCTACCCATGAAAGAGAAGGAGCAGAGGAGGACCTTGTTCGCGGTTTGAAGGCGAGAAGAACGATGGGGTGCCATGGCGCGGTGGTGGCGTTGCTGAACTTCTCTTACAGCAAGAACAAGGATCTGATCCAATTACTTGAGCGTGTAACCTTCTCCTCTTGCCCCAAGTGGGCTTTTATAAGTCAGAAAGTGAGGAGGTGAAATGGTAAAGCCGTAATGGCCATGAAGGCTCTCCCCTTAACGTTTCGGTTACGGTGAAGGGATAAGAAACGGTGGAAACTGAATAGGTGTGTCCAGCTGGCGGCTTCCTATTGGACCATATCTTCCTCATTTATTATATAATTACAGAAGGAAAACGGCCTGAAATTACTCCTGGTGTAACTTCCCACACCAGCATTTATTACCACGCGTGTTAGAATAATTTCAGGCCTGAACCGTCGTTTCGGCCAATGTCACGGGCGTGACACATAGGTCACGGGCGTGACAGGCCCGAATAGCCAATTCTGGGTTCGACGATCGTCGAACTGAGATCGACGATCGTCGATGGATGGTCACGGGCGTGACACCTTGGGTCACGGGCGTGACAGGCTCGACAGGCCTTTATGGGTTGACGATCGTCTATTAGAGATCGACGGTCGTCGAATGGTGGTCACGCCCTGGGTCACTGGCGTGACCTCTAGGTCACGGGCGTGACAGGCCCGAACGGTAGATTTCGAGGTCGACGATCGTCGAATTGAGATCGACGATCGTCGAAGACTGGTCACGCCCTAAGTCACGGGCGTGACACCATGGTCACGGGCGTGACATGCCCGGGCCGCAAGGTCGACGAACGTCTCACGGCGATCGACGATCGTCGATAGGGTCACGCCCTTAGTCACGGGCGTGACACCTTGGTCACGGGCGTGACATGCCCAGACAGCACGTTCGACGATCGTCTCGTGGAGATCGACGATCGTCGAAGTAGTCACGCCCAAGTCACGGGCATGACGGGTCGGTCACGGGCGTGACCAACCCGTGACCCGAAAATATTGATCGCTTTATTTCAAATTTTGGGCTTCCTAGGGTTTTGTCACAACTAACCGACTCCTAGGGGTCTAGCCGGAAATGGGATGTTACACCTGATACCTCATTATACTCTATCTCAGCAAAAAAAGCATCGAGACAATGATTCAGATATGTCAACACAAATAGACCATGTGTCGACAGAATTCTTGATGATGTCGACACAACCCACACAATGTCGACACAGCCCTTCTTTATCTTCTCGACACAGCTTTTGTAGAATGTGTCGACACAAGTCCTGTGTGTCGACACAATAGCTTCTAGTCTCGATATTGTTGGTGTTGATAGAATTCTTGTGTGCGTATCGACACAAGTCCTATGTGTCGACATAATTGCTGTCGATAGAATTTCTGTGTGTCGACATAAGTCCTGTGTGTCGACACAATCTGGCTTATGGTGTTGACACATTTCCTTCACAAGTGTCGACACTTGTACATAGAATATTTATCTTCATTTCTTTAACCTGCACATACAAACTCAACATCCCATCAAATACACATTGATGTATATCATTTAATTAGGTGAGGCTTCTTCCAAATTAGGTACACAGTTTCCAATGTACCCAACAATATTAGTTCTCTTGGTCTGACCATCCTCCTGTGGATGAAAGGTCGTACGGAACTTCATTTTAGTACACAACAACTAGTGGATTAGTCTCCAATCACTCGAAGTAAAGCGCCCGTCTCGATCACTAACGATACTACGGGGCACACCGCGAAAATGTACTATGTTGTCAACATACAACTCAGCCAATTTCTCAACTGAATCGTCCTTCTTATTCGGTTTGAAGTGCAATACCTTTGTAGATCGGTCAATGATCACCCACACGGCATCATTCCCGCTCTGTTATCTCGGCAAACCATGCACGAAATCCATAGATATATCATCGAACTTCCACACCGGAATTGGCAATGACTTCAGGAAACCACCGGGTTTCTGACGTTCCGCTTTTACCAAGGCACAAGTATGGCACTTTGCCACGTAAAGAGCTATGTCCTTCTTTAAACCGACCACCAGAATAACTTTTTCATGTCCTTATACATTTTTATGCTCCCTTGGTGGATTGAGTATTTAGTAAAGTGTGCCTCATACATCAAATCCTCCCATAATTACCAACATTTGGGACGCATAAATGACTGTCATTTATCAAAAGACCATCATCTAAGGAGAATTAGAAATTTTACCCATCTGATGCATAGTGCTTCAAACTCTTGTCGAGTTCTATCACTCGATGAATCCTGTCTCCAAGGTTATATTTCACCTCCATCCAGTTCAAGCACACATTTTCAGTGGTATTCTGGTCAACACAAGAAATATCGAAGGCCCCCAACTCCTGGTTTAGACGCTCCTCATGCATCTGAAACCAATTTTCCTGTACTGGAGTCTGAAAGTGAGGGGATAAGTTGTAAACTACTCTAGAGGGGGGGTGAATAGAGTATTCAAATTTTATGAACAACTAGTCAGCTCCCTTTGAGTTTATTTACGGAATAAAATAATCTGATACTTGAACCCTAAGAGCCTAACACAGTGACGTGCACAGTGAGAGAGTTAACTGAAATTTCAGTTTAACTATAAACCTATCAAAGCAACTAGCAATCCTAGGTAGTTCTATCACAGCCACAGAAAAGACAATTAAACAAAAACAGCCAGAGAGACACAGGATATATAGTGGTTCCCTCTTAATAGGTACTCCACTCTTCTACCATCCTGGTAGGAATCCACTACAGGTTTTTGCTAAGGTGCCCTGCAACCAATGATCTGATTCAGGTAGATCAAACAGACCCTTTGAGCTTTTGATAAGGATGCTCAACCACAGGTTGTTGATAAGGTGCCCTGTCACCAATGTTCACTTTTGAAGAGGTGTGAAAACTCTTTTACAAAGGGGTTGAGAGGGTTAGATTGTCTTCTCTGTTGTTAATACAGATTAGAGAAGACTTGTGGATTCTCTAAAGAATCAAAGTCTCCCCCTGGCTCAGTGGAAGTCCAGGGAAAGCCTTTGCTTCAGGATGAAGGAGTTTCAGATATACTGAAACTAAATCCTCAGAGATCTGTAGACTGATTTTTATCAGGTCTTCAGATTCTGGAGCACGTGAAGCAGATCTGGAGCTCTTTCTGAAGTCTTGAAAACTCTAAGCAGATGCTCAGGAGACTTGAGAAAGAAAGAAATTGCTCTGGGATTTTTTTTTTCTTCAGAGGAGCTTTTCTTCTTCTGATTGTGAGATGGTGAAGAGTTGCTCTGGAGATGCTTGAGAGAATGCAGCACTAAGAAAAAAATCTCTCTGTATCTGTAACTTCTTATTTTTCTGAGAAAAAAATCTCTCTTAAATATGTCTTCTCATTTTTTCTTTTGGAACGGCTCTATTGATTTGAATTCTCGAGCCCTGCAACAGATTATCTCAAAATAGAATATAGCAATAGGAATAGAATGACCTATTAGCTTACTGTCAGTTCCAATAAGGAAATAAATGAATAGGAAAATATCTCAGCATTAAGACTTATCATTCTTGGAAATAGCATACACCGCCAACGGCTAGAATACAGCCTGGCAATATATTTTGTATAATAAGACAAAAATGCTTTATCAAAATACGAAATCCCGTAATTTATGCTTAACATATTTGGTAATTAATTCATTTGAATTTAAGCAATAAATTAGCAAAAACAATCTTCAGAAAATCTTTCTAACCACACGCTAAAACACTTGGAAATAAACCAAGGAATAAAATAAGTGCAAATTGTTAAAGGCAGACAGAAATCGTCGAACAGGGGTTCGATGATCGTCGACCTAGCTAACAGATCGTCGACTAAAAGCAGAAATCTGTCGAAACAGAAATCGTCGACCAGCTCAAGATGTCGACGACTAAGGCAAAAATCTGTCGAGACAGAAATCGTGAAGCGAGAACACGATCGTAGAACTGCTGATGGCAGATCGTCGACCAACCTTCAGAGCATAATAAACTTGCTCTGAGATCGTCGACCATCGGTCGACGATAATTGTCTTGACTTCAACGATTCAATAGCCCGGCTATCGTCGACCAATGATCGACGATCGCGAGGCCTCGTTCGACGATGGTCGAACGGAAAAAGCCTTAACCAAAAATACATCTAGAACTACTAGCCTAAGCTCTAGGTCAGTTATAAACTGTCCTAGGGAAACTGAACAAGGCCTAACCATGATCATATATAGTTATATGGATCAAGAGGGGCCGGAAAGGGATTACATAAGCCAAATCACATCCAGGGTACCAACAATCTCCGCCTATTTGGGTTAAGTTATCCAATCCGATCTAAAACTAAAGCACACAATATCAAAAGCAGAGATTAACCAAAAATTTAAATCACAGGCAATCCACAGAAAAACATAAAAGCATAAATCAGCAGAACTATAAAGTATCAAGCAGATTTATCAGAGGTTTTGGCATCAGATGTGTTCTTAGGGATTACAGCTGGTTTGAAAATAATTTCTCTGTTTGGATTTGCTGCTTGCCTTTTGGATAGCATTAGATCATGTTCACCAATAATTTTCTTTTCAACATAGCTTGGCAAAACTGCAGCAGGGTGCAACTTCATGTATTCTTCAGAATTAAAAATTTCAGAGTTGACTTGAATTTTGCTGAGTTCCTTTTCTCTGAATTCAGACATAGTTGTATATGCTGTAGGGTCTAGTCCTTGAGCTTTGGCTCTCTCCATCATGCTTAGTGCAATAGATTCCTTAAATCTTGCCATAGAGGCAATTCTTTCAGTTTCAGTCATATCTGATGGAGAGGATGGTCTGTCAGTATCAGCTTGAGCTGCAATCTCCATGTTCCTTTGAAGAGCTGTGGCTAATTTGCTTGAATCAAGAGGAATCTGTGCAGCCTTCTTAGGATCAGTTTCAGCATATAGAAATCTGGGAGGTGCAAGTTCAATGAACTTCTTGTGGGATTTCTCTGAATAGACCACTCTTTTTCCTTTTGTTTCAACTGTCTCAGAAGCAGCAGGTTTCCTTGATGTGGAGGATGGACCTTTCCTGGGAGGAGAAGGTTTCCATTCTGGAACTTTCTTTTTAGGAGCAGGAGGAGGAGAGAAAGTAGATTGCTGAAATGTCATCTCCTTTATTTGTTCCATGGGAACATTTTCATTTCTTTTCCTTCCTTGTCCTGATACATCTTGGCCTCCCTGGCTTTGGTTACTCCTTCTCTGATAAGACTTAAAGGTGTTGGAACTTGCTGATTTTGCAGATGGGGCAGAAGAGAGACTTCCAGAGGCTCCAGCACCAGGAGGTGGAGGAGGACCTCTGGGGGGGAATTTCTGAATTGGAGTGTCATATCTTTTTGTTCTCTTCTTCTCTCTTGTCTGATTCTTTGAAAGTCTCATCCATGGTTGAAATTCCTTGCTCTTGGGATCAATTCCCTTCAGAATGAAATAGGGAACATCCTTGTCTGGATTAGCAGTAGGACGAGCAGATGCCTTTCTTTTCTTGGATACAGCCTTTTTCTTCTTCTGGGTACTATCAGAATCCTCAGAGTCATCATCATCAGAGGAGTGGGATGAGGTTCTGCCAGCATAATCATCAAAATCTTGTTCTGAGATATCTTTGGCAGCTATAGCATGTTCAGCCTTTTCTTTCTCCTGCTTCTCTCTATCTTCTTTTTCTCTTGCTTCCTCAATGGCATCTTGCACAAGGAGGGCATCAAGATCGACATTGGGAGATCTCTTCCAGAGTTCTGATTCAGGATACAAGTCAGGAACTATCCTGGGGACCAGTTCTGCAATAGAAGGAATGGGTAGAGGATAGGTGAGGATAGGTGGAGAAAAGATGACTGTATCTGCAGGGGCAGATGCTTTCTCTAGAGAGATGACTAGGGAATCCATATGAGAATTAGCCAACCCTTCAATGTACTCAGAGGCAATATTCTCAGCCACAAAGGCTATAAATTGTTCAAGGTTGAGAGTACCTGAGCTTGATTCCTTTTCAGTCATTTTGGAGGCATTCACTTGTAAGTCTTGTACAGCCTCAGCTTCTTCAGCAGCAGCAGCAGCAGGGATGTTGATTGTGCCTGCATACAAAGAAAGATAAGTTAACAACCAAGTGGGAATAGAGTATTCCCCCAAGGTGAACAACAGCAGGTAATTGATAGAGTTACCTGAGATCTACACAGGATACCACTTTGCATCTAGGAAGGAGGTTATAATTCCTTCTAGATGTTCAGTGACATCAGGGATAGACACCTCTGCAAGGCACACGAGGAGTGCCATACAGGAAAAGAAGAGAGAGTCCTTGACCAAGGGGTCATCAAGGTACTCAGGTCTATAAGGGACCGTTTTCTCTTGAGAAGGAGGAACAGAATGAGATGTGAGTGTGAACTCACAGTCTGAATTGAGAAAGGATTCCAAAGCATTATTAGAGTCAATGGAGATAGCAGCATCAACTTGCAACACTGATGCAAGATCATCAGCAGCTGAGATGGGAAGGAAGGGATAAGAGATTAACTCAAAGTTGGACTTTGAATTAATTAGAAACTTAAATAAAACTATACCATCTGGTTGAGCAGTAGCATTCTCAAGTTGTTGAACCACTACTTCTGAGTCAGTAGTGTTTATTGAAACTTTTTCACACAAGTCCATGAGGACTTCCTCATTATTTTTCTCTGGGAGTTCTTCATCAGAAGCTAGATTCACTAGGGAGTGAATGTCTTTGTTAGATAAAGATATCAATTTAAAGTCCTGATTATAACCTTTAGAGGAAGTGTTTTACCTTCTGATTGCTCTGGATCTTTCATTAGAGACTCTTTCTCTAGAAACTCTTGATGTTCTTCTACAATTGTTGTAAGGGGAAGAGAAGAGTTGTCCTGAAGGGCCAAGGCATCACCTGAGACCACTTCAACAGACATCTCCCCCTGCATGACTTCAGTGGGGACTGGAGTCATGCATCTTACTGAAGAGGGCTCAGCAGAGGGTGGAAATGATTTGATGGCTTCAGTAAGGGCTTTGATGGATGCAATGAGAGGGGCATTGGCAGCCTCAATCATTTTTTGTATGGATGGAGTGATGAGCTCTACAATTTGTGCAAGCAATTCAGGGGTTATCTGAAATGCTGAGGATGTGGAGGTGGATGGAATGGAAGCAGTATGGTCTACCACATGATCAAATGAATCATGTGGAGATGGGTGAACATCAACATGAGTGAGGGATTCATGTTGAGATAAGTGTGTGAGGATGGTAGCAGTTACCATGTCAACACTGGCTGCGGCCGCCAGATGTTGTGGTATGGGTGACTGGGGTGGAGATGCATGTAGGATGGAAGATGCATGTTGTGGTGGCACTGCAGATTGTGTGGAGGGTAATGCAGGAGATGAGGATGCAGGGGTAAAGAGGGAGGATGAAGGGATTGCTGAGCCTTCCCCAGCAAGCTGGAGAGAGGCTGAATCAGCCCTTGTGTCTGATGGAAGGTTAGGATCAACCCTGGCTGACTTCTTGATGACTCTCTGAGATTTCTTGAACAGAGAGGGGTCCAACCTCTTGCTGGCGTTGACTGCGGAGGGTGCAGAAACAAGCAGCAGGGGTGCTTTCACATATAGAAACACACCCAACACCCTGGCAAGGTTTACTTCTTTCTGATTGTTCTTTCTCCTTATTAGTTCAAACAGAACTTTTCCCCAGGCTATCTGCGTCTTATTCACCAAAACTGACATTAAGGCAAATTGTTGCCTGTTGATGTTGTCGTGAGCAGAGTGCTTTCCCAAAACGACCTTGCCCACCAGGTCTGCCAGAAACTTGTACTCTGGAGACAGGTTTATTTTCAGCAGCTTAGCTGGAATACCCTCAGCATGGCCCATCACGGTTAGCATGCGGCCATATTCCTCTGAATTTTGCTCATAGTCCTCAGTACCGGTTGGTAGACCAAACAACTCAGTCAGAACTTCAGGAGTCAGAATGACCTCCTCTCCATTTATCTTTCCAGTCATCGCTTCGTCGCTGGAGGACGAGGTATAAACCCATTCTCGAATCTCTGGTATATGAATCTTTGGTGAGAATGACATAAATTTCTTTAGCCCTTGATCTTCACACAGCTGCAGAATGTCTTGGATGGGTTGATCACATCGGCTGAAGGAATCGAAGTCGACACAGAAACCAGTGTCGAACTTCATTCCGAAGAGAACTGTAGAAGGAATCGCCATTAGATTGAAGAGAGAATGACGAATCGAGATGCAAGGCAGGGGAGAAGAGAATCGCGCGGGATTAGAGTTCGAGAGCGAATTCTTAGCCAGAAGATGGAATATGAAAAGACGGAGCGGAAGGACGACGATCTCCAGACCTAAATCGACTATCAGATATAAATCTGCGATCGTCGAACCCGGAACAAAATCGGTCGTCGAACAATGACCGACGATAGTCAATATTTGACTAATCGAAAAGCATCAACCGACTACAAGCAATCACCACGATCGTAGATCAATATATGTTGGTCGACGATTCTCCACTCAGCACAGAAAGTCTGTCGTCGACCATTGGTCGACGATAGATACCTAAGGAGAGATCGTTGACCAGTTGATCGACGATTTCTGCCTTACTACCGAACGAGCCATCGTCGACCGTTGGTTGACGATAGTTCTGACCTGGTCGAAGATCGTCGAGCAGTCGTTCGACGATTTTAGACAGAAAACAAATCTATCCAAATTTTCACTACTCTGAACCATTAATCATTCCAAGCTGGTTCAGGAAGAACAAATGCCTTTGTTCATCAAGGGGCTTAGTGAAAATATCTCCTCTCTGCAGGTCTGTATGTATAAATTCCATTGCTATCTTGTTCTTTTCCACATTATCTCTTAGAAAATGATGTCTAATCTCAATGTGCTTGGTCCTGGAATGGTGCACAGGATTTTGAGCAATTGATATTGCACTGGTACTGTCACACAGAATTTTTGTTTTTGAGTGTGTGTACCCATAATCTACTAGCTGATTTTGAATCCACAGGATCTGTGAACAACAACTAGTTGCTGCTATATATTCAGCCTCAGCAGTTGAAGTAGACAAAGATGCCTGTTTCTTACAAAACCAAGAGACAAGTCTCTCTCCCAGGAACTGACAGGTCCCTGAGGTGCTTTTCCTGTCAACTCTACAACCAGCATAATCAGCATCTGAATATCCAATTAATTCAAATCCTGACTCAGCTGGGTACCACAGTCCTAAGTTAGGGCATCCCTTAAGGTATCTCAAGATCCTCTTGAGAAGAGTTAAGTGAGATTCCTTTGGGTTGACCTGAAACCTAGCACATAGGCATGTAGCAAACATTATGTCAGGCCTACTTGCAGTCAAATACAGCAGGGAACCAACAATAGCTCTATAGTTCTTTTGATCAACAGACTTGCCATTGACATCAGAATCAATAACTGCATTTGAGGCCATAGGTGTGCTCATTGATGAAGCATCAGACATTCCAAATCTTTTAACCAGCTCTCTGGCATATTTTGATTGAGAAATGAAGATACCATCAACACACTGTTTCACTTGGAGACCAAGGAAATAGGATAACTCACCCATGCTGCTCATCTCAAACTTGGAGTGCATTAGTTCAGAGAACCTCTTGCACAGTTTGGGATCAGTAGAGCCAAATATAATGTCATCTACATAGATTTGAACTAACAGTTGTGAGTCCTTATGATGTCTAATAAATAGAGTTCTATCTACTACACCTCTCACAAACTTGTGTTCTAGAAGAAAATTTGCTAAGGTCTCATACCAAGCTCTAGGAGCTTGCTTAAGTCCATATAGAGCCTTTTGGAGTTTGAACACATGAGTGGGTAAGGTTGATGAAACAAACCCTGGTGGTTGTTCAACAAACACTTCTTCCTTTAAATCTCCATTGAGGAAGGCACTCTTCACATCCATTTGGAAGACCTTAAATTTCTTATAGGCAGCATAGGCTAGGAAAATCCTAATGGCTTCTAGTCTAGCTACAGGGGCAAAAGTTTGATCATAATCTATGCCTTCCTCCTGTCTATAGCCTTGAGCTACTAGCCTAGCCTTATTCCTAACTACTATGCCTTGGGCATCAAGCTTGTTTCTAAACACCCACTTGGTGCCTATGATCAGTTGGCCTCTTGGTCTTGGAACCAAAGTCCAAACTTTACATCTTTCAAACTGGTTAAGTTCCTCTTGCATGGATATAATCCAGTGTGGATCAAGCTCAGCATCTTTAATGGTTAGGGGATCAACCTGAGAAAGGAAACAAGCAAACATCACATCTTTGTTGAGTTGATGTCTTGTCTGGACTCCTACTGAAATGTCTCCAATCACTTGAGATACAGGGTGATCTCTAAGTGTGACAAGATTAGTAGGTTCAACAATGATCTGATCTTTAACATGTTCAAGATTTAATTCCTCATGTGGAATTTGATCAACTGTTGGAGCAGGTGCTTTAACTTCAAGAAGTTCTACATCAGATTCAGAATCTGAAGAAGCAACCTGAGGAGTTTGTTGGGGATGATTCTCCTGTGTGAGTCTCAAACCTTCCAAATCCTTACTTACTCCTAGGACTTGCACTGTACTATTAGAGGAAGAGTCCTTCTCCTTATAATACATGACTGTCTCATCAAAAGAGACATGTACAGACTCTTCTATCTTAAGAGAGGATTTATTAAGGACCCTATAGGCTTTGCTTACTTGAGAGTATCCCAGAAAGACTCCCATTGAAGCTTTTGCCTCAAATTTTCTGAGGTATTCTTTGTTATTGTTATGAACAAAAGCAACACAGCCAAATACTCTAAAATAGTCTATTTTAGGTTTCACTTGCTTAAGTAACTCATAGGGAGTCTTACCCTTAAGTTTATGTATCAGACTTCTGTTCAATACATAGTTAGCTGTGCTAACTGCTTCAGCCCAAAAGGACAGAGGCATGTTAGCATCTGCCAACAATGTACTTGCAGCTTCAATTAGGGTTCTGTTTTTCCTTTCAACTACCCCATTTTGTTGAGGAGTTCTAGGAGCAGAGAAGCTATGTTTGATACCTTCCTTCTCACAGAATTCTTGCATAAGAAGAGACTCAAACTCAGTACCATGATCACTTCTGATCAAGGCAATCTGAGTAGAGTACTCACTCTGTATACACTTTAGAAAATCTGTACGAACCTTGAAGTTATCAGCCTTAGTTCTCAAGAAGAATACTCAAGTGAACCTAGAGAAGTCATCTACAATTACTAGAGTGTAAGACTTTCCTCCAAGACTCTGTACAACAATAGGACCAAATAGATCCAAATGTAGCAAGTACAGAATCCTGGGAGAATCACTTTTATTAACTGATTTAAAGCTATTTCTTGTTTGCTTACCTAATTGACAAGCTTTGTAGAGGCCTTCCTTCTTGTAGGGGCAAGAAGGTAAGCGTCTTACAAGGTTGTATTTAGCCAGCCTAGAAATGTTTTTCAAATTTACATGACTAAGTCTCTTATGCCAAAGGGTATTATTACTGGTTACTTCATTAAATAAGCATATTTCAGATTTGGATGAGTTAAAATCTACAACATAAACATTACCAATTCTAATACCTACTAACACAACAGTATTATTATAAGCAATATTACAAGCAGTGTCAGTAAACCATACCTTGTACCCAGCATCACACATTTGGCTTACAGAGATTACGTTGTGCTTTAGTCCTGAGACATAAGCAACCTTCTTGAATGTTACAGCTCCTATGGTGAAGCTGCCATACCCTTCAGTCTGTCCACAACTGGAATCCCCAAATACAACTTTTGGTCCCAGCTTGGCTTTGAACCCTGACAGATTCTTCTTCTTTCCTGTCATATGCTTTGAGCATCCACTATCCAGATACCATTTGTCATGTATGACTGGATAGGTCTTCACCTGCAAAGATATCAATTATACATTGTGGACCCAGGTTACCTTGGGTCCAGTATTCTTCACAAAAGAAAAACTAGATATAAAAGATTTTGCAGGCTTAGATTTATATCCTAAAGGGTGTGATCTCCTAGGTGGGATAATCCATTCAGTTAAAGGATTAAACGACCTAAGGTAGTGATTGGGATTTGCAATTCTGGAAGTTTGAAATTTATTTTCCAGCTTAAGTCCAGATCGTCGATCCACGGTCGACGATCGCAAGTCATATCGTCGATCATTTGTAGTAGTGCTTTGTTCTGGATTCCACGATCGTCGATCACTGGTCGATGACTCATGATGAGATCGTCGATCACTGGTCGACGACTCAAGATGAGATCGACGATCTCCTGCACCGAAGATATCATACTTGGTGAAGGTGTTCAGCAATCGTCGATAGACGTTCGACGATTGGTTTGACGATCGTCGATTGATGTTCGACGATTTCTGTAAAGCTAGAAATTTCTTCTTCCTGTTCTCTTTCTTAATCTTATTCTGAGTTTTCTTGCATTTTTCAATTTCCTCAGTATTCTTTATTCCTGATTCAGAAATAAATTTTACTGGAGTGCTAAATCTCTCCTTTGTGAGGAGGATGGGTTCACTAGATGTAGCACCTAAGCCTAGTTTATCATTACCAACCCTAGTGTTTGCTATACTGGTTATTTCAGATAATTTAAGGCTTCTGCCATTTAATTGTTCTTCTAATCTCTTAGATTTAGCTAGTTCTAATTTTAGGAATGTTACTTCTTCTTTTGAGCTTTCTAATTCCTTTTCTAATCTAATTATTTCAGTACTTTCCATGTCTAGTTCCATTATCTTTAATCTAAGTGACTTAATTTCTTTTTCAGACAATAGTAAATCTAAACATAGAGTTTTAAATTTTAATTTGAACTCAGGAGATGAGAAATCAAATGAGTCGATTACCTGGTCTTCCATAGAGGAATCTTCTTCATTGTCTCCTTCTTCTTCAGAATTCTCTGCAGCTGACAGAGAGCTGCAGGCATCAATAGCCATGAGGCAGACCTCTTTGGCTTTCTTCTCTTC
Source organism: Platanthera zijinensis (assembly GCA_039513925.1). Taxonomy (NCBI): domain Eukaryota; kingdom Viridiplantae; phylum Streptophyta; class Magnoliopsida; order Asparagales; family Orchidaceae; genus Platanthera; species Platanthera zijinensis. The sequence goes on along the minus strand of CM077082.1, from coordinate 121,376,678 downwards.
TTCTTCTTCTGAATCACTGGAGCTAGAGGAGCAGGTATCCTCTTCTATTTCACTCCAGGTAGCAGCCACAAATCCCTTGTCCTTCTTCTTGTATTTGTGTGAGGAGGACTTGGAGTGGTGCTTCCTGTACTCTTTCTCATGTTTCTTCTCCTTGTGTTTCTTCTCTGGACAATCTGGAGCAATGTGTCCAGGCTTGCTGCAAACATAACAGATGATTTCTTTAGATGGAGTTTTGTCATACCTTGGTTTGTCCTCATACTTGGAGAACTTCTTTCTGAGGTCTCTTCTTCCCATGTTGAAGAACCTCTTGGCAATGAGTGCCAGTAACTCCTCATTTGATTAACTTCCTTCAGAAGTCTCAGCAGCCTTAAGAGCTAGAGAGTGCTCTTTCTTTGTAGGTGTAGGAGTTTTTACTTCAATTGCAGCAGCTCTGCTCTTTAAAGTTTGCTCATATGACTTGAGCTTTCCCAACAGAGCTTCTGTGGAGAGTTCCACAGTGTTTCTTCCATCCTTGATGGGCCATATCCTTGAGTCCCAAGAGATGGGAAGGCACATCAGGATCTTGTCATTGACTTCTGACAAAGTTATCTCCTTGTCCAAAGACCTCAGTTCACTTATTATTGAACTGAGTCTTGTGTACATTGTGTCAATGTCTTCAGCATCATCCTTCTTGAAATTTTCATACTGAGAAGTGAGGTTGGATCTCCTGTCCTTCCTCTCGTCAGTTGAGCCAGCAACTATGTGGTTGAGGGAATCCCACATAGCTTTGGCTGAGGTACATTCAGCAATCTTCTGAAATATTTCATCAAACATTGTCTGAGCTAGGATATTCATTGCTTTTGCATCAGCTGCTTTTGCCTTCTTGTAAGTTTCATTATAGTCAGGTGGTGGCACAGCACTGAGATCAGCAGAAGTGGAAGCAGCAGCAGACCTAGCAGGTGGTCCTGTCAAAATAGATGAAAAGATATCTTCATCAATAGAATTCATGTATAGTCTTATCCTGGCCTTCCATATGCCAAACTTGGACAAGTTGCATATAGGAGGTCTGGTGCTTGAATAATCCTTAGACTGGGCCATGTGTGAAAGTGTTTGTGAATGGTATCAGGAAACAACTTATCACTGGATCTTTTAACTCAGGTGTTAGCCTGTATGAACAGCCAACCTCCCTCTGATACCAATTGAAAGTGAGGGGATAAGTTGTAAACTACTCTAGAGGGGGGGTGAATAGAGTATTCAAATTTTATGAACAACTAGTCAGCTCCCTTGGAGTTTATTTGTGGAATAAAATAATCTGATACTTGAACCCTAAGAGCCTAACACAGTGACGTGCACAGTGAGAGAGTTAACTGAAATTTCAGTTTAACTATAAACCTATCACAGCAACTAGCAATCCTAGGTAGTTCTATCACAGCCACAGAAAAGACAATTAAACAAAAACAGCCAGAGAGACACAGGATATATAGTGGTTCCCTCTTAATAGGTACTCCACTCTTCTACCACCCTGGTAGGAATCCACTACAGGTTTTTGCTAAGGTGCCCTGCCACCAATGATCTGATTCAGGTAGATCAAACAGACCCTTTGAGCTTTTGATAAGGATGCTCAACCACAGGTTGTTGATAAGGTGCCCTGTCACCAATGTTCACTTTTGAAGAGGTGTGAAAACTCTTTTACAAAGGTGTTGAGAGGGTTAGATTGTCTTCTCTGTTGTTAATACAGATTAGAGAAGACTTGTGGATTCTCTAAAGAATCAAAGTCTCCCCCTGGCTCAGTGGAAGTCCAGGGAAAGCCTTTGCTTCAGGATGAAGGAGTTTCAGATATACTGAAACTAAATCCTCAGAGATCTGTAGACTGATTTTTATCAGGTCTTCAGATTCTGGAGCACGTGAAGCAGATCTGGAGCTCTTTCTGAAGTCTTGAAAACTCTAAGCAGATGCTCAGGAGACTTGAGAAAGAAAGAAATTGCTCTGGGATTTTTTTTTTCTTCAGAGGAGCTTTTCTTCTTCTGATTGTGAGATGGTGAAGAGTTGCTCTGGAGATGCTTGAGAGAATGCAGCACTAAGAAAAAAATCTCTCTGTATCTGTAACTTCTTATTTTTCTGAGAAAAAAATCTCTCTTAAATATGTCTTCTCATTTTTTCTTTTGGAACGGCTCTATTGATTTGAATTCTCGAGCCCTGCAACAGATTATCTCAAAATAGAATATAGCAATAGGAATAGAATGACCTATTAGCTTACTGTCAGTTCCAATAAGGAAATAAATGAATAGGAAAATATCTCAGCATAAAGATTTATCATTCTTGGAAATAGCATACACCGCCAACGGCTAGAATACAGCCTGGCAATATATTTTGTATAATAAGACAAAAATGCTTTATCAAAATACGAAATCCCGTAATTTATGCTTAACATATTTGGTAATTAATTCATTTGAATTTAAGCCATAAATTAGCAAAAACAATCTTCAGAAAATCTTTCTAACCACACGCTAAAACACTTGGAAATAAACCAAGGAATAAAATAAGTGCAAATTGTTAAAGGCAGACAGAAATCGTCGAACAGGGGTTCGATGATCGTCGACCTAGCTAACAGATCGTCGACTAAAAGCAGAAATCTGTCGAAACAGAAATCGTCGACCAGAAATCGTCGACCAGCTCAAGATGTCGATGACTAAGGCAAAAATCTGTCGAGACAGAAATCGTGAAGCGAGAACACGATCGTAGAACTGCTGATGGCAGATCGTCGACCAACCTTCAGAGCATAATAAACTTGCTCTGAGATCGTCGACCATCGGTCGACGATAATTGTCTTGACTTCAACGATTCAATAGCCCGGCTATCGTCGACCAATGATCGACGATCGCGAGGCCTCGTTCGACGATGGTCGAACGGAAAAAGCCTTAACCAAAAATACATCTAGAACTACTAGCCTAAGCTCTAGGTCAGTTATAAACTGTCCTAGGGAAACTGAACAAGGCCTAACCATGATCATATATAGTTATATGGATCAAGAGGGGCCGGAAAGGGATTACATAAGCCAAATCACATCCAGGGTACCAACAGAGTCCTACGACTCAAGGCATCTATGGTTGCATTTCCCTTCCCAGGAGTGTAATGTATCTTGAAGGTGTAGTCCTTGAGGAACTCCATCCACCTCTGTTGTCGCATATTCAGATCTTTTTGATCTATTAAATACTTTAGGATCTTATGGTCCGTGAATATGTCAACTTTCACGGCATACAAGTAGTGACGCCACAGCTTAAGTACAAAAATCACAGCTGCCAACTCCAAGTCGTGTACTGGATAGTTTTGTTCGTACACTTTCAACTGGGGTGAGCCATAAGCTATAACTTTTTCTAACTGAAGAAGAACACAGCCTAAGCCTCTCCCTAAAGCATCGCTTTAAATTTCATAGTCGTCTGTACCACGTGGCGCACTCAAGATAGGTATTGTGGTCAAATGTCTCTTTCACTCCTCAAAAGCTCATGCGCACTCAGGAGTCCAAACGAACTTCTGATCTTTCTTCATCAATGTGGTGAGAGGTAAGGCTATCCGCTAAAAGTTCTCCACAAAGCGCCTGTAGTAGCCAGCGAGTCCAAGGAAGCTCCCTACATCCGCTATAGTAGTCAACACAGGTCACTCTCGTATCATAATGATCTTCTCCGGATCCACCGCAATACCCTCTCCACTAACCACATGACCAAGAAAAGCCACCGACGACAGCCAAAACTTGCACTTTAAGAACATGGCATAGAGTTTATTCCTTCTCAGGGTGTGCAAAACCATCCTCAAGTGATTTGCATAATCTTCTTCTAATTGAGAGTACACCAATATGTCGTCAATAAAGATGATCACCAATCGGTCTAATCACTCCTAAAAATTATGATGCATCAAGTTCATGAACACTAATAGCGTGTTTGTTATCCCAAACTGCATTACATTGAACTCATAGTGACCATAACATGTCCCTAAAGCTATCTTGGGAATGTCATATTCCCTAATCCGTAACTAGTAATATCCATACTTTAAATCTAACTTCAAATAGACAGTCGATCCCACCAGCTGATCAAATAAGTCATCAATTTGTGGAATCTGATACTTGTTTTTCTCTATCATCTTGTTCAATTCTCGATAATCAATGTATAGACGCAGGCTTCTATCTTTATTCTTTACAAAAAGGAAGGGTGCACTCCAAGTTGACATACTTGGACGTATATAGACTTGCTCTAGCAATTCTTGTAATTAAACTTTCAATTTTGCCATCCCTATTGGCGCTACTCGGTACGGCTAGCGGGCCACAGGTTTCGCACTTGGAACCAAATCAATAGCGAAGTCAATCTCTCATTGGGGCGATAACCTATGGAGATCCTTAGGAAATACATCTACATAATCCGTCATAATATGAACGTCACTCAGACTGGACTTCGGCTCAACGACCTCTAATAGCATGAAGAATAACTCTACGCCCTTCCAAATAGTCTTGACAACCTGGAGATAAGACATCAATATCTTTCTTGATCCTCACATACCAGTGAACTTAGTCTCTCATTCGGTGTTTTATCCCTGTGTTACTTCCTTAGAGTTATAATCTATATATGCACGCTGCTCTGAGATCTAGTCCATACTAAAGATTAAATCAAACTCAGATATCGGCAGTACAAATGCTTCTAATCTAAAATCCTGACTTCATATCTGAACCTCAACACAACAAGACCTATCTGCACGCATCAAGCATCTGTTAGGTAACAACACCTTTAATTTATCTATTGACATAAGAGTAGGCACTCTGATCCGCAATATAAAGTCCTTAGACAGAAATGAATAAGAAGCCATATAGAATATAACATAAGGTTCGGTCGGGGCCCCACGCCATATTCCACGGATAGTCAGCACAGTTATAGTTTAATATCAAAATTACCAATCAAATCCTAACTCAGAGCATTCTAGCGGAAGCTTCTTTGGTTACTAGAGCTCAAGTAATACGAATTTCCACTATAAAACCACATAGGAATGTTATATAAAATACTGCCAAAAAGTGCGGCATTAAGGCCTTATAGTTGTTCTTCTTCACAAGAGTAATTTACAAACATCGACACGCAGGCCAGCCACACAAGAAAACTATACAAAGTTCTTTGCTTGGCCTTCGAGGGCCGGCATAGCATCAAAGGGTTGCAACACACTATTTCCTGCTCGGCTCTCTAGCACCTATATAGGGACATTCCACCACAAAGGTGGTAAACAAGTAAACGGTCAGCTTTATACGACCATACCCCATTCCTGGGCAAGCCGTATTCCTTCCATGCAGGCATAGCAGTCATATATAGATATATCACACGAAGATACAACTTAAGCACTATTCAATATATCACAAATGACTGAAAAAATTGCCAAACATTTCATGCACTCAAGGGCACATTATCAGTGTATTGGAAATGCCCAGCCCCACCACCGTCCAAAATTCCCAGACTTAACGGTAAACATTGAGCATTTCTCTTTCTTATTATACATCAGCAAAGTCAAACATGTTCTATTACTTTGAGAACCATGTCATTGAATCACTCCAAGTCGATCGCATAAGGTGGGTACAGGTTAGTCATATCCCGTTGCACAAACCATCGAGCCCTCCATGCCACGACGCAGGTCAGCATCCCCCTTTCTCAAGCAGAACAATTTAAGCTCTCGCTATCAAATCGTGGAACAGTTTAAGCTCCCATGCACATATAGTGGAACAGTTTAAGCTCCCACTCACATCATATCGTGGATTAGTTTAAGCTCCCATGCACATATAGTGAAACATTTTAAGCCCACACTAACATCATTCCGTGGAACAGTTTAAGCTCCCACATACATATAGTGGAATAGTTTAATCTCCCACTCACATCATATCGTGGAACAATTTAAGTTCTCATTTACATACATTATATAGAGGCCCCAAGGTCTCCCAGAGACAGACCTCACAAACGTAGCTCACTGGGAGCTATCAATGGTGGTAGCACTACCGCCGCGTGGTAGGGGACAGATTCTCGTTTCTTCCCCACTTTAGGTGTTTTCCTAGAGATCATCTCCGGTACTATTTTTGTAGCATCCTGCACACCCCCAGACCATGGATTTTACACATTTATCCATATGTTTATCCACGGAGTCTTCTCTAGCATGCAAAACAATTCATCACCAATCCATACCAACCTGTCAAGATGGGCTTCACATAGCATGTCTATTCCTTACTTTGATTCAGGATTCTAAATGCAAGTACTACCGGGGATCATAATGATCTGCCCGCTAGAAACCAACCTTTTCTTCACCTTTTGGCGAGGGGTTCCATTCACATGCAAAAGTAGGACTTCACTTGTCCAATAAGGATGATCATTATCCTCGCAGATCATTTTTGAGCCATGATCAAGTCTTCTATCCAAATGGAAAGGATCGCCTCGCTTTTCGCTTCATGGATCTTTCTTCAACTCGTAAATCTGACCACGGGATCTCCTTCACCAAGATTCAAACTCAGCCTTTGGCCTTATTCTTCCTTCTCTTTCCCTCAAGAACTTCAAGAACTAAGAGAGAGTGAGAGAGAAAATGAGAATTTCATCTCATGTTCAGCTTATATCTGGAAGCTACCGCCGCACGATATCTTACTATCCCTGAGCGGTATCAAAGGCGGTGGCCTCTTAGCCTCAACGGCACCGTGCATACTATCGTCATGCGATATCTCACTATCGCATGCGATATTTTACTTAACGATTCGTCGAGTGCGTTGAGTGTTACAGCTAAGCAGTAACTTACAACCGCCGGGCAGTATCGACCATAGACCATGGTATTTTAATCCAGTTTACTTTTGTCAGTGATAGGACTACCGCCGCGCGATAACCTCCAGAGACCAATTCTCTCAACTTTTGGGAACTTTAGGGCATTAAATATAGGCACACGAAGTTTGGTGAATATTTCCAAATTTAGAGTAGATATTAGCAAATTCATTGCTAGTGTATTAGTGAGCATTATCTGTCCGGAGAATTTTAAGTTTGTTAGAGAATTGTGTGCGAGTTTTAAGGATGAAAGATTGGAACACGCGAAGAAGTTCGGATCAATCATGAATTAAGTACAGCCATGTCATTAGAAAATAATCATCAATAAAGGTGATAAAATAACGATACCCAAAAACACTTGTTATTTTGTACGGTCCTCAAATATCAAAATGCACTAAAACAAAAGGAGCAGAGCTCCGGGTACAGTGTGGAGGAAAAGAGGAACGATGTTGTTTTCCTAAAATACATGAATCACGGGTAAAAGCTGGAAATTTAATATTGGGAAGAGCCTTCTTGAGGACCGGAAGAGGAGCATGCCCGAGATGCAAATGCCAATCAACGTAGGAAATGAGGTAGATGATGGTAGGAGAAGTGTTAAGAAGGTATAGCCCATTTTGTAGTTGTACTTTACCAATGATACTTTGCAATCGTCAATCATGCATTAGAAAAGAAGAAGTGGTGAATTTGACAGAGCAATCCAAATCAGCATTGAGGCGACTAATAGAAAGTAAATTAAACGGGAGGTCATGGAGAGCTGAGTGGAGAAAAATAGAAGAATGGAGAGGGATATCAGCAAAGCCAGAGACAGGGACGGTGTCGCCATTGGCCACTGTAATAAACTTAGGATGTGAGGAATCCAAGTATCGGTGTGGCTTCAGCGAGGTGATATGGTGAGTAGCACCTGAATCCACTATCCAACGCAGATTAGTAGAGAGAAAAGTGATACCATCTTTAGAGATGGAGGCAATGGAGGAAAGCATGTGGCTAAGCATCCCATGAAGTTGATGGAGCTAAAGGCAGACTTCTTTAAGATTAGCCCGAGTGGTAGAATGACTATGGGAAATAACAAAGGCAGTGGGATGAGGAGGAAGACCATGTTTGCGATAGCAGGCCACCTCAAGGTGTCCATCCTTACCACAAAAAGAGAACTTAGGTCGTGTCCAGCCACCTTGACACCTTACCCGAGAGCCTGAACATCCTCTGCGGTTAGAGAGAGAGAGAGGTAGTAATGGCGCAGAAGAGTGCTGGAAAAGAGTCGGTGAAGGAGGGCTGATAGCATTAGAAGGCAGTGAAACATTGAGTAGCATGGAGCACACATTATAGAATGAGGGAGTCATAGCAGACGAGAGGATCTGATCCCGAACACTTTGAAGATGAGGCGGGACACAATCCATCATCATGGTAATACTAAATGCTTCCTTTTGAGCGCACTGGGCAGCGATATCCGTAGTCGGGGCTGATGTTGAATCCAGGCTTCAACTAGTGTTTTGGACCGATGTAAAAACCCGCATTTTCTCCGCATTTAAATGATGTATCAAAGTAAGAGAAAACACGCATCATGATGCCACGTCATGCAGGGGTTAACTACAGATGCTCAGGCAAGAACTTAAATCTTACACTTTTAAAAGAATTCCACAAGTTTATTTTGGAGAAACTGCAATTTAGGTTAAGTTTGGATGGTTGTATCCCTCGGCTTAGTGGATCAACTAGTCTGCAAATGATAACATGAATATATGCTGTAAAAAATACTTTTTTATATTGGTTAACATCCTATATGTGCATAAACATCCCAAAATGACAACTCATGAAATGCATACCTCTATATTAAATATAAGTATAGAAAAATAGTGTGTATGTTCGTTAAAATATAGTGATTTTAGCTTTAAAAGATGACATGTATGAGGCAGTAAAAATGATATATTTATAGTTAAAGTAACTAACATGCAATCCTAGCATAAGACCTTCCCAGAGAGCAAGTAAAAACCAACAAGTCATCCAAAAATAGACTTAGCAGCTAGCAAGTACTTAACATTCTACCAAAATCCAGTGAGTGTCAACAACCTGACACGAACCCACTAAAAGTATGTATTTCTGAACTAAAAGAAAAGCAAAACAACAACTACCTCATGATGGTGAGGAAAAGACAACTATGATAGTTGCGGAACACTAGCCACAACCAAACCCTAGCGGCTCAACCGGCTACTACTCCAAACCTGGGGCATTCAAAAGAGAAGAATACCTCAGTAAGAATATATACAAGGGGTAATCAAAGATCATTAGTAGCAATAAACAAAGGAGGCAAAAGGTTACCAACCCAAATCCAAAAATAGTTGTCAAAACCTCAGCAGAGTAAGAAATAAAACAGTAATAAAAGAGCAACTTACAAAGTCCAAGGGTAAGGAATTTGCACCAGGTGCAATAATGAACTATGCTTAATATATAAAAAAAGTAAACATGCATATAAGTAAGCATGTATGCATAAGAGATTATCATGCCCATTATTTAGCGGGCAAAAACACTGGCAACAAATCTGGCACCTGCGGTGGTGGTCTCCTCCTCCACACACCGACATCAAAAGTTTCACAAGGGCATAGGGGTGGTGTTGGAACCCTTGTTTGAATTTGTGTTAGGTCTACTCTTAGGATGTTTTGACCCACCTATATTGTCAGGGTCTTTGTCTAGTCTAAGCTAGTTCCATTTAGGTCAGGTTACATCAGACCAGCATTACAGTGGACTCAAGATTTAGATTCAGAAGAATTCTTTGAAGTATTTATATCAGTTCGACTATAGTCGAACTCAGCTCGACGATCGTCGATCTCCCATCGACGATCTCTTGTGCTGGGTACATTGAAAAATAGGTACCAGATTTGGAGAATCCTCATCTTAGTTAATGATATGCATCAATTTGTATTTGATAGATGTTTGAGTTATATTGTGCAGGTTCGAGAATTTGAAGAAAATTTTCTAAATACAAGTGTTGACACTTATAAAGGAGTTGTGTCGACACCCAAGCTAAGTAGACACTTATGAAGAAGTTGTGTCGACACTCAAACTGAGTCGACACATAAAGAAGCAGCTATGTCGACACCCAGAATTATGTCGACACCTGAGGCAGAATTTGTGTTGACACCTAATACAGGAGCTGTGTCGACACCAAGGAGCTATGTCGACACTGGAAGCAGTTGTGTCGAAACACTGGACTTGTGTCGACACATCAACTCTCAAAGTGTTGTGTCTCGATCAGAAGCAATTGTGTCGACACACAGGACTTGTGTTGACATACACTCAATGTCATCTAGACACACTCAACACTGTCAACACACACTCAACGCCATCTATCTGCAGCAGTTATGTCGAGACCAGAAGGACTTATGTCGACACACAGGACTTGTGTCGACACACACTCAAAGCCGTATGACATACACTCAACGCCATCTATCTGCAGCAGTTATGTCAAGAAAATGATGAATTGTGTCGACACACTGGACTTGTGTCGACACATACAACAGAAGAAGTGTCGAGTAGCAGAAGATTGACTGAGTCGACACATTGAATGTTGTGTCGACATCATGAAGACTTGTGTCGACACTTACCCTATATGTGTCGACACATGTGAAGCAGTTTGCATAGTGAAATGTGCTGAGTTAGAAAGTCTTTGACGAATCAACTGACTTGACTGATGACTCGACAACTATCATAACCAAACGGTTTGTCACCACTGTCAGAACTATCAGAAGGTTGTTACAAACCGAATCAGCTAGTAACAATTGGGAAACTTTATATAAGAGTCAGATCTATGACAACAATGAGATGATGAACACAACATAAGAAGAAGAACAACACTAGAGAATTCTTCAACAAGAATAGGGAAAACCCTTACGAAGGCAGATCCAGAGCTGTCTACAAGAAAGATTCAGAATTCATTCTGAATTTAAGGAAGAGGCTGACTGAAGATCATCTTCTACATCAAGTGAAGATCCACCTTATTTTGTTCTATCAAGAAGCTTTGAAAAGCTAAGTCAGGTTAGATTAGAAGGGTCAGTTCATTCAAGAACTGAGCAAGAAAGCTACATCAATAGAGAAATCTAGCTAGTGAATTTTTTATATCTTTATATCATTCAATTTCCTGTAGGATCTATTGTTAGATCTGAGTTGTAAGCCTTAAATTATAAAGGCTGAGGTAGGGCTGAGAGCCTGAGGTGTAGGAATTGTGACAAGTCTGAGTTGTAAGCCTAGTGATAAAGGCTGAGGTAGGGCTGAGGGCTGAGGTAGGATTCTTGGGAAGAATCTGGGTAGGACTTGTTTAAGTCTGAGCTGTAAGAACCATTCTGGTTCTGAGTTGTAAGATCTACGGATCTGAGCCAGTGGAAGGAAGTTAGGCTTAATCCAGTTATCTACTGGATAGGCGAAGGGGGAAAGTGGATGTACCCATACCTTGGGGAATCACTATAAATCTAGTGTATGCTGTGCTGTGAATTATGGTCTGTGTTTTAAATTATTTGTGCAGAATTTTTATCTAGCTATTTGCCAATAAAAATTGTTTAAAAAGTTTAGAACCTATTCACCCCCCCCCCTCTAGGTGTTTAGGCTCTTAAAATCAAGTCTTTCAAGTGGTATCATAGGGAGGTTGCTCAAAGATTGACCTAACAGTCTGGGTGAATCTCCAAGGCAAATAACAGATATCAAGAATGGGTTCAAATGAGAATCAAAAGGAGCTTGGATCTATGAAACTGCCAATCTGTAGGAAAGAATCCTTTGGCATATGGAAGGAAAGGGTCAGGTTGTTTATGGAAGCATCCGATCCAAGAATCTATATCACTGTATAGAAAGGCCCCTTCATTCCAATAAAGGTATCAGTCCTTGATGCAAATGTAAAAACTCCTAAGAGTTATTCTGAGATGACAAAGAATGAAATCATCCTGGCAACTCTAGACAAAAGGGCACAGAATATCATTGTAAGTTCCATAAATGATGCCACCTTTCAGAATCTGGTACACTATAAAACCTCCAAGGAAATGTGGGACACCCTTATTGTCTACATGGAGGGCACAGAAGAAGTCAGAGAGGACAGGAAGTCTATGCTGAATCAGGAGTATGAGAGCTTTAGACAAGCCAAGAATGACAACATAACTAAATGCTATAAGAAATTCTTCGGGATTGTAAATGAGGTGATGACTTATGGAAGAGTCTTCAGCACTTATGAATTGAATGACAAGTTTCTGAGATCTCTGACAAAGGATTGGAACACCAAGATTTGTGCCATCAGAGAGGTAGCAAGGCTGGCAGATACACCTCTTCCCACACTATTTGGAAAGTTGCTTACATATGAAATACAGCTTACAGCCAGGAAGGAGGAAGAGAAGAGTAGCAGATCTGAACACAAGGAAAATTTCGTTGCCTTCAAGGCTGAAGGCATAAGAAAGGGCAGGAGAAAATCTCCTTCTCCTCCCAGAAAGAGTGCTGAGGCAGAAGAAGGTATTCCTGACAACACCTCATCAGACATCCACACCTCTGATGAGGATTTTGCAACCTTCACAAGGCAGTTCCAAAGATTCATGAAGAAGAATAAGTGGAGAACCAGACCTTCTACATCCTTTTCCAAGGATGAGTACTACAATAAAAAGAAGACTCCCAAGGAGGACAGGTATGCTTCTAAATCTAGTAAACAATCTAATCCTAAGATTGTGTGTTATTGTTGCAACAGGAAAGGACATGTCATAGCTGACTGTCCTGACAAAAGGAAGGAGTCAAAAGACAAGAAGAAACAACAAGTAAAAGGAAAGAAGGAAAAATTCCTTGTTGCCTAGAAGTAGAAGAGCTGGACAGATTCTTCATCATTTGAATCAGGAGAAGAAGAAGATGTTGAAGCATATGTTGGGCTATTCTCAACTGAAAAGGATTCTAAGGAGTTAGAATTCCTACAAATGTTGGAGTCCATAAATGGAGTGGAAGAACATTGTTGCAGAGGGTTGATGGCCCTATCAGAAAATGATTATGTCAGGATCAGGCTAGTCCTAGTAAGGTATAAATTTCTCCCTTAGATTCTGATTATTTTATTGGATCAGAATCAGTAGCATCAACTTCAAGAGAATGGGATGGTTCTTATTCTGAGGGGGATGTACATCAACTTATTAATGAGTATGGTGGGTTGTTGCATGCTTTGAAGAAGAGCAAGTTTCTTGTAAAAGAACAGTCCAAGGAGATTGAGTCTCTTAAGCTGGCTACAGCAGATTCAACAAAACTGTTGGATCTAAAATTAAATGAGGTTGCCAAACTGAAAAACATTACTGTTATTCAGATGGGCACAATCTCTTTCAAGGAGAATCATATCAAGAAAATGGAGGAAAAACTTCAGCAAGAAAGAGAGCTAGTGGCTAAATTCTCCAAGCCAAAATCAGTCTTACCCTTAATAGACAATTTTATTTCGCAAAAAGGGAAGATTGGTCTAGGTTTTAAGGGAAGAACTAGGGCCACCAATTCACATAGAAAAGGTAAGGCCCTAGTTCAGCCTCTAGCTGCAAAACCCCCTATCTTCTTTAGGAAGGTGATGAATCCTACAAACAGGTATGATCATGACACTACTCATAGTCACTGTGAGTATGGAAATCTCATGGGCAAAGGTGAAAATGCCAATAGGCCATTCTATAGGCATGCCCATCATGTATAAGAGAAAGTCTTGAAGTTTGCTGCTCCAGCACCACCACTTAACAAGACTACTGGAAAAAAGTAGCAAAGTCTGTACCTAAGAGAAGGTATAATAGATTTGAGTGTTGGTGTTGTGGCAAGGTGGGCCACTTTGCCATGGATTGCTGGTTTAACACAAGTGTTAAAATCAAGAGTAGTTTTCCTGTTAGAGTAGCTGCAGGATTACAAACTAACAAGGACCTAGGACCCAATAGCAAATTGGGTTCTAAGGGTAAGTGATTCTTTATTTGATACAGGTGAATCCAAGTGACCATACCCCTATATGGTACTTGGATAGTGGTTGTTCCAGACACATGACTGGAACAAGAAGAATGTTGAGGTACTATGTACCCATAGAGAATGGTCACAAAGTCATCTTTGGTGGATCAGAAAAAGGAGTCATCAAAGGATTTGATAACATTTCTTGTGACTCAATTACTATAACTAAAGTGGCTTATGTGAAGGGTCTGAAACATAACTTGATTAGCATAAGTCAGCTTAGTGATCTAGGTTATGACATCTTCTTTCATAAAGGGGAGTGCCAAATTAAGAGGTCAAGTGATCAAGAGATCATTTTGACTGGCACTAGGAAAGGAAATGTCTATTGTCTTAACCTAGATTGTGAGTTGAACAACTCACCTATTTGCCTAGTTGCAGATTAGAAAGCTTCACTATGTGTCAAATGGCACAAAAGGCTAGCTCATCTAAACTATAAGTCAATAGGACTGCTATTTAGGATGGGTCTGGTGAGGAATGGTCCTCAAGTCAAGTGCATTAAAGAGGGAGTGTGCTCAGCTTGCCAAAAGGGCAAACAGACCAAGTCCTCTTTTCCTGGACTAGATGCCAAAGATTCATTGAGATTTTTATACCTCTTGCATATGGATTTGTTTGTTCCTATGCCAGTTCACAGTCTTGGTAGGAAAGTATATACACTAGTTGTTGTGGATGACTTTTTTAGATACACTTGGGTGTTCTTCCTAAGACAGAAATCTTAAACCCCTAGTGTTTTCCAAACTTTTGTTAGACAAGTTCAGAATGAATTTAACAATTCAGTGGTCAAAATAAGAAGTGACCAAGGAACTGAATTTCAGTCTAAATGTATGACAAAATTCTGTGAAGAACTTGGGATACATCAGGAGTTATCCTCACCTAGAAACCCTCAGTAAAATGGAATTGCTGAAAGAAAGAATAGAACTCTCATTAAGGCTGGTAGAACTCTACTCAGTGATACTACTCTCCCTGAATATTTCTAGCCTGAGGCAGTAAACACTGCTTGTCATGTTCTCAATAGAGCATCCATAAATAAGAAACTTAAGTTGACTCCCTATCAGATTTTGAAGGGCAGAAAACCAAACATTTCTTATTTTAGAATCTTTGGTAGCAAGTGTTATGTCCTAGTTAATGGTAAATACTACCAAACAAAGTTTGCTGTCAAATCCTTAGAAGGGATATTTGTTGGGTATAGCAATAATAGTAGGGCATACAGGGTATATAACTTGACAATTCAAGTTGTAGAAGTGTCAATCCATGTTGTTTTTGATGAGTCTAGATTGATTAACAATGAATTGTCTAGTTATTCAGTTAGTTCTACAGGTCCAACAGATAGGCTGAACAAGTTGACCATCAATGATGAAGTTTCTGTCAGGCTTGATGAAGAAAAAGATGCCAGCTATCCCGGGGGAGAACAAGTCCCACTGGATGAAGAAGACAATGTGGGGAATCAAGTTGAGGAAACTGAAGAAAGCCATGATGCTGACAGATTTCCTCCAGCTAGAAGACATCTGAAGGATCATCCAGCTCACCAAATCATTGGTGATGCAAGTCAAGGGGTTCTAACTAGGAGCAAGAGCATGAACACAATTCTATGTTCTAGCTTCCTGTCTCAAATAGAATCCAGGAAGATTGAATAAGCAATGCAAGACTCCAACTAGATTGATGCTATACAAGAAGAGCTCAGTCAGTTCAGAAGATGTAAAGTCTGGGAACTGGTGCCTAAACCTAAGGATCACAACATAATAGGAACTAAGTGGATCTACAGAAACAAGCTTGATGAGAATGGCACCATAGTCAAGAACAAGGCCAGACTGGTAACTAAAGGCTACAGGCAAGAGGAAGGTATTGACTTTGATCAAACCTTTGCTCCAATGGCAAGGCTGGAGGCTATAAGGCTGTTTTTAGCCTATGCTGCCTATCAAGGGTTCAAGGTATACCTGATGGATGTGAAATCAGTATTTTTGAATGGGGATTTAAAAGAGGAAGTCTATGTTGAACAACCATCAGGTTTTGTAGATTCTCAATTTCCTGATTATGTATATAGGCTTAGGAAAGCTCGATATTGTTTGAAACAAGCTCCAAGGGCTTGGTATGTGACCTTGTATGCTT
The DNA here is from genome assembly GCA_039513925.1 of Platanthera zijinensis. Classification (NCBI taxonomy): domain Eukaryota; kingdom Viridiplantae; phylum Streptophyta; class Magnoliopsida; order Asparagales; family Orchidaceae; genus Platanthera; species Platanthera zijinensis. Next base: position 121,360,815 of record CM077082.1, on the reverse strand, counting down.
TCCTTATTGAGAATAAATTCTATAGAGGAAAAATAGACAAACTCTATTCTATAGGGAATCTAAAGGCAAGATAATACTAGTCCAGATATATGTGGATAATATTATCTTTGGTTCTACTGAAAATAACCTTTGTAGAAAGTTTGCCAAACTTATGCAAGGGAAGTTTGAGATGAGCAGTATGGGTGAGCTAAAGTTATTCTTGGGACTTCAAGTTAGACAGACTGGTAGTGGTTTGTCCATATCTCAATCTAAGTTCACCAAGGAGTTGATTAAGAAGTATGGTATGGACTCAGCTTCTACCATGAAAACTCCAATGGGAATAAGCATGCCTATAGACAAAGATAAGGCAGGGAAACTTATTGATGAGTCTTTGTATAGAGGGATAATTGGCTCCCTACTTTACTTGACTGCTAGTAGACCTGACATCATGTATGCAACATATGTCTGTGCTAGGTACCAAGCTTGCCCAAAGGAATCTCATTATACTGCAGTTAAGAGAATCTTGAGATATCTTAAGGGCACACCTAATCTAAGCCTTTGGTACCCTAAGAATAGAGATTTCATTCTAACCGGTTTCTCAGATGCAGACTTTGCTGGATGCAAAGAAGACAGGAAGAGTACTATGGGAACTTGTCAATTCCTTGGTGGGAGGATGGTGTCATGGAGCAGCAAGAAGCAAACCAGTGTAGCTATATCAACAGTTGAATAAGAATATACAGCTGCAGGTAGCTTCTGTGCACAATTGATGTGGATAAAACATCAACTTGAAGACTATGACATCCAGGTAAGTAGAATTCCACTGTTTTGTGATTCTACTAGTGCTATTTCAATTGCTAAGAATCCTATATCACACAGTAGGACCAAGCATATAGAAATTAAGTTTCATTTCCTCAGAGAACATGTAGATAAGGAAAATATTAGCCTAGAGTTTGTGAGAACAGATGATCAAATAGCTGATATTTTTACAAAACCTCTAGATGAAACTAAATTCAATTATTTTAAAATTTAATTAGGTATGTTGAACCAATAATAGGTTAGCACAAGCTTCCTTAAGTAACATATGTAAGCACCAAATTTCTCTTGCAATTTGTCTATCTACAAAGTTTATATCGACACAAGCAAGTTTTGTCGACACACTCAATATGTTGTGTCGACACAGAAAAAGGATGTGTCGACATAGAAACAGTATCTTTGTCGACAGAAGAACTGGTGTCGACACAACTCTGTCGAGACTTAAATGGCCAGTGTCGATACAGACATAAGTGTGTCGACACTTACACAAGTATGTCGACACATAAATGTGTCGACTTAAGATAAGTATTGTTGACTCAGACATTAGTATGTCGACACATAGTCGTGTCGACTTAAACTTAGTATTGTCAAGACCTAGGTCATTTCTGACGACACGTATGCTGATTTGTCGACTAAGGCTCGTCGTTTGACCTGCCCTTGACACTAATACTATAAATAGGTGAAGCCAAAAACTTGTCGACTACGATTTCAAAATTCTTGGCTCTGTACCTTCTATCGACAAAGACCTTCTCTTATTTTCTCTCTCATCTCTCTCGTCGATGGTGCCTCATCAAGAAAACAAATTCAATGAAGGATATGAGCATGTTCGTGAAGGGTTCACGATAGCTTCAGAAGAAATTCAGGGTGTAATTGCCCTAATTTCTGAGAATGGTTTGGAGTACTTGGTCTCTGAACCAACCAAGATTTGGAGGAAGGAAGTTTTGGAATTCTATTCAACAGCAAGCGTGGATACAGAAGGGATGAAGATCAAAGCAACAGTCCAGGATTCCCAAATGAAACTTACACTAAAGACAATTAGGAAATCTCTTCAGCTTCTTTTGGTTAAGGATACAGATGAAATAACTCCATCCCTGACTACAGGAGCATTAAGTTGGTGCGGGTTGAGCCCTAATATCAAGGTTGGATCATCCATAACTCGGAAAGTGATGAATTCCCAAGGGAAGTTTTTATCAAAAATAGTTGGGAAGGTGATACTATGTATGACTGGTGGACAAGATCGAATTTCAGTCCACATGTTCAATCTAATGACAAGGATCATATTCAAAGTGAAAACTGACTGGGCAGCAGTAATGTTTGATAAGATCCAAGGAGTGAAGAAACCAAACCTGGGAAGAATCCTAAGTTTATATTTATCTTCAGTATTACCAGATATATTCAAACAAGTGGTTGGATCCAAAATCAATCATATGAGGAGAATGGATGTGAGAATTCTGTCAAGGTGGGATTGGGTTCTTACCAAGGAAGTCACTACTCCTCGGAAACAAACTAAGAAAGATAAAAAGAAGAAGAAAGTTGTTCAACAAGCAGAATCCTCTAGTGATTCTGAAGAGGAAGTAGTCTTCAGCTCAGATGAAGACCAGCAACCAAAAGAAGCCCAAGATCAAGTGGTGGGCAGTAAGCCCCAAGAACAACAGATAGGCTCCACTCTAGGGGGAGAAAATACTGAACAAACTGAGTTGCCTGCCCAAGGGGAGGTATGGCTGAAGCTGCCCATGAGAGTGAATTTGCTACAGATACTGTCATGAACATAGTATCTGAAATCAATAATGCAGCACAAGAAAATGTTGAGACAGAAGCTCAAGATGATCCAGTAAGTATCTCCTCAACAATTTTGTGATATCTAGTGGTATTCTCCTAAATAATGTTACGATAGAAACTATTATTTTAAAAGTTAATCTTGTTCCTCCTATATAGGTGCAGTAAGTGTTCACTATGGAAGAGCTCTTTTCTAATTTACCTAATGCAAGAACTGAGGGGGAGTTGTATCAGCATGCCCCAATTGATAAGGACACGGTTGATATACAAAGTGCATCTGAAACTTCTGATGATGAAGAAGCCTCAATGGCTAAGAAAAGAAAAATAGTTACCTTAAAGAAAAAGAGTTCTGGCTACAAAAAGGCCTTGCAAACAGGCACAACACCACCTGCTCAAAGCTTGGACTTCACTTCTCTACTAGTCCAAATGCAAATTAAGTTGGATGAGTAAAGACAATCTCTGGAGAAATATGTGGATGTAACTCACAAGGAGTTGCAATTCCAATTGGCCCAGGATATAAAGTCTATAAGACTTGAAGTTAATCAAAATAAAAAGGAAATGACAGATTGCTTCCATAAGGGAGGTAATGTTGTGGTATTCCTGGCCAAACAACAGCAGGATCTGAAAGTACAAGTGGAAGATATTGCATTAAAGCAGGGTTATGTACTAGAGAATCAAATAAGAATGAATGAGAATCTTAAAGATTCACATCATGCTATCTTGACAAAAATTGATGCTCTAACAACTGATATCAAAGTTGAAGTCTCAAAGCAGATCAAGGAAGATATACATGATGTTCAGGCAACATTTCAAGTCTCACAGAAGAATATGTCTGATTTCTTAACAAAATTCAGAGATTATTATAAAGAAGGAACTAACTATGTTATTAATCAAGTCAGATTTCAAAAAGCTGATCTAAGGGATCATATTGATAGAGAAGTCATAAAGGCGGAGATAGTAGTAGTCAAAGCCTGCTCTGATCATGTTAAATGGATATCAAATAGCATCAGAGCAACTCTTAGATATCCTCCCCTATGTGAAGATGATAATGTAGCTGAGTCATGAATACAACCTGCTCATACTAAAGGAGATCATCCTGAAGTTGCTCAGGTGTTTTACCCCCCAGATGATTTGAAATGATTTAAAAGGAAGTTTAGAAAATATATAGTCCTCCACTAGAGGCACACAATGTCATTCTGGAGAAAGCAGAAATGTCAGAAGCTGTCATAGAAGCTCAGAAGGAAGCTAAGCTATCCAAAAAGAGGTTCAGAGAACAGGCTGAGTTGAAGCCAGACTTTGAGCAATGGAGTCCTACTTCCACAAATATTATACTGACTCCCTGGAAAGCTGTAAAGGATAAAACCCATGATAGGGGTAAATGGTATTCAGAGAAGGAATGGAATAAGTATCAGGCTAGACAGGAAGCCATTCTTCAACACAGAAGAAGGGCTAAGACTGGGAAGCTACCTGCTAATGCTCAGGAGCCAAGCAAGTACTTCCCAAAGCCATTTCACTATTTTGAAAGGCAGAGAATAAAGGATGAAGAACAGAAGAAAAAAGCTCTGAAAGGAAAGAAGCCTACTGATGATACTGAACCTCCTTTGCAGGCTAAGATCAAGTCTGGAGAAGGCATTGTCATTAAGGAGCCTAGTCAGTAATAGGATAGCTAGGCTTATGTAAGAGAATAATGTAATATTTTGTTTTTTTTGTTTTAAAAGAAAATCTTTTAAACATATCATTTTTCTGAATTAAATGAAATAAGTTTTAGTATTAAATCTTGTTATTTACAATGATTATATATTAACCTGCTGTGAAATTGATGTACATCTATTTCTATTTATTATGAGAGATGTATATCTTTGACTAAGGATTATGACTTCTCAAAATAGGGGGATATTGTTGGGTACATTGAAAAATATGTACCAAATTTGGAGAAGCCTCATCTTAGTCAATGATATGCATCAAATTGTATTTGATAGATGTTTGAGTTACATTGTGAAGGTTCAAGAATTTGAAGAAAATTTTCTAAGTACAAGTGTCGACACTTATGAAGGAGTTGTGTCGACACCCAAGCTAAGTCGACACTTATGAAGAAGTTGTGTCGACACTCAACTGAGTTGACACCTAAAGAAGTAGCTGTGTCGACACCCAGAATTGTGTCAACACCTGAGGCAGAATTTGTGTTGACACCTAATACAGGAGCTGTGTCGACACCAAGGAGCAATGTCGATACTAGAAGTAGTTGTGTCGACACACTGGACTTGTGTCGACACATCAAATCTCAAAGTGCTGTGTCGAGATCAGAAGCAATTGTATCGACACACAGGACTTGTGTCGACACACACTCAACGCCATCTAGACACACTCAACACTATCAACACACTCAACGCCATCTGTCTACAGCAGTAATGTCGAGACCAGAAGGACTTGTGTCGACACACAGGACTTGTGTCGACACACACTCAAAGCCATATGACATACACTCAAAGCCATCTATCTGCAGCAGTTATGTCAAGAACATGAAGACTTGTGTCGACACACTGGACTTGTGTTGACACATACAACAGAAGAAGTGTCGAGTAGCAAAAGATTGACTGAGTCGACACATTGAATGCTGTTTCGACATCATGAAGACTTGTGTCGACACTTAGCCTATATGTGTAGACACATGTGAAGCAGTTTGCAAAGTGAAATGTGCTGAGTTGGAAAGTATTTGACAAATCAACTTACTTGACTGATGACTCGATAGCTATCATAACCAACCGGTCTGTCACCTCTATCAGAACTGTTAGAAGGTTGTTACAAACCGGATCAGCCGGTAACAATTGGGAAACTCTATATAAGAGTCAGATCTGTGACAACAATGAGATGATGAACACAACATAAGAAGAAGAACAACACTAGAGAATTCTTTAACAAGAACAGGGAAAACCCTTACGAAGGCAGATCCAGAGCTGTCTGCAAGAAAGATTCAGAATTCATTCTGAATTTAAGGAATAGGATGACTGAAGATCATCTTCTACATCAAGTGAAGATCCACCTTATTTTGTTCTATCAAGAAGCTTTGAAAAGCTAAGTCAGGTTGGATCAGAAGGGTCGGTTCATTCAAGAACTTATCAAGAAGGCTACATCAATAGAGAAATCTAGCTGGTGAATTTTTCGTATCTTTATATCATTCAATTTCCTGTAGGATCTATTGTTAGATCTTAGTTATAAGCCTTAAATTATGAAGGCTGGGGTAGGAATGAGAGCCTGAGGTATATGACTTGGGAAAAGTCTGAGTTGTAAGCCTAGTGATAAAGGCTGAGGTAGGGTTGAGGCCTGAGATAGGATTCTTGGGAAGAATCTGAGGTAGGACTTGTTTAAGTCTGAGCTGTAAGAACCATTCTGGTTCTAAGTTGTAAGATCTGCGGATTCGAGCCAGTGGAAGGAAGTTAGGCTGAATCTAGTTATCTACTGGATAGGCGAAGGGGGAAAGTGTATGTACTCATACCTTGGGGAACCACTATAAATCTGGTGTATGCTGTGCTGTGAATTGTAGTCTATGTTTTAAATTATATGTGCAGAATTTTTATCTAGTTGTTTGCCAATAAAACTTCTTTAAAAAGTTTAGAACCTATTCACCCCCCCCCCCTCTAGGTGTTTAGGCTCTTGAAATCAAGTCTTTCATCTTTTTGCTCAACAGTTATCTCAGATCTACGATAGTCGTTCTCGGGTCGACGATCTCTTAACTGAGTTCGACGATCTCTGAACTCAGGTCGACGATTTTACGCTGCTTGCAGATATCAGTTTACAGAAATTATCTGAAGTATTTATTCTCTTTATGATCAATTATTTTAGGGCAATTATATTCTGATAATTAATGTTTATATTCTCAAGGCTAATAGCCGTATTTCACAAGCATTAATTATGGTATTCACAGAATATTTTAAGAAGATAGTTAAGGAAGTGAATTTATGTTGCCAGCCATTCTAGCCGTTTAAGCTCCTAGATTCCTGCAGAGAATTAAGTAATGCCTTGGAAAATTCAAATAGAATGTCATTTTCTTTCTGATGATCATAACAAAGATAGAAAAGTGAGAGCAATACAGTATATCAGATAGTTAAAGAAAAAGATACAATCGACAGAAAGTTTTTTTCTATAGTATTCATTATTTTCTCACAGGAATTTTTGCATTGCTTTCAAAGGAAGAAGAAGAATATATTCAAAACAATTTTCTCAAGTCTTCTTTATTATTCAGCCTTCAGAGATCTACAAAGACTCTAATCAATATCAGTCTACAGATCCAAAAAGGCTCTATAGCAATTCTTTGAAGACCTACACCCAGGACAAAGTTCCTTCATCCTGAAACTATACAATATATCAGGGGGAGCTTGGGCTTTCTACAACAATCCACATAGTATTCTCATTTGCTTGAGAAAGAGAATACTTCCTTAAACGTTTCTTTTACCACCATCTGTACTGGGTTATCTCTCCCTTCAAAAGTCAACTCTTGGTGATAGGGCACCTGATAAAAAACCTATTTGATTTTGGACTCCTGATCAAAATCTCAAAGGGTCTCTAGATCTACTTGAAAGAGATCTTGTGATGGCAGGGCACCTGATCCAAAACCTACAGTAGATTCCTACCTGGGTGGTAGAAGAGTGGATGTACCCAGATTTGGGGAACCACTATAAATCTTCTTGTGTTGTCTAGTTTGCTTTGTGTTTTCTTTGTGTGATGTGTTGTGTTATGTTATCTTAGTTGTTTTATTTTCTCTCTTACTTATAAGTATCAATATTTTAATTCCGCAATAAAACTAAGTAAAAAATTTTAATACTCTATTCACCCCCCCCCCCCTCTAGAGTAAATACTATCTTTCTCCTCACTTTCAATTGGTATCAGAGGGTAGTTTTAAGGTTGAACAGGCTAACACCTGAACCTAAGATCTTTGATAGATACCATTTTACTCTACTGTCTTTTTATCAAACCATGGCACAGTACAAGGACTTTACAAGTAGCAGACCTCCAGTTTACAACTTGCAAAAGTTTGGAATCTGGAAGGCAAGAATCAAGCTTTATATGAATTCTATTGATGAAGACATTTATGCTTCCATCTTAACAGGAGTACCACCACCAAAAACCCCTCCAACTGCTTCTACAAGCATGAATGCAGTACCTCCTCCAGACTACAATGATGCTCACAAGAAAGCAAAGGTTGCTGATGCAAAAGCCATGAATATACTGGCTCAAACAATGTCTAATGACATATTCCAAAAAGTAGCTGAATGTGAATCAGCTAAGGCCATCTGGGATTCCTTAAACTAGATGGTTTTAGGATCAACCGATGAAAGGAAGGACAGGAAAGCTCATCTTCTCTCCCAGTATGAGAACTTCAGAAAGGAAGAAATTACGCAAGTTTCTGAGATGTACAATAGACTCAGCATCATTGTTAATGAGTTGAAAACTCTTGACAAAGACATCTCAGTAACTGAAATAAATGACAAGATTCTCATGTGCTTCCCCAGCTCATGGGATTCTAGAATCTGGCCTATCAGAGAGACCAGAAGCACAAATGAGATGACCACAGAATCAGTCTTAGGAAAGCTCAAATCTTATGAACAGATCCTGAAGACAAGAGAAGCTGAAGTATAAAAGACTCCTACACTAACTAGGAAGGAGCAGAACATAGCTTTTAAAGCTTCTGAAGAATCAGAAGCCTCTCCATCAAATGAAAAATTGATGAGTCTCTTTGCAAAGAGATTCTTTAAGATGGGGAGAAAAGAATTCAAAAGGAAGTCATCAAGCAGTGACGACAAACCAAGGTATGACAAAACTCCTTCTAAGGAGATTATTTACTTTGGTTGCAGGAAACCTGGACACATTCTTCTAGACTGTCCAGAGAACAAGCATAAGGAAAGAAGAAAGGAGAAAGACTCCAAGAAGCACTACAGCAAATCATCCTCCCACAAGCACAAGAAGAATGAGAGAGGGTTTTTTGCAGAAATATGGAGTGATACTGAAGAATCATCTTCCTCCAGTTCTAGTGAAGATGAAGAAGAAGAAAGGGCCAAAGAAATTTGCTTAATGGCCATCAATACTTCAGGGCATGTTTCAAAAGATGAAGAATCTAAAGAATCTTCAGATTTTGATCAGGTATTGGAAGGTTTTGATTTTACTTCTAAAGATTTCAAAAATGATTTTAAATCTATGTGTAATGATCTAATAAGATCTGAGAAGGAAATCAAACTTCTCAGAGATAGACAACTTAATTATGACAGTTTAGTTTCAGAAAACATTAAGTTGAATAATGAAATGAACATGTATAGTGAACAAATCACTTTCCTAAAAGTTGAGTTAAGTAAAGCAAAACAGTTAGAAGAATCACTGAATGGAAGAAGCAAACAACTAGTAGAAATTACCAGCATACTTAATACTAGGCTTAATAGAAGTAAATTAGGATTAGGTGCATCATCTAGTGAACCACCAACCATTCAGAAAAACCATCTCTCTCAACCTATAAAGTTCATATCATATAAGGGTAAGAAGAGCACAGAACAAATCAAAAAGGTTAACAAAGTCTTAAAACAAGTTGAGATAAATAAGGAAAAACAAAAAGCTAAGTCTCAACAAAAATTGTCGAACCAACATCGACGATCTCAGCATTATTCATCGAACGATAATCGACGAACTCTGAACCCATAGTTTGAGCTTAAACACTCAGCAAACGGGGATCAACGATATTATTATGTATCGTTGAACAGAGGTAGATGATCGTGGAACCCAGATAATAGTCACTATTACTCTGAGAACCAAGATCGACGATATCAATGTTGTTCGTCGAACGCAGATCAACGATCTCAACATAAATCGTCGAACCCAAATCAGTTTCATCAAAACTATAACTTCAACATAAATTTCAATAAGAACTCTAACCCTAAACCTGTCAATCCCTTCACTAACTGGACAATTCCACCTAGGAGATTTCATCCCTTAGGTTATAAAAGTCAACCTGAATGCTCTTACATTTCAAGTTTTAAATATAAAAAAAAAGCAAGGACCCAAGGTTACATGGGTCCAAAATATATAAGCTGTTATTTTGCAGGTGAAGACCTATCCTACCACACAGGATAAGTGGTATTTGGATAGTGGGTGCTCTAAGCACATGACAAAGCTAGGTCCAAAGGTTATATTTGAGGACTCAAGCTTTGGTCAGAGAGAAGGCTATGGAGAATTTACACTTGGAGTTGTCACATTCAGAAAAGTGGCATATATAAGTGGCTTGAAACATAACTTGATATCCATAGGTCAGCTATGTGATGCAGGTTATCAGGTATGTTTTACTGAATCCAAATGTAATGTGTCTTTAAATAACAATACTATGTTATCAGGTCTTAGACTAGGTAATATCTATTTAGTTGATTTTAATTCTGCTAGTTCGGAAATCTATTTGTTTAACTAGGTTAGCAATAATAATACACTGTGGCACAAAAGACCGGGCCATGTAAATCTTAAAAACATTGCTAGGTTATCTAGGGACAACCTTGTTAGAGAATTGCCCTCTTGCCCCTACAAGAAGGAAAGCCTTTGCAGGGCTTGTCAAGAAGGCAAGCAAACTAAAAATAGTTTTAAATCAGTTAATAAGAGTGATTCACCTAGGATTTTGTATTTGCTTCATTTGGACCTTTTTGGACATATTGTTGTACAAAGCCTAGGAGAGAATTTTTATACTTTAGTTATTGTAGATGACTTCTTTAGGTTCACTTGGGTTTTCTTCTTGAGAAACAAATCTGATAATTTCAAAGTTCTTACAGACTTTCTAAAATGCATAAAGATTGAGTACTTTACTCTAGTTGCATTGATCAGAAGTGATCATGGCACTGAGTTTGAATCTCTTCCTATGCAAAAATTCAGTGAGAAGGAAGGTATGAGGCACTGCTTCTTTGCTTCTAGAACTCCTCAATAAAATGGGGTACTTGAAAGGAAAAATAGAACACTCATTGAAGCTGCAGGTACATTGCTTGTTGATGCTCACATGCCTCTATCCTATTGGGCAGAAGCTGTAAGCACAGCAAATTATGTCCTGAATAGAAGTTTGATACACAAACTTAAGGGTAAGACTCCCTATGAATTACTTAAGGGAAGAAACCTAAAATAGATTACTTTAGAATTTTTGGTTGCATTTGTTATATACATAATAACAATAAAGACTATATTAGAAATTTTGAAGCCAAAGCTATAATGGGAATCTTTTTAGGATATTCCCAAGTTAGCAAGGCATATAGGGTTTTCAATAAATGATCTTTGAAAATTGAAGAATCTATGCACATTACCTTTGATGAAGCTAATATGTTCTACAAGGAGAATGAAACTTCTACCAGTAACTCTTTGCAGGTACTTAACTTATATGAGAAGTTGGATGACTTAAACGTCACCCAAAAGGTGATATCACATCCCTCTCCACAAGTTGATGAAGATAGTGAATAAGAATCTTTGGAAGTGGCTAAAATTCCTCCAACAGCAAATATAATTCCACAAGAGGAATTGATTCATAATGCTGTTGCTGAACAAACTCCACCCCCTGACTATGTTACACTTAGAGATCATCCTATATCTCAAGTAATATGAGACATGTTAGTTGGTATGCAGACAAGGCATCAACTAAACCAAGATGTGATGCATGCCTGCTTCTTATCTGAAATTGAGCCCCTATCCATCAAAGATGTTGAGCAAGATCCACACTGGATTATTGTAATGTAAGAGGATCTCAATCAGTTTGATAGATGTAGAGTTTGGAATTTGGTTCCTAGACCCAAAGGCCATCTAGTCATTGGAACTAAATGGGTTTTCAGAAACAAATTGGATGCTCAAGGCATAATTATTAGAAACAAAGCAAGACTAGTAGCATAAGGCTATATGCAAGAAGAAGGTATTGACTATGATAAGACCTTTGCACTTGTTACAAGGCTTGAAGCTATCAGAATTTCTTGGCTTATACTACATACAAGAAATTCAAAGTATATCAAATGGATGTCAAAAGTTCCTTTCTCAATGGGGAACTCAAAGAAGAAGTATATGTGGAACAGCCACCAGGTTTTATCTCTTCAACTCACCCCTCTTATGTTTTCAAATTGCATAAGGCTCTCTACGGTCTAAAGCAAGCTCTAAGAGCTTGGTATGAGACCCTAGCTAGCTTTCTTTTAGAGCAAAAATTTTTTAGAGGCATTGTAGATAGGACTTTATTTATATGACATCATCATGATAGGATTCATTTAGTTCAAGTATATGTAAATGACATTATATTTGGATCTACTGATTCTAAACTATGCAAAAGGTTTTCTGACCTTATGCATTCTAAGTTTGAAATGAGTAGCATCGGTGAACACTCTTACTTCCTTGGTCTCCAAGTGAAGCAAGCACCTGATGACATCTTTATATCTCAATCCAAATATACTAAGTAATTAGTTAAAAGGTTTGGGATGGCTGATGCCTCACCTATGAAAACACCCATGGCTTCTAATGCAGTGATTGATTCTGATGAAAAGGGTAAACCTGTTGATCAGAAAAATTATAGGGCCATTATTGGTTCCCTATTATATCTTACTACAAGTAGACCTGATATAATGTTTGCAACATGTCTTTGTGCTAGATTTCAAGTCAACCCTAAAGAATCTCATCTAATTCTTCTCAAGAGAATTTTAAGATATTTAAAGGGTTGTCCTAATCTAGGACTTTGGTATCCTGCAGAGTTGGAATTTGACTTAACTAGTTATTCTGATGCTGACTATGTTGGATGTAGAGTTGACAAAAAAAGCACTTCAGGAACTTGCCAGTTCCTGGGTGATAGATTAGTGTCTTGGTTTTGCAAGAAGCAATCATCTGTGTCTACTTCAACTGCAAAAGCTGAATATATAGCAGCTGGCAGTTGTTATTCATAGATTTTGTGGATTCAAAACTAGCTACTAGATTATGGATACTCACTCAAAAATACCACCATATTTTGTGACAGTACCAGTGCTATATCTATTGCACAAAATCCAGTCCTTCATTCTAGGACCAAGCATATAGAAATAAGGCATCATTTTCTTAGAGATTGTGTAGATAAAAACAAAATTAATCTCAAGTTTATCTCCACTTATTTTAAAAGAGGAGATATTTTCACCAAGCCCTTGGATGAGCAAAAACATTTATTCTTTTTAAATCAGCTTGGAATGATAAATGGCATTGATTAAATTGAATTTTGTCTAAGTGTGAAGATTTGTTCAACTATCGTCGAATGGAGATCGACGATCTTCGAACTCGTCTTGTGCTCTATCGTCGACCTGAGTTCGACGACAGCTCTACGTGAAGACAAAAATCGTCGACCAGATATCGACGACTATGCTTCAGAGAATTTATCGTCGACCTATGATCGGCTATCGATTTTCGCTTCTGAAATCAGAGGCCAACGATATTATTTATTTATAAATTAATTGTTGACCTAAGATCGATGATTTTAGTTTTATTGCCGGACAGAGATCGTCTTTTCATATTCCAAAAACCTATATGTAGGTTTTTCTTCGATCTCTATCCCACGCTTTCAGAATTTCCCTTTGCACTTGATCATTTCTCTCTTGAGTCTACAGAAATTTAATGGCGATTCCAGCGGCGATTCTATCTGCAATAAAATTCGACACCAGCTTTGACGTCGACTTTGAATCCCTCAGCCATTGTGATCAAATATTCCAAGAGATGCTGCAGCTGTGTGAAGATCAGGGTCTGATGAAAATTATGACAACAAGGATTAAGCTATCTGTTTCAGAGATAAAAGAATGGGTGTATTCTTCCTCCTCAACTGATGACCCTTCCATGATTGGATTTATTTCTGGACAGCAGGTGACTCTAAACCCTGAAATTCTTACTGAGATTTTTGAATTGAAAAATGGAGAAGAAGAGTTAGATCAGGATAGTGCTGAATACAGCAGGATATTAGTTGAGATGGGTCATGCTGAGGGCATCCCATCTAAGCTTTTGAAAAAGAACTTATCTACTGGTTTTAAATTTCTTGTTGATATTGTGGGCAAAGTATTGCTGGGCAAGCATTCTGCTCATGATAATATTAATAGGCAACAGTTTGTTATCATGTCTGCTCCATAGATTTGGCTGGTTTGTTTTTCGATTTGATAAAGAGGAAAAACATCAAGAAGGAAGTTTGTTTAGGAAGGATTCTGGGAATCTTCCTGCAGAAGAAACTTCTTGGCTATTGGTTTCTTCAACCATAGCTATAAATGCTAGCAAGAGATTGGATTCATCTCTATTTGGGAAGTGGGAGAGGACCATCCAAAAGCCCTCTAAGACTAGATCTCCTTCCAACATATCTGAGGACACAAGGGCTATAACAACCACTTCTCTCCCTAGTGAAGAAGTTCTTCTTCCATACATCCTTCTTGCTGCTTCTTAACCTTCAGATGTTTTTCAAACTCCTCCATCATCCCCAGCTATACCTCTTTCTCCCCCAAAGTAACCAATTCCCCAAAATCTTGTTGAAACTCAAACCTTTAACATTATGTCCCTTCCAAATTTTGACCTCCTCTCACCTCATTCATCACCTATCCATCATCATGATTCCCCCATCCACATTGATGTTTCAACACAAACCTCTCCACATAATTCACCTTCCCAGGATGAAATCATGAATGATTTCATTCCTCCATCCTCTCATCATTCTGTATCAACTCAGTCACCCTCTGAGTTTCTGCACTTTGATACCCCTTTCATTGCTCATCTTTTGGAGCTCATCACTCCATCTCTCAAATCTTTGATAGCAGAGGCTATTTCCCCTCTTGCTCAATCTATCTCAACTCTTGCTGCTTCCATTGCTGCCTTTTTTGTCCCTTCTACATCTAGGGGCCCGGTTCCAGTTCCTACTAAAACCAGGCAGGGCGAGATGTCCTATGAAGATGCAGTATGTCCATCCTCAACAGATCTTCCAGCCTTGTCTCCTCTAGCAGTTCAAGAAGCAGTTTAAGAAACAGTTCAAGAAGTAGAAGACTTTGAAATGGCATGTTCAGATATAGTTTCATATTCAGATCTGTTTGCTTTTCTGAATTCAGAAGAGGACACGTATGTTTCAATTCCTTATATATCTAGTGGTGATTGCTTTATAAATCCCACTATTGATTTGCAGTTTCTTTTGCATTCTTTTTCTTTGTTTAGATCAGTTTTGTCTCCAGTTGAGTTAAGCTTCTCCAAGGCCATGGTCCATTATACCAGACCCATGAGCGCTCAAGCTGTAGAACAGCTTATGCAAAATTCTGTTGAGCCTAGTGTTTTAGTATCAGAAGATGCATCAGAATCAGTTATTATGTTAGTTTCAGTTTGTGCAGAAGTGCCATCTTCTATGGCTGTTGAACCTACATCTGTTATAGCAGATAAGGTTGAGCTAGATTCTCTTTTGATTGTTGAAGAACTGATTTGTCTAGTGGCCTCTAAAAATCTTGATTCAGCTCTAAAGAAAGAATTAATAAACCTCTGTGAGCCAAAATCTCCTTTTTTGGAATTGATTCCATCCTCTATAGATATTGATATTATTGCTGTTATAACATAACATGTTGATTTAGTTTTTGATCCAGTTTCAAGTCCCTCTGGACTATCGTATCCCATAGATGAAAACCCCTTTCTTTCTTTGGATGAACTCTCAGCTCTTGATATTCAAGAAGAAGCTAAAGAATTAGCTTCCAAGAAGATTTCTGATAAGCAGTTAAAAGAAAATAATGATTTATATGACAATCCTCCTGATTCATCTGATGATGATGAGGATGATGACTCAGAGGATTCAAGTCCAAAGAAGAAGAAAGTGTCAAGGAAAAAGAAGGATGTTCCAAAAGCTGCTCCTAAGCCAGGAAACACAAATGACACCCCTTATTACATTCTGAAAGGGATTACACTATATCCAGACATGGAAAGCTGGAAGTGGTTGTCAAAAAAATGAGCAAAAGGCCAGGAAGAAGAGCAGGAGGTATTCTCCTCCACCTCAAAAGTTTTAGAGAGGTCCTCCTCCTCCTCCTGCTTCTAGAGCCTCAAGAAATGTTTCTTAAAGTTCTAATATATCTTCAAAGCCTACGTCATTTGCAAGAACTAATTAAAGGCAGGACAGATCATCTAGACCTCAATCCCAAGGAGGTAGTCAGCAGCAAAGAAATCTAAGTTCAGCTAAGCATGTAAAGGAATTTATTTATCTAAAGCCAACATTCTCTCCTCCTCAACAACAAGCTCCACCTAAAGCTCAGAAGATAGCTCAATATCAATCCAGAAGGCATGATCAATCTCACAAGCCTAAAGGAAAGTACAGTGAAGCTGCTCCTCCCAGATCTCTCTATTCTCAAGATGATGAAAATCAAAGTGTGCCAAACTTTCAAGCTCAGTCTACTCAGTTCAAATCTATTACCCAGTTACCTCCTCAAGCTGATCAGCCACATGTTGATCAGGAAGTTAATCCAAACTTCAGGATGGCTAGGTTCCAAGAGTTGATAGGCCTATCTAATATAAGGAAAGCTAGAGAAGAAGGTGAAGACCCATCCAAGTTCACTACTATATCATCATTCAGAGAAAAGGAACTTGACAAGCTATAAGTAAGCAAGAAAGTTTTCAATCCAGCTGAGTATATGGCACTGCACCCTGAAGCAATTGTGCCCAGAATAGGATCTCAGAAAATTCTTGGTGAGTAGGACTTGAAGGCATCTAAGAAGGAAGTAGTAGATCCTAAAAGAAAGATAATTTTCTCTAAAGCCTCCTCCGGTCCTCCTTCTGATAATTTTTAGTTTGTGTTCTTTAATTCTTAAATAATTAGCTGAACTATGTATAATACATTTCTATAGTATATCTGTTGATGTTATTTCATCCTATCAGATATTTATGGTCTTTGTATTCTTATTTCATTTCAGTTTATTTTATTTTATTCTTGAGTGACCTCACACAAATAGGGGGAGATTGTTGGAATCTTTGTTTGGATTTGTGCTAGGTCTACTCTTAGCATGTATTGACGCACCTGTATACCCAGGGTCTTTGTATAGTCTATGCTAGTTCCATTTTGGTCAGGTTTCATTAGACCAGCACTGTAATGGACTCAAGATTTAGACTCAGAAGAATTCTGTGAAGTATTTATATCAGTTCGACTATAGTCGAACTCAGCTCGACGATTGTCGATCTCCCATCGACGATCTCTTATTTCTCAGCAGTTATCTAAGATCTACAATAGTCGTTCTCAGGTCGATGATCTCTTAACTTAGTTCGACGATCTCTGAACTCAGGTTTACGATTTTATGCTGCTTGTAGATATCAGTTTACAAAAATTGTCTGAAGTATTTATTCTCTTTATGATCAATTATTTTATGGAAATTATATTCTGATAATAATGCTGATATTCTCATGGATAATAGTCGTATTTCACAAGCATTAATTATGGTATTCACAGAATATTTTAAGAAGACAGTTAAGGAAGTGCATTTATGTTGCCAGCCATTCTAGCCGTTTGATCTCCTAGATTCCTGCAGAGAATTAAGTATTGCCTTGGAAAATTCAAATAGAATGTCATTTTCTTTCTGATGATCATAACATAGATAGAAAAGTGAGAGCAATACAGTCAATCAGATAGTTAAATAAAAAGATATAATCGATGGAAAGTTTTTCTTCTGTTGTATTCATTGTTTTCTCACAGGAATTTTTGCATTGCTTTCAAAAGGAAGAAGAAGAATATATTCAAAACAATTTTCTGAAGTCTTATTCATTCTTCAGCCTTCAGAGATCTACAGAGACCTCTAATCAATATCAGTCTACAGATCCAAAAAGACTCTACAGTAATTCTTTGAAGACCTACATCCAGGACCAAGTTTCTTCATCCTGAAACTATACAACATCTCAGGGGGAGCTTGGACTTTATACAGCAATCCACATAGTCTTCTCATTTGCTTGAGAAAGAGAAGACTTCCTTAAACTTTTCTTTTACCACCATTTGTATAGGGTTATCTCTCCCATCAAAAGTGAACTCTTGGTGATAGGGCACCTGATAAAAAACTTATTAGATTTTGGGCTCCTGATCAAAAGCTCAAAGGGTCTCTAGATCTACCTGAAAGAGATCTTGTGGGGGCAGGGAACTTGATCAAAAACCTGCAGTGGATTCCTACCTGGGTGGTAGAAGAGTGGATGTACCCAGATTTGGGGAACCACTATAAATGTTCTTGTGTTGTCTGGTTTGCTTTGTGTTTTCTTTGTGTGATGTGTTGTGTTGTGTTATCTTAGTTTGTTTTAGTTTCTCTCTTACTTATAAGTATCAGTATTTTAATTCCGCAATAAAACTAACTAAAAATTTTTAATACTCTATTCACCCTCCCCCCCTCTAGAGTAAATACTATCTATCCTCTCACTTTCAGGTGGTGGTCTCCTTCTCCACATACCCACAACACATCATCGGGTAAAAATGCCGGCACTTCTGGTGGTGGTCTCCTCGTCCACATACCAATAGTCAAAAAATTCACACCAGGAAATCCACCAGGCGAAATGATGCACAAAATGGCAATTAAGAGAATCTAGAAAATTTATAAGGGTATACTCAACAATAGAAGAGTCATTCAACGAACAGCTTCTAAGTCCACTGATATTCGTCGAGAATGCTCGGCAAATCACCTCAACAATAAGGTCAAACTCAATGAATTATACTTATCAAACAAAGAAAATTGGCTCACTTTGATATATGACGAAATGGCGAAACATAACCTAAGTCACCAGGAAAAGCATTGAGTATACTCGACGCCTGGACCTACTCAGCAATTTCATCTTCACTCAACGTCACACTGAGTGCACTCAATACACTCGATGCCAAACAGATAACTCAACGAACTTAACTTCACTCGACGTCATGCTGAGTCCACTCAACGCTTTTGAATTAGTCTCACAGATCACTCGACGCTCTCGATGCCAAGTCAAATACACTCAACGCCAAGCTTGATACTCGACAGACTCGATGCCTAATACTTGACGAATTCAGAAACACTCAACGCCAAAGGCTGATACTCGATGAATTTGCCTTAGCCTCACATGCCATTCAATGCCAAGTTTATTCATTCAACGCTGATACTCAATGACTGCAGAATCACTCAATGCCAAAGCATTACCAGACGAATTACTATAGATACTAGATGAATTTACTCTACTCTAACTAATACTCACTTAATTTTACTTAAACCAAACTCAACCTATATCCGACGAATTATACTTAGACTAACTAACACATAATTGACGGATTGAACTTACTAACAATTATATAATCGATGAAATTTACTTAAATCAACTTTCATAAACTCGACGGGTTCCCCCTAACCTAACAGTCTTAATATTTGATGAATTTTACATGGCTAACTCACAAATCTGACAAAAATTATTTAGACTAACTACCCCAAAATCAGCGAATGGACCTTAACCGTAAGTCCAACACTAAGCAGTAGGTCGTTCTTGGCCCCGATGTAACACCCCAAAAATGAGGATGTCTGGGTGGCTATCGCCAGGCGACAGTGAGTATCGTTGGGCATTATGGCCACGTGGCATAAGACACGTGTCAGATTGGTTGTTAAGAGGCCAAAGAGCGGTAGTTGACTCAAGTCAAAGAGTCAAAAGTTAATATCGTCGGGCGATATCGATATTGCCAGGCAATAGCGGTTTGTTTGACTTTTCAACTTAAATCGTGATTGTTGCTTTTTATGTTAAGAGGATCGTGTGGCTGGGGTTAATCCTGAGGCCAAATATGCAGAGGAGTGGTGAATGGAGAGATCATTCTTTCCTTCTAACTCTCTCTCTCTTCCTTTCATCCAAGCTCTTGAGAGGAAAAGCTAAGGGCTGGAGCTAAGTTCTGGAGCTGAGTTTGGAAGGCTAGAGAAGAAGATCTTATGGTTGAAATCAAGATTCGAGGCTAGATCTGCGAAGAGGAAAGCGACGTGCTCCTTTCTATCCGACAAGAATGCTTCGTCATGGCTCCTAAACAAACTACGAGGGTAACGATCTCCTGCTTGGACAAGTGAAGTCATACTTTTGCATGTGCATGGAATCCTCCACCAAAAGGTTGGAATAGTAAGAGAATTCCATTGGGTTGATACTCGTTAACCCCGGTTAAATTTGCATATAGATCCGAAAATTTGTAGTACGAAATAGGCATGTTGTGTGAAGCCCATCCGGACGGGTTGGTCTGGATTGGTGATGCTTTATTTTGCAAAGTGGAGAAGACTCCGCGTATAAACGAGTAGTTTACGGGCTCTATGGGTTGTGCCTGTGAATATGAGTAGCGGGAAGTACTGGAGATGCTCTCTAGGAAAATACCCAGAAAATTCCACAATTCTGAGAACTGTTGGATATTATCGGGCCATAGTGGGTATCGCCGACGGCGATAGATCTTGATGAGCTCTGATTGATGTGAAGTCCAGTGTTTTTGTCACTACAGGATGTTGCAGGGTTTTCAGGATGCATGTTCCAGTTATAATTGAGTCTGGGTACAGAAAGAAAAAATATGTCGTTAACATCTTGCGATAGTGACTGTCGATGGCGATAACTCCCAGATAGTATTTTGATTTCGAAGCCTATCATTGGGAGACCATGAGGCTATTATATGATCTGCAAGCTCCTAAAGGCCAGCGAGCGGAACGTTTAAGGGGAAGCTGACCTACATCAGTCTAGTCATTGAACTGACGATTTGAGCAACGGGCAAGGCTGAACTGTACCCGCGTTATGGTTTTCTAACTTGGGTGCCTATGACCTGTTAGGATCACATAATGAGAGTCGTATGCTAGAGTACCATAAAGACTAGGAATGATCAAAGTTGACTATCATGTCTGGGACCTCTGAACGGTTGTGTGACCCTATTTTTTCGGTAGACCCAAAATATTCCCTGAGTGCACTGAACATTGTGCAGTTGATGCCAACATTTGTGATATATTGAATGGTTCTTAAGGCACTTTCCTGTGATATCTGTTGTAATTTCTTTGCATGTAGGGAAGGAATACCGCTTCTTCGGGTATGGGGTAGGGTCGTTATAATTTGGTCAGCTGAAAGCTGACCGTTGCCTTGTTTGCCACCATCTTGTGGTGTGTCCCTGTGCAGGTCTTAGAGAGTCGAGCGTAAAATAGGGGGTTGGAGCCCTTGATGTTATGTCGGCCCTTGAATTCCAAGTGAAGACTTTTATAGTTTTCATGTGTGGTCGGTCTGTGTGTCGATGTCTGTAAACCACACTTTTGAATCATAACTGTAAGGCCTTAAGGCTATAACTTTTTGTTTATTTTGTAAACAATCTTGTTATAAAAATTGTAACATCCCTCAGACAACTAGACCCCTAGGAGTGGTTTTTTCATAACTAGGTCATGACAAAACCCTAGAAAGCCCAAAGAAGACCAAGTGAACAAGGCTCAAGGTGAAAATCACCTTGGTCTGCAAGTAGTAGAATCTCAAGTACAATCCTAGGCATGACTTTAGGGTTTTAACTTAGTTTCATGATCCCATCATGGCACCTCTAACCCTAAGGGAGGCCAATATGTTGCTACGGACCCATTGGGGTCAACCAAAAGAGGCCAAGATGACTCAAGTCCGGGAGGTGTCGAGTGAGTCGACAAGACTCGATGAGTAGATCAGGTATCTACTTAGATAGGTTTTTGGGCTCAGGCATTAAGTATGTGGAGTGCACTCAATGCCATTGGCTGAATTGCATTGAGTGCGTTGAGTGCACTCAACACCATCTTACTCAGGAAGAATCTTGGGCTCGGGTGTTGAGTGCGTCGAGTGCACTTAATGCAATAGGCTGAATGGTATTGAGTGCGTTGAGTGCACTCAACGTCATCTTACTTAGAAAGAATTTGGAGTTCGAGCGTTGAGTGCGTTGAGTCCACTCAACGCCATGGGCTGAATGGCGTTGAGTGCGTTGAGGGCACTCAAAGCCATCTTTAAAGGATTTGCTGGCATTATGGCGTTGAGTGAGTTGAGCTCACTCAACTCTATAGACTGAATGACATCGAGAGAGCTGAGCTTCGAGTGAGCTGAGCTCACTAAATGCCATTATACATGGAGGATTTTCTAGAATTATGGCATTGAGTGAGTTGAGCTCACTATACGCCATAGACTGAATGGTGTCGAGTGAGCTCACAGTGAGCTGAGCTAACTCAACGCCATTGTACTTGGAATATTTTCTCGAATTATGGCGTTGAGTGAGTTGAGCTCACTCAACGACATAGACAGAATGGCGTCGAGTGAGCTCACAGCTGAGCTCACTCAATGCCATTGTACTTGGAAAAATTTCTTGAATTATGACGTTGAGTGAGTTGAGCTCACTCAACGCCATAGACTGAATGGCGTTGAGTGAGCTCAACTCACTCAACGCCATTGTACTTAAAAAATTCCTGGCGATCATTGTCGTTGAGTGTGGAGGCTTGTCTCAACACTTTTGCCTTGGAGAAATTTTTGGCCTGGTTGCTGGTTCAGCTGAACTGGACCTTTTCGGGAATTGTGCCAAGATGAATTAATTGGCTGGTTCTTTTATTAAGACTTATTTAAACAATAATAAGGAGTCAAATGGAAGAATGCCACATGGCAGTCGGTTTGGCCCAAATTCCATATTAATGGAGAAAGAGAAAGAGAGGGCATAAATGCCATGCATGGCCCGGAAGGCCAAGGGCCCACACTTATTGCATAAATCACCTCCCCGGTCAGTTAGATGAGGACGAGAATCTTTCTGTCCATAACCGCAACTAGGGGAGGAGAATTGCAATTACCGAAAAGCTCTTCAAGGAGCATTAATGGCCACCGCCAGCTAGCCCCTCCCCTCCCCCATTTTTATCTTTTTAAAAAACTCACTGGACTAAGAGGAGCTTTTCCACACACAAACCTGAAGGAACCGGGAGCCGAGGAAGTAAGCTGAGCCGTTACAGAAACTGAGTGCCACCACCACCACCAATGGCTTCCCGGCGATCGACACGTCTCCAGGCCGCGAGCAATGTCCTCCTCTACTCCTTATTCTTTTGGTAGATCTTAGGAGTCTTTTAGGTTGAGCATCGGGCTCAGTTGAGCCCAATCAGATGAAGCTTTTCAATGGATTTTCTGTGAATATGGTGCTCGGGTTAGCCGGAAACCGCCCCTCCGGCGGCCGTGCTGCCGCCCAGCGATAGCCCCTACCTCAACGGAGGTGGTGGCGGGGGTGGCCAGCCGGGGAAGGGGATGGGTGGCCTGGAAACAAGCTCCGGATAGGCTCCAGGTCGGGTGAATCCTAGCTTTTGGCTGGAGGAAGAAGAAAGCAAGGAGTCCCACGATTGTGCTTTAAGATGTGTGCTGGTGATATTATATTAATTCCTGATTTGAGTTTTCTGTCTCCTAATAACAGTCACCTTGAAATAAATATGAAAAATACTTAGAGGCTCTATATGAGGAAATGGAAACCATATAATTGGTAGCCCTATTAGTCTACTTTATTTTAAAATTGATTTGGGACATTTGGTCAACTGGTTTGACAAGGGCACCCATTTTGGTGGGGTCTATACCTAGGGCTAGATAGGAATTAAAATGAGTGCCCCCACTTCATCCCTTCTCCAAATAACAAGAAATTTTGACAGGGAATCCCCCTAACCTATATCTAGGTTTTGTCCAAAAATGGGAATTTTTGGAGACACTTTTCTTATGGTTTTTGTAATTATTTAATAATCTTAGGATAAATTAATTAGGTGATCTAATGACCTCCAAACCCTCTCAAATTTTAATGAGTGGTCCCTGGGTTCGTCATGAGGCTCTGTAAAACTTTTCATCTCATTTGGAGATGATTTGGTTTGAAATTTTGCAAACCTTAGCCTTGTCATATTAAGGGGTTTTTAGGTCAAAAGTGCACTTTGTGATTTGGATGGTCAACTCACCTCAACAGAGCCTGAGATTTTGACCACTGACTTGGCATAACATTTAAAACCCTCCCATGGAAGATGGGGTGGATTTGGCTAGATTTGCACTAGGATCCAAGACCAAACCCTAAGGATGGTTTTGGCTGTCTTGAGTAGGGCATGTGGTCAAATGACCTTGAATTGATTTGAAATTTGGTCGAGAGGACTCTAGGGTAGTTAGAGTACTCTGGTAGAAATATTAATGGATTTAGGAGTTGTTAAACCCCTCAAAACCCGAACCCTAGTCTAGTGCACAACCCTTGTATGGGTAGGATAAGCCACCAAAACTTAATGAAAAGTTATGAAACTTGGGTAGCATGGACTCAGAGTTATTTAGAACCTCTGATGAATTTATTGATAATTTAGGAGCAAAACTATTAGTACCTCCTTTGTTGTACATGAAATTTCCCTTAATTGGTTTCTATTTATTCTGATCACACTTTTCAATAGGAATCTATGAAATTTGGGCAGAAGATATTTTAGGTCAATTTACTTATACTTGAATTTTATTATAAATTTTAGTGGTATAATTTCAGTACTTCCTTCACAAGCTTGAAAAAGTGCAATTATGATCAATAAATTATCCAGAGCTCATTACATGTTTGAAAATTATGAAACTTAATTTGTAGTGGTATTAGATTAATATCTTTCTGAAGAAATTAATTCATAATTTTTATATGCTTGTTGCAGTACTTGCTTTACAAATCCATGAATTTGAGAACTTGATCAATAAATTATTTAGAGTTCATTATAAGTTGGAGAATTATGAAACTTGGTCAATAGTATGGTTAGCTTAGTTCTAACATAGGGAAATTAATTCTTGATTTTTGTTTGAAAATTTTTTGTACTTACTTCATTAACACATCAAAATGGGACATGTTTTAAAATAAACTTTAGAGTTCTTATTTACTGGAAAGAAATTGATAGACCTTTGATTTACAGTAATAATGATGTCTAGTATTTATCATGATTTTGTGAAGCAATTTTTATGACTTAATAGGGTACATCATGTTCAAACTTGGGTCTTGGATTACTTAGGAAAAATTAGTTAAATTACTAATTAAGTAGGAAAATTATGAAATTTTGGATTTAGGCTAATTATGGCATGGTAGACCCCCAATAATTATTATGGGGATATTGGATGATAATTTAGAGTACCTCCTATCATGCACATCATGTAGCGTAGGATGGTCTGTCTTTACCAAAATTACTGAAAGCCTGCTAGTGTAGAATTCGAGCTTATGGGATGGAGTTAGTTGATTGATGATTGGATAAACGAGTTAGAGTTCACCTTTGTAGGATAGGAGGGGTAGAGTGTTGGATTGGCTAGTGTTAAGTGGTGTCCGGGATCGATGAAAGATCGTCTTTCATGTGAAGAGGAAGAGTCAAATCACTCTAGGTTTGATTCAGAAAAATATTAAAAGGGATCGGGTATCGAGTATTAACCAATAACAATAAGTGCCTTGCGAAAGGGAGCTTTGGGCTTCTGCCCATCGTAGTTCCTAGTGCCCTTTGAGATCCCTTCACGGGGTATGTCGGGGGCATTCCTGGGCTAACATAAACTGTAGGAAAAACTTAATTGCAAGAGTAACTAGCATAATTAGGTGTTCACTTTCACTCACCTTGATGTCTCGGGATGTTAGGATGGTTCACACGGGCTGTAGGCCCGGGGGGATTTTAGTGATGGGCAGGTTGGCCCGGCGAACTTTGGCTCGGTTGTTGGATGTGACAAACGAGATAGTCCGGGGAGCTTTGGCTCGATGGTTTGATTCATAACTATTGCATGTGCATAATAGGAAATATTGTGGGTCTTCGGTATTGGAGGGTCGATGCGCTAACGCCAATACGTTGACTCGGCAAGTGTGGTTTAGCACTTCGCCAAATTATGTCTGGTGCGCCAGCCGGCAAGATTACACAGGAGTCCGCTTTGTGCACCAACGTTGAGGCGTACGATAGGTCTGACCGGTAGTGCAATTACTGGTTTATAGGTGGGCGAGGCCCAACCCACCGCTTCCGTTTTCCACTACGGAGGTATCCTGGGAGGTTCGGCTCCAGAAAGGGGGAACTAAATATCTGTGTACACAGAGTCAAGTGGGTGAGTTGCACTTGCATGTTCATATCATGGCATAATTGCATGTCATAGTATAACCATTGCATATAACCCTGACACATATTGTATAAGGTGGTATGGGATGCTTTATACAATAGGCCCTACAAAACGAATCCTTGGTTTATAAGTTCGTGCGAGCGTGCTTATAAGTTAAGGTTTTTATTCAGTAAATATATATGTATGCTTGCTAGAAAACTGACACCCTATCGTATAAATTGGTATGGGACTCTTTATATGATAGGAGCCTTGCAAAAGATCCCTTGGCTAATGTGCTTTCATATAAGCTAAGGTTACTTGTTTCTTGAGTAGTTTTCCTTACTTTATTTATTGCTATATATATACATGTTCTTAAAACTGCTAGTCTAGTTCTGTCGTAACCTGCTTTTGTTATTCTCCACTATCATGTCCTCTCCTTTCTTCCTCCCCGCTCAGTGCCTAGGATCCATGGGGGAAGGGGAGGGGGATGATAGGGCTTAGTCTTTTAGTCTAACGGTTTTCGAACCACATCATTTTAGGGGACCGTGGAGCCCAGCATGGAGGAGCAGCCCCGGAGGACGTCACGCTTGGAGATGGGGCAGTCTAGTACCGGAGTTCAGATAGCTAGGACTGTGAGTCCCAATCGCTAGTAGTTTATTAGTTGTGCTTCCGCTTAAGAGACTCTTGTAGTGAGGATTTTGATGTACTGGGCATGGGCCCTATTTTCAGTACTTTATTATTACTATGGTATCTCCCTTTGTGGAGATATTTACTATATATGTGATTCCTATGGACTTGCTTTTATTATTTTGCTACTATCTTGTGATCGAATCGGCCGACAGGATCAGCTTTTTGTAGTGGCGACCTTCCCGGGTGTGAAGGAGTCACCGCAAAGGGGCGGTTCTGGGCCTAAGACCCCGGTGTTTGAAAAAAGAAAAAATAAGGGGGTCTTACAAGTGGTATCAGAGAAGACCTCGATCGAAAAAGTAGCAGTCCAAAATCCCTTGGTCACCCCCGCACGAGTTTAGTTTGGGGACAAACTATGTAGTAGAAGTAGTGGTGTGCCCATATGGGTGATCACATGTAAATTGTCCACTTTTAGGTAGGTTTGAGCGATTACTTACAAATAACTTTTGTTACGCAACTCCCAGCATAGCCTACACCACAGGGCAGAGTCCAGCCGACTCCGAATGTTGCACCACCACCCCCGGTCCCCACTCCCTTTCTATAGTCGGATATGGGGCAGACTCTGACAGCCATACTGGAGGCTTTCAGGGCTTAACAGGTTCCGGCTCCGCAGCCAAACCCGGGGGCCAATTGGCTGAGTATTTTTCGAGGACTTTCTCCCCCATCCTACTTGGGTATAGAGCCAGCCGTTCGAACGGAGGAGTAACTGGATATCATGCACGAGATGCTGGTAGGGATACGGTGCCCTTAGGAGGAAAGGGTGCCTCTGGTGGTCTCTTGCTTGGAATCCCATGCCAAGAGATGGTGGAAGACGTCGTTGGACACGACGTTTGATCGAGAGGTTGCAGAGATTGCTTGGGGTGAGTTCAAGGCCGCACTGTTGGAGCATTTTGTTCCGCAGTCGGCCAGAGATGAGCTGGAAGACTGATTTTTACAGTTGAGGCAAGGCACCAAGACAGTGGTGGAGTACCACCGAGAGTTAAACCATCTAGCCAGATTTGTGGATTTTTATCAGCTGGATGAGGCAGGATACACCAAGAGGTTCTATAAGGGCCTGAGAGAGGATCTGAGGGAGGCTCTACTATTCGTGTCTGACGAGCCTATTCCTTTGATATTGTAGATGGCGAAGAGGATTAAGGCGGATTATCACACTACTCAAGGCCGGAAGCAGCCAACTGAGAATCAGGGTCAGGGGGCCAGAGAGGATCAACGAAGGGGCCGCTTTGCTGATGGGAGAGATGGTAGAAGGGCGGAGGACTAGCCTCATCAGGAGGTAAGACACGAGCATAGGGAACCAGTGGTGTTGGCCCCTCAGCCTCTCCAGATGCGGGAGATGCAGTGATCTGGGGGTATGGCATATCCCCCGCTTGAGTGCTTCAACTATCATTAGGTGGGGCATATTCGGAGGAACTGCCCCATGAAGGGGGCACCACTACCAGTACCACCGACTGCCCCGCCTGCTCAGTATTATGGAGGTCGAGGATGTGGCCGAGGACGTGGATACCCGTGCGGAGACCGTAGGCAGGAGAGGGAGCAAGTGTATTCTCTGGATCTGGCTCAACCATGGAACCCAGAGTAAGTGATCACAGGTACACCAGAAAAATTTTAAGTTTTCTTTCCTAAATATTTAGATTCATGGGTATAGAATTTACAAACTAAAAAAAGAAAACCATAACTAGATTTCTAAGACATTTAACTACCCCAGGCATAGTTTTCATCAGCGGCAAGCCCGCATATACACTATTCGACATGGGTGATTCACACTCGTTTGTGTCGGAGGCCTTCATTGAAGGGTTATAAGTCGTGGAGCGATTCACATGCTTGATGATGAGGATACGACTACCCTACGGATCGGAGCTGTTCACCTCTGCCCACTACAACATGGAGGCGGAGATCGGCGGTAAGGCGTTCGAAGCACCAACAACGATCCTAAGGACGCCAGCTTATGATCTGATCCTAGTCATGGCATGGTTGCATTGGAACCATGCCCAGATTGATTGCCTGTAAAGGAGGATCATCGTGAGGCATGGTGATTCGCACATCGTCATCGAATGTATTAGACCTATTCCCCCTCTATTTCTATCATCCGTTCAAGCCGTAAAGGCCCACTTACAGGGGGAGGAAGTCTATGAAGTGCTGTTCGAAATGGCTGAGGCCAAGGATTCCATCTCTGATATCCCGGTGGTGCGGGATTTTGCTGACGTATTCCCAGAGAAGCTATCAGGGCTACCCCCGCACCGGGAGAAGGATTTCCGGATACAGTTGGTGTTAGGGGCTAAGCCGGCTTCTAGGGCCCCATACCGGATGGCCCCGAAGGAGTTGGCGGAGTTTTGAAGTCAATTGCAGGAACTAGTGGAAGGCAGATTCACCCGGCCGAGCTCTTCACCATGGGGAGCCCCGATGTTGTTTGTCAAGAAGAAGGACGGTATACTCAGATTATGCATTGACTACCGAGCACTAACCAGATTGACAGTCCGGAATACCTATCCCCTGCCACGGATAGATAAGCTGTTTGATCAGCTAGAGGGGGCGCATTTCTTTTTAAAACTGGATTTGAGGTCGGGCTATTACCAGCTGCGAGTCCAGGAGGACATTCCGAAGACTGCCTTCAGTAGCAGATATGGGTTGTTCGAGTTTACAATGGTGCCCTTCGAGCTCACAAATGCATCGTCGGCGTTCATGAGCCTCATGAACCGGGTGTTCGAGGCATATCTGAATGTGTTTTTCATTTTGTTTATTAATGACATCCTCATCTACTCGAGGATAGAGGAGGAGCACACTCTACATCTGACGGTGACCCTAGAGAGACTGCGGGAGCACCAACTATATGCGAAGTTAGGCAAATGTCAGTTCTGGTTGAAAGAGGTGGCCTTTCTAGGCCATATTATCAGTGGAGCTGGGTTGGCAGTGGACCCAGCCAAGATTCAGGCAGTTTAGGACTGGCCGCAACTGAAAGCAGCCACAAACGTGCGGAGTTTTCTAGGACTTGTCGGTTATTACCAAAAGTTCGTGGAGGGATTTTCTCGTATTGCCCTTCCACTCATGTCCCTGACAAAGAAAGATGTGCCCTTTGTATGGACCCCGCAGTGCGAGGTGGCTTTCCAGGAGCTGAAGGATCGACTCACCTCAGCTCTTATTCTTTCCTTTCCTTCGGGGAGAGAATGATTCTAGGTCAATACCGACGCTTCCTACCAGGGCATGGGAGCGGTGCTGATGAAGAATGGTCATGTGATAGCATACGTAATAGTTTTCACTTAAAGACAACCTAAACACCTAGAGGGGGGTGAATAGGTTCTTATCCTTATTTTAACTTAAGGCAGAATTTAACTTTAGTTCTTTAATATAAATCAGATATCTCTACAGCTAAAACAACACATACAATCTCAGAAACTATAATAACACAAATCACAGATTGCACACTGATTTATAGTGGTTCCCCAAGGTCTGGGTACATCCACTTTCCCCCTGCGCCTATCCAGCAATAAGCTAGATTCAGCCTAACTCCTTCCTTTTCTTCTCAGATCCACAGATCTTACAGCTAAGAATCCTGAAGGATTCCTATAACTCAGAATGTATCCACACTCCTACAGCTAAGGCTAATAAGCCCTACCTCAGCCTTGCCACAAGGCCTACAACTCAAAGAACCAATTCTCCTACACTCAGGCTGAAACAGCTTACCACTCAGAGATGTTAATCTCCTACACTCAGCCTTTATAACACAGGCTTACAACTCAGATCTTTGATAAGATCCTACAGAATTTGATAAGTAATTTGATGGACTCTTACCCTTGTTGAGAGAGAAAGGATAAGAGAATTCTTGATCAACTTCTTGATGAGACTGATGGCTGAAATAAACATGTTCTTAGCTTTCTTCAAAGCTTCTTGAATCTGAACATAGTAGGGTTGATCTCCTTTGAAGTTGACTGACTGGCAGCTTCCTTGTTGGGTTCCAGAAATAGATCTGGATCTACTTTGTAGAATAGTTCAGGATCTACTTCTTGAGAGACTTGTGATTGTCTCC
The DNA here is from genome assembly GCA_039513925.1 of Platanthera zijinensis. Classification (NCBI taxonomy): domain Eukaryota; kingdom Viridiplantae; phylum Streptophyta; class Magnoliopsida; order Asparagales; family Orchidaceae; genus Platanthera; species Platanthera zijinensis. The sequence continues at coordinate 121,330,547 of CM077082.1, read as the reverse complement.
TACTTGATCTCAAAATAGCTGGAGCTCTCTCTCCCCAAACCTTCTAAAGTTTCTTCTGAATTCTGGAATTAATTCTCCTTAAACAAAATCTGAGTGGATGAACACTTCAGAATGTCTTCTTAGATCTTCTCACGAAGATCTTCTTCTATGACTTGCACTTTCTTGATCAGAGATCAATCTCACAATAGTTGTGTTAGTTGTGTGTCAATTTATCGTCTTTCTTCTTCTGAATCCATCTATATATAGACTTCATCCATGGTAACCGGCTGATCCGGTTTCTAACTAACTTCTGACAAGTCTGACAGCTTAAGTAAACCTATTGTAACTCACAGCTGTCAAGTCCTCAAATAGTTCTTGAGCCTTTGTCTCTGTCAGCAAAGCGTCGAGACTGATGGTCATAAAGTGTCGAGACAATCTGTCAATATGTGTCGACACAAGTGACTAAAGTATCGACACAGACTTTGGTGATGTCGACATAGCTGCCTTGATGTCGACACTGCATCTTAAGAATGTGTCGACACTGATTATTTATGTCGACATAATCACTTCTTCACTTTTCAGCAAACAACTATGTTGAAACTCTGCTGTGTGTCGACACAAGTCCTGTGTGTCGACACAGTTGATGTAGACTAAGAATTCTATATGTTGACACAGCCTCCCGGTGTCGACACAGTTGATGTCGACTCTACTTCTGTGTGTCGACCCAGTCTCCCGGTGTCGACACAGTTGATGTCGACTATCTATTCTATGTGTCGACACTGCCTCCCGGTGTCGACACAGTTGATGTCGACTAACATATTCTATTTGTCGACACAGTTGCTTCTTGTGTCGACACAACTTCTCCAGGTGTCGACACAGACTTCCTTAAGTGTCGACACATGGACTTAGAAACTTTTTCTGCATTTTAGTCAATACTTAACCTGCACATATAAACTCAAAATAATATCAAATACACCTTGATGTATATCATTGAGCTAAGTGAGGCTTCTCCAAATTAGGTACACATTTTCCAATGTACCCAACAATCTCTACCTATTTGGAGAACTCATAACCCTTTTGTCAATGATATACACCACTTATTATAAATAAACATGATGTTGTGTATAAACACTATTTAACAGGGTAACTTATAAACAAAACAAATAATAAAATCACATCACAGAATAAGGATGCAAACTAAATGAACATGGAACATGGTTTTGTTTATTATATCAAAAAGTCTCTTAACACTGATTACATAGATTTCTTTAAATACTATGAATTACATAGTTCTGGAAACATCTAGTAAAACTAAACTAAGGCTGGGCTGGCTCCTTGATGACTATTCATTTTCCTGATTTAATCTGAGCCTACACAGAAGGTTCTGTATCTTCATTGAGCTTCTTGCCTTTCAAATCAGCCTTCTTTTGAGCTTCATCCTTAATCCTTTGCCTTACAAAGTAATGAACAGGCTTAGGGAAATACTTGCTAGGCTCCTGAGCATCAGGAGGTAGCTTCCCACTCTTAGCCTTTCTTCTGTATTGAACTATAGCTTCTTGCCTAGCCTCATAATTCTGCCACTCCTGCTCATTATACCATTTACCCCTTTCATGAACATGGTCTTTTACAGCTTTCCAGACAGTTAATATGATATTTCTAGAAGTGGGGCTCCATTGCTCAAAATCAGGTTTTAACTTTGCCTGCTCTCTAAATCTTTTCTTTGATAATTGAGCATCTTGCTGAGCTTTCAGACCAGCTTCTGGCATATCTACCTTTTCAATAATAACATTAGTAACTGGTTGAGGAGGGCTGTACATATACTGAACTTGTTGATGTATTATTTCAAGATCTGCAGGGGGTAAATAACTTGGGCAACCTCAGGTTGATCACCTTCAAGTTGAGCTGGTTGCACACCTGACTCAGCCACATTATCATCATCATATAAGGGTGGATATCCTAGAGTGGCTCTAATGCTGTTGGTTACCCATTTGGCATGATCAGAGCCAGCATATACTATCACCCTCTCCCCCTTTATGACTTCTCTGGCCACATGTTCTCTCAAATCATCTTTTTGAAATCTGATTTGCCCATCCAGGTAATTGACACAATCTTTAAAGAATGGCTTTAACTTTTAAAGCTGATCAGAAAGTGTTTGCTGAGAAGTAGTAATAGCTGTCTTAAAGGAATCCAAGGCTTCTTGTAGCTTATTATCAAATTCTTCTTTCTCCTTATTTCTTGCCTCAGTCAGTGCAATAACTGTATTCCTTACTTCAGTGACTATCTTATTATGAGATTCAGTCAGATTGTCATTCATTCTTATTTGATTTTCAAGGACATAGCCTTGTTTAACAGCAATATCATCCACTTGTTTCTTTATTTCTGCTTGTTGCTTTGCTAGAAATACCACAGCATTGCCCCCCTTGTGGAAGCAATCTGTCATCTCTTTCTTATTCTGATTGACCTCAAATCTGATTGACTTTATGTCTTGGGCTAGATCAAATTGAAGAGCCTTATGGCTTTCATCCACTTACTTTTCAAGAGCCAATCTCTGCTCATCAAATTTTACCTGTAAATCAACCATAAATTTGTTATAATCAGTTACAGGAGCTGGTTGTGAAGTAGTTGCTTGCAAAGCCTTCTTATAGCTCTGACTTCTCCTCTTGAAAACCATCAGTTTTCTTTTATTTAAACTTGTTATTTCCTCATCCCCTGAATCAGTGGAACTGTCAATATTTACTCTTTCATTAGTACTAGGAGGAAGCTCCTTTTCAGTGTCAAACTGCTCCCCCTCAATGTCTGCTTGCTCCCCCTCAATCCTTACTTGCTTCTCCTTATCTACTGCTCCCTCAATGTCAGGAAACAACTCTTCCAGATTGAACTCTTGTTGATTGTGAACTGTGATACAGCTTTCTCAGGAGCATCAGCAACTACAGATGTATCCTCCATGATCACATCTTGTGCTGGACTGTTGATATGAGGTGACAGAAGAATAGATTGTGAATCCATTTCACTTTCCAAGTGAATTCTTTCTTCCCCTTGTCCTTGTGCAGAATGTTGCTCCCCCTGCAACTGTACAGTAACTGTTTCCTCATGGACTTGGGCAGTTAAATTCTTATCCTGGACCTTTTCCCTAACTTGCTCCCCTTATACTTGTGCATTCACTATGTCCTCCTGCACATGATCATGATCAGTAATGTCATGGACTGGTGATTTAGCTGCAATCTCTTGGTTATCCAAATCAGGTGTGTCCTTGGAGAGAACCCTATCCCATCTAGATATTATCCTGATGTCCATCCTTCTCATATGATTTATTTTAGATCCTGGAAGCTGATGCATGACCTCTTGAATTGCTCCAGCCAGGTATAAACTCATCAATCTAGCCAAATTAGGCTTTTTGATTCCTTCCTTTATTTTCTAAACCAAACTGCAGACCAATCAGTGTTAATCTTGTAGATTTTCCTTGTCATCAGACTGAACATATCGGCAGAGAGCCTATCATGTCCTTCTGGTTTACACAAAATCACCTTCCCTACCACTTCAGATAGAAATTTGCCTTGTTGATTCATTCCTTTTCGATTTATGGCAGCTCCAATCTTCATGGTTGGATCTAATCCACACCACTAGAGAGCCTCCCTTGTCTTTGAGGCTGGGACCTCTTCTTCATCCTGAATTCTTGGTAGGTGAAGAATCATTCTTAAACTCTTCAGAGTAAGTTTTACTCTGTTACCATGAACTGTCGATTTAATCTTTAGTCCAGTGGAATCCACTGTTACTACAGCATAGAATTCAAATACTTCTTTCTTTCAGATCTTTGTAGGTTCAGAAACAAGAAACTCTAACCCAGAATCAGTAACTAGGGTAATGACCCCTTTAATCTCTATCGCCGCATCATCAAAAGCATTGCATACCAGCTCGTAACCTTCGTTGATGTTATCGTCAATCTTTGGTGCCATTAGAATGGAGAGAAATCTTGAATTGAGAGAAGAGAATTTGTCGACACAAGGGTTTAGTCTCAAAAATCTGGAGAGCGTGTCGACAGAATACTTTCTAGACCTATTTATACCCTTTCAAACAAAGAAGGTCAAAAGGCGGGCAAAAACTGTCTAAATGTGTCGACACTATTGGAAAGTGTCGACACATACTTCTCTTGTCTCGACCACGGCACTGACTACTATGTGTCGACACCAATTGATGATTTGTCGACACTGGACATACTTAGTAGTTCATCAGAAATTATGTGTCGACTCTTATTGCAAGTGTCGACACAATTTCTAGAAGTGTCGACACCATTACTCTGGTTGTGTTGACACTACTTTTATTGATGTGTCGACATATTGTCCCTTAGATGTCGACACTACGATACTGTGTCGACACAATTTCCCTGAATTGTCGACACAAATCCTCTGTGTCGACACATTATTACTGAATGTGTCAACACAATTTTACTTAGCCACTAATGTTAATCTAACATATGGTCAACATTCCTAATTCAATTTTAAATCTATTGAATTTAGTTTCATCAAGAGGCTTAGTAAATACATCTGCAATTTGATAATCTGTCTTAACAAATTCTAGTGAGATGTCCTCTTTCTCTACATGTTCTCTAAGAAAATGGTATCTTATTTCTATATGCTTAGTCCTGCTATGTGAAACATAATTATTAGCAATAGATATAGCATTAGTAGAATCACAAAACAAAGATGTTCTACTTACCTGAATACCATAGTCTTCTAGCTGGTGTTGAATCCACAATAGCTGTGCACAGCAACTTCCTGCTGCCACATATTCAGACTCAGCTGTGGATATTGCCACACTAGTCTGCTTCTTATTGCTCCAAGATATCAATCTTCCTCCTAGAAATTGACATGTACCTGTAGTACTTTTTCTATCTTCTTTGCAACCTGCAAAGTCTGCATCTGAATAGCCTGTTAGTAAAAAATCTCCATTCCTAGGGTACCAAAGGCCTAGATTAGGTATGCCCTTTAGGTATCTCAAAATCCTTTTTATTGCAGTGTAATGAGATTCTTTAGGGCATGATTGGTACCTAGCACAGACACATGTTGCATACATAATGTCTGGTCTACTAGCAGTTAGATATAGAAGAGAGCCAATTATTCCTCCATACAAAGACTCATCTATAGGTTTACCTGCATCATCTTTGCACAAAGGCATACTTGTTCCCATAGGAGTTCTCATGGTGGAGGATGATTCCATACCATACTTCTTAATTAACTCCTTGGTGAACTTAGACTGGGATATGGACAAGCCATCATCAGTCTGTCTTACTTGGAGTCCCAAGAAGAACTTAAGTTCCCCCATACTGCTCATTTCAAACTTCCCTTGCATAAGTTTAGCAAACTTCTTGCAAACATTGTTTTCTATAGACCCAAATATTATGTCATCTAAATAAATCTGGACTAATATTATCTTACCTTTGGATTCCCTTAGGAATAGAGTTTTGTCTATTTTCCCTCTTGAGAATTTGTTCTCAATAAGGAAAGTAGACAGGGTTTCATACCAAGCCCTTGGGGCTTGCTTTAACCCATACAAAGCTTTCCTAAGTCTATAAACATAATCAGGTTTGAGAGAATCTACAAAACTTGAAGGCTGCTCTACATAGACTTCTTATTTTAGATTTCCATTCAGGAATGCTGATTTTACATCCATTTGGAATACTTTGAATCCTTGATATGTTGCATAGGCAAGGAACATTCTAATGGCTTCCAGTCTTGCTACTGGGGCAAAGGTTTGATCAAAGTCAATACCCTCTTCCTGCCTGTATCCTTTTGCAACAAATCTTACTTTGTTCTTCACAATGATTCCATTCTCATCCAGTTTGTTCCTAAAGATCCACTTTTTTCCAATGATGTTGTGGTCTCTTGGTTTAGGAACTAACTCCCAGACCTTGCATCTTCTGAACTGATTCAGCTCCTGTTACATGGCATTAATCTAATGTGGGTCTAGGATAGCTTCTTCAAATTTCTTTTGCTCCAGTTGAGATAGGAAGCTTGAGCAAAGCATTGTGTTCAAGTTCCTGCTTCATGTTTGCACTCCATGTCTTAGATCACCAATTATCTAATTTGCTGGATGATCCTTTAAGTGTCTAACAGCTGGAGGTAGACTGTCTTCTGGTTGAACACCTCCAGTCTCTTCAATATGTTGTACCTCTTGAGGTACTTCAGTATCTAGAGAGTCATATACTCCCCCTGGACAGTAGCCACCATTTTCCACTTCCTGATCTGTAGTTGAATCTTCTGCAATGGAAAGCTTGTCCATTCTCTTATTTATACATGTTGGACTGCATGAACTATAAGGCAACTCACTGTTGATCAATCTAGTTTCATCAAAAACAACATGTACAGATTCTTCTATAACTTGAGTAATCAAGTTGTAGACTCTATAAGCCTTACTATTGTTGTTGTACCCAATAAATATCTCATCTTGGGATTTGGCAGCAAACTTAGTTAGATAAGACTTGTCACTGTTAAGGATATAGCACTTGCAACCAAAGATCCTAAAATAGGATAAATTTGGTTTTCTACCTTTCATGATCTCATAGGGAGTCTTTTTGTGGCACATGGTAATAGAAGCCCTGTTGATCACATGACATGCATTGTTTACTACCTCAGCCCAGAAATATTTTGGGAGAGAAGTGTCACTCAATAGAGTTCTACAAGCCTCAATCAATGTTCTATTCTTCCTTTCAGCAATACAATTTTGCTGTGGTGTTCTAGGTGAGGAGAACTCTTAAAAAATCCCAAATTCTTCACACAGTCTTGTCATACTTTCAGATTGAAATTCAGTTCCATGGTCACTTCTGATTTTGACCACTGTACAGTCCAGTTCATTCTGAATTTGTTTGACAAAACTATGTAAAACACTTGGGGTTTCTGATTTATGTCTCAGAAAGAACACCTAGGAATATCTAGAATAGTCATCTACTACCACAAAAGTGTAGACCTTCCTACCTAAACTATGAACTGGCATAGGACCAAAAAGATCCATATGTAAGAGATATAGACACCTCACTGAATCCTTGTTATCAAGGCTATGAAAGGAGGATTTTGTCTGCTATTTGTTTTGACAAGCTGAGCATATCCCATCTTTTATACACTTAACTTGAGGACCATTCCTCACTAAATCTTTGCTAAAGAGTTGGCCAATTGTTTTGTTGTTAAGATGGGCCAGCCTCTTGTGCCATTTGATACAATAAGCGGCTCTCTCATCAGCTACAACACAAATAGGAGAACCTTTGTTCTCACACTCAAAATTAAGACAGTACACATTCCTTTTTCTATATCCTGTCAAGATGACCTTTTGATCACTTGACCTTTTGATATGACATCCATTCTTAACAAATGAAATGCCATATCCTAAATCACTCAGCTGACTTATGCTTATAAGGTTGTGTTTCAAACCCTTCACATAGGCCACTTGAGTGATAGTAATCTAGTTACTAGAAATGTTACCAAATCCTTTGATGATACCTTTTTTAGAGCCACCAAAAATCACTTTAGGCCCATTTATGATAGGCAAGTACTCATTCAGCAATCCCTTTGTTCCAGTCATGTGCTTGGAACATACACTGTCCAAGTACCATATAGGGGTATGGTGACTTGGACTCACCTACAATAAAGAATTAATTTCCCTTAGAACCCAAGTAAGTCTTGGGTCCTTGGTTCAAGTTACCTTCATACTTACCAACTCTACCTACTGCTCTTCTAATAGGCAAACTGTTGTTCTTCCTGACACTAGTGTTGTGCTAGCAATCTATGGCATAATGACCTGTCTTGCCACAGCACTAGCATTCATACTTGTTATATCTATTTTTAGATACATCAACTCTTTTGTATTGTGCTGGTACTGCTGCAGCTACACCCACTGTTTTCTTAAAAACATGGGGTTTATGAACATGGGCTGCCTTATTGACATAAGCACCCTTGTCATTTAGAACTCCAGTCTTACCATGACCTTGAGTATTCTCAAAGTCATACTTGTTAGAAGGCTCATGCACCTTTCTAAAAACTACATGGACTTTAAAATTCAGTGGTTGGACTGAGGCTTTGCCTTTTCTCTTGAATTGGATAGCCCTGGTGTTACCCTTAAAGCTTATTCCAGCCTTACCCTTTTGAGCCAAAAACTCATCTATTAAGGGTAAAACTGATTTTGGCTTGGAATAACTAGCCACCAAATCTTTCTCCTTTTGAAGTTTGACTTCCAGACTTTTAATTAGATCATTTTTGTATGTGATTGTGCCCATATGAATAACAGTTATAGTTTTCAGTTTGGCAATCTCATTCAATTTTTGATCTAACTCTTTCTCTAAGTCAGATGCAGCCATCTTAAGATCTGCAATATCCTTAGCCTGAGTTTTGGACAGGTTCTTGCTTTTCTTTAGTTCCTGCAACAAGTCCCCATATTCATCTATCAGCTGATGAATATCTCCTTCAGACTCAGATCCATCCACATCACTTGATGCAGATGTAGCTAACTCTTTTCCAGTACTACAAACTGAATTACTAGACAAACATTGTACCTTGCTAGGAGCAGGCTGATCCTGGCACTTGTCTTCTTCTGATACAGCCATCAGTCCCATATACTGATGGTCTTCTTGATCATAGATAGATTTCAGCAATTGCATAAACTCTTCTTCTTCATTAGCTGTATAAAGACCAATGTATGCCTCAGCTTCAGATTCAGACTCTGAAGTTGATTGGTCTGTCAAGCTTTTCTCCTTCTTAGCAACAAAGGATTTCTCCTTCTTGCTCTTTTGTTGATTCTTTCTTTTATCAGCAGACTCCTTTCTTTTGTCAGGACATTCAGCCGCAACATGTCCAGGCTTATTACAGCAATAGAAAACTATCTTTGATGTTGTAGATTTTCTAGGCTTTGACCTGCTCCTGTCCTTCCTTGATGACTTTCTCTTTTGATAATAATCATCAACTGGTTGAGATGTGGAGGGCCTAGATTTCCACTGCTTCTTCTTCAATAATCTTTGAAACTGTCTTGTAAAGGCAGCAAAATTTGTATCTGAATCACTTCTATCTGAATTTTGGTTGTCTGAATTATCTGAGGTAATTTCAGTAACTTCCCTAGGAGGTGATGGAGACATCCTTCTATTCTTTCTAGTGGCTTCAACCTTGAAGGCCACAGACTTTTCTCAATGCTCCCCTTTCGCATTTCTTTCTTCCTCTTTTCTAGTCATTAGTTGCATTTCATAAGACAGCAACTTTCCAAATAAAGTTGGGGGTGAAATATCTGCAAGTTTGGCCACTTTCCTAATAGAACAAATCTTGGTGTCTCAATCCTTTGTCAAGGATCTCAGGAATTTGTCATTCAGTTCATATGTACTAAAGACCCTTCCATAAGACATCAGCTCATTAACTATTCTATAGAACTTCTTATAGCACTCAGATATGCTATATGACTTCCCTTGTCTGAAGCTTTCATATTCCTGATTTAGCATAGACTTTCTATCTTATCTAACTTCTTCAGAACCCTCCATGTAGACTATCAAAGTGTCCCACATTTCCTTGGAGGTCTTGCAGTAAATCAAATTCTGAAAGGTTGAATCATCTATGGCACTTACTATTATATTTTGGGCTATTTTATCCATAGTTGCTAGAATTATTTCTTCCTTAGTCATCTCTGAAAAATCCTTGGGAGTTCACTAGTTTGCATCTAGAATATATACCTTCATTGGAACATAAGGACCTTCTTTTAATGTAATATAGATCCTTGGGTCAGAAACCTCCATAAATAACCTAACCCTTTCATTCTATATTCCAAATATCTCCTTCTTGCAGATGGGTAATTTCATAGAACCTAGTTCCTTGTGATTTTCCCCAGAACCCATTTTCTTGATTCTTGATTTTGCCTTAAGGATCTAACTCAGACTGTTAAGTCTTTCTTTGAGTAACCTCCCTCTGATACCACTTGATAGTTTTAACTTCAAGACAACCTAAACACCTAGAGGGGGGTGAATAGGTTCTTATCCTTATTTTAACTTAAGGCGGAATTTAACTTTAGTTCTTTAATATAAATCAGATATCTCTACAGCTAACACAGCACATACAATCACAGAAATTATAATAACACAAATCAAAAATTGCACACTGATCTATAGTGGTTCCCCAAGGTCTGGGTACATCCACTTTCCCCCTGAGCCTATCCAGCAATAAGCTAGATTCAGCCTAACTCCTTCCTTTTCTTCTCAGATCCACAGATCTTACAGCTCAGAATCCTGAAGGATTCCTACAACTCAGAATGTATCCATACTCCTACAGCTCAGGCTAATAAGCCCTACCTCAGCCTTGCCACAAGGCCTACAACTCAGAGAACCAATTCTGCTACACTGAGGCTCAAACAGCCTTACCACTCAGAGATGTAAATCTCCTACACTCAGCCTTTATAACACAGGCTTACAACTCAGATCTTTGATAAGATCCTACAGAATTTTATAAGTAATTTGATGGACTCTTATCCTTGATGAGAGAGAAAGAATAAGAGAATTCTTGATCAGCTTCTTGATGAGACTGATGGCTGAAATCAACCTGTTCTTAGCTTTCTTCAAAGCTTCTTGAATCTGAACTTAGTAGGGTTGATCTCCTTTGAAGTTGACTGACTGGCAGCTTCCTTCTTGGATTCCAGAAATAGATCTGGATCTACTTTGTAGAATAGTTCAGGATCTACTTCTTGAGAGACTGGTGATTGTCTCCAACTTGACCTCAAAACAGCTTGAGCTCTCTCTCCCCAAACCTTCTGAAGTTTCTTCTGAATTCTGGAATGAATTCTCCTTAGACAAAATTTGAGTGGATGAACACTTCAGAATGTCTTCATAGATCTTCTCACGAAGATCTTCTTCTGTGACTTGCACTTTCTTGATCACAGATCAATCTCACAATAGTTGTGTTAGTTGTGTGTCAATTCATCATCTTTCTTCTTCTGAATCCATCTATATATAGACTTCATCCATGGTAACCGGCTGATCTGATTTCTAACTAACTTCTGACAAGTCTGATAGCTTAAGTAAACCTGTTGTAACTCACAGCTGTCAAGTCCTCAAACAGTTCTTGAGCCTTTGTCTCTGTCAGCAAAGCGTTGAGACTGACTGTCATAAAGTGTCGAGACAATCTGTTAATATGTGTCGACACAAGTGACTTAAGTGTCGACACAGACTTTGGTGATGTCGACATAGCTGTCTTGATGTCGACAAAGCTTCTTGATACTGCACCTTAAGAATGTGTCGACACTGATTATTTATGTCGACACAATAACTTCTTCACTTTTCAGCAAACAACTATGTTGAAACTCTGCTGTGTGTCGACACAAGTCCTGTGTGTCGACCCAGTTGATGTAGATTAAGAATTCTGTGTGTCGACACAGCCTCCCGGTGTCGACACAGTTGATGTCGACTCTACTTCTTTGTGTCGACACAGTCTCCCGGTGTCGATACAGTTGATGTCGACTATCTATTCTGTGTGTTGACACCTCCCGGTGTCGACACAGTTGATGTCGACTAACATATTCTGTGTGTTGACACAGTTTCTTCTGGTGTCGACACTGCTTCTCCAGGTGTCGACACAGACTTCCTTAAGTGTCGACACATGGACTTAGAAACTTTTTCTGCATTTTACCCAATACTTAACCTTCACATATAAACTCAAAATAACATCAAATACACCTTGATGTATATCATTGAGCTTAGTGAGGCTTCTCCAAATCAAGTACACATTTTCTAATGTACCCAACAATACGCCTCACGACAGCTAAAAAAGCATGAGCAGAACTACCATGTTCATGACTTAAAGATGGGAGCGGTCGTATTTGCTCTGAAAGTCTGGCGGAATTATGTATACGGTGTCCACTATGACATATACTCCGATCACAAAAATCTGAAGTATGTGGACACACAGAAGGAGCTGAATATCAGGCAGAGATGATGGGTGGAGTTTTTAGCAGATTACCAGTACGAGATGCATTACCACCCAGGGAAGGCGAATGTGGTGGTCGATGTGCTGATTCGGAGAGCTGCCACCTTCGAAGCGGAGCCCCAGATTATGTACATTGAGTTAGTCTAGATTTTGGACAAGATGCAGATATCCTTGGTGTCCGAGGATCACCCAGAACTATACCGAGAGTACCTATCGTCGTTGATTGCCATAGATGACATTCGATACCGAGTTAGAGATGGGCAGAGGCAGGATGACAAGCTAGAGCCGATATTCCTGGCCTTGGAGGCAGGTACTGCTGGGGATTACACATTGAGAGATGACATGGTATGCTTTAGAGGACGGGTTTATATACCAGAGGGAGGCCAGGTCCGGGAGGATATCATGACGGAGGCCAACTGTAGTCGGTATTCAGTACACCCGGGAGTTATGAAGATGACTGCGGATCTGAAGAAGACCATGTACTGACCAGGCATGAAGAAGGATATCACCTACTTCATGACCCACTGCGATACATGCCAGCTGGTGAAGGCGGAGTGCAGAAACCCCGCAGGATTATTGCAGCCACTCTCAGTGCCGGAGTGGAAGTTCGAGGACATCGAGATGGACTTCATATATGGGCTTCCCCGATCACGGACAGGGAATGATTTTATCTGGGTAATCGTCGACTGGCTGACGAAGGTAGCCAGATTTATCCCGATCAGGAAGGATGTCTCAGTTTGTGTGTTAGTTCGGAAATTTGTGGAGCAGTTCGTCCATTATCATGGCGTGCCCAGGACGATTGTATCGGATCAGGATGGACGATTTACGTCCAGGGAGTGGAGATCAGTGCAGAATTACTTAGGCACTCGGCTGACATTCAGTACAGCTTTTCATCCCCAGACCGATAGGTAGACAGAACGCACCAATCAGACTTTGGAAGATCTACTGCGACTATGCATTCTGGACTGCGGAGAGCCTTGGGAGAAGTTGTTGCCATTGATCGAGTTCTCATATAATAATAGCTTCTAGTCCAGCATAAAGATGGCACCCTATGAGGCCCTATACAAATGAAGGTGTAGGACTCCGCTGTAATGGGTACAGGACGAGGATCCGAAGGTTTTGGGCTAAAAATTTTTTGAGGACACCGAGGCTCAGGTGAGGCTGATACGGGACAGGATGTTAGAGGCACGGAGCAGACAGGCTAAATATTATGACGTTCGACATTGTCAGGTGGATTTTACGGTGGGGGATCGGGTATTCTTGAATATTCGACCAATGAATGGATTTTTACGGGTACGTGGTCGGAAGAAGAAGCTCAGCCCTAGGTATATGGGGCCTTAAAGGATCCTGGAGCAGATCGGTCCCTTAGCATACAAGCTGGAGCTGCCACCGGAGCTGGCGGTTCTGTACGACGTGTTCCACGTATCCTCTCTTAGGAGGGCTCTACTACGCCTGGAGAAGCAGATTACGGCCACGGATGGGCCGGTAGCATCTGATCGGTCAGTTCACCTGGAACCGGTCCGGATTGACGACAAGGGGATATGAGTCTTGCGCCGCAAGAAGGTTTCATTGGTCAAGGTATTGTGGAGGAATCATGGGCGAGAGGAGTACACATGGGAGCCCCGGGATTTGATGCGACAAAGGTACCCGGAGCTTTTCAGTCAAGTATTACTCACAACCTCTCGGGATGTTACAATTTACCTTCATACTTGAAACCCCGTAGGTCTAACTAGAATTTTGGGGACGAAATTTTTTGTTTATATATTGGGATTTGTAACATCCCTCGGACAACTAGACCCCTAGGAGTGGTTTTGTCATGACTAGGTCATGACAAAACCCTAGAAAGCCCAAAGAAGACCAAGTGAACAAGGCTCAAGGTGAAAATCACCTTGGTCTGCAAGTAGTAGAATCCCAAGTACAATCCTAGGCATGACTTTAGGGTTTTAACTTGGTTCCATGATCCCATCATGGAACCTCTAACCCAAATGGAGGCCAATATGTCACTACAGACCCATTGGGGTCAACCAAAAGAGGCCAAGATGACTCAAGTCCGGGAGGTGTCGAGTGAGTCGACAAGACTCGACGAGTAGATCAGGTATCTACTTAGAGAGGTTTTTGGGCTCGGGCGTTGAGTGCGTGGAGTGCACTCAAAACCATGGGCTGAATGGCATTGAGAGCGTTGAGTGCACTCAACGCCATCTTACTCAGGAAAAATCTTGGGCTCGGGCATTGAGTGCGTCGAGTGCACTCAACGCCATAGGCTAAATGGCGTTGAGTGCACCCATCTTACTTAGAAAGGATTTGGAGTTCGGGGGTTGAGTGCGTTGAGTCCACTCAATGCCATGGGCTGAATGGCGTTGAGTGAGTTGAGGGAACTCAATGCCATCTTTAAAGGATTTGTTGGCATTATGGCGTTGAGTGAGTTGAGCTCACTCAATGCTATAGACTGAATGGAGTCGAGTAATCTGAGCTCACTCCACGCCATTATACTTGGAGGATTTTCTGGAATTATGGCAATGAGTGAGTTGAGCTCACTCAACGTCATTGTACTTGGAATATTTTCTGGAATTATGGCATTGAGTGAGTTGAGCTCACTCAATGCCATAGACTGAATGGCGTCGAGTGAGCTGAGCTAGTTCAACGCCATTGTACTTGGAAAAATTTGTTGGAATTATGGCATTGAGTGATTTGAGCTCACTCAATGCCATAGACTGAATGGAGTCGAGTGAGACACTAAACTATATTGTACTTAGAAAATTCCTGGCGATCTTTGGCGTTGAGTGTGGAGGCTTATCTCAATGCTTTTGCCTTAGAGAAATTTTCGTCCTGGTTGCTGGTTTGGCTGAACCGGACCTTTTCGGGAATTGTGCCAAGATAAATTAATTGGCTGGTTCTTTTATTAAGACGTATTTAAACAATAATAAGCGGTCAAATGGAAGAATGCCATGTGGCAGTCGGTTTGGCCCGAATTCCATATTAATGGAGAAAGAGAGTGTGTAAATTCCAAGCATGGCCTTGAAGGCCAAGGGCACACACTTATTGCAAAAATCACCTCCCTCGGTCAGTTAGATAAAGGCTGAGAGTCTTTCCGGCCATAACAGCAACTAGGGGAGGAGAATTGCAGTTACCGAAAAGCTCTTCAAGGAGCATTAATGGCCACTGCCAGCTAGCCCCTCCCCTCCCCCATTTTTATCTTTTTAAAAGACTCACTGGACTTAGAGGAGCTTTTCCATACACAAACCTGATGGAGCGGGGAGCTGAGGAAGCAAGCTGAGCTGTTACAGAAACCGAGCGCCACCACCACCACCAATGGCTTCCCGGCGATCGACACGTCTCCAAGCCGCGAGCAAGGTCCTCCTCTACTCCTTCTTCTATGGGTAGATCTTAGGAGTCTTTTAGATTAATAATCGGGCTCAGTTGAGCCCGATCAGGTGAATCTTTTCCATGGATTTTCCGTGAAAATTGTGTTCGGGTTAGCCGGAAACCGCCCCTCCGGCAGCCGTGCCGCTGCCCAGTGATAGCCCCCACATCAACAGATGTGGTGGCAGTGGTGGCCGGCCAGGGAAGGGGATGGGTGGTTGGGAAACAAGCTCGGGATAGGCTCCAGGTCGGGTGAATCTTGGCCTTTGGCTGGATGAAGAAGAAAGCAAGGAGTCCCACGATTGTGCTTTAAGATGTGTGCTGGTGATATTATATTAATTCCTGATTTGAGTTTTCTGTCTCCTAATAATAGTCACCTTAAAATAAATATGAAAAATACTTAGAGGCTCTATATGAGGAAATTGACAACATATCATTTGTAGCTCTATGGGTCTACTTTATTGTAAAATTGATTTGGGATAATTTGGTCAAATGGTTTGACCATGGCACCCATTTTGGTGGGATCTATACCTAGGGCTAGACAAGAATTAAAATGAGTGCCCCCACTTCATCCCTTGTCCAAATAACCTGAAATTTAGACAGGAAATCCCCCTAACCTATATCTAGGTCTTGTCCATAAATGGGAATTTTTGGAGACACTTTTCTTATAGTTTTTGTAATTATTTAATAATCTTAGGGTAAATTAATTAGGTGGTATAATGACCTCCAAACCCTCCCAAATTTTAGTGAGTGGTCCCTGGGTTCATCATGCGACTCTGTATAACTTTTCATCTCATTTGGATATGATTTGGTTTGAAATTTTGCAAACCTTAGCCTTTCCATATTAAGGGGGTTTTAGGTCAAAAGTGCACTTTGTGATTTGGATGGTCAACTCGCCTCAACAGAGCCTGAGATTTTGACCACTAACTTGGCATAACTTTTAACACCCTCCCATGGAAGATGGGGTGGATTGGGCTAGATTTGCCCTAGGATCCAAGACAAAACCCTAAGGATGGTTTTTGGTGTCTTGAGTAGGGCATGTGGTCAAATGACCTTGAATTGATTTGAAATTTGGTGGAGAGGACTCTAGGGTAGTTAGAGTCCTCTGGTAGAATTCTTAATGGATTTAGGAGTTGTTAAACCCCTCAAAACCCTAACTCTAGTCTAGGGCACAACCCTTGTATGGGTAGGATAAGCCACCAAAACTTAATGAAAGGTTATGAAACTTGGGTAGCATGGACTCAAAGTTAGTTAGAACCTCTGATGAATTTATTGGTAATTTAGGAGCAAAACTATTAGTACCTCCTTTGTTGTACAGGAAATTTCCCTTAATAGTTTTTATTTATTCTGATCATACTGTTCAATAGGAATCTATGAAATTTGGGCAGAAGATATTTTAGATCAATTTTCTTATAATTAAAATTTTATTATAAATTTTAGTGGTATAATTTCAGTACTTCCTTCACAAGCTTGAAAAAGTGCAATTAAGATCAATAAATTATCCAGAGCTCATTACATGTTGGAAAATTATGAAACTTGATTTGTAGTGGTATTAGATTACTATCTTTCTGAAGAAATTAATTCATAATTTTTAGATGCTTGTTTGCAGTACTTGCTTTACAAATCCATGAATTTGAGAACTTGATCAATAAATTATTTAGAGCTCATTATAAGTTGGAGAATTGTGAAACTTGGTCGATAGTATGTTTAGCTCAGCTTTAACATAGGGAAATTAATTCACAATTTTTGGTTGAAGATTTTCTATACTTTCTTCATTAACACATCAAAATGGGACATGTTTTAAAATAAATTTTAGAGTTCTTATTTACTGGAAAGAAATTGATAGACCTTGGATTTACAGTAATAATGATGTCTAGTATTTATCATGATTTTGTGAAGCATTTTTTATGACTGAATAGGGTACATCATGTTCAAACTTGGGTCTTGGATTACTTAGGAAAAATTAGTTAAATTACTAATTAAGTAATAAAATTATGAAATTCTGAACTTAGGCTAATCATGGCATGGTAGACCCCCAATAATTATTGTAGGGATATAGGATGATAATTTAGAGTACCTCTTATCATGCACATCATGTAGCGTAGGATGGTCTGTCTTTAGCAAAATTACTGAAAGCTTGCTAATATAGAATTCGGGCTTATGGGATGGAGTTAGTTGATTGATGATTGGATAAACGAGTTGGATTTCACCTTTGGAGGAAAGGAGGGGTAGAGTGTTGGATTGGCTAGTGTTAAGTGGTGTTTGGGATCGACGAAAGATCGTCTTTCCTATGAAGAGGAAGAGTCGAATCATTCTAGGTTAGATTCAGAATAATATTAAAAGGGATCGGGTATCGGGTATTAACCAATAACAATAAGTGCCTTGTGAATGGGAGCTTTTGGCTTCAGCCCATCGTAGTTCTTGGTGCCCTTTGAGAGCCCTTCACGGGGTATGCCGGGAGCAGTCCTAGGTGATAGAATTGATTTTAAGATAACCCAAACACCTAGAGGGGGGGTGAATAGGTTCTATCCTTTTTCACTTAAGGCAGAATAAGAATTCAGTTCATTAAAGAGAATCTAACTATTCTACAGCTAACACAGCAACCACAGCACAGAACTCACAATCACACACACATCACAGATTACATACTGGTTTATAGTGGTTCCCCAAGGTCTGGGTACATCCACTTTCCCCCTTCACTTATCCAGCAGTGTGCTAGATTCGGCCTAACTTCTTCCTTCTTCTCAAATCAACAGATCTTACAGCTCAGAACCCTGAAAGGTTCCTACAACTCAGAATGTATCCATACTCCTATAACTCAGGCTAACAGCCCTACCTCAGCCTTGTCACAAGGCCTACAACTCAGAGATTGATTTCTCCTACACTTAGACTCAAAAGCCTTACTACTCAGAGATCTATATCTCCTACACTCAGCCTTTATATTATAGGCTTACAACTCAGATCTTGAAAGATCCTACAGAATTTGAAAAATCTTATAGTTTTACTCTTACCCTTATTGATAGAGAAGGGATAAAAGGTTTCTTGATCAGCTCTTGATAAAACTGATTGTTGAGATCAACCTATTCTTAGCATTCTTCAAAGCTTCTTGAATCTGAACTCAGTAGGGTCGATCTTCTTTGAAGTTGACTGGTTGGCAGCTTCCTTCTTAGATTTTAGAAATAGATCTGAATTCTTCTTAGCAGATTTGTTCAGGATCTGCTTCTTAAAAGACTTGTAAATGTCTCCTTCTTTACTTCAAACAGCTGGAGCTCTCTTTCACTCTCCAAATCTTCTGAAGTTTCTTCTGAATTCTTGTTTGAATTCTCCTTAGACAAATTCTGTGTAGATTGCCACTTAAGACTGTCTTCTTAGATCTTCTCACAAAAATCTTCTTATGTGTGACGTGCACTTTCTTGATCAATGATCAATTCTTCATTAGTTGTTGTTTTTTTTTATTTGACATAATCCGTCTTTATATAGACTTCATCCATGGTAACCGGCTGATCTGGTTTCTAATGAACTTTTGACAGTTCTGATAGCTTCAGCAAACTTGTTGGAATTCACAGCTGTCAAGTCTTCAGTCATTTCTTGAACCTTTGTCTTTGTCAGCAAAGTGTCGAGACTGATCTTCATTATGTGTCGACACAAGTAGATTAAGTGTCGACACAAGCTTTGGTGATGTCGAAACAGCTCCTTTGGTGTTGACACTGCTTCTTGACACTGCATCTGTAGAATGTGTCGACACTGCTTCTTTGTATCGACACAGTCACTTCTTCACTTCACAGCAATCAACTTTATTGAAACTCTGCTGTGTGTCGACACAAGTCCTGTGTGTCGACACAGTTGATATAGTCTAAGAATTCTGTGTGTCGACACTGCCTCCAGGTGTCGACACAGTTGATGTCGACTAAAACTTCTGTGTGTCGACACAGTTGCTTCTGGTGTCGACACTGCTTTTCCAAGTGTCGATACAGGCCTTCTTAAGTGTCGACACATGGACTTAGAAACTTTTTCCTGCATTTTAGCATATTCTTAACCTGCACATATAAACTCAAAATAACATCAAATACACCTTGATGTATATCATTGAGCTAAGTGAGGCTTCTTCAAATCAGGTACACATTTTCCTATGTACCCAACAATCTCCCCCTATTTGGAGAAGTCATAACCCTTTAGTCAATGATATATACCACTTATAATAAACAAACATTATAATGTATATAAGCATTATATGACAGGGTAACTTATAAAAAAACATATACCAAAATGACATTACAGAATAATGATGCAAACTTAATGAACATGAAACATTGTTTTGTTTATACTATCAAAAAGTTTCTTAACAATTGTTTACATAGATTTCTTTAATACTAAAGATTACATTGTTCTTGTAAAATCTAGTAAATCTATACTAAGGCTGATCAGGCTCCCTGATGACTATGCTTTTTCCTGGCTTAATTTGAGCCTGCACAGTAGGTTCTGCATCATCAATGGGCTTCTTTCCTTTCAACTCTGCCTTCTTCTGTGCTTCAGCCTTAATTCTCTGCCTTTCAAAATAATGAAAAGGCTTAGGGAAGTATTTGCTAGGCTCCTGAGCATTAGGAGGTAGCTTCCCAATTTTAGTCATTCTTCTATATTGCAGAATGGCTTCTTGTCTTGCTTCATATTTCTATCATTCTTGTTCAGTATACCATTTGCCCCTTTCATGGATCTGTTCTTTCACAGCTTTCCAGGCAGTCAAAATGATATTCCTGGAAGTGGGGCTCCACTGCTCAAAATCAGGCTTTAACTCAGCCTGTTCTATGAACCTTTTCTTTGACAGTTGAGGTTCCTGCTGAGCTTTCAAGGCAGCTCTGGCATTTCTACTTTCTTAATAATAACATTATCAACTTCCTGTGGAGAACTGTACATTGACTGAACCTATTGCTGAATCATATAAAAATCTGCTGGAGGGTAGATGACCTGAGCAACTTCTGGTTGATCACCTTCAAGATAAGCAGGTTGCACACCTGTCTCAGCAACATTTTCATCATCACAAAGGGGTGGATATCCCAGAGTAGCTCTGATGCTATTGGATATCCATTTGGCATGATCTGAGCCTGCTTTGACTAACACTCTCTCCCCCTTTATGACTTCTCTTTCAATATGGTCTCGTAAGTCATCTTTCTGAAATCTCACTTGTCCATCAAGAAAATTAACACCATCTTTATAAAATGATTTTAACTTGAGAAGCGTATCAGAGATTAAATTCTGAGAAGTAGTAATGGCTGTCTGAAATGAGTCTAAGGCAGCCTCTAGCTTCTTATCAAACTCCTCTTTCTCTTTAGCCCTTGCTTCAGTCATTGCAGTGACTGTATTCTTTATTTCAGTTACTATCTCATTGTGAGATTAGGTCAGATTATCATTCATCCTAATTTGATTATCAAGGACATAGCCTTGTTTAATAGTAATGTCATCCACTTGAGCCTTTACTACTGCTTACTGCTTAGCCAGAAATACTACAGCATTGCCCCCTTTATGGAAGCAATCTGTCATCTCTTTCTTATGTAGATTCACTTCAAACCTGATGGATTTGATATCCTGAGCCAGATCAAATTGAAGTGACTTATGGCTTTCATCCACATACTTCTCTAGAGCCACTCTCTGCTCGTCTAATTTCACTTGCAAGGCCACCAATAATGAGCTGTAATCAGCCTCTTGGGCAGGTTGTGGAGAAGCAGTTTACAATGCTTTCTTGTAGCTTTGGCTCCTTCTCTTGAAAACCATCAGTTTTCTCTTTTTGGCACTTGTTATTTCTTCATCTTCTGAAGAAGATGTACTGGCAATGTCTACTCTTTCCTTAGGACTAGGAGGGAGCTCCTTTTCAGTCCTAATCTGCTCTCCCTCAAAGTCAGCCTGCTCCCCCTCAATCCTTATTTGCTCCCCCTTATTTGTTGCTCCCTCAATATCAGGAAATAACTCTTCAAGAGTAAACTCCTGTTGAGTGTGGACTGGTGGTACTTCTTTCTCAGGAGCATCAGCAACTACAGATGTATCCTCCATGATAACATCTTGTGCTGGAATGTTGACATGAGGTCTCTTAAGAATTGCTTGTGAAGTAATTTCACTTGCCAAGTGTATTGTCTCTTCCCCCTGCACCTGTGCATTATTTGGCTCCCCCTGCTCCTGTGCATTATCAGTAATGTTATGTGCCTTTGTATTATCAGTAATGTCCTGTTCCTGTACATTATCTGGCTTCCCCTGCACATGTGCATTATCAGTAATATCCTGTGTAGGTGATTTCTCAACAGCTTCTTGTCTTTCTAAATCAGGTATGTCCTTTGTTAGGACCCTATCCCATCTGGAGATAATCCTGATGTCCATTTTTCTCATATTGTTGATTTTAGAACCAGGGATCTGGTGCATTACTTTTGGAATTGCTCCAGCCAAGTATAAACTCGTCAGTCTAGCCAAATTAGGCTTATTTATGCCTTCATTAATCTTCTCAAAAATTACTATAGACCAATCTTTGTTAAGTCTAAAAATAATCCTTGTCATTAGGCTGAACATATAGGCTGAAATCCTATCATGTCCCCCTGGATTACATAGAATTACCTTGCCAACCACTTCAGAGAGGAATTTCCCTTGCTGATTCATCCCTTTCCTATTTATAGCAGATCCAATCTTCAAGGTGGGATCCAATCCACAACATTGTAGTGCTTCCCTTGTCTTAGATACGGGTACTTCTTCCTCATCCTGAGTCCTTGGAAGATTAAGAATTTTCCTCAAACTCTTCAAGGTCAATTTGACTCTAGCGCCATGAACCGTTGATTTAATCTTAAGGCCAGTTGAATCTACTGTAGCTGCGCCATAAAACTCAAGTATCTCTTTCTTCCATATCTTGGTTGGTTCGGATACCAAAAACTCCAAACCATTTTCAACAATTAGGGTAATTACCCCTTTAATCTCAGATTCTGCATCATCAAAGGCGTGGCGAACCAACTCATATCCTTCGTTGATGTTATCTTCTACCTTTGGCACCATTGGGATGGTGAGAAAGCTTGGATTGAGAGGAGAGAGTTTGTCGACACAAGGTTTTGGTCTCGAAAACTTGGAGAGTGTGTCGACAGAGATTGTTCTTGACCTATTTATACCCTCCTAAACAAAGAAGGTCAAAAGGCGGGAAAACTATCTTAATGTGTTGACACTGTTGAAATGTGTCGACACATACTTCTAATGTCTCGACAATGGTGTTGACTACTATGTGTCGACACCAATTGATGATGTGTCGACACTTGACATACTTAGTAGATCAACAGATATTCTGTGTCGACTCTTATTATAAGTGTCGACACAATTTCTGGATGTATCGACACCAATACTCTAGATGTGTCGACACCACTTTCTGAAGTGCCGACATCACTTCTCTGGATGTGTCGACATTGTTTTATTTAGCGAAATTTGTTAAACTAATCTATGTTCAACATTCCTAATTCAATTTTATATTCATTGAATTTAGTTTCATCTAGAGGCTTAGTAAACACATCTGCAATTTGATAATCTATTTTAACAAATTCTAGTGAGATGTCTTTTTTCTCTACATGTTCTCTAAGAAAATGGTATCTAATTTCTATATGTTTAGTCCTACTATGTGAAACAGGATTATTAGCAATAGAAATAGCACTTTTAGAATCACAAAACAAAGGTGTTCTACTTACCTGAATACCACAGTCTTCTAGCTGGTGCTGAATCCACAATAACTGTGAACAGCATCTTCCTGCTGCCACATATTCAGACTCAGCTATGGAAATTGCCACACTAGTCTGCTTCTTACTGCTCCAAGACACCAATCTTCCTCCTAGATATTGATAGGTGCCTGTTGTGCTTTTTATATCTTCTTTGCAACCTACAAAGTCTGCATCTGAATAGCCTGTCAGTAGAAAATCTCCATTCCTAGGGTACCAAAGGCCTAGATTAGGTGTGCCCTTTAGATATCTAAAAATAATTTTTACTACAGTGTAATGAGATTCTTTAGGGCATGATTGGTACCTAGCACAGACACATGTTGCATATATAATGTCTGGTCTACTAGCTGTCAGATATAGAAGAGGGCCAATTATTCCTCTATACAAAGACTCATCTACGGGCTTACCTGTATCATCTTTGCATATAGGCATACTTGTTCCCATAGAAGTTCTCATGGTGGAGGATGATTCCATACCATACTTCTTAATTAACTCCTTGGTGAACTTAGACTGGGATTTGGACAAGCCATCATCAGTCTGTCTTACTTGAAGTCCCAAGAAGAACTTAAGTTCTCCCATGCTGCTCATCTCAAACTTCCCTTGCATAAGTTTAGCAAACTTCTTGCAAAGGTTGTTTTCTGTAGACCCAAATATTATTCCATCTACATAAATCTGGACTAAGATTATCTTTCCTTTGGATTCCTTAGGAATAGTGCTTTGTCTATTTTCCCCCCTGAGAATTTGTTCTCAATAAGGAAAGTAGACAGGGTTTCATACCAAGCCCTTGGGGCTTGCTTTAACCCATACAAAGCTTTCCTAAGTCTATAAACATAATCAGGTTTGAGAGAATCAACAAAACCTGAGAGCTGCTCTACATAGACTTCTTCTTTTAGATTTCCATTTAGGAATGCTGATTTTACCTCCATTTGGAATACCTTGAAGCCTTGATATGCTGCATAGGAAAGGAACATCCTAATTGCTTCCAGTCTTGTTACTGGGGCAAAGGTTTGATCAAAGTCAATACCCTCTTCCTGCATGTATCCTTTTGCAACAAGTCTTGTTTTGTTCTTCACAATGATCCCACTCTTATCCAGTTTGTTCCTAAAGATCCACTTTGTTCTAATGATGTTGTGGTCTTTTGGTTTAGGAACTAATTCCCAGACCTTGCACCTTCTAAACTGATTCAGCTCCTCTTGCATGGCATCAATCCAATGTGGGTCTAGAATAGCTTCTTCAAATCTCTTTGGCTCCAGTTGAGATAGTAATCTTGAGAAAAGAACTATGTTCAAGTTCCTGCTTCTGGTTTGCACTCCATTTCTTGGATCACCAATTAGCTGATTTGCTGGATGATCCTTTAAGTGTCTAACAGCTGGAGGTATACTATCTTCAGGTTGAACACCTCCAGTCACTTCAATATGTTGCACTTCTTTGTTTTCATCAGCATCTAGAGAGTCCTGTACTCCCCCTGGATAGTAGCCACCATTTTCCACTTCCTGCTCTGCAGTTGACTCTTCTGTAATGTTAAGCTTGTCCATTCTCTCATTTATACCTGTAGAACTGCATGAGCTACAAGGCAACTCACTATTAATCAGTCTTGTTTCATCAAAGACAACATGTACAGACTCTTCTATAACTTGAGTAATCAAGTTGTAGACCCTATAAGCCTTACTATTGTTGGTGTACCCAACAAATATCCCATCTTGGGATTTGGCAGAAAACTTAGTTTGATAAGACTTGCCATTGTTAAGGACATAGCACTTACAACCAAAGATACTAAAATAGGATAGGTTTGGTTTTCTACCCTTCATGATCTCATAGGGAGTCTTTTAGTGGATTTTGGTGATAGAAGCCATATTGATCACATGACATGCAGTATTTACTGCCTCAGCCCAGAAACATTCTGGGAGAGAAGTGTCACTCAATAGAGTTCTACCAGCCTCAATCTGTGTTCTATTCTTCCTTTCAGCAATACCATTTTGTTGTGGTGTTCTAGGTGAGAAGAATTCTTGAAAAATCCAAAATTCTTCACACAGTCTTGTCATACTCTCAAGTTGAAATTCAGTGCCATGGTCACTTCTGATTTTGACCATTGTACTTTCAAGTTTATTCTGAATTTGCTTGACAAAACAATATAAAACACTTGGGGTTTCTGATTTTTGTCTCAGAAAGAACACCCGGGAATATCTAGAATAGTTATCTAGCACCACAAAAATGTAGACCTTCCTACCTAGACTATGAACTGGCATAGGACCAAATAGATCCATATGCAAGAGGTATAGACACCTCACTGAATCCTTATTTTCAAGGCTATGAAAGGAGGATTTTGTTTGCTTGCCTTTTTGACAAGCTGAGCATATCCCATCCTTTATACACTGAATTTTAGGACCATTCCTCACAAACTCTTTGCTAAAGAGGTTGCCAATTATTTTGTAGTTAAGATGAGCCAGCCTCTTGTACCATTTGACACAATGAGAGGCTCTCTCATCAGCTACAAGACAAATAGGAGAAACTTTGTTCTCATACTCAAAGTTAAGATAGTACACATTTCTTTTTCTATATCCTGTCAATATAACCTTTTGATCACTTGACCTTTTGATATGACATCCATTCTTAATAAATGAAATGTAATATCCTAAATCACTCAGCTGACTTATGCTTATAAGGTTGTGTTTCAAACCCTTCACATAGTCCACTTGAGTGATAGTAATCTGGTTATTAAAAATGTTACCAAATCTTTTGATGATTCCTTTTTCATAACCACCAAAGATTACTTTAGACCCATTTATGATAGGTAAGTACTCCTTCAGCAACCCCCTTATTCATTTCATGTGCCTGGAACATCCACTGTCCAAGTATCATATAGGGGCATGGTAACTTGGACTCACCTGCAATAAAGATATACCTAACCTTAGAGCCCAAGTAAGTCTTGGGTCCTTGGTTCAAGTTAGCTTCATACTTAACAAATCTACCTGCTGCTCTTCTAACAGGTAGACTGTTGTTCTTCCTGACACTAATGTTGTGCCAGCAATCTAAGGAATAATGGTCTGTCTTGCCACAGCACCAGCATTCATACTTGTTGTATCTATTTTTAGATACATTCTTGGCAGTCTGGTTGACAGCAAATCTTTTGTTTTGTGCTGGTACTGCTGCAGCTACACCAACTATTTTCTTAAGAACATGGAGTTTATGGACATGGGCTGCCTTATTGACATAAACACCCTTGTCATTCAGAACTTTAGACTTACTATGACCATGAGTATTCTCAAGGTCATACTTGTTAGAAGGCACTTGTACCTTTCTAAAAACTACATGGACTTTAAAGTTCAGTGGCTGGACTGAGGCTTTGCCCTTTCTCTTAAATTGGACAGCCCTGGTGTCATCTTTAAAGCCTATTCCATCCTTACCCTTTTGAGCCACAAACTCATCTATTAAGGGTAAAACTGATTTTGGCTTGGAATAACTAGCCACCAAATCTTTTTCTTTTTGAAGTCTGGCTTCAAGACTTTTAATTAGATCATTTTTGTATGTGATTGTGCCCATCTGAATAACAGTTATAGTTTTCAGTTTGGCAATCTCATTCATATTTTGATCCAAATCTTTCACTAAATCAGATGCAGCCATCTTAAGATCTACAATTTCCTTAGCCTGAGTTTTGGCCAAGTTTTTGCTTTTCTTTACAGCCTGCAACAAATTCCCATATTCATCTATCAGCTGAGGAAAATCACCTTCAGACTCAAACCCATCCACATCACTTGATGCAGATATAGCTAACTCTGAACCAGTACTACAATCTGAATTTCTAGAAAAGCATTGTACCATACTAGGACCAGGATGATCCTGGCACTTGTCTTCTTCTGACACAGCCATCAGTCCCATGAACTAATGGTCTTCTTGTTCATAGATAGAGTTCAGCACTTATATAAACTCATCTTCTTCATCTGCTGCATATAGACTAATGTATGCCTCAGCTTCAGATTCAGACTCTGAAGATGATTGGTCTGTCAAGCTCTTCTCCTTCTTAGCAACAAAGAATTTCTCCTTCTTGCTCTTTTGTTGAGTCTTCCTTTTATCAGCAGACTCCTTTCTTTTTTCTTGACACTCAGCCACAACATGTTAAGGCCTATTACAGCAGTAGCAAACTATCTTTGATGTTGTAGATTTGCTAAGCTTAGACCTGCTCCTGTCCTTCCTAGATGACTTCCTCTTTTGATAATAGTCATCCACAGGCTGAGATGTGGAGGGCCTAGGCTTCCACTGCTTCTTCTTTAGGAATCTCTGAAACTGCCTTGTGAAGGCAGCAAAGTCTTTATCTGAGTCACTGCTGTCTGAACTTTGGTTGTCTGAATTATCTGAAGTAATTTCAGTAACTATCTTAGGAGGTGATGGAGACATCCTCCTATTCTTCCTAGTGGCTTCCACCTTGAAGGCCACAGACTTTTCTTTATGCTCCCCTTTTGCACTTTTCTCTTCCTCTTTCCCAGCCATCAGCTGCTTCTCATATGACAGCAATTTTCCAAACAAAGTTTGAGGAGAGATATCTGCAAGTTTGGCCACTTCCCTAATGGCACAAATCTTAGTGTCCCAATACTTTGTCAAGGATCTTAGGAATTTATCATTCAGTTCATATGTACTGAAGATCCTTCCATAGGACATCAGCTCATTTACTATTCTATAGAACTTTTTATGACACTCAGTTATACCATCTGACTTTCCTTGTCTGAAACTCTCATATTCTTGGTTTAGCATAGATTTTCTATCTTGTCTGACTTCTTCAGAACCCTCCATGTAGACTATCAAAGTGTCCCACATTTCCTTGGAGGTCTTGCAGTGAATCAAATTTCGAAAGGTTGAATCATCTATGGCACTTACTATGATATTCCTGGCTCTTTTATCCATAGTTGCCGGGATGATCTCTTCTTTAGTCATCTCTAAAAAATCCTTGGGAATTCTTTAATTTGCATCTAGAACAGACTTCATTGGAATATAAGGACCTTCCATTACTGTAATGGAGATCCTTGGATTAGAAGCCTCCATAAAAAGTCTCACCCTTTCTTTCGATATTCCAAATATCTCTTTCCTGCATATGGGTAATTTCATAGAATCTAGTTCCTTATGATTTTCTCCAAAACCCATTTTCTTGATCTTGAATCTAACTTATGGATCTAACTCAGACTGTTAAGTCCTTCTTTGAGCAACCTCTCCCTGATACCACTTGATAGAATCGATTTCAAGATAACCCAAACACCTAGAGGGGGGTGAATAGGTTCTATCTTTTTTCACTTAAGACAGAATAAGAATTCAGTTCTTTAAAGAGAATCTAACTATTCTACAGCTAACACAGCAACCACAGCACAGAATTGACAATTACACACACATCACAGATTGCACACTGGTTTATAGTGGTTCCCCAAGGTCTGGATACATCCACTTTCCCCCTTCGCTTATCCAGCAGTGTGCTAGATTCGTCCTAACTTCTTCCTTCTTCTCAGATCCACAGATCTTACAGCTCAGAACCCTGAAAGGTTCCTACAACTCAGAATGTATCCACACTCCTATAGCTCAGGCTAACAGCCCTACCTCAGCCTTGTCACAAGTCCTACAACTCAAAGATTGATTTCTCCTACACTACGACTCAAAAGCCTTACCACTCAGAGATCTATATCTCCTACACTCAGCCTTTATATTATAGGCTTACAACTCAGATCTTGAAAGATCCTACAGAATTTTAAAAATCTTATAGTTTGACTCTTACCCTTGTTGAGAGAGAAGGGATAAAAGGTTTCTTGATCAGCTCTTGATAAAACTGATTGCTGAGATCAACCTATTCTTAGCTTTCTTAAAAGCTTCTTGAATCTGAACTCAGTAGGGTTTATCTTCTTTAAAGTTGACTGGTTGGCAGCTTCCTTCTTAGATTTCAGAAATAGATCTGAATTCTTATAAGCAGATTTGTTCAGGATCTGCTTCTTAAGAGACTTGTAAATGTCTCCTTCTTTACTTCAAATAGTTGGAGCTCTCTCTCACTCTCCAAATCTTCTGAAGTTTCTTCTGAATTCTTTTTTGAATTCTCCTTAGTAAATTCTGAGTAGATTGCCACTTAAGACTGTCTTCTTAGATCTTCTCACGAAAATCTTCTTCTGTGTGACGTGCTCTTTCTTGATCAATGATCAATTCTTCATTAGTTGTTGTTTTTTTTTGATTTGACAGAATCTGTCTTTATATAGACTTCATCCTTGGTAATCGGCTGATCCGGTTTCTAACGAACTTCTGATAGTTCTGATAGCTTCAGCAAACTTGTTGGAATTCACAGCTATCAAGTCTTCAGTCATTTCTTGAACCTTTGTCTTTGTCAGCAAAGTGTTGAGACTGATCTTCATTATGTGTCGACACAAGTAGATTAAATTTCGACACAAGCTTTGGTGATGTCTACACAGCTCCTTTGGTGTCGACACTGCTTCTTGACACTACATCTGTAGAATGTGTCGACACTACTTCTTTGTGTCAACACAGTCACTTCTTCACTTCACAGCAATCAACTTTGTTAAAACTCTGCTGTGTGTCGACACAAGTCCTGTGTGTCGACACAGTTGATCTATTCTAAGAATTATGTGTGTCGACACTGCCTCCAGGTGTCGACATAGTTAATGTCGACTAAAACTTATGTGTGTCGACACAGTTGCTTCTGGTGTCGACACTGCTTTTCCAAGTGTCGACACAGGCCTTCTTAAGTGTCGACACATGGACTTAGAAACTTTTTCCTGCATTTTAGCATATTCTTAACCTGCACATATAAACTGAAAATAACATCAAATACACCTCTATGTATATCATTGAGCTAAGTGAGGCATCTTCAAATCAGGTACACATTTTCCTATGTACGCAACACTGGGCTAACATAAACTGTAGGTAAAACTGAATTGCAAGAGTAACTAGAATAATTAGGGGTTTACTTTCACTCATCTCGATGTCTCGGGATGTTAGGATGGTTCACATGGGCTGTAGGCCCGGGGGGATTTTGGTGATGGGCAGGTTGGCCCGGCAAGCTTTGGCTCGGTTGTTGGAGGACGGGATAGTCCGGGGAGCTTTAGCTCGGTGGTTGGATTCATAACTATTGCATGTGCATAAATGTAAAAGTGGTGGGTCTTCGGTATTGGAGGGTTGATGCACCTACGCCAATACGTTGACTCGGCAAGTGTGGTTTAGCATTTCGCAAAATTAAGTCCGGTGCGCCAGCCAGCAAGAGTACGCAGGAGTCCGCTTTGTGCACCAGCATTGAGGCGTACGATAGGTCTGACCGGTAGTGCAATTACTGGTTTAGAGGTGGGCGAGGCCCAACCCACCGCTTCCGTTTGCCACTACGGAGGTATCATGGGAGGTTTGTCTCCAGAAAGGGGGAAGTAAAGGTCTGTGTACATAGAGTCGAGTGAGTGAGTTGCACTTGCATGTTCACATCATGGCATAATTGCATGTCATAGCATAACTATTGCATATAACCCTGACACCTATTGTATAAGGTGGTATGGGATGCTTTATACAATAGGCCCTGCAAAACGACCCCTTGGTTTATAAGTTCGCGCGAGCATGCTTATAAGTTAAGGTTTTTATTTAGTAAATATATATGTATACTTGCTACAAAACCCATACCCTATCGTATAAATTGATATGGGACTCTTTATACGATAGGAGCCTTGCAAAAGATCCTTTGGCTTATGTGCTTTCATATAAGCTAAGGTTACTTATTTCTTGAGTAGTTTTCCTTACTTTGTTTATTGTTATATATATGCATGCTCTTAAAACTGCTAGTCTAGTTCCGCCGTCACCTGCTTTTGCTATTCTCCACTATCATGTCCTCTCCTTTCTTCCTCCCCGCTCGGTGCCTAGGAGCTATGGGGGAAGGGGCAGGGGATGATAGGGCTTAGTCTTTTAAACTAACGTTTTCGAACCACATCATTTTAGGGGACCATGGAGCCCAATATGGAGGAGCAGCCCCGGAGGACGACACGCTTAGAGATGGGGCAGTCTAGTACCAGAGTTCAGACAGCTGGGACTGTGAGTCCCAATTGCTAGTTATTTATTAGTTTTGCTTTTGCTTGAGAGACTCTTGCAATGAGGATTTTGATGTACTGGGCATGGGCCCTATTTTCAGTACTTTATTATTACTGTGGACTCTCCCTTCATGGAGATATTTACTATATATGTGATTCCTATGGACTTGCTTTTATTATTTTGCTACTGTCTTGTGATCGAATCGGCCGGCAGGATTGGCGTTTGGTAGTGGCGACCTTCCCGGGTGTGAAGGTGTCACTGCAAAGTGGCGGTTCTGGTCCTAAGACCCCGGTGTTTGAAAAAAGAAAAAAAGGGGGGTATTATATAAATAGAGTGGACATTCATGGTTATTGAGTTCGGGAAACCTTAAATTTTCTACTAGAATTCTATTGAGTAGGATTCATTTTTGGTGTACTTTGATATTAATAAGTAACGTCACTGACTGTCTGTGGAATATGACGTGGGGCCCCGGCCGGACCCTCTGTTATATTGCATGAGATGGACGGAGGTGTTACAAATTGGTATCAGACTCACTCGGTCATCCTTCTGCGAATTCGTGGTCGAATTCTTTTGAGGGGTGACGAGCACGTGTATGTGCTTACCTTTATAACAAAAATGAACTCAAGAATGTCCACTTAGGAATGAAAATACACTTGTTTGAGGAACCTGCACATTCCTAATCATCCTTGTTTTCCTTTTGGTAATCATTAAGTTGTGTATTTTACACTTATAGATGAGTGGTGGTGTGGGGAGGTCTGAACCCCAGTACTCGGTGGAGGGTAATGCATCGATCGAGGTGCCAACACCTCATCCTTTGATAGAGACGATGCAGATGATAACTGAGGTGATCTTCGCAATAATTAATACCCAACCTGAAAGGCATGTATAGCACCCCGTTCCTGCGGTGGCTTCAATGTTGGTTGGTGTTTTTGAGCAAATGGAAAGGGAAT
The DNA here is from genome assembly GCA_039513925.1 of Platanthera zijinensis. Lineage (NCBI taxonomy): Eukaryota > Viridiplantae > Streptophyta > Magnoliopsida > Asparagales > Orchidaceae > Platanthera > Platanthera zijinensis. The sequence continues at coordinate 121,298,558 of CM077082.1, read as the reverse complement.
GGACATCGGCTCAGGTGTCGAATATGTGTTTGATACAAGGACCGCACACGGTCGAAGAGTACTTGTATGCATTTGTTGTTCTTAGACAACACGCAAAGTTTTTATTTGAAACTGAGGAAATGAAGATCAATATATTTTATGATGGTCTGCGCCATGAGTTACAACTTATATTGGTGGATCCAAAGTTAAAGGGATTCCAACAATTGGTGCAGTCAGCTATGTTATTGGAAAGGAACATGGCAATGTTGAAACTTAGAATTTGGTCTCTGTGGAGTTCACCCTTGGAGAAGGGATGATCACACACTTACTTATATCCTGCGAGCCCGAGAAACTAAGGAAAAAGAACTAGGGACAGACCCAAGGCTCCAGCACGGAGGTCCCTCCACACACCCGGAAGATCTTAGAGCACTGCCCCTCCATAGCCAAGTGTTGAAGCTAAGGTACCTAAGAAAGCGCTAGAAGACCGGGCACAAGTAAGCGTGTCGTTCTGAGGTACCCCTTCCTATTTATAGGATTCTGAAAGCAGCCTGCAAATAGCCAACCTCTGTTATTCTGAGAGGCTAGGGGCAGACCAATGGGGACAACATGGTAGAAAAGCATCTTAGGCCCGGGCGAGCTGCCTCTTGAGGCTTCTTCTCGCGAAGGTCTCGCAGAGCTCGCACTCGCCTACCCCTGGGCGTTGGGCGAATGCGGACTCAGTAGGACCTACTCGCTTGCTACTTGCCGAGCTCCTCTAGGCAAGTACAAGCTCGGCTGGCCCTATTTGCCCCCCAAGCGGGAGACAAAAAACTAAAGGGCGCTGAGAGTGTTGAGTGGAGTATCCTCACTCAACGCCATAGCCAGGAGGGTGCTGAGAGAATTGAGTTGAGCAGCCTCACTAAATTCCATGGCCAGGAGGGCACTGATAGCATTTAGTGGAGTAGCCTCACTCAACATCATGGTTAGGAGGGCGCTAACGAGGGGAAAAACTAAAATTAAGTCCCAGGAATAGTTGGACGAGCTGCCCCTTGGGTATCTCCACTCGCCTGGGGCGACAAGTGCTCGATGGAGCTGGCCCTCGCCGCCTATCTTTGGCCTTGGGAGAGCACGGGCTCGGCCTACCCTGCTCGCATGTCGTGAGTTCGTTGAATGGCTAGAACTCGACGAGCGGCCGAGAGCTCGACGAATGGCTAGAGCTCGACGAACTGCCAGAGCTCGAAAAACGGGGCTTGGCGAGTACAATCTCGCCCCTCAAAATCATCCCACCCCATCTGGGCGAATCGGGGGTTGTCGAGCTCTCGCCCCCTGACAAGCTTGCCTAGGGACTTGGACTGCCCGGTTTGGCCGGTCTGGCTCTTGCTGACCCACTCGCCGGATACGGGGTTGTACACAATCCCCGCTCTTTGTGAGTTTGGCACAAGCTCGGAAAGAAACATCCAACCCCACAGGATTCGGTGAGTGTGGTAGGAGCCGAAGAGAAAAAACAATTGGATACAGAGTGCAAGTCGCTTCATGGAAAGCTATCTCGCTCAGATAGAACCCGTCGCTAGAATGTTCTTGAGTTAGGGCACATACCTGTGCAGAGACTTAGAGATCTCGCCCCCACTTGTTAAGGGGACCCGGGCCACTCGCCGCACTGGACCCGTGACCATCCAGCTTTCCTACGAGGTCTCTTTCCCTTAGAGATGTGCCCAAGGACCAGAGTTCCCAACATCTTGATGGGGTGGAGTGCAATTGCCGAGTTCAACCCCTACTCGCCTTCTTAGGCAGTCCCTGTTCGGGACGTCTCGCTGGACCATAAACCTGTAAGACCCCCCCCCCCCTTTTTTCTTACAGAAAAGTAGCACAAAATGAAGTAAGTAAAAGCAAGTCCACTAGATAAATCACATATATAGAAAAAAAACTCCACGAAGGGAGTGTCCACAGAATAGTATATCAGAGTACTAAAAATGCGGGCTCATGCCCGGTACAACATGTCCTCACTACAAATCACTCATGCGGAAGCAAAAACAAAAAACTACTCAAGGTCGAGACTCACGGTCCCGGCTGTATGAACTCCGGAGCTAGACTGCCCCATCTCCAAGCGCACCGGTCTCTGGGGCTGCTCCTCCATGCTGGGCACCACGATCCCCTAAATGATGCAGTTCGAAAACCGTTAGTCATAAAGACTAAGACCTATCATCCCCTACCCCTTCTTCCATGGCTCCTAGGTACCGAGCGGAGAGGAAGAAAGGAAAGGACATGAAGGTGGAGAATGAATCAAAAGAAAATAGGTGGTAGCGGAACTAATCTAGCAATTCTATAATAAATATGCAGAAACAGAAAGTAGGAAAAGTAACCTTAACTTATGTGCGGAAGCGCATAAGCCAAGGGATCTTCTACAAGGCTCCCATCGTATAAAGTGTCCCATACCACTTATACGTTGGGGTGTCGGTTATCAAACAGCAGCATATATATATTGAATTTAACCTTAATTTATAAACTTGCCCATCGTATAAAGTGTCCCATACCACTTATACTTTAGGTGTCAGGGTTAAATGAATCGATTATGCTATGACATGCAAGTGGGTATGATGAAACATGCAAGTGCAACTCACACACACGACTCTGTGCACACAGACCTTTAGTTCCCCCTTTCGGAGCCGTTACCTCCCAGGATACCACCGTAGTGGCAGACAGAAGCGGTGGGTTGGGCCTCGCTCACCTCTAAACCAGTAAAGCACTACCGGTCAGACCTATCGTATGCCTCAACGCTTGGTGCACTAAGCGAACGCCTGCGTACTCTTGCCGGCTGGCGCACAAGACTTCTGTTGGCGAAATGCTAACCACACTTGCCGAGTCAGCGTATTGGCATCGGTGCATCGACCCTCCAATACCTAAGACCCACCATCTTAATTTTCTTTACTTTTATGCACATGCAAGTTTAATCGTAATCACACAAAAACCGAGTCGAAGCGCCCCGGACCAAAACGTCCGTCTCTTAACCAACCGAGCCGAAGCTCCCCGGACCATTCCGTCCGTCTCTTAACCAACCGAGCCGAAGCTCCCATCAATCTTCCGGTGCTAGCGGTGTCTGTGAAACGTGCAACCCTAATTACTAAGTTACTCTTATCAGTTTGTTATTACAGTTTACGTTAACCCAGGACTGCCCCCGGTATTCCCCGTGAAGGGATCTCAAAGGGCACTAGGAACTATGATGGTAGCTAAAGCCCATCGTTCCCTTTCGCAAGGCACTTATTGTTATTGGTAGAATTCCCTTTACCCATTCTCTTCTCATATTACGATAGACTAACCTAGGGTGATTTTTAACCTTCCTCTCTCGGGAAAGACGATCTTTCGTCGAACCCGAGCACCTCTTAACTATAGCCAACACCACTTCTCAACACTCTTCATATCAATCTATTGCGAAATCATCCACTTCTATCCAACCAGACAAAATGACTAACTCCAACCACTATCCCAGATCATGTCCTATTGCAATTTAACCATATGCTATATGCAGACCAACCTAGACTATATGTTGAACCGGTTAGGCAGTGATCCAATACTCATCAAAATGCCCTAAATTATTTACTGGAGACTTATCATGATATAATTAGCCTAAATCCAGAAAATGGTAATTTTCCTAATTTATCTGGCATTTAATTAATTTCCTCAAAAAATCCGAGGGCTGCCGTTTTAAACAAGAAATACCCTAAGTTCTCATGCAAGATGTCCAACAAAATTATACTAAATATTATGTAATCTTAAAATAGTAAATCAGAAGTATCACAATTTTTCTATCATCAAAAGGGCACTAAAACTATTTTAGCAATATCTTCTATATTTTGTTATTTGTGAATCAAGTACAGAGAATATTCTTCCAAAAATTATAAATAAATTATACTATGAAGATAAGGCCTTAAAAATAGCATTAGCCCAAATTCATAATTTTTCAGTAATAATATCATCCATAATTAATTTCCAAAGCATAGAACACCTTTTTAACATTTGTGAAGGAAGTACTTGATTTACTCAACCAAATATTATACAAAAATTCAAGGGTAACCATTTTGTCCTAAAACATTTACTTCAAAGATTTCATGAGATTTCAATGATCAGAAAGATACAAATAATTAAAACATCAATTAGAGCTGTAATCAACTTTACAAATGAAGTGCTGGAAATAAACATCATAAAATTCCAGTAAAATTTCTATAGATTCTACCCACTCCAAAACTCACTCTACCCGAGTTTCACAGTCTTTAGATAATGTTTAGTGATGGATTGTGCTTAATTAGTATTTTACCCTAAAGCTAAGATTAGGGTTTTAAGATATCTACTTGTCTCCAAATCCTCCAAGATTCCATCCAGATAATTCTTATCATGCTAATGTCAACTCTATAGAGTTTCAAGGAAATTCGAGAGCAATTGCCCCCATATCCTTCACAACCCTCAAAACCCTCCATTTAGGGTTTGAGTTTGGATCATAGGGTAAACCAACCCTAAATCACACCATTTTCTCCAAGTGGGTTATAATAACCCCTCCAAGTCAGTGGTCAAGATATCAGTCTCTGTTGAGGTGATATGACCGTTCTAACCTCTAATGCACTCTTTACTCAAAAATGCCTCACTATTGCCTAGTTAAGAATAGGTGACTCTAGAGCTAAGTTTTATAGCCAGGGACCACTCACCAAAAATTGGGAGGGTTTGGAGGTCATTTGACCACTTAAATTAATTCCTCTAAGTTTATTAAATTAAAACAAAAACTTTAGGCAAAGTATCTCCAAAAATTCCCATTTTTGGACAGCCTCTAGATATGGCTAAGGGTAACACCCTGCCCAAATTTCAAGTCATTTGGACAAGGAAGAAGAGTGGGCATCCATTTTAGTTTCGGCCCAACTCTAGGAACAGCACCCATTAAAACGGGTTCTGCGGTTGAGCCGCTTACCCAAACGAGTTGAAATCAATTTTAAATTCACTTAGACTCGAAGGGCTACAACTTTCGTGACTGACTATTTTTCCTAAATCAGCCTCTAAGTGCCTCGTTTTGCAGCCTCAAAATGTACTCAATTAATGTATCTTTTCATTATGTATTATATACATAATTTATATATTATAAAGTGATTTTACTGTTCATCTTCTACAGGACCCGAAGATAGAACACAGAAAACTCATATTTCCTATAGCTCTTCCGCAATCCATCGCCGGCCGGCCGGTCACTTCCCTGGCCAGCCACTACCACCACCACCTTCGTCGAGGCAATGGCTATCGGTCGGCGGTTGTTTGGCCGCCGGAGGTGGCGGTTTCCGGCGTACCCGAAAAATATATTTTTCATGGTTTTCCATAAAAACTCGAGATAGGTTCGGCTCCGTTGAGCACAACTTCATTTCTAAGACCCTAAGATCTACCCATAAGAGAAGAAGTAGAGGAGGACCTTGTTCGCGGTTTGAAGACGAGAAGAACGTCGGATTGTCATGGCGCGGTGGTGGCGTTCCCGAACTTCTCCTACAGCAAGAGCAGAAATCTGAATTCGTTTGGTCTAGAGTGTAACCTTCTCCTCTTGCTCTAAGGGGGATTTTATAGATCTCTAAGTGGGGAGGGGAAAGGATGAAACATTCATGGCCATGAATGCCCTCTCTCTCTCTCTCTTAGTATTATTTTGGTTATGGTGCAGGGAAGGAAACGGTGGAAGATGAGAAGACTGATCCAGGTGGCGATTTCCTATTGGGTCAACTCTTCCCCATTTTATTAAGTATTTAGAGAAAGAAACGGCTCATAAATACTCTTGCTGTAAATTCCCATAATCATAATTGATTATGACTTTGGTTACAGAAATTTCCAGCCTGGCTGACGTTTCGGCCTTGGTCACGGGCGTGACACATAGGTCACAGGCGTGACAGGTGTGTTGCAAATTCAGAGTTCGGCGATCGTCTTCCTTAGATTGACGATCGTCGAAGGGGTCACGCCCTAGGTAACGAGCGTGACCTGTCGATCACGGGTGTGACAGCCCGTGATGCAAACTCTACGCTCGCCGATCGTCTTACTGAGATCGACGATCGTCGAAGGTGGGTCACGCCCTAGGTCACGGGCGTGACACGTGGGTCACGTGCGTGACAGGGCCATGATATAAATTTTACGCGCGACGGTCGTCCTACTAAGATTGACAATCGTCGAAGTGGGGGGGTCACGCCCTAGGTCACGGGCGTGACACGTGGTTCATGGGCGTGACAGGCCCAGGTTGCAAAAATCTACGCTCGACGATCGTCTTCCTGAGATCGACGATCGTCAAAGGGGTCACGCCCTAGTTACGGGCATGACGGGTCGGTCACGGGCGTGACCAACCCGTGACTCCAAGTCTAGGTCGATGGACCTCAATTTTGGGCTCCCTAGGGTTCTGTCACGATAGACCGACTCCTAGGGGTCTAGCCGGAAATGGGATGTTACAAAACTGACTTTCCGCCATATCAACCTACAGATTACTGTTAATTTGACATAGGGATTGATCCTGTGTCGTACTCGCCCTATTAGCTCACGCACATCGATAGCATTTGCCTTTGATCTTGCCGAGCCAGATTTCAGTTCACGCGCTGTTCTCAGCGCACTTGCTCATATGCTGAAGTCGTGCCTTTGGCAAGACCCCTGAAGCCTTACTTTTGGTGAGATCCCATTCATGGCGAGATCCCATGTATGGCGAGATCCCCTGCATGGCGAGATCCCCTGTATGGCGAGATTCCTGAAGTCCCACTTTTGGCGAGATCCCCTTCATGGAGATATCCCCTATATAGCGAGATCCCAAGCATGGCAAGATCCCCTACATGGAGAGATTTCTGAAGTCCCACTTTTGGAGAGATCCTCTTCATAGAGAGATCCCCTGCCAGGAATCCTTCCAAAATTTTCCTAGTGAAACCTCTATGAGGTGGAAATTAGTTGTCGAGGATTGCCTCCCCCACCTTGCAAGCTAGGTGAGAGCCTTACAGTGGGAGATAACTCGGGACTTGGCTTCAGAGCAAAGATGGTGTAACAACCCCATCCGTTAAATGACGTATAGTAGAAGGTCCGGCCGGGGCCCCACACTATATGCCACAAACAGACGGTGAGGTCACAGGATAATACCAAACCATACGAATCCTAACTCAGAGCATTCTAGCGGAATTGTATTAAGTGTAAGAACTCATAGCAATGAATGTCCACTAATATATAAATATCACATTTATATAAAAGACCAGGAATGTTTACAACACCACACCGCACAGGGCCTTAAGGCCTTACAAGTTACTCTTTACAATACATATAATTTCATACATCGGCACGCAGGCCGGCCACACATGAAATCCAACACTTCGCACGGCCTTCAAGGGCCTACCAGCAGCATGGGCTTTTGCCCGCTCAATCCAATCAGCCCGCAACACCTGCATATGGACGTCCACCCCATGGGTGATAAACAAAGCAACGGTCAGCATTCAGCTGACCAATTATAACGACCCCACCCCTTACCCGGGGCAGTGGTTCCTTCCCTGCATGTATAGCAATTTCAACAGATATATAACATACACACCACATCACAAACGCCGGCCTCAATGCCAGGCGCTCCGTGCACTCAGGGCACCTTTATGGTTTGTACTTGGTAGGCGGGCATAAGCCTCCAAACCCCTGTTGAAGACCTCACGCACCCGTCTCACTCAGAGGTGCGCACCACACCAAAACCCGTGAGCACTACCAGTCGACCTACCCACGTAGTGTAACAAGCCTAGGGAATTCGCCCTGCTGCTTTGCTACCAATCGACCGCTCATCCGATCTTAACATCGTCACTTGGTGGTATGGGCATAAGCCTTCAAACCCCTGTTGAAGACCTCCTGCGCCCACCCACTCAGAGGTGTCCGCACTCCATCATCAAGCTCTTAGCAAGTATGCAACCAAAGGAGCTATACAAAGCATCCTGTACACCAAGCACATCATCCTCACCATCTCCGCAGGCTAAACGATGAATACACAGAGTCTTCTCTGGTTCGCACTATAAACATCACCAATCCCGACATACGTCTGGATGGGCTTCACACAGCATGCCTATGCCGTACTACATATTTCCGGCTCTAGATGCAGACTCAACTGCTGGAATCACTTACGCATTTCCATCTCTTGATGGAGGATCCCATGCACATGCAAAACAAAGGGCTTCACCTGCCCAAGGAAGAAAGATCATTACCCTTGACGATCGCTTCGGCGCCATAGAAGAACTAGCCGGATGGAAATCACCGCAGCGGCCTTGCCTCCGCAACGCTGCACCCGGCTCTCTATTCGGCTCGACGAAGCTCCACCGGCGGCCGGAAAGCTCCTCCTCCTCCTCCTCCAAGCTCTCCTCTCTTTCTTCTCTTTAGAGAGAGAAAGGCTAAGTGGAAATGAGATTTCATCTCAATCCACGGCCTTAAAGAGGCTGGAAAAGCTTTGGACCACAAGATCCAAATAGAAGGAAACGAACGACCGAGATCTGCTCTGAAAAACATTTCAACAGGCCTGACACGCCCTGTGACACGCCCGTGTCACAGGCCGTGTTCCCCAGTCGGTTAGCAACCGACTCGAAAGATACCAGAACACGGGCTGGGACACGCCCGTGTCGAACCTGACACGCCCGTGTTCCCGGCCGTGTTCACGGCCATGTTCAAGGCCGTGTACCTCTCTGACTCAAACAGGCCATTTTCCGATTTTAATGTGTGACACGCCCTGGGACACGCCCGTGTCCCAGGCCGTGTCGCCACTTGACGACCGCTGACCGTCAACTTGACACCGCGACACGCCCAGAACGGACACGTGTCGGACACGCCCTGGGACACGCCCGTGTCGAAGGCCGTGTCCCAGGCTCGACGATCGTCGACTATAAATCGTCGACTAAGCTGAACACGCCCTGGGACACGCCCGTGTCCCAGGCCGTGTACACCCGACACGCCCTGGGACACGCCCGTGTCCCAGGCCGTGTCTAACAGCCTTTAACCCAAAACTGTGCACAAACATATTTTGAGATTCTGGGGTGTTACAGATGGTGTCCACTGAGGACCCCTACCCTGTCAGCTAGGTGAGAGCCTTACAGGGGGAGAAAGCTCACGACTTGGCTTCAGAGTAAAGGGATGTCCACTGAGGACCCCTACCGTGCGTGAGAGCCTGACAGTGGGAGAAAGCTTGGGACTTGGCTCCAGAGCAAAAAGATGTGTCCACCGAGGACCCCTACCCTGCCAGCTAGGTGAGAGCATGAAAGTGGGAGAAAGCTCGGGACTTAGAACCGGAGCTAAAGAGATGTCCACCGAGGACCCCTACCCTGCCAGTTAGGTGAGAGCCTGACAATGGGAGAAAGCTCGGGACTTGGCTCCGGAGCAAAATAGATGTCCAGCGAGGACCCCTACCCTGCTAGCTAGGTAAGAGCCTGACAGTGGGAAAAAGCTCAGGACTTGGCTCCGGAGCAAAAGAGATGTCCACCGAGGACCCCTTACCCTGCCAGCTAGGTGAGAGCAAGACAGTGGGAGAAAGCTTGGGACTTAGCTCTGGAGTAAAAGAGATGTCCACCGAGGACCCCTACCCTGCCATCTAGGTGAGAGTCTGATAGTGGGAGACAGCTCGGGACTTGGCTTTAGAGAAAATATGGTGTCCACGGAGGACTCCTGCCCTATCAGCTAGGTGAGAGCCTGGAAGGGGGAGAAAGCTCGGGACTTGGCTTCAGTGCAAAGGGATGTCCACCGAGGACCCCTACCATGCCAGATAGGTGAGATCCTGACAGTGGGAGAAAGCTCGGGACTTGGCTCCAGAGCATAAAGATGTGTCCACCGAGGACCCCTACCCTACCAACTAGGTGAGAGCCTGATAGTGGGAGAATGCTCAGGACTTGGCTCCGGAGCAAAAGAGATGTCCACCGAGGAACCCTACCCAGCCAGCTAGGTGAGAGCCTGATAGTGGGAGAAAGCTCGGGACTTGGCTTCGGAGCAAAAGAGATGTCCACCGAGTACCCCTACCCTGCCAGCTAGGTGAGAGCCTGATAGTGGGAAAATGCTCGGGACTTGGGTCTAGAGCAAAAGAAATGTCCACCGAGGACCCCTACCCTGCCAGCTAGGAGAGAGAATGATAGTGGGAGAAAGCTCGGGACTTGGCTCCAGAGTAAAAGAGATGTCCACCGAGGACCCCTACACTGCCAGCTAGGTGAGAGCCTTATAGTAGAAGAAAGCTCGGGACTTTGATCCCGAGCAAAAAGATGTCCACCGGGGACCCCTACCCTGAGAGCTAGGTGAGAGCTTGACAGTGGGAGAAAGCTCAGGACTTTGATCCGGAGAAAAAAGATATCCACCGAGGACCCCTACCCTTATAGCTAAGTGAGATCCTGACAGTGGTAGAAAGCTCGAGACTTGGCTCTGGAGCAAAAGAGATGTCCACCGAGGACCCCTACCCTTCCAGCTAGGTGAGAGCCTAACAGTAGGAGAAAGCTCGGGACATGGCTCCGGAGCAAAAGTGATGTCTATCGAGGACCCCTACCCTGCCAGCTAGGTGATAGCCTAACAGTGGGAGAAACTCGGGACTTGGCGCCAGAGCAGAAAGATGTCCACTGAGGACCCCAACCCTGATAGTTAGGTGAGAGCCTGATAGTGGGAGAGCTCGGAACTTGGCTATGAAGCAAAAATACATCCACCGAGGACCCCTAACCTGCCAGTTAGGTTAGAGCCTGTCAGTGGGAGAAAGCTCAGGACTTAACTCCGGAGTAAAAGAGATGTCCACCGAGGACCCCTACCCTGCCAGCTAGGTGAGAGCCTGACAGTGAGATAAATCTCTGGACTTGGCTCCAGAGCAAAATATATGTCCATCGAGGACCCCTACCCTGCTAACTAGGTGAGAGCCTGACAGTGGGAGAAAGCTCGGTGATAGAATTGATTTCAAGATAACCCAAACACCTAGAGGTGGTGAATAGGTTCTTTTCTTTTTTTATTATTTAAGGCAGAACAATTATTCAGATCTTGAAATAGAATCTAACTATTCTATAGCAATCACAGCACATAAAACACAGTCACAAACACATCACAGATTGCACACAGATTTATAGTGGTTCCCCAAGGTCTGGGTACATCTACTTTCCCCCTTCACTTATCTAGCAGTGTGCTAAATTCGGCCTAACTTCTTCCTTCTACTCAGATCCACAGATCTTACAGCTCAGAACCCTGAAAGGTTCCTACAACTCAGAACCCTATAAGGTTCCTACAACTCAGAGTGAAAACACACTCCTACAGCTCAAGCTAACAGCCCTACCTCAGCCTTCCCACAAGGCCTACAACTTAGAGAATGATTTTTCCTACACTCAGGCTCAAAAGCCCTACCACTCATAGATCTATATCTCCTACACTCAAACTTTATAATATAGGCATACAACTCAGATCTATGAAAATATCTTACAAAATTTGATAAATTTTTAAGTTTGACTCTTACCCTTATTGAGAGAGAAGGGATAAGAAGTTTCTTGATCAGTTTCTTGATAAAACTGATGGATGAAATCAACCTGTTCTTAGCTTTCTTCAAAGCTTCTTGAATCTGAACTCAGTAAGGTTGATCTCCTTTGAAGTTGACTGACTTCCAGCTTCCTTCTTAGAATCCAGAAATAAATCTGAATCCTTCTTAGAAGATTGGTTCAAGATCTACTTATTAGAAGACTTGTAAATGTCTCCTCCTTTACTTCAACAGCTGAAGATCTCTCTCACTCTTCAGAACTTATGAAGTTTCTTCCGAATTCTTGCTTGAATTCTCCTTAGATCTTCTCACGAAAATCTTCTTAAGTGTGACGTGCACTTTCTTGATCAATGATAAATACTTCAATAGTTGTTCCTGTTGTTATTTTTGTTCATCTCTTTTCATTTGACAGAATCCATCTATATATAGACTTCATCCATGGTAACCGGCTGATCCGGTTTCTAACAAACTTCTTACAAGTCTGACATCTTCATTAAAGTTGTTGGAATGCACAGCTGTCAAGTCTCCAGTCAGTTCTTGAACCTTTGTCTTTGTCAGCAAAGCGTCGAGACTGATTGTCATTATGTGTCGAAACAAGTAGATAAAGTGTCGAAACAAGCTTTGGTGATGTCGACATAACTCCTTTGGTGTCAACACAGCTTCTTAATACAGCATCTGTAGAATGTGTCGACACTACCTCTTTGTGTGGACATAGACACTTCTTCACTACGTAGCAATCAACATTGTTGAAACTCTGCCGAGTGTCGACACAAGTCCTGTGTGTCGACACAGTTGATATAGTCTCAGAATTTGTGTGTCGACACTACCTCCCGGTGTCGACACAGTTGATGTCGACTAATACTCATGTGTGTCGACACTGCCTCCCGGTGTCGACATAGTTGATATTGACTAACATTTCTGTGTGTCGACACTACATCCCGGTGTCGACACAGTTGATGTCGACTAATAAATTCTGTGTGTCGATAAAGTTGCTTCAGGTGTCGACACAGCTTTTCCAAGTGTCGACACAGACTTCCTTAAGTGTCGACACATGGACTTAGAAACTTTTTTTGCATTTTAGACAATACTTAACCTGCACATATAAACTCAAAATAACATCAAATACACCTTAATGTATATCATTGAGCTAAGTGAGGCTTCTCCAAATCAGGTACACATTTTCAATGTACCCAACAATCTCCCCTTATTTGGAGAAGTCATAACCCTTTAGTCAATGATATACACTACTTATAATAAATAAACACTATGATGTATATAAGCATTATATGACAGGGCAACTTATAAACAAAACATATATCAAAATCACATCACAGAATAAGAATGCAACTTGAATGAACATGAAACATTGTTTTATTTATATTAACAAAAAGTTACTTAACAACTGATTACATAGATTTCTTTTAAAAACTAAAAATTACATTGTTCTAGCAAATTTAGCAAATCTATCCTAAGGCTGATCAGGCTCCCTAATGACTATGCCTTTCCCTAGCTTAATCTGAGCTTGCACAGGAGGTTCTGCATAATCAATAGGCTTTTTTTCCTTTCAACTCTGCCTTTTTCTGAACTTCATCCTTAATCCTTTATCTTTCAAAATAATGAAAAGGCTTAGAAAAGTACTTGCTAGGCTCCTAAGCATTAGGAGGTAGCTTCCCAATCTAGGCCTTTCTTCTATGTTGTACAATGGCTTCCTGTCTTGTCTCATACTTCTGTCATTCCTGTTCATTATACCACTTGCCCCTTTCATGAACTTGATCTTCCACAGCTTTCCAGGCAGTCAAAATTATATTTCTTGAAGTGTGGCTCCACTACTCAAAATCAGGCTTTATCTCAGCCTGTTCTCTGAATCTTTTCTTTGAAAGTTGAGCTTCCTGCCGAGCTTTCAAGGCAGCTTCTTGCATTTTAACTTTCTCTATAACAACATTTTAAACATCCTGTGGAGGACTGTACATTGTCTAAACCTGTTGTTGAATCATATCAAAATCTATTGGAGGGTAGATGATCTGAGCAACTTCAGGTTGATCACCTCCAGCATAAGCAGGTTGCACACCAGATTCTGCAACATTGTCATCATCACAAAGGGGTGGATATCCCAGAGTGGCTCTGATGCTATTAGATATCCATTTTGCATGGTCTGAACCTGCATTGACTAACACTCTCTCCCCCTTTATGGCTTCTCTTACAATGTGATCTCTTAAGTCATCCTTTTGAAATCTTATTTGGCCATCAAGAAAATTGACACCATCTTTATAAAATGATTTTAACTTTAGAAGCTGATCAGAAATTGTTTTCTGAGAAGTAGTAATGGCTGTCTTAAAGGAATTCAAGGCTTCCTATAGCTTCTGATCAAATTCCTCTTTCTCCTTATCCCTTTCTTCAGTCATTGTTATAATAGTTTTCTTTACTTTAGTGACTATCTCATTGTGAGATTCAGTCAGATTGTCATTCATTCTAATCTTATTTTCAAGGACATAGCCTTGTTTGACAGCAATATCATCCACTTGTTTCTTGACTTCTGCTTGTTGCTTTGCTCGAAATACTACGACATTGCCCCCCTTGTGGAAATAATCTGTCATCTCTTTCTTATGAAGATTAACTTCAAACCTTATGGATCTAATATCTTGAGCCAAATCAAATTGAAGTGATTTATTTCTTTCATCCATATATTTATCAAGAGCCATTCTCTGCTCATCCAATTTAACTTGCAAAGCCACCATTAATGAGCTGTAATCAGTCTCTAGGGCTGGTTGTGAAGTAGTAGCTTGCAAAGCCTTCTTATAGCTCTGGCTTCCCCTCTTGAAAACCATCAGTTTTCTTTTCTTTGCATTTCTGATCTCTTCATCTTCTGAAGCAGATGAACTGGAAATTTTAACTCTTTCTTTAGGACTAGGAGGCAGTTCCTTTTCAGTCTTATGCTGCACCCCCTCAATGTTAACTTGCTCCCCCTCATCTGTTGCTCCCTCTATGTCAGGAAACAATTCTTCCAGAGTGAATTCTTATTGAATGGGAACTAGTGATACATCTGTCTCAGGAGCATCAGCAACTATAGATGTATCCTCCATGATCACATCTAGTGTTGGACTGTTGACATGAGGTGTTTCAAGAATAGATTGTGAATTCATTTCACTTGCCAAGTTAATTCTCTCTTCCCCTTATACCTGTGCAATAATTGTCTCCCCCTGCACTTGTGCATTTTCAGCATTGTCCTATACTTGTACACTATCTAGCTCCCCCTGCACTTGTGCACTAACTGTGTCCTTCTGTACTTGTGCAGTCTCAGTAAGGTCCTGTTCAGGAGATTTCTCAGCAACTTCCTGTCTCTCTATATCTGGTAAGTCATTTGTTAGGACTCTATCCCATCTTGAGATGATCCTGATGTCCATTCTTATCATATGATTGATTTTAGAACCAGGAATCTGGTTCATTACTTCTTGAATGGCTCCAGCCAAGTACAGACTCATTATCCTAGCCAAATTAGGCTTCTTGATGCTTTCCTTAATCTTCTCAAGAAGTACTACAGACCAATCTGTGTTGAGTGTGAAGATTATCCTTGTCATGAGGCTGAACATATAGGCTTAAATCTTATCATGTCCCCCTGGCTTACACAGAACCACCTTTCCAACCACTTTTGAAAGGAATTTACCTTGTTGATTCATCTCTTTTCTGTTAATTGCAGCTCCAATCTTCAAGGTGGGATCCAATCCACACCATTGTAGTGTCTCCCTTATTCTTGATATTGGTACCTCTTCTTCATCCATAGTTCTTGGAAGATGAAGAATTTTTCTTAAACTTTTCAAGGATAGTTTAACTCTTTCTCCATGAACTGTTGACTTAATCTTTAATCCAGTCGAGTCTACTGTTGCTGCAGTATAGAACTCAAAAACCTCCTTCTTCCAAATCTTGGTAGGTTCGGATATAAGAAACTCAGAACCACTTTCATCAAACAGTGTAATTACTCCTTTAATCTCTTACTCCGCATCATTAAAGGCATGGCGAACCACCTCATACCCTTCGTTAACATTATCTTCAATCTTTGGCGCCATTGGAATGGAGAGAAACCTTGAATTGAGAGAAGAGAGTTTGTCGACACAAGGGTTTAGCCTCGAAAATCTAGAGAGCGTGTCGACAGAATATGTTCTCGACCTATTTATACCCTTCTAAACAAAGAAGGTCAAAAGGCGGGCAAAAATTGTCTAAAAGTGTTGACATTGTTTAGAAGTGTCGACACATACTTTTATTGTCTCGACCACGGCATTGACTACTATGTGTCGACACCAATTGATGATATGTTGACACTAGACATACTTAGTAGTTCATCAGAAATACTGTGTCGACTCTTATTGCAAGTGTCGACATAATTTCTGGAAGTGTCGACACCATTACTCTGGTTGTGTTGACACCACTAACTGAAGTGTCGACACCACTTCTCTGGATGTGTCGACACCGATTTTCTGAAGTGTCGACATCACTTCTCTGAATGTGTCGACACAGATTTACTTAGCCAAATTTGTAAAACTAATCTATGTTCAATATTCCTAATTCAATTTTAAATTTATTGAATTTAGTTTCATCTAGAGGCTTAGTAAATACATCTGCAATTTGATAATCTATTTTGACAAATTCTAGTGAGATGTCCTCTTTCTCTACATGTTCTCTAAGAAAATGGTATCTTCTTTCTATATGCTTAGTCCTACTATGTGAAACAGGATTATTAGTAATAGAAATAGCACTAGTAGAATCACAAAACAAAGGTGTTCTACTTACCTGAACACCATAGTCTTCTAGCTGGTGCTGAATCCACAACAGCTGTGCACTGCAACTTCCTGCTGTCACATATTCAGACTTAGCTGTGGAAATTGCCACACTAGTCTGCTTCTTACTGCTCCATGACACCAATCTTCCTCAAAGAAATTGACAGGTGTCAGTTGTGCTTTTTCTATCTTCTTTGAAACCTGCAAAGTCTGCATCTGAATAGCCTGTCAGTAAAAAATCTCCATTCCTAGGGTACCAAAGGCCTAGATTAGGTGTGCCCTTTATGTATCTCAAAATCCTTTTTACTGCAGTGTAATGAGATTCTTTAGGGAATGATTGGTACCTAGCACAGACACATGTTGCATACATAATTTCTGGTCTACTAGTAGTTAGATATAGAAGAGAGCAAATTATTCCTCTATACAAAGACTCATCTACAAGTTTACCTATATCATCTTTGCATATAGGCATACTTGTTCCCATAGGAGTTCTCATGGTGGAGGATGATTCCATACCATACTTCTTAATTAACTCCTTGGTGAACTTAGACTGGGATATGGACAAGCCATCATCAGTCTGTCTTACTTGAAGGCCCAAGAAGAACTTAAGTTCCCCCATGCTGCTCATTTCAAACTTCCCTTGCATAAGTTTAGCAAACTTCTTGTAAAGGTTGTTTTCTGTAGACCCAAATATTATGTCATATATATAAATCTGGACTAAGATTATCTTACCTTTGGATTCCCTTAGGAATAGAGTCTTGTCTATTTTCCCCCTTGAGAATTTGTTCTTAATAAGGAAAGTAAACAGGGTTTCATACCAAGCCCTTGGGGCTTGCTTTAACCCATATAAAGCTTTCTTAAGTCTATAAACATAATCAAGTTTAAGAGAATCAACAAAACCTAAGGGCTGCTCTACATAGACTTCTTCTTTTAGATTTCCATTTAAGAATGCTGATTTTACATTCATTTGGAATACCTTGAAGCTTTGATATGCTGCATAGGCAAGGAACATCCTAATTGCTTCCAGTCTTGCTACTAGGGCAAAGGTTTGATCAAAGTGAATACCCTCTTCCTGCTTGTAACCTTTTGCAACAAGTCTTGCTTTATTCTTCACAATGATGCCATTCTCATCCAGTTTGTTCATTAAGATCCACTTTGTTCCAATGATGTTGTGGTCTTTTGGTTTAGGAACTAACTCCCAGACCTTGCACCTTCTGAACTGATTCAGCTCCTCTTACATGGCATCAATCCAATATGGGTCTAGAATAGCTTCTTCAAATTTCTTTGGCTCCTATTGAGATAGGAAGCTTGAGCAAAGCACTGTGTTCAAGTTCCTGCTTCTGGTTTGCACTCCATATCTTTGATCACCAATTATCTGATTTACTAGATGATCCTTTAAGTGTCTAACAGCTGGAGGTAGATTATCTTCTGGTTGAACACCTCCAGTCTCTTCAATATGCTGCATCTCTTGGTGTACATCTGCATCTAGAGAGTCTTGTACTCCCCCTGGAAAGTAGCCACCATTTTCCACTTCCTGCTCTTCAATTGTTTCTTTTGTAATGGTAAGCTTGTCCATTTTCTCATTAATACCTGTAGAACTGCATGAGCTACAAGGCAACTCATTGTTAATCAGTCTTATTTCATCAAAAACAACATGTAAAGACTCTTCTACAACTTGAGTAATCAAGTTGTAGACTCTATAAGCCTTACTATTGTTGTTGTACCCAACAAATATCCCATCTTGGGATTTGGCAGCAAACTTAGTTAAATAAGCCTTCCATTGTTAAGGACATAGCACTTGCAACCAAAGATCCTAAAATAGGATAAGTTTTGTTTTCTACCCTTCATGATCTCACAGGGAGTCTTTTTGTGGCTTTTGGTGATAGATGCCCTATTGATCACATGACATGCAGTGTTTACTGCCTCAGCCCCGAAATACTCTGGGAGAGAAGTGTCACTCAATAGAGTTCTACCAGCCTCAATCAATGTTCTATTCTTCCTTTCAGCAATACCATTTTGCTTTGGTGTTCTAGGTAAGGAGAATTCTTGAAAAATCCCAAATTCTTCACACAGTTTTGTCATACTCTCAGATTGAAATTCAGTGTCATGGTCACTTCTGATTTTGACCACTGAACTGTCAAGTTCATTCTGAATTTGCATGACAAAGCTGTATAAAACACTTGGGGTTTCTCATTTTTGTCTCAGAAAGAACACCCAGGAATATCTAGAATAGTCATCTATCACCACAAAAGTGTAGGCCTTCCTACCTAGACTATGAACTGGCATAGGACCAAATAAATCCATATATAAGAGGTATAGACACCTCACTGAATCCTTGTTTTCAAGGCTATGAAAGGTGGATTTTATCTGCTTGCCTTTTTGACAAGCTGAGCATATCCCATCTTTTATGCACTTAACTTTTGGACCATTCCTTACTAACTCTTTGCTAAAGAGTTGGCCAATAATTTTGTAGTTAAGAAGGGCCAGCCTCTTATGCCATTTGATATAATGAGAGGCTCTCTCATCAGCTACAAGACAGATAGAAGAACCTTTGTTCTCACACTCAAAATTAAGACAGTATACATTCCTTTTTCTATATCCTATCAAAATGACCTTTTGATCACTTGACCTTTTGATATGACATACATTCTTAACAAATGAAATGTCATATCCTAAATCACTCAGCTGACTTATGCTTATAAGGTTGTGTTTCAAACCCTTCACACAGGTAACTTGAGCGATAGTAATCTGGTTACTAGAAATGTTACCAAATCCTTTGATGATTCCTTTTTCAGAGCCACCAAAGATTACTTTATGCCCATTTAAGATAGGTAAATACTCCTTCAGCAATTCCTTTGTTACATTCATGTGCCTTGAACATCCACTGTCCAAGTACCATATAGGGGTATGGTGACTTAGACTCACCTGAAATAAAAAATTACCTCTCCTTAGAACCCAAGTAAGTCTTGGGTCCTTGGTTCAAGTTAGCTTCATACATACCAAATCTACCTACAGCTCTTCTAACAGGTAGACTGTTGTTCTTCCTGACACTAGTATTGTGCCAGCAATCTATGGCATAATGGCCTGTCTTGCCACAGCACCAGCATTCATACTTGTTGAATCTATTTTTAGATACATTCTTGACAGTCTGGTTGACAGCAAATCTTTTGTATTCTGCTGGTACTGCAGCAGCTACACCCACAGTTTTCTTAAGAACATGGGGTTTATGAACATGGGTTGTCTTATTGACATAATCACCCTTGTCATTCAGAACTTCAGTCTTACTATGACCATGAGTATTCTCAAGGTCATACTTGTTAGAAGGCACTTGTACCTTCTTAAAAACTACAGGGACTTTAAAATTCAGTTGCTGGACTGAGGCTTTGCCCTTTTTCTTGAATTGGATAGCCCTGGTGTTACCTTTAAAGCCTATTCCAGCCTTACCCTTTTGAGCCACAAACTCATCTATTAAGGGTAAAACTGATTTAGGCTTGGAATAACTAGCCACCAAATCTTTTTCCTTTTGAAGTCTGGCTTCCAGACTTTTAATTAGATCATTTTTGTATGTGATTGTGCCCATCTGAATAACAGTTATAGTTTTCAGTTTGGCAATCTCATTCAATTTTTGATCCAACTCTTTTTCTAAGTTAGATGCAGCCATCTTAAGATCTGCAATTTCCTTAGCCTGAGTTTTGGCCAGGTTCTTGCTTTTATTTAGTGCCTGCAACAAGTCCCCATATTCATCTATCTGCTGATGAATATCACCTTCAGACTCAGACCCATCCACATCACTTGATGCAGATGTAGCTGACTCTGTGCCAGTACTACAATCTGAATTACTAGAAAAATATTATACCTTGCTAAGACCAGCTGATCCTGGCACTTGTCTTCTTCTGATGCAGTCATCAGTTCCATGCACTGATGGTCTTCTTGTGCATAGATAGAGTTCAGTAATTGCATAAACTTATCTGCTTCATATAGGCCAATGTATGCCTCAGCTTCAGATTCAGACTCTGTAGATGATTGGTCTTTCAAGCTCTTCTCCTTCTTAACAACAAAGGATTTCTCCTTATTGCTCTTTTGTTGAGTCTTCCTTTTATCAACAGACTCCTTTATTTTGTCTGGACACTCAGCCACAACATGTCTAGGCTTATTACAGCAGTAGCAAACTATCTTTGATGTTGTAGATTTGCAAGGCTTAGACCTGCTCCTGTCCTTCCTTGATGACTTCCTCTTTTGATAATAGTCATCCACAGGCTGAGATGTGGAGGTCCTTTACTTCCACTGCTTCTTCTTCAGGAATCTCTGAAACTGCCTAGTGAAGGCAGCAAAGTCTTTATCTAAGTCACTGCTTTCTGAACTCTGGTTGTCTGAATTATCTGAAGTAATTTTAGCAACAATCTCAGGAGGTGATGGAGAAATCCTCCTATTCTTCCTAGTGGCTTCCACCTTGAAGGCCACAGACTTTTCTTTATGCTCCCCTTTAGCACTTTTCTCATCCTCTTTCCTAGCCATCAGTTGCATCTCATATGATAGCAATTTTCCAAACAAAGTTAGAGGAGAGATATCTACAAGTTTGGACACTTCTCTAATGGCACAAATGTTAGTGTCCCAATCCTTTGTCAAGGATCTTAGAAATTTATCATTCAGTTCATATGTACTGAAGATCCTTCCATAGGACATCAGCTCATTGATTATTCTATAAAACTTCTTATAACACTCAGTTATACCATCTGACTTTCCTTGTCTGAAACTCTCATATTCCTGGTTCAGCATAGATTTTCTATCTTGTCTGACTTCTTTAGAACCCTCCATGTAGACTATCAAAGTGTCCCACATTTCCTTAGATGTCTTGCAGTGAATCAAATTTTGAAAGGTTGAATCATCTATGGCACTTATTATGATATCTGGGCTCTTTTATCCATAGTTGCCAGGATGATCTCATCCTTAGTCATCTCAAAAAAATCTTTGGGAGTTCTTTGATTTGCATCTAGAACTGACACCTTCATTGGAACATAAGGACCTTCCATTACAGTAATGTAAATCCTTGGATCAGAAGCCACCATGAAAAGCCTGGCCCTTTCTTTCCATATTCCAAAAATCTCTTTCCTGCATATGGGTAATTTCATAGAACCTAGTTCCTTATGATTTTCTCCTGAACCTATTTTCTTGATCTTGAATCTGCCTTAAGGATCTTACTCAGACTATTAAGTCCTTCGTTGAGGAACCTCCCACTGATACCACTTGATAGAATTGATTTCAAGATAACCTAAACACCTAGAGGGGGGTGAATAGGTTCTTTTCTTTTCTTTTTATTTAAGGCAGAACAATTATTCAGATCTTTAAATAGAATCTAACTATTCTACAGCATTCACAGCACATAAAACACAGTCACAAACACATCACAAATTGCACACAGATTTATAGTGGTTCCCCAAGGTCTGGGTACATCCACTTTCTCCCTTCACCTATCTATTAGTATGCTAGATTCGGCCTAACTTCTTCCTTCTACTCAGATCCACAGATATTACAGCTCAGAACCCTGAAAGGTTCCTATAACTCAGAACCCTATAAGGTTCCTACAACTCAGAGTGAAACCACACTCCTACAGCTCAGGCTAATTGCCCTACCTCAGCCTTCCCACAAGGCCTATAACTCAGAGAATTATTTCTCCTACACTCAGTATCAAAATCCCTACCACTCAGAGATCTATATCTCCTACACTCAGCCTTTATAATATAGGCTTACAACTCAGATCTATGAAAAGATCTTACAAAATTTGATAAATTTTTAAGTTTGACTCTTACCCTTGTAGAGAGAGAAGGGATAAGAAGTTTCTTGATCAGTTTCTTGATAAAACTGATGGCTGAAATCAACCTGTTCTTAGCTTTATTCAAAGCTTCTTGAATCTGAACTCAGTAGGGTTGATCTCCTTTGAAGTTGACTGATTGCCAGCTTCCTTCTTAGAATCCAGAAATAAATTTGAATCCTTCTTAGCAGATTGGTTCAAGATGTGCTTCTTAGAAGACTTGTAAATGTTTCCTCCTTTACTTCAACAGCTGAAGATCTCTCTCACTCTTCAGAACTTATGAAGTTTCTTAAAAATTCTTGCTTGAATTCTCCTTAGATCTTCTCATGAAAATCTTCTTCAGTGTGGCGTGCACTTTCTTGATCAATGATCAATACTTCAATAGTTGTGCCTGTTGTTGTTGTTGTTCATCTCTTTTCATTTGACAGAATCCATCTATATGTATAGACTTCATCCATGGTAACCAGCTGATCCGGTTTCTAACCAACTTCTGACAAGTCTGATAGCTTCATTAAAGTTGTTGGAATGCACAACTGTCAAGTCTCCAGTCAGTTCTTGAACCTTTGTCTTTGTCGGCAAAGCGTCGAGACTGATTGTCATTATGTGTCGACACAAGTAGATAAAGTGTCGACACAAGCTTTGGTGATGTCGACATAACTCCTTTTGTGTCAACATAGCTTCTTGATACTGTATCTGTAGAATGTGTCGACACTGCCTCTTTGTGTCGACATAGGCACTTCTTCACTACACAGCAATCAACATTGTTAAAACTCTGTTGAGTATCGACACAAGTCCTGTGTGTCGACACAGTTGATATAGTCTCAGAATTTGTGTGTCGACACTGCCTCCCGGTGTCTACACAGTTGATGTCGACTAATACTCCTGTGTGTCGACACTGCCTCCCGGTGTCAACATAGTTGATGTCGACTAACATTTCTGTGTGTCGACACTTCCTCCCGGTGTCGACACAGTTGATGTCGACTAATAAATTCTGTATGTTGACACAGTTGCTTCAGGTGTCGACACAGCTTTTCCAAGTGTCGACACAGACTTCCTTAAGTGTCGACACATGGACTTAGAAATTTTTTTCTGCATTTTAGCCAATACTTAACTTGCACATATAAACTCAAAATAACATCAAATACACCTTGATGTATATCATTGAGCTAAGTGAGGCTTCTCCAAATCAGGTACACATTTTCAATGTACCCAACACTCGGGACTTGGCTCCGTAGCAGAAAGATGTCCACCTAGGACCCCTACCCTGCCAACTAGGTGAGAGCCTAACAGTAGGAGAAAGCTCGGGACTCGGCTCCGGAGCTTAAGAGATGTCCACCGAGGACCCCTACCCTACCAGCTAGGTTAGAGCCTGATAGTGGGAGAAAGCTCGGGACTTGGCTCTAGAGCAAAGGAGATGTCCACGGAGGACCCCTACCCTGCCAGCTAGGTGAGAGGCTGACAGTAGGAGAAAGCTCGGGAATTGGCTCCAGAGAAAATAAGATGTCCACCGAGGACCCCTACCCTGCCAGCTAGGTGAGAGCCTGACAGTGGGAAAAAGCTCGGGACTCGGCTCCAGAGCAAAAGAGATGTCCACCTATGACCCCTACCCTGTCAGCTAGGTGAGAGCTTGACAGTAGATGAAAGCTCAGGAATTTGCTCCAGAGCAAAAAGATGTGTCCACCGAGGACCCCTACCCTGACAGTTAGGTGAGAGCCTGACAGTAGGAGAATGCTCAGGACTTGGCTCCAGAGCAGAAATATGTCCAGCAAGTACCCTTACCCTGCTAGGTAGGTGAGATCCTGATAATGGGAGAAAGCTCGGGACTCGGCTCCGGAGCTAAATAGATGTCCACCGATGACCCCTACCCTGCCTGTTAAGTGAGAGCCTGATAGTGGGAGAAAGCTCAGGACTTGGCTCCAGAGCAAAGGAGATGTCCACCGAGGACCCCTACCCTGCTAGCGAGGTGAGAGGCTTATAGTGGGAGAAAGCTCGGGACTTTGCTCTAGAGAAAAGAAGATGTCCACTGAGGACCCCTACCCTGCCAGCTAGGTGAGAGCCTGACAGTGGGAGAAAGCTCGGGACTCAGCTCCAGAGCAAAAGTTATGTCCATCGCGGACCCCTACCCTGTCAGCTAGGTGAGAGCCTGATAGTGGGAGAAAGCTCAGGACTTGGCTCCGGAGTAGAAATATGTGTCCACCGAGGACCCCTACCCTGACAGTTAGGTGAGAGCCTGACAGTGGGAGAAAGATCAGTACTTATCTCCGGAGCAAAAACATGTCCACCGATGACCCTTTCCCTGACATCTAGGTGAGAGCCTGATAGTGGGAGAAAGCTCGGGACTTAGCTCTAGAGCAAAAGAGATGTCCACCGAGGACCCCTACCCTTCTAGCTAAGTGAGAGCCTGACAGTGGGATAAAGCTCGGGACTTGGCTCTGAAGCAAAAGAGATGCCAACCGAGGACCCCTACCCTACCAGCTAAGTGAGCCTGAAAGTGGGAGAAAGCTCGGGACTTGGCTCCAGAGCAGAAAGATGTCCACCGAGGACCCCTACCCTGCCAGCTAGGTTAGAGCCTGATAGTGGGAGAAAGCTCGAGACTCGGCTCCAGAGCTAAAGAGATGTCCACCGAGGATCCCTACCCTTCCAGCTAGGTGAGAGCCAGATAGTGGGAGAAAGCTCGGGACTAGGCTCCAAAGCAGAAAGATGTCCACCGAGGACCCCTGCCCTAATAGCTAGGTGAGAGCCTGACAGTGGGAGAAAGCTCGGGACTTGGCTCTGGAGCCAAAAGATGTCCACCGAGGACCCCTACCCTGACAGCTAGGTGAGAGCCAGACAGTGGGAGAAAGATCAGGACTTGGCTCTAGTGCAAAAGAGATGTCCACCAAGGATCCCTACCCTGCCAGCTAGGTGAGAGCCTGACAGTGAGAGGAAGCTCGGGACTTGGCTGCTAAGCAAAAAGACGTCCACCAAGGACCCCTACCCTTCCAGCTAGGTGAGAGCTTGACAGTAGGAGATAGCTCGGGACTTGGCTCTAGAGTAGAAATATGTCCATCGAGGACCAATACCCTGCCAGCTAGGTGAGAGCCTGACATTGGGAGAATGCTCAGGACTCGGCTCCGGAGCTAAAGAGATGTCTACCGAGGACCCCTACCCTGCCATCTAGGTGAGAGCCTGATAGTGGGAGAAAGCTCGGGACTTGGTTCCAGAGCAATGGAGATGTCCACCGAGGACCCCTATCCTGTCAGCTAGGTGAGAGGCTGACAGTGGGAGAATGCTCGGGACTTGGCTCCATAGCAAAGAAGATGTCCACCAAGGACCCCTACCATGCCAACTAGGTGAGATCCTAATAGTGGGATAAAGCTCGGGACTCAGCTCCGGAGAAAAATAGATGCCCACTGAGGACCCCTACCCTACCAACTAGGTGATAGCCTGACAGTGGGAGAAAGCTCAGGACTTAGCTCCGGAGCAAATGAGATTTCCACTGATTACCCCTACCTTGCTAACTAGGTGAGACCCTGATAGTAGGAGAAAGCTCGGGACTTGGTTGGATCTGCCATTCGTTCACACACTCTATTGTAAAAGGCTAAGAGTACCAAGAAATTTTATGTCAAAAAGGAGATAAAGCGTAAATGATTTATGGATAGTCCTCCACTCTACCCTCCTGCCTCCTCCTCGGATGGCATCTCTTTCTACTCAGGGCTATTGCCATAACCGGTTGCTTATTGGGGAGAGGAGGTCCCTGGTCCTGTATCAAGTCGGGAGGTTTAAATTGTCCCTGGCCCTCCTCATGGTTGTCCCCTCCATGGAAACCTCTTCGCTGGCCCTGGTCTTACCACTCTGGCTACCCCTAGCTGTGTTAGTTGTTCGACTCCTGATGCCCCCACCTGGGTTGCTGCTGCTACTTCTATTATTCCCTCTGCTGGGGTTCAGCTCTCCTCTCCTCCTGGCATGCCACCCCTCGGCTTCTCTTCCTTCGTGTCCCACCTGGCCAGCTTCCGGGAAAACGTCGAGTTCGACGCCTCCATATCGACCTCCTTTGCCGCTCTCTCCATTAGTGCCTCAAAAGACACAGGAGGCACCCTCTTCAGCTCCATTACGAAAAAACCCGACTGAAGCCCAAGGGTGAATGCCACCATCATGGTGTGTTCCGGTATCTCCTGCACTTGGATAACCTCCTCCTGGAACCTATCCAAGTTGCTTCCCTGGGTCTCTTTTGCTCCCTACTTGACACGGAACAAGGACTCGGCCTCCTTCTTCCTCTTCCTAGACGTAGTGAACCTCAACATGAACCCCCGACGCAGGTCCTCAAAACAGTAATTGGAGCCGGCCGGGAGCTGGTGGAACCACTCTCTCACCTTCTCCTTGAGGGTGATAGCGAAAAGCCTTCACTTAAACCCATCCGACATTTGCCGGATCGAGACCACATCCTCAAAACATTGGACGTGCTAGATCGGGTCTCCCTTCCCGACGTAATAGGACATCTCCGGCTCCCTGAAACCCTCTAGAACTGGGGCAGAAGAAACGAACTCGCTGAAGGGGCTTCCCCCCTCAGTCGGGCGAGCTGGGTACTCCCCCCCCCCTACTATATCGTCGAACTGGTACTCGCCTGCTGAGCTGGGGAATAGGACTCGCCCTCATGGCTCGCATGCTCCCCCACCTGCGACCTCCTTCCCTACCCGCCAGATGGGTGCGTCGTTGCCCAATGCTGGGTCGGCGACCACAGGAACTGTCGGCGTCGTGCTCTCAGCCCGCATGCCGAGCGCGACCCTGACGAGCCCAAGCAGCTCCTCTCTGAGCTCCGCAGACATCCTCACTGCTGCGGGAGGGGGAGGGGGCGGCGAGTTGGCCTCGCCTGAACCTTGCCCTCCTTCTCTAGCCATCAAACTTGTAGAAGCTTTTCTTTGCTGACCACGATCCATGCTCACCGCATCAAATGTTGAAATCGAGAATTCGGTCTCTATGGAGTTCACCCTTGGGGAAGGGGTGACCGCACACTTACTTCTCTCCTGCGAGCCCAAGAAACTAAGGAAAAAGAACTAGGGACAGACCCAAGGCTCCAGCACGGAGGTCCCTCCACACACCCAGAAGATCTTAGAGCGCTTCCCCTCCTTAGCCAAGTGTTGAAGCTAAGATACCTCAGAAAGCGCTAGAAGACCGGGCATAAGTAACCGTGTCTTTCTGAGGTACCCCTTGGGTCCTATTTATAGGATTTCTGAAAGCGGCCTGCAAATAGCCAACCTCTGATGTTCTGAGAGGCTAGGGGAAAACCAATGGGGACAACATGGTAAAAAAAACATCTTAGGCCCGGGCGAGCTGCCTCTCGAGGCTTCTGCTCGCAAAGGTATGGTGGAGCTCGCACTCGCCTACCCATGGGCCTTGGGCGAATGAGAACTCGGCAGGACCTGCTCTCTTGCTGCTTGACAAGCTCCTCGAGGAAAGTACAAGCTCTGTTGGCCCTATTCGCCCCCCAAGCGGGAGCCAAAAAACTAAAGGGCACTAAGAGCCCGTTGAGTGGAGTAGCCTCACTCAATGCCATGTCCAGGAGGGCACTGAGAGTATTGAGTGGAGTAGCCTCACTCAACGCCATGGCCAGGAGGGTGCTGAGAGTGTTGAGTGGAGTAGCCTCACTCAACGCCATGGCTAGGAGGGCGCTAACGAGGTGCAAATCTGAAATGAAGTCTCAGGAATAGCTAGGCGAGCTGCCCCATGGGTATCTCCACTCGCCTGGGGCGGTGAGTGCTCGATGGAGCTGGCACTCGCCGTCTATATTTGGCCTTGGGCGAGCACGGGCTCGGCCTACCCTGCTCGCATATCGTGAGTTCGTTGAATGGCCAGAACTCGGCGAGCGGACCAGAGCTCGACGAACGAACAGAGCTCGACGAATGTCCAGAGCTCGACGAATGGGGCTTGGCGAGTACAAAGTCATCCCTCAAAATCATCCCACCCCGTCTGGGCGAGTCGGGGGCTGCCGAGCTCTCGCCCCCTGCCGAGCTTGCCTAGGCACTTGGACTGCCCGGTTTGGCCGGTTTAGCTCCTGCTGACCCACTCGCCGGATACGGGGTTGTACAGGCAGTGTTAAAATCCAAGTTCAAAGTGCCAACGTATTTGATGAGTATAAAAATATACAATTTTGTATAGTATTAATTTTGAATATTTATAAATAAAACCTTAGTTTTTATATATATAACTAATTATTTTTGTTATATTTTATTTTTTTAATGTTTTATATTTATTTTCTAAGGTTTTCTGAATTTTCATATTTTTTACTTAGGTCACGCCCCTAGGTCACGTCCGTGACCTAGGGCGTGACAGCCCTGTTTAATTCCTTTTTATTTTCTGTTTTTGTTATTTAGAAAAATCGGAAAAGCTGATGGACACGTCCACGCCATGCCCGTGACCCAATCAGACATGCCTATGACCTGCACCGGTGTTATCCTGTTTCTAACAAGATGTCGCAATGTCTCCATGCCCCGTTCCACCTGATGAACCGACTGCCAGACACGCCCGTGACCCAATTCGACACGCCCGTGACCTGATGAAGTTCTATCCAAAGTTCATCCCAGCTCGACACATGTACCAATATGCCGCCTGACACGCCTGTGACCTTGTCACGCCAAACCGACACGCCTGTGTCCAGGGGCGTGTCGTTTCAAAAAATTTTCTATAAATAGAGGGGCAGAGCTTTGTAAAATTATTCAAACACCAGCAGCTTCCATAAGAACTGTTAGGACTCCCCAACTCTCTGATAAAGAACTGGTAGTAGCTTTCAAGTATTCCAAGTTCTGTAAGTTGTAATTTTTTCAACTTTCTTTTCAGCTTTGTAGGAAGTTGTAATAACTTTTTGAATTTATGAAATTGAATGTTTCAATTTCAATTCTGAGTACTTTACAGTTTTATTTTCTGTTTAACTTTACTTTATTTTCGCATACTATCCCAAATGAAAGGCGAAGCTCTGCTTATGTCCTGGATTAAGATAGCGTGAAACTGCTTTCAAAACTATTTTTCAAAACCTTATTATTTCATACTATCCCGAATGAAAGGCGATGTGAAAGCCTATGACCTTGATTAAGAGAGTGTGAAAGCTTTTCAATAGTTTAGATTTTACTACCCTATCCCGAATGTAAGGCGAAGCAAAAGCTTAATTCCTGAATTAAGATAAATAAGTAGATATTACTTTCTGCACTTTATACCACCCCCATCCTGATAAGAGGCTAAGAACCCTTGGCACTTGGTCAAGATAAGCTCTGGGCTGGATATTATTTTCAACTATTTCAACTCTATGTTCTAGTTATTCTAACTAGGGTTTACTGTTAATTGATCATATACCAGGTGAAGAGACACTACGTTTTACGTTAACCCGTTTTAAATGCAAGCCTCCCCGGTCATACTTTCGAGTCAGTGATGCTACCAAATGGACCCTCTCGTTAAGTTAGGTAATCAAGAAACAAATTTGTTCTTTAATAGGTGAATTAATATTCTCTCATAGTAATTCTGAAATCAAGGACTACCTTCTGAGTCCTTATCTTAATAAAACCATGTATTTATATTTTTCTGTCTTTTGTTTTTAATATAAACTCCACTCCGTTCTTTCGATAAGATAATAGTCTGTTCTAAAAAGTAAAATAATTAACACCAATCCTAGGAAAAATATGACCTTGATATTTTATACAAAATACTATACTCCTATGCGATAAGTACTCTTGCCTTAATCTACAGGATATAAGTAAGTAAAAAAGAGATAGACTTATATTCGTAGAAGATTATATAACACCAAATCTATCCTCTTTAAATCAAAATTTACTTATATTCGTAAACGATTACATAACTTCCTCCTCCAACAAATGTAAAATCTAAAATAACAAAACCATTAACTCATTTATTAGAAAAAGAAGCCCCATTTATATTCAATAGTGAATTCTTAGTAGCATTCAACATTATTAAGGACAAACTTATCAACTCTCCTATTTTAGTAGCCCCAGACTGGTCCTTTCCTTTTGAGATCATGTGTGACGCGAGTGATTATGCGGTAGGAGCTGTCTTAGGATAGCGAGTAGACAAATATTTTCATCCTATCTATTATGCAAGTAAAACTCTCGCATCTACACAAACCAATTACATGACCACAGAAAAGGAACTACTGGTGATTGTATTCACATTTGATAAGTTTAGATCTTATATAACGCTATCGAAAGTTATAGTTTTTACGGATCATTTTTCTTTAAAATATTTACTAACTAAGGCAGACGTAAAACCCTGTTTATTACGTTGGATTCTTTTATTACAAGAATTTGATTTAGAGATCCGAGATAAGAAAGGCACAGAGAATGTAGCAGCCGATCATCTTTCTCGACTAGAGAATGCTGCAATAGATACACTCGTGGAAGCCGACATCGAAGATAAATTCCCTGAAGAAAGTCTCCTCGCCCTCGAAAAGGTAACAAACTCTTCTACTCCTTGGTTCGCAAACTTGGCTAACTATTTAGTAGCCCGATTCCTTCCAAAAGCTTTTAAAATTCAAGAAAAGAGGAAATTCTTTTCTGACTTGAAAACTACTTTTGGGAAGACCCGTATTTATTTCGAGTCTGTGCCGACAAATTAATTAGAAGATGTATTTCGAATGAGGAAGGACTAAAAGTACTACGACACTACCAAGAAGGACCAACCGGCGGACATTATCTTGCCAACCGGACTGCACGTAAAGCCCTTGAAGCAGGCTTCTTTTGGCCTACTTTATTCAAGGACGCTCAACAATTGGTAAGCGTTTGCAATCGCTGCCAACGGTCAGGTAACATTTCCCGTCGGGACGTAATGCCCTAAAATTTTTACTTAGAATGTGAAATTTTTTATCTGTGGGGCATAGATTTTGTAGGCCCTTTACCACCTTCTTTTAAAAATTATTATATCTTAGTAGCGGTCGATTACATTTCACGATGGGCTGAAGCGCAAACTTTTCCCACCGCTGACACGAGAGTCGTCGTTAAATTTTTGAAATCCTTATTTTTCACGTTTTGGCACGCCTAGGGCTATAGTTAGAGATCGAGGTACTCATTTTTGTAACACCCAGATGGCTAAAGTATTAGCCAAATATGGAGTTACTCATAAACTCGCTACCGCTTATCACCCCCAAACAAGCGGCCAAGTGGAGGTAGTCAATAGAGAACTAAAGCCCATATTAGAAAAGATTGTAGATACCAATCGAAAAGATTAGTCCCTCAAATTAGATGACGCACTTTGGGCCTACCATACATCATTCAAAACTGCGATCGGTTGTACACCTTATCGTTTAGTATATGGAAAGGCATGTCACCTACCTATAGAATTAGAACATCGCGCATACTGGGCGCTAAAATTTCTTAACTTAGATACAAACTTAGCCGCCGAACAACGTAAATTTCAACTCAATGAACTTGAGGAATGGCGTGCAAACGCCTATGAAAATAATAAATTTTATAAAGAGCGATCTAAGTTTTATCATGATAGGAAAATTAAATTTCCAAAATCTTTTTTACCAGGTGATCTTGTCCTACTATATAACTCTCGCCTTAAATTATTTCCAGGAAAATTAAAATCCCGATGGACCGGACCCTTTACTGTTAAACAAATCTGGCCATATAGGACCGTTCTTATTTCTAACCCTGAACTAGGAAATTTCAAAGTAAACGGGCACCGTTTAAAACTATATTTTACTGGGGACCCTTTTCAAAAAGAACCTGAATCCCTAACACTACTCCATAATCTTGAAATATAAATTCACTTGTATATTTCCATCTTTTATGCTTTTGTATATTCTGTACATATGTCTTTTTTGTCTTTATTTGTCACATCATACTTATGCCTAACATAAGTATGGGGGTGCTTTGGCTGTAATTTTTATCACTTTTATGTTATATTTTTCCTTTTAAATAAAGACATTGTTTATTTTATTACTCATCCAAAATAAGTCAAAACTTTCAAAACCATACTATTTATATATATTCAAAAAATCTGCGTTGATAGAAATATAAATTATTCAATTTTCAAATTTACTACTCCTTCTCATACCTAGACACATATAAATATCAAGAATAAACTTATAAACCCTACCTTGTAAATTTCATTACAATCAGAGTTATTATTTTAGCAAGCCTGCTTTAATATATCAAAAATACATATATATATATATATACAATAGAAGCAAAACATATTATGTTCACCAAACAATTTTAGACTGTAATTATCCTTACTCCATTCTTAATGAAATATAAGAAATACAAACTATTATAGTTGCTCTCAAAAAATTTTATCCAGCTCTTGAATATTTATTTATTTCTACTTGGCATGTTTTCTTACGCAAGCAAGTATCTAGGAGTATGTGCTCCTAGTAAAAGAAAAGATCTTATGTCAATGGGAATAAGATTTTATTCCGTACATATAGGCATCCAATAAATATGAAAAGATTATATAGAAAGGAGTATGTGCTCCTCTAAATATACATTGGAATCAAATAAAAACTCAAGTATGCATTGTATTTTTTGCCACTTTGGAATTATATTCCTTAGTAGTTATAACAACGCATAACTTAGATAAAAAGATGATAGAATACAAAAATCTATCACTTCTACAAAAGCCTATTGTATAGGTAAATTCCACCCTTCCAAAGTTGATATTCTATTTTTGTTTAAAATTTTGAGTGAGCATAAATAATAGGATGTATATTTTCCAATATATCTCGTATAAGATATAGTAATCATAAAGTCAATATATCCTTGTTATATCTGATTTTAATATGTGCTTACTATTTGTTTTCAAAAAACTTTTTATGGCTATAAATTCTAACTCTGGTATCAATGATATATATATATATATATACAATAGCATTTAACTCTTTATTCACCAGATTTTTATACCTGTTTTATCTTTAAGAATTAAATTGATAGTAAATAGAAAATTTCATAACTTGTAAATATACTCAACTCTATATTTGCTCTGGAATAGCAAAATCTAAGTATGGGGGTATTTGATGAGTATAAAAATATACAATTTTGTATAGTATTGATTTTGAATATTTATAAATAAAACCTTAGTTTTATATATATAACTAATTATTTTTGTTATATTTTATTTTTTTATGTTTTATATTTATTTTCTAAGGTTTCCTGAATTTTTATATTTTTTACTGAGGTCACGCCCCTAGGTCACGCCCGTGACCTAGGGCGTGACAGCCCTGTTTAATTCCTTTTTATTTTCTGTTTTTGTTATTTAGGAAATTCAGAAAAGTTGATGGACACGTCCACGCCATGCCCGTGACCCAATCAGACACGCCTGTGACCCGCATCGGTGTTAGCGTGTTTCCAACAAGATGTTGCGCTATCTCCACGCCCCGTGCCGCCTGATGAACTGACTGCCAGACACGCCCGTGACCCAATTTTACACTCCCGTGACCTAATTAAGTTCTATCCAAAGTTCATCCCAGCTCGACACATGTCCCGACACACCGCCCGACACGCCTGTGACCTTATCACGCCCACCCGAGAAGCCCGTGTCCAGGGGTGTGTCGTTTCAAAAAAATTCTATAAATAGAGGTACAGAGCTTTATAAAATTATTCAAACACCCGCATCTTCCTTAAGAACTATTAGAACTCCCCAGCTCTCTGACAAAGAACTGGTAGTAGTTTTCAAGTATTCCAAGTTCTGTAAGCTGTAATTTTTTTAGCTTTTTTTCAGCTTTGTAGGAAGTTGTAATAACTTTTTGAATTTATGAAATAGAATGTTTTGATTTCAATTCTGAATACTTGACAGTTTTATTTTCTGTTTTACTTTACTTTATTTTCTCATACTATCCCGAATAAAAGGCGAAGCTCTGCTTATGTCCTGTATTAAGAGAGCGTGAAATTGCTTTCAAAACTATTTTTCAAAACTTTATTATTTTATACTATCCCGAATGAAAGGCGACGTGAAAGCCTATGACATCGATTAAGATAGTGTGAAAACTTTTCAATAGTTTAGATTTTACTACCCTATCCCGAATGAAAGGCGAAGCGAAAGCTTAAGTCCTAAATTAAGATAGATAGGAAGATACTATTTTCTGCACTTTACCGCTCTCATCCTGATAAGAGGCTAAGAACCCTTCTCACTTGGTCAAGATGAGCTCTGGGCTGGATATTATTTTCAACTATTTCAACTCTATGTTCTAGTTATTCTAACTAGGGTTTACTGTTAATTGATCATATACCAAATGAAGAGACACTACGTTTTACGTTAACCCATTTTAAACGCAAGCCTCCCCGATCACACTTTCGAGTCAATGATGCTACCAAAGGGACCCTCTCGTTAAGTTATGTAATCAAGAAATAAAGGTGTTCTTTAATAGGTGAATTAATATTCTCTCATAGTAATTCTGAAATCAAGGACTACCTTTTGAGTCCTTATCTTAATAAAACCACGTATTTATATTTTTATGTCTTTTATTTTTAATATAAACTCCACTCCGTTCTTTCGATAAGGTAATAGTCTGTTCTAAAAAGTAGAATAATTAACACCGATCCTAGGAAAAATACGACCTTTATATTAACTACAAAATACTATACTCCTATGCGATAGGTACTCTTGCCTTAATCCACATGATATAAGTAAGTAAAAAAGAGATAGACTTATATATGTAAAAGATTATATAACACCAAATCTATCCTCTTTAAATCAAAATTTACTTATCAGTATTCCAATCCGCACTATCGTAGATGGAAGAAGTCCAAGTCCTTTTGACAGGCTCCATCTACCATTGCTGCTGGAGCAATGGTTGGTAAAAAACCGCATAAATGTTATAACTGTGGCAAATCAGGGCATATTGCCAGAGATTGTCATGGTGAGGTCTCAAGAATCAAGAAGGCTAAGCCTGGAATAGCGTCTGGGCGAAGCACTCTTTCATGTTATACTTGTTGCAAGGTGGGTCATAAGGCTCGAGATTGTTGGCAAGGTCGTCCAAAAGTGGGTGAGATGTCAGGAACATCTTATGCCCAAGGATGATCGAAAGGGTCCTTTGACGAGGGCAAACTGAAAGGGATTTACAAGTGAACGTAAATAAATAACTGTACTAGTGTACTATTTTTTTATGATTTATAATAATGTATACAATGCATGTGTTGGATATATGTACCTGTTGTTCACGGTTGTTCACGGTTGTTCATGGACAAAGTTAGAAGACTTTTGATTTGGCTTAATAAATTCCATTTTTTGTGCTTATATTTGTATAATAAATATGAGATTGGGATGACATTACCTTAGGAATAAAAGTTGAACACTGGTAGAAGTTTGTGTTAAGATGCGATTATGAAGGCATGTTGTTGGTTTGGAAATATATGGGCTAACAATAGTTACGTTGATGGGATCTTTGGTATGGATTGGCTCTTGGAGCAGTGTACCTATATAGATTACAACTCTAAGGAAATCACATTGGGACCGAATATGGGACTAAATTCTCGGGTGAATGAGGATCGAGCAAACTATTGATGTCTGCTCTTCTAGTAGTCAAACAGTTCGGAAGGGCGCGAAGTTGTTCTTCACGCTATTAGAGGTCGTTGATCCAAAGCCCAGTCTGAGTGATTTTCCTATTGTATTGGCTTATGCATATATGTTTCCTAAGGATCTCTTTGGGTTGCTCCCTGGTGAGAGATTGACTTTACTAGTGGGTTGGTGCCAGGTGCAAAACCTGTGTCACGCTTACCGTACCGTGTAGCGCCAAAGGAAAGTGCAGAACTGAGAGTTTAATTGCAAGAATTTCTAGAGCAAAGCTATATACGTCCGAGTTGGTCACCTTGGTGTGTACCAGTCTTGAAGAAGGACGAAAGCTTGCGTCTATGCCTAGACTATGGAGAGTCGAACAAGCTGACCAAGAAAAACAAGTATCTGAGTCCATGGATAGATGACTTGTTCAATCAGCTGGTGGGATTAGTGGTATACTCTGTAATGCCCCCATCCGTCACATAGCATAATACAGAAGGTCTGGTCAGGGTCTGATGCTATATACCATAGACAGGAAAAGGAGTTACTTATCATCTCCAAATTCAAGTTCAGATAAAAACGCATCCTAACTCAGAGCATTCTAGCGAAAGCAGTTTAAGGCTCTGTTTGTTTGAGCGTTTTGATATTCCGTTTTGGGCAAACGCCGCCGGAAGGAGGGTAAACAAATGAACCTCCGGCGGCGTTTGCTCCGTTTCCACCCGCCCGCCTTGAGAAACGCCCCAAAAAGCTCCGTTTGGAGCAGCCACCTCCCCCCTCCGGTTCGAACACTCCGTTTCCACCCGCCGGATCGATCCGCCACCGCCGAACCAAATGAAGCCTAAGTTGATGAACCCTCAATACTAAGAATGTCCACTACACAAAAAGGAAATATTCGAATATTTCAACACATGTTTTGGCCTTAAAGCCTTACAACTGTTTATATGCATCACGTGATTTCATACATCAGCACGCAGGCCGGCCACACATGAAAAATAGTAAATGTTCACCTTTGGGCCTTCAAGGGCTAGCAAATTTCAGTACATGGGCTTCAGCCTGCTCTTTCCACTTGGATCTCCAGCACCTGCATAGAACAGCCCACCAAAATATGGCAAACAAAGCAACAGTCAGCCTTCGCTGACCAAATTATAACTACCCCAACCCTTACTCGAGACAGCGGTTCTCCTTCCCTACAAATAATACAGCATATATATATAGTGGCATGTACAATGTGCCTTCAAGCACCATTTACCGCGGACGTAGGCTCAGCGGCCACATGCCCCGTGCAATCATGGCACATTCTCGGTGTGTCATACTTCCCGTGTACCACCACCGTTCAGATGTCCATGACATAACGGTCAACTTTGAGTATTTGTCTCTTCAGCATATAGCCTGAGATTCTAGTCTTTACGGCACAAGTCCTAAGACTCTCATTTTGTGATACTAACGAAGCCAATAACTTAGGCACTCGAGTGAGACAACCATAACGCAGGTACAGTTCAGCCTTACCTATTTCTCAAACCATAAATTATAAGGCTGTAATGACGTGGGTCGGCTTCTCCTTGCCCGTTTGGCTCTCTAGCCTTAGCTGGGCAATAAATTCTCTCAGCTTTCTTAGGGATCTTACGGCCACTATAGTTGGCCTCCACGGCTCAACTTCATGTGCTATGCTAGCCTCACGGCTTCGCACCAATTCAGGTTGGCGCTCATGGCCACCGTAGCTGGGCCTATAAAGCTTTCAGCTTCTCATACATTGGCCCCATGTCTCATAGATACAGGCCTCACAATATAGCTCACTGGGATCTATTACCTGGCGGCGATACTCACTATCGCCCAGCGATATCAACAGTTCTCAAAACTGTGATCTTTCCTGGGTATTTTCCTGGAGATAACTCCAGTACTTTGATGGAGCATCCTGCACACCCCTAGACCCCAAATTTTACACGTTCAACTATACGTATATCCACGGAGTCTTCTTCGGCACGCAAAGCATAAAAACATCACCAATCTAGACCAACCTGTCAAGATGGACTTCTCACAACATGACTATTCCGTACTTTATATTTGCGGATCTATATGCAAAATACAACAGGGATCATTTTGATCGACCCATTTGAAACCACCCTTTCTTCACCTTTTGGTGAGGGGTTCCATGCACTCATGCATATTGAGGACTTCACTTGTCCAAGGAAATAATCGCTACCCTTATTGTTCGTTTCGGAGCCATGGTGTTAGCATTCTATCCGGTTGGAAACGAGCGTGTTGCTTTCCTCTTCACGGATCTAGCCTTGGATCTTGATTCTGATTATCAAAATAACTTCTCCAAGCTTTTCAAGTTTTAGCTCCAGCACAAGCTCCAACCCTTAGCTCATTTTCTCAAGAGCTTAGATGAAATGAGGAGAGAGAGTTAAAGGAAGAGAATGAATTCTCATTTCTCCTCACCTCTACATAAGTGGCCTCGGGATTAATCTCAGCCACAAGATCCTCTACTAAAGATCACGCAATGGCCACAATTGAAGTTGAAAAGTCAAATAAAACGATATTGCTCGGCAATATCTCTTGTCGCCTGGCGATAGAGGCCTCCACCACTTGACTCGAGTCAACCACCGCTTATCTACCACTTAATAGCCAATTCGACACGTGTCCATCACAACGTGGCACTATCGCTTAGCAATATCAACTGTCGCCACAGAGCTGTCGCCCAGCGATACTCACTATCGCCTAGCGACATCACTCGATGATTCGTCGAAAGGCATCGAGTGTGTCAAGCTCACTCAACGCTTCAAGGCGTCGGATTCACCGAGTATTATCGATATCGCCACCGGCGATACCCACTTTCTCCCGACAATAGTAACCAATTTCTGTTTCCCATTTTTTGGGTGTTACAATTCTCCCTGCCTTATAGAAATTTGTCCCGAAATTCTATTCTACTCAGAAAAAAAAATGTTACAACATTTTATACAAATAACTCGAGAAATTCAATATGCATGGTTTTGCTCACGCTCCCATGTCAGTTCTTCTCGACCACAATTATCTCACCGGACTTTGAGCATCCCGATTATTTTGTTTCGCAGTTGCTTGATCGTCGTATCCTCAATCTTAATGGGCCTAACCTTCGTCGTTAACCCACTATTGATCGATACTCGATCATCCGTCATTACTTGAGTTGGCCCTTTCACAGCTTTTCTCAACACCGATATGTGGAACACATCATGCAAGCCACTCAGTTCTACCGAAAGAGCTAGCCGATAGGAAGCTTCTCCAATTTGCTCGACCACTTCAAACGGACCAAGATACCTCAGACTCAACTTTTTCAAGCGCCAAATCCTGGACACGCCTTTGAATGGTTTGATTTTCAAGTATACCCACTCGCCCACCGCAAACTCCATGTTTCGATGCTTGATGTTGTAGTACTTCACATGCCTATCTTGGGTTATCAAGAGCCTTTCTCGAATAGAGTGTATCGTTGAATTAGCATCTTCAACTTACTTACGCTTATATAACTTAGACTCGCCTGTTTCTGCCCAAGCTAATGGTGTACGGCACTTCCTACCGTATAAAGCTTTAAAGGGCGTCATATTTATGCTAGCTTGATAGCTATAATTTTAGATGAACACTATCATAAAGAGATGGTCTTCCCACCTCTTCTCGAAATCCAAGGCACACATTCGGAGCATGTCCTCCATAGTTCTATTGGTCCTCTCGGTCTGACCATCCGTTTGCGGATGAAAGGTCGTACTGAACTTTAGTTTAGTCCCCAATAACTAATGGATTAGCCTCCAATCATTTGAATTAAAGTGCCTGTCTCAATCACTTACGATGCTATGGGCCACACCGTGCAATCGTACTCCATTATCCTCATATAGCTTTGCCAGATTTTCTACCAAATCATCTTTTTAATTCGAAATGAAGTGTGACACTTTTGTTAGTCGGTCAATAACCACCCAGATGGCATTGTTTCCTTTTTATGATTTTGGCAAACCATAAACTAAATCCATGGATATGTCGTCGAACTTCCACTCCAGTATAGGTAAAGACTTCAAAAATCCTCCTGGCTTCTGGCACTCGGCCTTCACTAAGGCACAAGTTTGACACTTCGCCACATAATGTGTGATGTCTTTTTTCAACCCTGGCCACCAGAATAGTTTCTTCATATCCTTGAACATCTTAGTGCTCCCCGGGTGGATTGAGTACTTTGTAAAATGTGCCTCGTACATCAACTCCTCATGTAACTTACTAACGTTGGGGACACACAATCGACCGTCTTTCCGCAAAAAAGCATCGTCTAGTGAGAACTGGGAATTAGACCCATCCACTATCTCTTCCATGTAGCGCTTCATGCTTTCATCCAGTTCCAAAGCCCATCGAATTTTGTCTGCGAGGTCATATTGTACCTCCGTCCAGTTCAAGCATGCTTCCACGCCCATTCTCTTGTAAATACAAGATAAATCCAGAGTCTCCAACTCATGGATCCGATGCTCAACATGTATCTTCCGCCAATTTGCTCGTATTGGATTCTTATGACTCGTCACATCGGCGACAACAGTCCCTTTCCCGGGAGTGTAATGATTCTCAAAGGTGTAGTCCCCAAGGAACTCAAACCACTTTCATTGTCGCATGTTTAGATCTTTCTGATGCATTAAATACTTTAGGCTCTGATGGTCCGTAAAGATGTTAATCTTAACGCCATATAAATAGTGTCGCCATAATTTAAGAGCCAATATCACGGTCGCCAATTTTAGGTCGTGAACCAGATAATTCCTCTCATGCACTTTAAGTTGGCGAGAGCCATAAGCAATCACATGCTCATATTGCAAGAGAATGGAGCCTAAGCCTCTCCCCGATGCATCACTATAGATCTCAAAACCTTCTGTACAACATGCAGAACATAACACAGGTGTCGTGGTCAGCCGACTCTTCAATTCTTCAAAATCTTTCTCGCAATACGGCATCCAAATTGTAACGTCCCAATTCGCTCTAGGCCCCTCGCACGTGTTTTGAGTCAAGAGACTCAACTCGGGCTCTGGGTGCACTGACGTGAGGCGTCAGGTGCATAGAATAAGTGTAGGGTTGGGTTCAAGGATACCACCAACCAGTAGCCGAGATGAGGGAACTCGGCTAAGTAAAAGTCATCGAGAATGGGGGTTGATGCTCGTCGATCGTCGAGAATGGAGGTTGATTCTCGCCGATTCGACGGGTATCGGTGGTCGATACCCGCCGGACTCAAAACTGCAGTAGGCTAAGGGAAAATCATCGAGAATGCCTGACGATTCTCATCGATCGTCGAGAATACCCGGTGATACCCACCGACTATCGAGTATCACTAAGGGAAAATCGTCGAGTATCATTGTTGATACTCGACGGATTCGTCGAGAATGACCCGCCAATACTCGCCGATCGACGGGAATCACTGGCTGATTCCCGCCGAATTTGACTTGTGCGTTTTCTGCGCCCAGGCCGATTCACCGGCTTGTACAGGCGAACCGAACTGGACCTCGGGATTCGTGCTGAGTGATCCTTGGACCGGTCACTTCAAATA
Source organism: Platanthera zijinensis (assembly GCA_039513925.1). Classification (NCBI taxonomy): domain Eukaryota; kingdom Viridiplantae; phylum Streptophyta; class Magnoliopsida; order Asparagales; family Orchidaceae; genus Platanthera; species Platanthera zijinensis. The sequence goes on along the minus strand of CM077082.1, from coordinate 121,257,540 downwards.
AAACCTAATTTGGGCAGTCCAATTAGAGAGTGACACGTGGCGGAAGGGATTTAGCCTAATATGTAATATAAAAAGGGAGTAAACCAAACCCTAACCACCGCATCCGATCCTTCTTGTCGAGCCGTCACCGTGCAAACCGTCGGGAGTGAGGGTTAGAGGAGAATACCGTAGATCGCCGGAGGACTTCTCTCTCTCCGCAGATCGCTGGTGCGAGCTTTGGAGGCGGACTTCTCCTTCCTTTGCCGTGAAGAACAACCGCACCAAGGATGTCGCCACGAAGAATAACGCGATCCATGGCCGGAAACGGAGGAAATGCCGGAAATGATGTGAGTTTCCTCCCCTCTCCCTTGGTGCTAGATCTATAGTTATTATTAGGCGAGACATCGACTCAAACGAGTCTTGATGTGTGAGATGAAGCTTTCTAGGAAGGCCATGCTAAAGCTTATGCTCTAAAGCTTAGTCGTCTTCAACCTCCCCTCGCTTCAAAGTGATGATAGGGGTGGTCTCGTGAAGAGGAAATGGCCTCAAGAGGGAGAATAAGGGTGGAGGAACTTCTGGTTGCGATTTGGGGAAAATCGCTTAAGGAGGAAGATGAACGGATGTCGTTCACTTCGCTTCAAGATGCGTGCAGAATCTGTATTCTGCGCGCAGCGACCTTCTTGGCTATTTTTAAGCAAGAAGGGGGCGGATCTGGGCTTTCGACTAAACACGAAAGTTGTATCCCTTGAAATTACCTTTCCAACGAGTGGTTGCACGTTTCCATGCAATACCTGTAGCCACGGGAAAGTCCGTTTGAATCTGCTGCGGTTGGAAGTTAATGCCCAGGAATTCTGTTTCCTGTACGCAACAGACTTCGAGTTGCATTTATGGTATGATGTGACCAGATCTGGGCTTTCGACTAAACATGAAAGTCGTAGCCCTTAAAATTACCTTTCCAACGAGTGGTGGCACGTTTTCGGGCGATACCTGTAGCCACAGGAATCTTCAGTCAAAGTTGCTGACCAGATTACATACAATTCTAGGTGATTATAATGTGAACTTGGATTCGATGGAATAGATGTTGCAATTCATCTCGAGGTTGGGTGAATTCTTTTGTGTTAATCACCGAGGTAATGCGAAGATTGATGTTTGAGGACTTGAATCCCTATGCCAAGATGTGAATCAAGCCTAAGTGAATGAAAGGCTTTGTTATATTTGGTAGATCTCCATTATGCGCATTGTCTATAATATGTTGAATTCATTTGGAAGGATTTGTAAATGATTAGAACTATGGCCAGGATGGATAATGGATTGATGGAAGGGAATGGATAGTCCAATGCTTAGAGTGTCGTCTCCCTACGGGTAGCATTGTGGAAGTTAACAAGTGCGGTGTTGACCGTCACTAATGGGAATGAGGTTGAGTTGGATAAAATTGGACGGTTGGGCTTGGTCCTCGGTGTTCACGTCCCGTGGCTCCTTCCGTGCCAAGTGAACGGTTGGGCTTGGTCCTCGTGCTCATTTTCGAGGCTCCTTCCATGTCATACCATAGGCCAGTCAGGGGCTAGGATCTTGGTGCATATTTACCCGAGAGAACCCGCTGAGCCGTAGTACGCATGTGAGCTCCGCTGTTGTGTTCTTAGCGTTGAGGCATATGGAGGCCTAGGCCAGGTAGTATGGAGACCAGCCTAGTAGTGGAGATGCCTGCTCTACTGTCACCGTTTGGCCACGACGGTTGATGCCTGAGAGGTTAGCTACCTGCTCGAATAGTGGGAACTATAAGTCTGTGTCGACATAGCGATTGCATGTGCTTGAGCATGGGTGTGTCATTGCATTGCATACATAGCATTGCACTTCATTACATACACAAGACCCTCATCGTATAAGTTTATATGGGCACTCCTATACGATGAGTTACTTTCTGCTGAACGACCCTCAACTTATATGCTTGTATGGGCATCCATATAAGTTGAGTTACTTACTGTTCTAGTTATATACTCTCCTGCTGCTGTAGTTTGTAGATTTGAAAATAAGAGCTTGTTTATTATACACTACTGATGTTGCTGCTTATAATATATATACTCACTTCACCTGTTGTACTACTGTTATTTATATATTGTACCTGCTCCTTTCTCCGCCCGGTGTCGAGGAGTCGCCGGGGGAGCGGATGTGAAACCACTTAGTCTTTTTGACTAACGGTTGCTACGTCTTCCTTTTTAGGAGGAAACCACGTAGGTGGAGCAGCAGGCTATGCAGACGGACAGCCAGGCCAGGGTGACAGGGCCTGAAGGGACGGTACCGTCGCTACCGTCGGTTACAAATGTGAGTAAGAGAGGGATTTTGTTGTAGCCCTTCGGGGCAATTCTGTTCTCGTACTCTGATATTAGAAGCTTGTTGTAGCTTCTTTATTTATGATATTATGGACATATGCTTGGTGTGGATTTGACTTTCATATTATTATGGTTGGGTTGGCATTTATCTGTTGATATTGTTGGTAGCCGGCAGAATAGGCGTCTTGTGGTACAGGCTAGCCTGAGTGCTAGTGTTACCACAAGGCGGCTGTTTTGGGCATAAGACCCCTCTCGTGCCGTGTCTTGTGTTCCGGGAGGTGGGTCTTACAAATGGTATCAGCTTGCTACGATCCTCCAAGGCGAAAGTCACTTAACAATGGTGCCACCCCCGTTTGATTGGTCAGTTTGGGTACAAGCTGACTTAGCGGAAGCAGTGGTGTGCCCATATGTAATTCACACTAAGTTGTCCATCTTTAACCTTAGATTAGCCAACCTAACCCTAAGTTTGTACCTTATGTGTAGATCCCAGCACTTGTTGAGCCAGTAAGGGGCACCCCCGCCTCGTCCGTACCTACACAATTCTAACAATCAGAGCTGGGGTAGACGCTCACAGCTATTCTGGATGCTTTTAGGTCCCAATCTCAGCAGACAACTGTACAACAACAGGGTCCGGGATCTAGTTGGTTAAGCGTTTTCCGAGCTCTCTCCCCTCCCGCTTATGTTGGGACAGAGTCGGCAGTGCGTACGGAAGAGTGGCTTGACACTATACAAGAGTTGTTGGTAGGAATAAGATGTCCAAACAACATGGCGGTGACCCTTGTGGTGACACTCTTAGAGCTGCACGCCAAAAGGTGGTGGAAGTCCCTCATGGGCTCCACTTTTCGTGGAAGAGTGTACACGGACATTAGTTGGAGCGAACTCTCCGAAGCCTTCTTAGAGCATTTCATCCCCTCGGCCGCTCGGGATGGTCTGGAAGAGAGATTTTTGCAACTTAAGCAAGGGTCCATGTCGGTGACGGAGTACCAACGGGAGTTTCAGCACCTGGCTAGATTCGCTGACTCCTATGAGCTAGATGATAGAGGGTACGCCAAAAGATTCTACAAAGGCTTGCGAGACCCCCTAAGGCAATCCCTTTTGTTTATAGCGGACTCTAGTCTGGCGGAGATTATTGATATAGCGAAGAGATTGGAAGCGGACCACTTGGGTAGTGGTAAGAGGCCAGCAGAGGGCGTGATGGAAGCCGGCCCCAGCAACAGAAGGAGGTTTGACAATAAAAGAGGAAGAGAATATCGGAGGGGTGGCGGGCATTTTCCCCAGAACTTTAGAGAGGAGCGCCCGGTTCCACAACCGCCAGCATTACCTCCACCTCCACAGTTTCAGCAACACGGCGGAAGGCAGGAACGGGTGTGCTTTGAATACAACCAACCGGGCCACATTCGACGCTACTGCACACAACTGTTTGGTGATGCGCCTCTTGCTTTCCCTCCAACAGCCCCTCGGGGGAGGGGATATGTGCGTGGTCGAGGACAAGGACCACGAGGAAGAAACCCCGGACCCGCTCGAGATCAGATGTATGCCCTGGACATGACTCAAGAGCGGAACCCTCAAGAGATGATTGCAGGCACCGTGATGGTCGGCGGGAAACCGGCTCATACGTTATTTGATACCGGTGCCTCACATTCATTCGTGTCTGAAGACTTCATCAAAGATATACACGGAGTACAATATTTCACTGGTATTACTCGAAGAGTACGCCTCCCAGACGGATCTGAGATGACGGCAACCGCAAAGTGTGAGTTAGAGATAGCCATTGGGGGAAAGACCTTTGATACCCCTACCACAATTTTGAGAATACCAGAGTTCGACCTCATCCTGGGTATGGCGTGGCTGGATTGGCACCATGCGAGAATCGACTGTGCGGAGAAGCGTATCTATTTGAGACATGGGGATACTGATGTAGTCTTCCAAGGTATAAATTTCGCACCACGAATCTTGTTATCCTCAATCCAGACCTTGAAAGCTCATATGAGAGGGGATGAAGTCTACATGATACGATTCGAACTAAAAGAGATGAAGTTAGATGTGAAGGATGTGTGGGTAGCACGGGATTTCCCTGAGGTATTTCCCAAGAAACTGCCAGGGTTACCCCCGCATAGAGAAGTGGATTTTCAAATTAAGCTTGTACCAGGAGCTAAGCCTGTCTCCAGGACCCCTTATCGGATGGCCCCAAAAGAACTTGCGGAGTTTAGAGTGCAATTGCAGGAGTTGGTAGAATCAGGGTTTGTTCTCCCCAGCTCGTCGCCTTGGGGAGCCCCTGTTCTATTCGTCAAGAAGAAAGATGGAACCCTGCATTTATGTATAGACTATCGGGAACTCAAACAACTGACAGTACGGAACACCTACCCGTTACCTCGGATCGATGAGTTGTTCGACCAACTGGTGGGAGCGCATTGGTTCTCCAAGTTAGACTTGCGCTCGGGGTACTACCAATTGAGAATACAGGAGGATGATATACAGAAAACGGCTTTCAGCTCAAGGTACGGCTTATATGAGTTCACAGTGATGTCGTTTGGACTCACAAACGCCCCATCGGCTTTCATGAGCTTGATGAATAAAGTGTTTGAGGCCTATCTAGATGTCTTCGTCATTGTGTTCATTGACGACATCCTAGACTACTCGAAGACGGAGGAAGAACATGCCGGACATTTGGCCTTAGTTCTAGAGAAGCTAAAAGAGCACGCCCTGTTCGCCAAGTTTAGCAAGTGTGAATTCTGGCTTAAGGAAGTTGCTTTCTTGGGCCATGTAATCAGTGGGGCAAGACTAGCTGTGGATCCGGCCAAGGTGTGTGCCGTGAAGGAGTGGTCGCCCTTGAAGTCGGCGGCCGATGTGAGGAGTTTTCTTGGACTTGCCGGATACTACCGCAAGTTCGTAAAAGGATTCTCCAAGATTGCCCTCCCGCTTACTTCCTTGACAAAGAAAGGAGTGTCATTTGAGTGGACACCCCAGTGTGAAGCGGCATTCCAGGAATTGAAGGATAGACTTACCTCCGCCCCCATCCTTGTCCTTCCATCTGGGAAGGAAGGATTTCAAGTTTATACGGACGCGTCTTATCAGGGGTTGGGAGCGGTGTTGATGCAGCATGGGCACGTAATTGCTTATGCTTCAAGATAATTGAAGAAGCATGAAATCAATTACCCGGTGCATGATTTGGAGCTAAGAGCGGTGGTGTTCGCCTTGAAGGTATGGAGGCATTATCTATACGGCGTCCACTGCGAAATCTTCTCGGATCATAAAAATTTGAAGTACGTCCATACCCAGAAGGAATTGAACTTAAGACAACGGCGGTGGTTAGAGTTTCTATGCGACTATGAGTTCACCTTGAACTACCACCCCGGAAAAGCAAACTCGGTAGCTGATGCGTTGAGTAGGAAAGTACCCAGCTCGAGCCCAGAATCTCGATTGATGAGCATGGAGTTGGCACGGATGATTGAGGAGATGGACATCACCTTAATATTTAAGGCTTCTTCGGAATATACGGAGTATCTGTCCAGCATGAGCATTGTTTGTGATATCCGGGACCGGATCCGAGTGGAGCAAGGATTGGATGCGGCTTTGGCCCCGGCAATAAAGTTAATCGAAGACGGGACTACCGATGAGTACACACTAAAGGACGGCCTCGTTTACTTTCGCGGCCTACTCTACATTCCCAAAGGTGGCAGAATCCGGGAGGATATTATGAGAGAAGCACATTGCTCTCAATATTCTGTGCATCCAGGAATTTCAAAGATGTACGCCGGCTTACGAAAGATGATGTGTTGGCCAGGGATGAAGAAAGATGTCCGGTACTTTGTCACGCATTGTGAAGCCTGCCAAAGAGTGAAGGCGGAATGTAGGAGCCCCGGTGGCCTGTTGCAGTCGTTGCCAATCCCCGAATGGAAGTTCGAGGATATATCCATGGACTTCGTACATGGGCTACCTTGCTCCCGCTCAGGGAATGATTCAGTGTGGGTGATCGTTGATCGCCTGACGAAGGTTGCCCGGTTCATTCCTATGAAGGAGGCTCATGTGGATGTCTTGGTACGCCTGTTTGTGGAACAATTTGTACTGTATCACGGCGTACCTAAGACGATAGTTTCGTATCGTGATGGTCGTTTCACCTCCAAGGAGTGGAAGGCGGTACAGACGTATTTGGGCTCACGTCTTACCTTCAGTACCGCATTTCATCCTCAGACGGATGGACAGTCTGAGCGGACCATCCGAACATTGGAAGATCTGTTGAGGTTGTGTGTGATAGATAGGGGAGAGCCGTGGGAAAGACTCTTGCCCTTGGTGGAATTCTCCTATAACAATAGCCATCAAGCTAGTATTGGCATGGCGCCCCATGAAGCCCTATATGGAAGGAGGTGTAGGACCCCCTTGTCTTGGGTGCAAGATGAAGACCCGAAGACTTTGGGAATATAGTTTATAGATGACACTGATGCGGTGGTTAAGCTAATAAGGGATCGCATGTTGGAGGCTCAAAGTCGGCAGGCGAAGTATTACAACGCAAGGCACCGCATGGTGGAATTTCAAGTGGGTGATAAGGTGTTTCTAAAAATCCGGCTGATGCATGGAGTGTCACGAGTGCGAGGAGTGAAGAAGCTCAGTCCACGGTATGTTGGGCCCTATGTCATATTGGAAAGGGTTGGCCCTTTGGCCTACCGGCTGGAGCTACCGCCCGAGCTAGAGAATCTCCACGATGTGTTCCATGTATCGTCGCTTCGGAAGGCGTTGTTGCGGCCCGAACAATACATCCCCACAACTGATGGTACTGTGGCGTCTGACAGATCTGTGCGACTGGAGCCGGTGCGGATCGTTGATAATGAGATAAGAACCTTGCGCCGCAAAAGTGTCCCCTTGGTAAAAGTGCTATGGTCTAATCATGGGAAGGAGGAATTCACATGGGAGCCAATGGATTTGATGCAAAGACGCTACCCGGAGTTGTTTGCTTCAGGTAATTTTATTTAAAAGCATATTTTGTTTTCTGTATGCTTTACTCCCCACGACCTCAGCCTGATTTCGGGGACGAAATCTTTTTATTTTGTTTATAGGATTTGTAACGTCCCAATTCGCGCTAGGCCCCTCGCACGTGTTCTGAGTCAAGAGACTCAAATCGGGCTCGGGGTGCACTGACGCGAGGTGTCAGGTGCATAGAATAAGTGTAGGGTTGGGTTCAAGGATACCCCAACCAGTAGCCGAGATGAGGGAACTCGGCTAAGTAAAAGTCATCGAGAATGGGGGTTGATGCTCATCGATCGTCGAGAATGGAGGTTGATTCTCGCCGATTCGACGGGTATCGGTGGTTGATACCCGCCGGACTCAGAACTGTAGTAGGCTAAGGGAAAATCGTCGAGAATGCTTGACGATTCTCACCGATCGCCGAGAATATCCGGTGATACCCACCGACCGTCGAGTATCACTAAGGGAAAATCGTCGAGTATCATTGTTGATACTCGACGGATTCGTCGAGAATGACCCGCCAATACTCGTCGATCGACGGGAATCACTGGCTGATTCCCGCCGAATTTGACTTGTGCGTTTTCTGCGCCCAGGCCGATTCATCGGCTTGTACAGGCGAACCGAACTGGACCTCGGGATTCGTGCTGAGCGATCCTTGGACCGGTCACTTCAAATGAAACCTAATTTGGGCAGTCCAATTAGAGAGTGACACGTGGCGGAAGGGATTTAGCCTAATATGTAATATAAAAAGGGAGTAAACCAAACCCTAACCACCGCATCCGATCCTTCTTGTCGAGCCATCACCGTGCAAACCATCGGGAGCGAGGGTTAGAGGAGAATACCGCAGATCGCCGGAGGACTTCTCTCTCTCCACAGATCGCTGGTGCGAGCTTTGGAGGCGGACTTCTCCTTCCTTTGCCGTGAAGAATAACCGCACCAAGGATGCCCCCACGAAGAATAACGCGATCCATGGCCGGCAACGGAGGAAATGCCGGAAATGATGTGAGTTTCCTCCCCTCTCCTTTGGTGCTAGATCTATAGTTATTCTTAGGCGAGACATCGACTCAAACGAGTCTTGATGTGTGAGATGAAGCTTTCTAGGAAGGCCATGCTAGAGCTTGTGCTCTAAAGCTTAGTCGTCTTCAACCTCCCCTCGCTTCAAAGTGATGATAGGGGTGGTCTCGTGAAGAGGAAATGGCCTCAAGAGGGAGAATAAGGGTGGAGGAACTTCTGGTTGCGATTTGGGGAAAATCGCTTGAGGAGGAAGATGAATGGATGCCATTCACTTCGCTTCAAGATGCGTGCAGAATCTGTATTCTGCGCGCAGTGACCTTCTTGGCTATTTTTAAGCAAGAAGGGGGCGGATCTAGGCTTTCGACTAAACACGAAAGTTGTAGCCCTTGAAATTAACTTTCCAACGAGTGGTTGCACGTTTTCATGCGATACCTGTAGCCACGGGAAAGTCTGTTTGAATCTACTGCGGTTGGAAGTTAATGCCCAGGAATTTTGTATCCTGTACGCAGCAGACTTCGAGTTGCATTTCTGGTATGATGTGACCAGATCTGGGCTTTTGACTAAACACGAAAGTCATAGCCCTTAAAATTACCTTTCCAACGAGTGGTGGCACGTTTTCGGGCGATACCTGTAGCCACGGGAATCCTCAGTCAAAGTTGCTGACCAGATTACATACAATTCTAGGTGATTATAATATGAACTTGGATTCGATGGAATAGATGTTACAATTCATCTCGAGGTTGGGTGAATTCTTTGTGTTAATCACCGAGGTAATGCGAAGATTGATGTTTGAGGACTTGAATCCCTATGCCGAGATGTGAATCAAGCCTAAGTGAATGAAAGGCTTTGTTATATTTGGTAGATCTCCATTATGCGCATTGTCTATAATATGTTGAATTCATTTGGAAGGATTTGTAAATGATTAGAACTATGGCCAGGATGGATAATGGATTGATGGAAGGGAATGGATAGTCTAATGCTTAGAGTGTCGTCTCCCCACGGGTAGCATTGTGGAAGTTAACAAGTGCAGTGTTGACCGTCACTAATGGGAATGAGGTTGAGTTGGATAAAATTGGACGGTTGGGCTTGGTCCTCGGTGTTCACATCCTGTGGCTCCTTCCATGCCAAGTGAACGGTTGGGCTTGGTCCTCGTGCTCATTTCCGAGGCTCCTTCCGTGTCATACCATAGGCCAGTCAGGGGCTAGGATCTTGGTGCATATTTACCCGAGAGAACCCGCTGAGCCGTAGTACGCATGTGAGCTCCGTTGTTGTGTTCTTAGCATTGAGGTGTACGGAGGCCTAGGCCAGGTAGTGTGGAGACCAGCCTAGTAGTGGAGATGCCCGCTCTACTGTCACCGTTTGGCCACGATGGTTGATGCCTGAGAGGTTAGCTACCTGCTCGAATAGTGGGAACTATAAGTCTGTGTCGACATAGCGATTGCATGTGCTTGAGCATGGGTGTGTCATTGCATTGCATACATAGCATTGCACTTCATTACATACACAAGACCCTCATCGTATAAGTTTGTATGGGCACTCCTATACGATGAGTTACTTTCTGCTGAACGACCCTCAACTTATATGCTTGTATGGGCATCCATATAAGTTGAGTTACTTACTGTTCTAGTTATATACTCTCCTGCTGCTGTAGTTTGTAGATTTGAAAATAAGAGCTTGTTTATTATACACTACTGATGTTGCTGCTTATAATATATATACTCACTTCACCTGTTGTACTACTGTTATTTATATATTGTACCTATTCCTTTCTCCGCCCTGTGCTGAGGAGTCGTCGGGGGAGCGGATGTGAAACCACTTAGTCTTTTTGACTAACGGTTGCTACGTCTTCCTTTTTAGGAGGAAACCCCGTAGGTGGAGCAGCAGGCTATGCAGACAGACAGCCAGGCCAGGGTGACAGGGCCTGAAGGGACGGTACCGTCGCTACCGTCGGTTACAGGTGTGAGTGAGAGAGGGATTTTGTTGTAGCCCTTCGGGGAAATTCTGTTCTCGTACTCTGATATTAGAAGCTTGTTGTAGCTTCTTTATTTATGATATTATGGACATATGCTTGGTGTGGATTTGACTTTCATATTATTATGGTTGGGTTGGCATTTATCTGTTGATATTGTTGGTAGCCGGCAGAATAGGCGTCTTGTGGTATAGGCTAGCCTGAGTGCTAGTGTTACCGCAAGGCGGCTGTTCTAGGCATAAGACCCCTCTCGTGCCGTGTCTTGTGTTCCGGGAGGGGGGGTCTTACACAAATGAACTTTTGATTCTTCTTAGTCAATGTCGTAAGAGGTAAAGCAATTTTTGAAAAACCCTCTATGAAGCGCCTATAATAGCCGGCAAGTCCTAGAAAACTCCTGACTTCTGTTACCGAAGTAAGTACAGGCCACTCTCGTATCGCAACAACCTTTATCGGGTCCACAGCAATCCCCTCTCCACTTACGACATGACCAAGAAAATACACTGGAGATAACCAACACTTGCACTTCGAGAATTTGGCATACAGACGATTCCTTCTTAGCGTGTGCAAAACCATTCTCAAATGTTTTGCATGCTCTTCTTCAGACTGAGAGTATACCGGTATGTCATCGATGAAGAAGATCACAAACAGGTCAAGATACTCCCTAAAAGTCATGTGCATCAAGTCCATAAAAATTGATGGTGCATTAGTGAGTCCAAAAGGCATTATTGTGAACTCATAATGCCCATAGCGTGTTCCAAACACAGTCTTGGGGATATCACTCTCCTGGATCCTCAATTGCAAATAGTCGGACTTAAAATCCAACTTCGAGTAGATAGTTGATCCAACTAGCTGATCAAATAGATCATCGATTTGAGAAATAGGATACTTGTTCTTTTCTGTCAGTTTGTTTAGCTCACAATAATCTATGCATAGCTGCAACCTCCCGTACTTCTTTTTCACAAATAGCACTGGTACACTCCACGGTGACATACTCAAACATATAAAGCCTTGCTCTAGCAGCTCTTGCAACTGAACTTTCAGTTCTACCAATTCCTTTGGCGCCACACAGTACGGTGAGCGTGACCCAGGTTTTGCACCTGGCACTAGCTCAATAGAAATATCAATCTCACGCTGGGGTGGAAGCCCAGAGAGATCCTTAGGAAAGACATCTGTGAATTCCGATATGATAGGAACATCACCTATACTGGGCTTCGGCTCAACAGCCTCCAATAGCGTGAAGAACAATTACGTGCCTTTCTGAACCGCTTTGACTACTTGACGAGCAGATATCAAAATCTTGCTCATTCTATGCATACCCATGAATTTAGTCTCACTTTCATTATGCTGCCCCACTAGGACTTCCTTAGAGTTACAATTGATGCAGGCATGCTGCTCTGAGAGCCAATCCATACCAAAAATTACATTGAACTCTGAAATCGGTTATACAGACGCTTTCAAGCCAAAGTCATGACTTCCTATCTACACCTCAGCACAGCAGGCTTTATCTGTACACATCAAGCACCTATTAGGCAGCAATACATTCACTCCATCTGTCAGTACAAACGAAGGCACTCCGATACGCCTAACGAAGTCCTCAGATAGAAAAGAATGAGAAGCTCTTGTATCGAACAGTGCTCTCGCTGGATATCCCGATATCAGGACAAATCCTAATACAAACAATTTGTAAACAAGCAATGCACAAGGTACTAAGTAAGAAAAGCAGAAAAACTGAATCTTAACTAATACCTGTAACAACGTCACTCTATTTAATGGCCTCCTGTTAGCCAAGATTATACACTCGGGGTTGTCCCTTGGATGCAGTTGATTCCATCACTGCATTTCCCTTTTCAGCATATGACGCACACGTCTTTTTCTCCACCTTTGGAGGGCTACTACGGCAGTCGCGAGCCATATGTCCCACCTTGACACATGCATCGCAAGTCAAAATACCTTTCCAAGGTGTTGCTCCAGAAGTAAACGTAGAAGGAGCCGGTGCATAAGTTTTTGGATTCTTGTTCCACCGTCGATACCCAGCCTTTGAAGAACTAGGTGACTTGAAATCTAGCTTCTTCACCACCAAATCACTCTTATGTTGCACGCGCTTCATGTCCAATTATAGGGAACAGGCCGAATTGACTAAGGTAAGAAAACCCCACGTCAACGGTCCTAAAAGAAGTAACCGCAAATCATCTTGCAGCCCTTCATAGAATCGATTTGTCTTTCGTTCCTCATCTGCAAGCGTTAAGCCTGCATATCTTCCCAATCTCGTGAACTCGTGCAAGTAGTCGTCCACTGACTTATCACCTTGAGTTAGCCTTTATAATTGGCTTTCCATTGCAATCTGCTTCGCAGATGGAATATACCTTGCCAAGAAGCACCTTGAGAACTCTTTCATTGAGGTCTCGTAAAACGATTGACCAGTAAACTGGTGCAGCTCTAATTCCTGCCACCATAGCCTCGCCTCGCCTTCAAGTAAGAAGGTATCTATCATGGTCTTCTGCCACTCCACCGTCTCAGTTGCCGCCAAGATTTGCTTCACTCTCGAGATCCAATCCTCGGCTTGTGTCGGGGTTCCAATACCCGAAAACATAGGCGTATTGAAACTCATCACGTGTTTCAACTGCCCTTCCGTCGCTTGCCTTGCGGTTACTGTCTCAACGGCCACTTCTCTTACCACCACATGATCAATAATGCCAACCGGTTCCTGGACCACCGCAGGGGTTGGAGGTTGCCTCTGACCTCCTGGTTGTGTATTGAGTAACGCAATGACGGCTCCAGCAATTAACCGTATAGTTTCAGCATAAGGGAGAGGTGTTGGCACCTCATTTGGCTCATTTCTCTCTACTGAGAGCTGGGGTTCTTGTCGCCCCGCACCACATTGAGTCTCCTATAATTGTGAAACACGCAATTTAGCAACTAAAACTATTGCAAAAATCAATCATATGAACATGCAAGTTCCTTAAACATGTGTATTTTCTTCCTAAGTGGACATTCATGGGTTCATTTCTGTTATAATGGTAGCGCGCATGCACGTGCTCACCGCTCCTTAAAAGAATTCGACCACGAATTCGAATAAAGAAGACCGAGAACGAAATCTGATACCAATTTGTAGCGCCCCCATTCGTTGCATAGTATATGATAAAAGGTCTGGACGGTGCCCGATGCCATATAACATAGATAGGTAAAGGAGTAACTTATCGTCTCCAAATTCAAGTTCAGATAATAACGCATCCTAACTCAGAGAATTCTAGCGGAAATAGTTTAAGTTTATGAACCCTCAATACCAAGAATGTCCACTACACAAAAAGGAATGATACGAATATTTCAACACATATTTTGGCCTTAAAGCCTTACAATTATTTATATACATCACGTGATTTCATACATCGGCACCCAGGCCAGCCACACATGAAAAATAGTAAATGTTTGCCTCTGGGCCTTCAAGAGCTAGCCAATTGCAGTACATGGGTTCAGCCCGCTACTTTTCACTTGGCTCTCAAGCACCTACATAGAACTTCCCACCAAAATATGGCAAACAAAGCAATGGTCAGCCTTCGCTGACCAAATTATAATGACTCCACCCCTTACTCGGGGCAGCGGTTCTCCTTCCCTATAAACAATGCAGCATATATATATATGGTGGCATGTACTAGGTTCCTTCAAGCACCATTCACGACAGACATAGGCTCAGCGGTCACACGCCCCATGCACTCAGGCTACATTCTCGGTGTACCGGACTTCCTATATACTACCACCGTTCAGATGTCCATGACATAACGGTCAACTTTGAGCATTTGTATCTTCGGCATATAGCATGAGATTCTAGTCTTTACGGCACAAGGCATAAGACTCTCATTATGTGATACTAACGAAACAAATAACATAGGCACTCGAGTTAGACAACCATAACGCGGGTACAGTTCAGCCTTGCTCGTTGCTCAAACCATCATTTCCAAGGCTAGAATGATGCGGGTCGGCTTCTCCTTGCCCATTTAGCTATCTGGCCTTAACTGGGCAATAAATTCTCTCAGCTTTCTTAGGGCTCTTACGGCCACTATAGTTGGCCTCCACGGCTCAACTTCATGCACTATGCTAGCCTCATGGTTGCGCACCAATTCAATCTGGTGCTCATGGCCACCATAGCTGGGCTTATAAAGCTCTCAGCTTCTCATATATTGGCCCCCAGGTCTCATAGAGACAGACCTAAAAAATAGCTCACTGGGAGCTATCGCCTGGTGGTGATACTCACTGTCGCTCGGTGATATCAATAGTTCTCAAAACTGTGATCTTTCCTGGGTATTTTCCAAGAGATAACTCCAGTACTTTGATGCATCATCCTACACACCTCTAGTCCCCAGATTTTTCATGTTCAACTATACATATATCCAAGGAGTCTTCTCCGGCACGCGAAGCATTAAAACATCTCCAATCCAGACCAACTTGTCCATATGGGCTTCTTATATCATGCATATTCCGTACTTTACATTTCCATATCTATATACAAAATTAAGCGGGGATCATTTTGATCGACCCATTTGAAACCATCCTTTCTTCACCCTTTGGTGAGGGGTTCCATGCACTCATGCATGTTGAGAACTTCACTTGTCCAAGGAGAAAATCGTTACCCTTATTGTTCGTTTCGGAGCTATGGCATTAGCATTCTATCTGGTTGGAAACGAGCGTGTCGCTTTCCTCTTCACAAATCAAGCCTCGAATCTTGATTCTGATTATCAAAACTCCTTCTCCAAGCTTTTCAAGTTTCAGCTCCAGCACAAGCTCCAACCCTTAGCTCTTTTTCTTAAGAGCTTGGATGAAATGAGGAGAGAGAGTTAAAGGAAGAGAAAGACTTCTCATTTCTCATGACCTCTGCATAAGTGGACTCGAGATTAATCTCAACCACAGGATCCTCTACTCAATATCACGCAAAGGCCACGATTTAAGTTGAAAAGTCAAATAAAACGATATCGCCCGGCGATATCTCTTGTCGCTTGGCGATAGTGGCCTCCACCCTTGACTCGATTCAACCACCGCTTATCGACTGCTTAACAGCCAATTCAACATGTGTGCATCACAACGTGGTACTATCGCTCAGTGAAATCCACTATCGTCATAGAGCTGTCGCCCAACGATACTCACTGTCGCCTAGCAACATCACTCGACGATTCGTCGAAAGGCGTCGAGCGTGTCGAGCTCACTCAACACTTCAAGGCATCAGATTCTTCGAGTACTATCACTATCACCACCGGCGATACCCACTGTCGCCTAGCGATAGCAACCGGAAAGTTATGTTTCCCATTTTTGGGGTGTTACATACTCAAAGTTAGATTTGAAGTATGGCTACTACAAGTGTGAATTAGGGAATATGACATTCCCAAGACAGCATTGGGTACCCGCTACGGGCACTACGAGTTCATTATAATGTCGTTTAGGCTAATAAATGCGCCATCAGTGTTCATGGACTTAATGCATAGGACATTTAGAGAGTATTTGGACCTTTTTGTAATCGTCTTTATTGACGACATATTGGTATACTCTCAGTCTGAAGAAGATCATGCAAATCATTTGTGGATGGTGTTGCATACCCTGAGGAGAAACAAATACTATGTCAGGTTCTCAAAGTGCGAGTTCTGGCTATCATCAGTGGCATTTCTTGGCCATGTAGTTAGTGGAGAGGGTATTGTGGTGGATCCGGCAAAGATAGTTGCGAAAAGGAGTGGCCTGTGTTGTCTTCTATAGCTGAAGTCAGGAGTTTCCTTGGACTTGTTGGCTACTACAAGCACTTCGTAGAGAGCTTTTCGCGGATAGCCTTACCTCACACTATACTGATGAGGAAAGATCAGAAGTTTGTTTGGACGCCTGAGTGCACGCGAGCTTTTGAAGAGTTAAAGAGTCATTTGACCACAATGCCTGTTCTTACTTCGTCATGTGGTACTGACGGCTATGAAATTCATAGTGATGCATTAGGGAGCGGCTTAGGATACATTCTTCTGCAATTCGATAAAGTGATAGCTTATTGCTAACACCAGTTTAAAGTGCACGAGCGGAATTATACAGTCCATGACTTTGAGTTAGCGGATATGATCTTTGTACTTAAACTGTGGCGTCATTATTTATATGGCGTGAAAGTGGACATCTTCACAGACCATAAGAGCCTAAAGTACCTTTTAGATCAAAAGGATATTAATATGCGATAGTGGAGGTGGATGGAGTTTCTTGGAGACTACACCTTTGAGATTCACAACACTCCCGGGAAGGGAAATGTCGTCGCAGATGCCTTGAGTCTTAAGAATCTGGTAAGGGCAAATTGGTTGCAGATGCATAATAAGCGTCTAATCTAGGATTTGGAGGCCTTGTACATTGCTTGTGTTAACAAGAATGTCACTACAGATGCGTGTCTGAACTGGACGGAGGTACATTATGACCTTGCGGACAGGGTTTGGCAAGAAATAGAACTCGATGAGAGTATTAAACACTATGCAGCGGATGGGTCAAAACCCCAATTCTCCTTGGATGAAGGTCTTTTGCAGAAAGATAGTTGTTTGTGCATCCCGAATGTGGGTAAGCTAAGAGAAGAATTTATGTATAAAGATCACTTCACGAAGTACGCAATTCACCCAGGGAGCACAATGTTGTACAATGATATGAAGAAATTATTTTGTTGGCCGGGATTGAAGAGATACATCGCTCTTTACGTGGCAAAGTGTCAGACTTGTACCTTAGTGAGAGCAAAATGTCAGAAGCCTGGTGGTTTTCTTAAGTCGTTGCCAACTCCAGAATGGAAGTTTGATTATATAATGATGGATTTCATGCACGGATTGCCGAGATCTCAACGCGAAAACGATGTCGTTTTGGTGATAGTTGACTGGTTGACAAGAGTATCACACTTCATACTAATCAAGAAGGTCAATGAAGTGAAAATTGGTTAAGTGTTATATGAACAACATCATACGATTGCACTCTGAGCCCCGTAGCATCGTCTTTAACCAAGACCAGCATTTTACTTCGAAAGATCACAGGCTAGTCCATTGGTGATTGGTACTCAACTGAGGTTCTGTCACACCCCAGAACTCAAAATATGTTTGTACACAATTTTGAGTAGCAGGCTGGTAGACACGGCCTGGGACACGGGCGTGTCCCAGGGCGTGTCGGGGGTACACGGCCTGGGACACGGGCGTGTCCCAGGGCGTGTTCGATTTAAATCTCAAAGTTGGCCTATTCGAGTCAGAGCCGTACACGGCCGTGAACACGGCCATGAACACGGGCGTGTCAGGCTGGACACGGGCGTGTCGGCTGCCGTGTTCCGACCCGTGTACTGGTTTTGGGAGTCGATGAGTGTCGTGTAGCAGGGGACACGGGCGTGTCTCAAGAATGACACGGGCGTGTCAGGTTCGACACGGGCGTGTCGATCCCCGTATTGTTCAGTCGGTTCCAAACCGCGTGTGCCGCTTAAGGGTACACGGCCTGTGACACGGGCGTGTCACAGGCCGTGTCAGGCAAAAGTTGGGTTTTTTGGGCAGATCTCGGCCGTTCGTTTTCTTCTAATTGGATCTTGTGGTCCAAAGCATTTCCAGCCTCTTTAAGGCCGTGGATTGAGATGAATTCTCATTTCCACTTAGCCTTTCTCTTTCTAAAGAGAAGAAAGAGAGGAGAGCTTGGAGGTGGAGGAGGAGGAGCTTTCCGGCCGCCGGTGGAGCTTCGTCGAGCCGAATAGAGAGCCGAGTGCAGCGTTGCGGAGGCAAGGCCGCTGCGGTGTTTTCCATCCGGCTAGTTTTTCCATGGCGCCGAAGCGATCGTCAAGGGTAACGATCTTTCTTCCTTGGGCAGGTGAAGCCCTTTGTTTTGCATGTGCATGGGATCCTCCATCAAGAGATGGAAACGCGTAAGTGATTCCAGCAGTTGAGTCTGCATCTAGAGCCGGAAGTATGTAGTACGGCATAGGCATGCTGTGTGAAGCCCATCCAGACGTAAGTCGGGATTGGTGATGTTTATATTGCGATCCGGAGAAGACTCCGTGTATTCATCGTTTAGCCTGCGGAGATGGTGAGGACGATGTGCTTGGTGTATAGGATGCTTTGTATAGCTCCTTTGGTTGTATGCTTGTAAGAGCTGGTTGATGGAGTGCGGACACCTCTGAGTGGGTGGGTGCGTGAGGTCTTCAACAGGGGTTTGGAGGCTTATGCCCATTCTACCAAGTGGCGATGAACACCTCTGAGTGGGTGGGTGCGAGAGGTCTACAACAGGGGTTTGGAGGCTTATGCCCATTCCACCAAGTGGCAATGTTAAGATCGGGTGAGCGGTCGATTGGTAGCAAAGCAGCAGGGCGAATTCCCTAGGCTTGTTACACTACGTGGGTAGGTCGACTGATAGTGCTCACGGGTTTTGGTGTGGTGCGTACCTCTGAGTGAGACGGGTGCGTGAGGTCTTCAACAAGGGTTTGGAGGCTTATGCCCGCCTACCAAGTACAAACCATAAAAGGTGCCCTGAGTGCACGGAGCGCCTGGCATTGAGGCCGGCGTTTGTGATGTTGGGTGTATGTGCTTTATATGTTGAAATTGCTATACATGCAGGGAAGGAACCACCGCCCCGGGTAAGGGGTGGGGTCGTTATAATTGGTCAGCTGAATGCTGACCGTTGCTTTGTTTATCACCCATGGGGTGGACGTCCATATGAAGGTGTTGCGGGCTGATGGATTGAGCGGGCAAAAGCCCATGCTGCTGGTAGGCCCTTGAAGGCCGCGCGAAGTGTTGGATTTCATGTGTGGCCGGCCTGCGTGCCGATGTATGAAATTATATGTGTTGTAAAGAGTAACTTGTAAGGCCTTAAGGCCGTGTGCGGTGTGGTTTTGTAAACATTCCTGGTTATATATATAAATGTGATATTTATATATTAGTGGACATTCAATGGTATGAGTTCTTGCACTTAATAAGCTTCCGCTAGAATGCTCTGAGTTAGGACTCGTTTGGTTTGGTATTATCCTGTGACCTCACCGTCTGTTTGTGGCATATAGTGTGGGGCCCCGGCCGGACCTTCTACTATACGTCATGTAACGGATGGGGTCGTTACAGGTTCAGTACGAGTTATCATCCAAAAATGGATGGTCGAACCGAGAGAACCAACAGAACAATGGAGGATATGCTCCATACGTACGCCTTGGATTTCAGGAAGAGGTGGGAGGACCATCTTTATATGATTGAGTTCGCATATATTGATAGTTACCAAGCGAGTATATAGATGGCACCTTTTGAAGCCTATATGGTAAGCGGTGTTGTACTCCGTTGGTTTGGGTAGAATCAGGCGAATCAAAATTATGTATAAGCATAAGGAGGTTGAAGATGCAAATTTGACTATACGTACTATACTTGAGCAGATATTGATGGCCCAAGATAGGCTAGCTAAATACTAAAACTACAAGCACCTAAACGTGGAGTTTACGGTGGGCGATTATGTATATTTAACATTAAAACCATTCAAAGGCGTGTCCAGGATTCAGCGCTAGAAAAAGTTGAGTCTGAGGTATCTTGGTCCGTCTGAAGTGGTTGAGCGAATTGGAGAAGTTGTCTATTGGTTGAAGCTTTCAGCTAAACTCAGTAGATTGCATGATGTGTTTCACATCTCAGTATTTTAAAAGGTTGTACAAGAGACAACGCAAGTAGTTGGTGTGGAGAAAATTCCGATCGATAGTGGCTTAATAATGAGGGTTAAGCGCATTCGGATCGAGGATACGGAGATCCGACAATTATAGAATAAAGTAATCGGGATGGTCAAAGTCTGTTGGGACAATTGTGGCCATGAGGAATTGACATGGGAGCTTGAGCAACCCATGCATGATGAATTTCCCGAGTTGTTTCGAAATGTTAAGGAAATGTTGTAATATATTTTTTTGGTATGTTGTAACTTAATGCTTGTTGTTTTTCCTTCATAGAAATAAAAATTTCGGGATGAAATTTCTGTAAGCAGGGGAGGATTGTAACAGTCCAAAAATGAGGAATTCTAGGTGGTTATCGTCAGGAGACGGTGAGTATCGTCGAGCGATAGCAAAGTGGCAATAGTGAGTATAATCGGGCGTTATGGCCATGCGGCATAAGACACGTGTCGGATTGGCTGTTAAGCGGCCGAAGAGCGGTAGTTGACTCAAGTCAAAGCGGCAAAAGTAGATATCACCGGGCGATATCGATATCACCAGGCGATAGCGCTTTGTTTGACTTTTCAACTTAAATTATGGTTGTTGTTTTATGATGTTAAGAGGATCATGTGGTTGGGGTTAATCCCGAGGCAACATATTTAGAGGAGTGGTGAAAGGAGAGATCATTCTTTCCTTCTCACTCTCTCTCTTCCTTTCATCCAAGCTCTTGAGAGGAAAAGCTAAGGGCTGGGCTAAGTGCTGGAGCTAAGTTTGGAAGGCTGGAGAAGATCTTGTGGTTGAAATCAAGATCTGAGGCTAGATCCGTGAAGAGGAAAGTGAGGTGCTCCTTTCTATCCGGCCAGAACGCTTCGCCATGGCTCCAAAACAAACTACAAGGGTAATGATATCCTGCTTAGACAAGTGAAGTCCTACTTTTGCATGTGCATGGAATCCTCAACCAAAAGGTTGGAATAGCAAGAAAATTCCATTGGGTTGATACTTATTATCCCCAGTTAAACTTGCATATAGATCCGGAAATTTGTAGAACAGAATAGGCATGTTGTGTGAATCCCATCCAGACGGGTTGGTCTAGATTGGTGATGCTTTATTTTGCAAACCAAAGAAGACTCCGCATATAAACGAGTATATTACGGGGTCTATGGGTTGTGTCTATGAATAGGAGTAGCAGGAAGTATTGGAGATGCTCTCCAGGAAAATACCCAGAAAATTCCATGGTTCTGAGAGCTGTTGGATATCATCGGGCGAAAGTGGGTATCGCCGACGATGATAGCTCTTGATGAGCTCTGATTGATGCGAAGTCCAATGTTTTTGGTACTGCAGAATGTTGTAGGGTTTTCTAGACGCATGTTCCAGTTATAATTGAGTCTGGGTACAAAAATAGAAAATCTGTCAATAACGTCGGGCGATAGTGACTATAGCTGGCGATAACTCCCATATAGTATTTTGATTTCAAAGCCTGCCTTTGGGAAACCGTGAGGCTATTATGTGAGTTGTGAGCTCCTAAAGGCCAGCGAGACGAATGGGCAAGAGGAAGCTGACTCGCGTCAGTCTAGTCATTGAACTGACGATTTGAGTAACGGGCAAGGCTGAATTGTACCCACATTATGGTTGTCTAACGTAGGTGCCTAGGACCTGTTAGGATCACATAATGAGGGTCTTAGGTCAGAGTTTCATAAATACTAGGAATGCTCAAAGTTGACTGTCATGTCTGGGACCTCTTAACAGTGGTGTGACCATGTTTTTTTGGTACACCCAAAATGTGCCCTGAGTGCACGGAGTGTTTGGCAGTTGATGCCAACGTTTGTGATATATTGAATGGTGCTTAAGGCACTTTCCTCTGATATCTGTTGTAATTATAATGCATGTAAGGAAGGAATACCGTTACCTCGGGTATGTGGTAGGGTCATTATAATTTGGTCAGCTGAAAGCTGACCGTTGCCTTATTTGCCACCATCTGGTGGTTTATCCCTGTGCATGTGTTGGAGAGCCGAGCGGAAAATAGCGGGCTGGAGCCCTTGATGCTATGTCATCCCTTGAAGGCCAAGCGAAGGCTTTTATAGTTTTCATATGTGATCGGTCTGCGTGCCGATGTCTGTAAACCACACTTTTGAAGCATAACTGTAATGCCTTAAGGCCGTAACTTATTGTGTATTTTGTAAACATTCTTGTTATATAAATATAGTTGAGATTCGTGGTTATTGAGTTTGTGTAACCTTAAAGCTTTCGCTAGAATGCTATTGAGTTAGGATTCATTTTTGGTGTACTTTGATATTAATAAGTAACATCATTGACTGTCTGTGGAATATGGCGTGGGGCCCCGATCGGACCCTCTGTTATATTGTATGAGATGGACGGAGGTGTTATACCCGAACCCTACACTACTCCTATATACTAACGAGGGAAGAAAAATAACATAGAACACAAGGGGAAAGAAACTTGGCAAGGGGAATAAATCGCCACTTGCCTCGATCCGGCCGAAATCCGGCCACACATCGCTCCTCTTCCAGGATCTTGCCGCAAGAACTCCTAAGCAACAATTCCTGAAACTTTTTCAGGACAATAGAGGGTCAAAAACGATTTTCCTATTGCCCAAAAATTTATAAAGTGGGAAAAACTCACCGTACAAACGTAGCTCTCGGTGAGAGATATTCGGATCTACCCTCCGACGATGAATTTGTGGACCGTAGCTCCTAAAATTGATGACTGAAAGCCTCGCGATGTCCTCCGCTTTCTCACCTTCACAATTCAGTCGGATGGTTTCGGAAGAGACGATGAATAGGGTTTCCATCTTATCGAAGGATATTTATATATAGTATAAATAATAAAATATATTATTATTATAAACTAAACGTCCAAACGACCAAAACACGCACTAACTCGGATTTATACGAAAATCGCACCGTAGTTAAATATCGACGCTATGAATCCAACGACGAAGTTGGAATAAAAATCCGACAAACCAAACTCGGGTAAAAAAACCCCGAATTCAAAACACCAACATCCCTAAAATTACTCCGCCAAGTTCGCAAAACCAGCTCGGCTCGCAAGGGAAATTACACAAACATGCTATAAACCAACCACATTGAAAAACCTACTAAGCAAAACCATGCTCTAATAACGTCGCCCATTAACTACGCGTCAACGAAACGCCCTGATGTCATAAATATGCCACTAAAGGAAATAACATAAACATCGAAAAATCAGGGGCGTTACAGCTACTCCCCCTAAAAGAAAATTTTGTCCTGAAACTTTACGCACAAAAGATCTAGTACAAAAGAAAAAAAAAACCAAAGGTTATCGAAGAAAACACTTACCAAAAGAAACTAGGAGAACAGATGAGGATGAACCTCCCTCATAGCTGATTCCAACTCCCAAGTCGTGCTCTCCACGTCTTTGTTCTGCCACAAAACTTTAACTAAGGGTATTGTCTTTCTTCGCAACACCCGATCTTGAGTATCCAAAATGCGAACAAGCACCTCAACATAAGAAAGATTAGGCTGCAACTGGGGCAAAAAATCAAGAACATGCTGGTCGCTAAGCACACATTTTCACAATTGGCTCACATGAAACACACTGTGCACACCAAGAAAACTTGCGGGCAAATCAAGCCTTTAAGCTGGCACTCTGATGTATTCAACGACCTTGAAAGGTCCCACATTCCTAGGATCCAACTTATGGTTCTTCCCAAACCTCATTACACCAGACATCATGGAAACTTTAAGAAAAACCATGTCCCCAACAACAAATTCCAAATCAATCCTTCGCAAATTAGCATTTTTTTCATAACGCTCCTAAGCTATACAGAGCTTCTCTCGAATGTGCATTATAGAAGTACTCATCTCTTCTAATTCTTTAGGACCCAACAACGGTCTTTCACCAACCTCAGCCCAAAACAAGGGAGTTCTACAATGCCTCCCATATAAAGCCTCAAATGGGGTCATCTGCAAACTCTCTTGATAACTATTATTATAAGCAAATTCCATCAATCTGAGTCGCTCATCCCACGCTCCCCCGTGATCCAAT
Organism: Platanthera zijinensis; assembly: GCA_039513925.1. NCBI lineage: Eukaryota > Viridiplantae > Streptophyta > Magnoliopsida > Asparagales > Orchidaceae > Platanthera > Platanthera zijinensis. The sequence goes on along the minus strand of CM077082.1, from coordinate 121,233,626 downwards.
ATAATATATGATCATGTCTTCCAAAATCTGGTTAACTCTCTCTGTTTGACCATTGGTTTGTGGATGATAAGCGGTAGAATACCTCAGATCGGTACCCAAACCTTCCTATAAATTTTTCCAAAACCGAGATGTAATCTTGGAATCTCAATCAGACATAATACTAACAGGTACTACATATAGTTTGATGACCTCATCCAAGTATAACTCTGTTATTTTCTTCATGATGTAATCAATCTTGAAAGGCACGAAGTGAGCACACTTCGTTAGTCTATCCACTATAACTCATACAGAATCATGACCATAGGGAGATCTCGACAAACCGGTAATAAAATCCATAGAGATACTCTCCCACTTCCAACTTGAAACCTCTAAAGGCATCAACTTGCCACCAGACCTTCTATAATCGGACTTAACTCGCTTGCAGGTGAAGCATTCTAACACAAACTTGGCTATATCACACTTCATTTCATACCACCAAAGGATTTGCTTTAGATCCCTATCAATCTTCGTAGAACTAGGGTGGTAGGCAACACTAGAACCATGCGCCTCACTGCACAACTTAGCTCGAATATCCACAATAGCGGGGATACAATATCTATCGCGGTACTTCAAAGTACCTGCATCATCGATTGAAAAGTCCGGTAATTCCCCTTTCTCAATCCTACTATAAAGGTGCTGCAAATCAGGATCGTCCTTTTGATGCAGTCTTGTAAGCATAATCCATGAAGGCTCAGACACTTCCAACCTACTTGGCGAGTCGCTACTCCCAACACAAATATTCATTACAAGAAACTCCTCCACCAGAGAATTCACAGAGAGATTAAAGATCTGCGCGGTCTTTCTACTCAAGGCATCGGCTATCACATTAGCTTTGCCCGGATGATAAAGAATTTCAACATCATAATCCGCTACATACTCTAACCATCTCCGCTGGTGCAAATTCAACTCCTGAGTAAAAACATACTTTAAGCTTTTATGGTCTGTATAAATCTTACATAACGCGTCATATAATAGATGTTTCCACAACTTCAGGGCATAAATCACTGCCGCAAATTCCAAATCATGCGTAGGGTAGTTCCTTTTATGAATTTTTTAACTACCTCGACTCATATGCAATTACCTTTCTTTCTTGCATCAAAACACATCCAAGCCCGACATGTGATGCATCCACATAAACATCATACTCTACTCCCTCGGTAGGCAAAGACAACATTGGAGCAATGCACAATCTTCTTTTCAACTCCTAAAAGGCTTCCTCGCACCTATCGCTCCAAACGAACGTTGCGTTCTTCTGCATAAGCTTTGTCAGCGGCGCAGACAACGTAGATAACCCCTCCACAAACCTTCTATAATATCCTTCCAACCCTATGAAGCTTCTTATATCTTTGGGAGTGGTAGATCTATTCCAATCCATTACGACAGTTATCTTTTCTGGGTCAACAGAAATTCCGTCCTTATTCACAACATGACCCAAGAATAAAACTTGGGGTAGCCAAAACTCACACATACTTAAATTGGCAAACAACTTATGTTTTCTCAAGGCAGATAGAATTAAACGCAAGTGTTGGGCATGATCCTCAGCACCACGGGAATAAACCAGAACATCATTTATAAAAACAACCACAAAACGGTCCAGAAAATCCTTGAACACTCTATTCATCATGACCATGAAGGCAAAGGGTGCATTTGTCAATCCAAAGGACATCACCAAGAACTCAAAATGTCCATGTCGAGAACAAAAGCGGTCTATGGAACATCTGTCTCACGAATCCTCAACTGATGGTAGCCTGAACGACGGTCAATCTTCGAAAACATAGTAATACCACGCAACTGATCAAATAAATCATCTATTTGTGGCAAGGGATACCTGTTCTTGATAGTTACCTTGTTTAACTCCATATAATCAATGCATAGCCTCATGAATCCATTCTTTTTCTTTACAAACAACACAGGATCACCCCAAGGCGAAGAACTTGGCATAATGAATCCACACTGTAACAACTCATCCAGCTGGGTACACAACTCTTCCAGCTCACGAGGGTCCATATGGTACGGTGCCTTAGCAAAAGGACGAGTACCCGGCTCTAGATCAATAACAAACTCTATATCCCTCTCAGGCAAAAGAACAAAAAGACTAACGGGGAAAACATCCGGAAATTCTCGCACCGCCAGAACATCCTCGACAAGCGGCAAACTACTAACGGTTTCCAAAACAAAAACCAAGTAAGCAAAATAACCGGACTCTAAAAGCTTCCGAGCACATACCGCAGAAATAATTGGGGAATAATGGCGCGGATAACCATATACACTCCTGGGGTGGACATTATCCATCTTGAAATACAAATGCTAAACCTTGCATTGAATAACCACATCATATCTGGACAACCAGTCCATGCCCAAAATCACATCAAAGTCCTCCTGGTCTATCACCTTCAGATCAGCAACAGCCAGGAAATCGCCTAAAAGAATCGGACAACTCTAGATACCCTAGTCTTACACTACCTAATCACCAGAGGGAAACTTAACGTGAATCCAATGGCCTACTCGATCGAGAGTCAGATGATGATGCTCTACGAAAGTCCTAGCCACAAACGAGTGGGTCGAACCAGAATCGGAAAGAACGCATGCCCAACGGTTCTTTATCTTAAACTTCCCTATAAAATTGTATACATAACTAATCGAACAACATCGAAGATATAACTACGAGCTAAAAACAAAATTAGGTTATAATCTAACCTGAGATCACTTGGGTGGACGTCTGCGCTTCCTTCATAGTCACCGCGTTCAGCTTGCCCTTCCCTTTGTCCAAATATTGCGGCAGCGGCAATGCCTGAAGTGGAACTAGCTGCAGTAAGGGCTGAGACTGCGGACACTTTGACTTGAAATATTCTTTTTTTTTGCACTAGAAGCAGGCCTTGTCCTTACTCCAATAATGGGCAACATCGTTCCCCTTCTTCTTGTACGCAGTACAAACCAAATCTCCTTTGGAAGCGCTCTGTATTGCATGCACTTGCTCCTGCTTTTGAGCTCCCAAACTCTTGAAACATCTTTCGAACGGATGGCCTGACCAGCCACAGAAACTACACACCTCATTGCTTCTTTTCATCGAAGTAGAACCAGCACCCCAAGAGTTCTTACCATCATAAGCCATTCTCTTATCCTTTCTCATCTACATGCCTCGATTCTTGGCATTATCAATAGCTTCTACCTTAAGGGAAGCTTCTACTGCCTCAACATAGTTCTTAGATCCATAAGCACAAACCAACTGCTGGATATCCCTCCTAAGCCCACCCAGAAAGTGCTTAACTCTGCTAGCTTCAGAGGATAACAAATCAGGGGCAAACCGGCTCAATCTGCTGAACTCTACCTCATACTCACTAACCGTGAGTGGCATTTGCTTCAGGTGCAGGAAATTGTTCATCAAGCGATCTTGCTCGACTGACGGTAAAAACTTTCTCAGCAATAACTCCTTGAAGGATTCCCACGAACATCCATCCTTAAGGTTCTCCTTCTATCTCAACCACCAGCTCTTTGCCAGACCCTTCAGCTGGTAAGCAGCGACATCACTCTCTAGTCAGCAAAAATCTGTGAGTACAAGAACATCTCCTCGATATAAATAATACAATCATCCAAAGCCATGAAATCAGTCCTACCATCATAGATAGGAGGTCCTAGTCGCTGAAAATGCAAAATAAAGTTCATCTCTAGTTGCAGTAGAATTGGAGGAACCAAAGGAGCAGAAGGAATAGAAACGGCTTGTCCCACAGCAGGGTTCTGCACTCTAGGCAGCTGCACTGACACGACAAACAACAATGCTTGGATTTACGATTGTATTTCCACCATCTGCCTTAATAGAGCCTCATTGCTCTGCCGCAATACTTCGATCACAACCTCACTTTGCGCACCAGATGACTCGTCCTCAAACTGTGGAGTTGACCGCATCACAATAAGCTTAGGTGGCATCCTAATAAAACAACCAAACAAAACCTAGCTTAACCGCTAGAACCACACAAATTAGTCCAGAACATACATGTTTAAACACTTGCTCAAGCTGCTAACTTACTCTTAGATTTGTTTATTAATGATGTCATGCTTAAACTTAGGATGATATACCGTCATCCTATTGACTCATGTGCATAGACCATGAATGCATGAATTCTTATTCTTTTTGTTTTAAAACCATGTGTGTACGTATGTCATCATGTAAATCATGGCTTGGCACGTGTGCTAATACGATGTTATGTCATGTATGTTGTGTTATGCATTCTAATAAAGGCCTTAATGCATGTTATGAGCGGCGTACACATGAAATATTATGCATCTCATACTACATAATATCTCATGTAATGAAAAGTAAAATCTAATGTGCATTCATGTGATGATTGTTATGCATCTCATACTACATAACAGACACATGTTGCTTCCTATGAGGATCCATATACAAACACATATTATGCATCTCATACTACATAATATGCCATGTATACTTCTTGTCATGCTTATGAGTGTGGTGTTCATGCTTCATCCAAGACATACTGATGACACATTGGTGTGTGTGTGTATGAATGAAACAAGATAACTAAAACTAACAAGAGATAGTCGTTCGACCAATTGTCAAACAACCTATCCCTCTAATACCAACTATCACAACCCTCATTTTCTCCGTATTTAAACGATGTATCAGAGTAAGATAAAGCACGTGTCATGATGCCATGTCATGCAGGGGATAACTATATATGCTCAGGCAATAACTTAAATCTTACACTTTTAAATGAATTCCACAAGTTTATTTTGGAGAAACTACAATTTAGTTTAATTTTGGATGGTCGTATCCCTCAGCTCAGTGGATCAACTAGTCCACAAATGAAAACATGAATATACGCTGTGGAAAATACTTTATTTATATTAGTTAACATCCTACATGAGCATAAACATCCCAAAAAGAAAACTCATGAAATGCATACCTCTTTATTTAATATAAGTATAGAAAAATAGCTTGTACGTTCGTTAAAATATAGGGACTTTTGCTTTAAAAGATGACATGTATGAGATAGTAAAAATGATAGTTTTATAGTTAAAGTAACTAACATGCAATCCTAGCATAAAACCTTCCTAGAGAGCAAGTAAAAACCAACAAGTACTCATCCAAAAATAGACTTAGCAGCTAGCAAGTACTTAACATTCTACCAAAATCCAGTGGGCGTCAACAACCTGATACGAACCCACTAAAAGTATGTATGTCTGAACTAAAAGAAAATCAAAACAACAACTACCTCACGATGGTGAGAAAAAGACAACTGTGATAGTTGTGGAACACTAGCCACAACCAAACCCTGACAGCTCAACCGGCTACTACTCCAAACCTGAGGCATTCAAAAGAGAATAATACCTCAGCAAGAATGTACAAGTGGTAATCAAAGATCATTAGTAGCAGTAAACAAAGGAGGCAAAAGGGTTACCAACCCAAATCCAAGAATAGCTGACAAAACCTCAGTAGAGTAAGAAATAAAACAGTAATAAAAGAGCAACTTACAAAGTCCAAGGGTAAGGAATTTGCACCAAGTGCAATAAAGATATATGCTTTATATAAAGAAAAGAAAAGATACATATAAGTAAGCATGTATGCATAAGAGATTAACTTTCCCATCATTTAGCGGGCAAAAACACCAGCAACAAATCCGGCACCTGCAGTAGTGGTCTCCTCCTCCACATACTGACATCAAAATTTTCACAAGGGCCCAGGGGTGGTGGTATCCTTCTCCACTTACCCACAACACATCACAAGGGAAAAGCGCAGGCACTTGTGGTGGTGGTCTCCTCCTCCACACACCAATAGTTAAAAAACTCACACCTGGAAATCCACCAGGCGAAATGATGCACAAAACGGCAACTAAGAGAATCTAGAAAATTTATAAGGGTATACTCGACGAATAGAAGAGACATTCGACGAACAACTTCTAAGTCCACTCAGATTCGTCGAGAATGCTCGACGAATCACCTCAACAACAAGGTCAAACTCAACGAATCATACTTATCAAACAAAGAAAATAGGCTCACTTTGATATATGACGAATTGGCAAAATAAAACCCAAAGTCCACAGGAAAGGAGTTAAGTATAATCGATGCCTGGACTTACTCAGCAATTTCATATTCACTCAACGTCGTGCTAAGTGCACTCAACGCACTCTATGCCAAACAGATAACTCAACGAACTTTACTTCACTCGACGCCGCGCTGAGTCCGCTCAACGCTTTTGACTTATGTTGAAGTTGGTGACCGGGCGGTCTGGCAGCCTGACTTGGCGGATTGAAGACCGCGCGGTCTGGCTGTTTCCCTCCAGCGGTTTGGTTGCTGTGTTGTTGTTGTCTAGAGTCTGAGCGGTCTAGCGGTTTGTCTCTGGCAGCTTGGAGACCGGGCGGTCTAGCGATCTCCCAAGGCGATCTCTCATTCCTTTCTAGTGGTAGCCGAGCGGTTAGCCCTTTCGTCTAACCGCGCGGCTTGTGCGGGTTGTTTCTATATAGACCGCTTAGTCCTGTATTTTTTTTAGTCTCACATCTCTTATTTATATTCTCTCTTCTCTCCTCCATTCTATAAAAGAGAGGCCATACCTTTTTAATAAACACCTTTTTCAGATAATAAAATTTCTGTTATACCTCTTCCGGTTTGTTTTTGTTCGTTTCTTACATGGTATCAGAGGACTCGATCTTGTCCTCCTGATTCTGTTTGCCTTCTCGATCTGCGCAACATATCCGCGCGGCCTGCTTATTCTTCTCGCGACCTGGCCTTGGGACTTGTTTCTTCCGCCTGCTTGTGCCCTGTTCGCGCGGCTTCTTTCTCTCCTTATCGTTTCCCTTTGTGTGCGCGACCTATTCTTCTCGTCGTGACCTGTGCTTATTCGCCGCGACCTCTTCTTTAGTCGCCGCGACCTGTTGTCGCGACCTATTTGCCTTGTTCGCCTTGTTTGTCTTCCTACGGTCTTCCTCTCTAACCGCGCGGTCTTCTCCTTATTCTGTTCGCGCGGGCTGCTTTCTAGCCGCTCGACTTCTTCCCCTCTACTTGGTTCTGCGACTTGGTCGTGGCTTTTCTGGCCACTGGTGTCTGTCATCGTGACCGCCGCAGATCTCTTTCTTCTAACTGCTGCGATTTTCCCTGTTTGCGCGGCTTATTTCCTAACCGCACAGTTTGTTTTCTAACTGTGCGGCTTCCTGTTGTTTTCTCCTATGGATCTTTCTGATGCTTCTACTACTACCACTCTTGTCGCCAATACGGCTCCGCCTCTTCCTCCTACTCCTACCGGGAACCTTGGCATCGTTTCAAAACTTGTCGGCTCCAACTACCCGGATTGGAGCATCTCCTTCATCTTTCTCCTTCGCTCGTAATGCAAACGCCACCATGTCGTTGATGACCCTCCTCCCACCACTTCACCTCTCTTAGATGAATGGGATGCGAGTGACGCACTTGTGCGTACTTGGCTCGCTAACAGCCTCTCCGATGAATGCCTCCCCGTCATCCGTCATGATGAGACGGTCAAGGCCGCTTGGCTTCATCTTGCCGCTCTGTACTTAAAGGGGGCTCAGATGTCCCGTATCTATACGTTGTATGCAGACCTCTTTTCCCGTCCTACATTGTCTCCTGCTGCTGCCTACCAACAGGTTTAGGCTCTTGGGGCTAAGATTCTTCAGAATCTCCCTTTTTTTGCAGATTTGGCTCAACAACACAAGCATTTCCAGGAGCTTCTCGTTGTGTGTTATCTGCTACGGCTTCCTGATACTTATAATATTATCCACCAGCAAATTTTGGGTGAGGCAGAATCTCTTACATTATATGTCACCACTGCCCGCATCGCTGCTGTCACCTCCCTCCTTCAGCGCCCGCTCCTTCTCCACCGGACAACTATTCTCACCAAACTCAACGGAGTGGCTCTGGTAGCTATAGTCACCAGCCTGGCGGGCGTGCTCCTTCCCGCTACCTCTGCTCTCACTGTGGTCGCACCGGCCATATAATTGAACACTGCTGGATGAAGCATCCCCATCTTCGCCCCTCGGGTGACTCTTCCGCCTCCTCTTCCAAGCCGTATGCCTCTGTGGTCACATCATCAGGTAGTGCCCGCATGGTGACCCAAGGTAAATGGCTTATCGACTCTGGTGCGACTAATCACATGACGGGCAATTCTCAGTGCTTCTCTCTACTCGAACAGCATGATCGGTTGCCCCCTGTCCTCGTTGCAGACGGTTCTCCCTCCCCGGTTCATGGGTCGGGAGTGGTTCATGTTACTCCATCTCTTCGCCTAGCAGACACTCTCTATATGCCAAAATTTCCGGGCAATTTATTGTCGGTTACCTCTTTATGCAAGCAGCTTCAGTACTCTTTGACGTTTACTCCGACTTCTTGTTCTTTTCAGGATCCGAGTTCCTAACGAACGATTGTTTCTGGGACTGAGAGTGGCGGCCTCTACTTCCTCGATAATGTTTCCGCCTTGTCCTCCTTCTCCTCTTCTTCTACAGATCTTCTCCAGTGGCATCTCTTCCTCGGTCATCCTCCTCCATGACTTCTACATCAGCTTCTTCCCCACCTCCCTCCTTACAGTACTCCTCTCAACTGCGACGCTTGTCAGCTTGGCAAGCATCACCGTTACTCCTTCCCGCCGAAGCAAGGTCAGGGCTCTACCCGTCCATTTGATCTAGTCCACTCTGATGTCTTGGGCCCTGCTCCTACCCTCACCATTGGTCGGGGTAGTTCTTATTTTGTAACTTGTACTGATGATTTTTCTAGATGTACTTGGGTGTATCTCTTACGAGATCTCTCTGAACTTTTGGATGTATTGATCTCTTTTTATCAATTAATTAAAACTCAGTTTGGTGTTTGTATTAAAATATTTTGCTCAGACAATGCTAAAGAATATCTGAGTCATGCGTTTACATCTTTCTGTGTGCACCATGACATTATTCATCAGACTAGCTATGTTTATACCTCCCAGCAAAATGGGGTGGCGGAATGCAAAAAAACTGTCATCTCCTCGATGTCGCTCGTACCTTGATGACCCAGATGCATGTTTCTCGCTCCTATTGGGGCTATGCTGTTCTACTTGCCTGCTACCTCATCAATCGCATTCCCTCCACGGTTCTCCATGGGAAAACCCCATTTTCCATTCTGTATCCGGGAAAGGAGCCTTTCCCTCTCCCTCTCTGAATCTTTGGGTGCACTGCCTTTGTGCATGCCCCATCTGCCACCCGAGATAAGCTCTCCCCTCGCTCCACCAAATGTGTTTTTCTGGGGTACTCCCCAACTCAGAAAGGCTATTGTTGCTTTTACCCCGTTCTTCGTAAGCAGTTCGTCTCTACTGACGTCACCTTCTTCGAGAATGCCTCCTACTTCTCGGCTGAATCCTCTCCTCTTCCCCCAGCTTCTGATATTCATGTTGTTCTCTTTGTTCCCTCGTCTCCTACTACGATCTCAACCCCTACTCCATCTCCGTTCACTCCTCTCCCTCCGCTTCTTTCTCCCTCTTTTCCACAACTGTCTCCCTCATCTCCGCCGTCATCGCTCTCTACTCCTGGGCCAGCTCTCTCTGCCACGGATGCTCCAGATGCAGAGGGACCTGCCGACCTGGATCTTCCTATAGCTCTTCGTAAAGGGGTGCGTACGTTTACTCTACACCTCCTTACTGCTGTTGTTTCATATGATCGTCTTACCTCTTCTCGCAGGGCCTTTGCTCTGGCTATCTCTACCATTGCCACACATCATTCCTATCAGGAGGCCCTTATTATTCCTCATTGGAAGATAGCCATGGATTAGGAAATGGCGACCCTAACTGAGTGGGGTACCTGGACTCTTGTTTCTCCTCCCTTCGATACTGATGTTGTTGGCTGTCGCTGGGTCTTTGTGGTCAAATTTGGCCCGGACGGCACTGTGGATCGTTATAAGGCCCGCCTTTTTGCTAAGGGATTTACTCAGACCTATGGGGTTTATTACTTCGACATCTTCTCTCCTGTGGCTTGTCTCAGCACTATCCGGGTCTTACTCTCTGTGGCCGTCAATAGAGATTGGTCAATCTCTCAGTTGGATGTCAAGAATGCCTTCCTTTATGGTGATCTTCAGGAGGCCGTCTACATGGAGCAACCTCCTGGGTATGTTGCTCAGGGGGAGACACGGGTATGCTGGCTGAAGAAGGCCATTTATGGCCTCAAGCAGAGCCCTCGAGCTTGGTTTGATAGGTTCAGCGGCATCATGGCGGCTGTTGGTTTTACACGAAGCTCTGCCGATCACTCGCTATTCATTCGCAAAACCTCCTCGGGACTGGTGGTTCTTGTTGTGTACGTCGATGATATTCTTCTCACTGGCGATGACCAGGAAGGGGTTGCCTTGACAAAGCGGCATCTTTGTCAACATCTGGTCACGAAAGATATGGGCTCTCTAAAGAACTTTCTGTGGATTGAAATCTCTCGGAAGCCCAACTCCTTAGTCCTCTCCCAACGTAAGTATGCTCTTGATCTATTAAAAGAGGCAGGATTGACTGGAGCAAAACCTATCTGATGCCCCATGGCAACTGGAGAAGACAAAACCTAGACAAATGATTCGCCTCTTATTTCAGATATTACGCGATACAGGCGTTTGGTTGATAAGCTCATATATCTCACAGTGACTAGGCCCGACATTTCCTATGTTGTAGGCAAGGTGAGTCAATTCATCCAAGTGCCTAGGGAATGCCATCTACAGTACGCATTGCGGATCTTAGAGTGTGTCAAAGCAGCACCTAGGAAAGGATTACTCTTTCATAAGAATGGTCATCTGAGGGTTGAAGTATACTCAGATGCAAGTTACGTTGATGACAAAGGGGATCGCAAGTCAACTTTGGGTTTTTGCACCTTTGTTGGGGGAAATCTGGTGAGCTGGAAGAGCAAGAAGCAGTCTGTTGTTTCCAGATCCAGTGCAGAAGCAAAGTATCATAGTATGGCATCGACTACTTGTGAGTTAAAGTAGTTACGGACACTCATGATGGATTTAGGAGAGGTCTACAACCATCCTCTACCTATGTTCTGTGATAACAAGGCGGCCATATACATCTCCAAAAATCCAAAATTTCATGAAATAACCAAGCACATTGAGGTCGACTGTCATTTCATTCGTGAAGAGATTTTGAAGGAACAAATTTGCACTCCCATTGTCACTTCTAATAAAGAGTTGGCTGACATCTTCACCAAGCCAGTATCCGCCTCGTTTCTTCAAATTTGCAACAAGCTCGGCATGATCGATATATATGCTACAGCTTGAGGGGGAGTGCTAAAGTTGGTTATCGGGTAGTCTGGCGGCCTGTCTTGGTGGACTGAAGACCGCGCGGTCTGGCAGTTTCCCTCCAGCAGTTTGGTTGCTGTGCTATTGCTGTCTGGAGTCCGAGCGGTCTAACGGTTTATCTCTGGCGGCTTGGAGACCGGGCGGTCTAGCGGTCTCCCATGGCGATCTCTCCTTCCTCTCTGGTGGTAGCCGAGCGGTTAGCCCTTCCGCCTAACCGCGCGGCTTGTGCGGGTTGTTTCTGTATAGACCACTTAGTCCTGTATTTTTTTTTAGTCTCACATCTCTTATTTGTATTCTCTCTTCTCTCCTCCATTCTATAAAAGGGAGACAATACCTTTGTAATAGACACCTTTTTCAGTTATTAAAATTTCTCTTATGCCTCTTCCGGTTTGTTTTTGTTCGTTTCTTATAACTTAGTCTCACAGATCACTCGACGCTCTCAATGCCACGTCAAATACACTCAATGCCAATCCTGATACTCGACGGACTCGATGCCTAATACTCGATGAATTCAGAAACACTCAATGTCAAAGGCTGATACTCGACGAATTTCCCTTAGCCTCACAGGACACTCAACGCCAAGTCTATTCACTCAATGCCTATACTCAATGACTGCATAACCACTCAACGCCAAAGCATTACCCGACGAATTACAACGGATACTTGACGAATTTACTTTTGCTCCAACTAATACTCGCTGAATTTTACTTAAACCAAACTCAACCTATATCCGACGAAATATTCTTAGACTAACTAACATATAATCGACGGATTGCACTTACTAACAGTCATATAATCGACAAAATTTACTTAGATAAACTGTCATAAACTTGACGAGTTCCCCCTAACCTAACAGTCTTAATATTTGACGAATTTTACTTGGCTAACTGACAAATCCGACGAATATTATTCAGACTAACTGTCCCAAAATCAGCGGATGGCCCTTAACCGTAAGTCCAACGCTAAACAGCAGGTCGTTCTTGGCCCCGAACCCTACACTACTCCTAAATACTAAGGAGGGAAGAAAAATAACAGAGAACACAAGGGAAAAGAAACTTGGCAAAGGGAAGAAATCGCCACTTTCCTCAATCCGGCAGAAATTCGACCACACAGCGCTCCTCTTTAAGGATCTGGACGCAAGAACTCCTAAGCAACAATTCCTGAAATTTTTCAGGACAAAAGAGGGTCAAAAACGAATTTCATATTGCCCAAAAATTAAAGAAACATGAAAACTCACCGTACAAACGTTGCTCTTGGTGAGATCTATCCGGATCTACCCTCTGACGACGATTTTGTGCACCTGAGCTCAAAAAATCGACGGCCGAAAGCCTTGCGTTGTCCGTCGCTTTCTCACTTCGCGATTCAGTCTGACGGTTTCAGGAGAGACGATGAATATAGTTTTCGTCTTATCGAAGGGTATTTTTATATAGTATAAATAATATAATATATTATTATTATAAATTAAACGTCCAAATGACCAAAACTCACACTAACTCGGATTTCTACGAAAATTGCACTGTAGCTAAATATCGATGCAACGAATCCAATGGCAAAGTTGGAATAAAAATTCGACGAACCAAACTCGGGTAAAACCTCCCAAAGTCAAAACACCAACATCCCTAAAAAGTCTCCACTGAGTTCCCAAAACCAACTCGGCTCACAAGGTAAATTATACAAACATGTTAAAAACAAACCACACTGAAAAACCTACTGAGCAAAACCATGCTCTAACAACGGCACCTGTTAACTACGCATCAATGTAACACCCTGACGTCATAAATACACAACTAAAGGAATTAACATAAACATCAAAAATCGGGGGAGTTACAACCGAGCAACAAACGAGGTTAAGTCGGCAACACGCTAGTGTCAAGAGTCTGAAGATAAGTAATGATGTCATACAGGTGATGGAGACTGTTCTTTTCGAGGTAAAGGGAATGGAGCTCATCCCACATTGCCTTGGCCGTCTCGTGATACAAGGTCATGCGGTAAGGTTCTCCATCAAGGGAGTTGAGGAGCTAAGTCTGAACACGACCATCATTGTTGGGAATAATTCCCCCAATGTTCCCTAGATTTGAAGAGGCATCACCATAAATGCTAAGTGCATAATTGTATTTGATCTATGTTCAAGTTCATGCATGCAGGTTGTTCATTGTCACACTAATTAGACAGGTGTTCTAAGTGACAATGACAGGTGGATACAAGGAAGTATGCTGGATAGACAAAAATTTGTCTAAGTCCACAAGCGTTGAGTGAAGCCAGTTCACTCAACGCCAGATGTAGAAATGCAACTATGTCCATAGGCGTTGAGTGAAGCCAGTTCACTCAATGCCAGATGTCAAGAATCGCTGAGTAAAGATAGGACAATCAAAGCCTAACAGTTTGCAAAGCAGATATGTGGCTAAGTCCACAGGCATTGAGTGAAGGAAGTTCACTCAATGCCATACAGCGAAACTTTTTGAGTGGAGCTAACACTATCAAAGCCACAGAGATTATGTCAAGAAATCTGGCTAAGTCCAGAAGTGCTGAGTGAAGCCAGTTCACTCAATGCCAAGACAAGAAAGCATCGACTGAACAATATGCAGTCAAAGCCTCAGAAGAAGGAGACAAAAAATCTGTCTAGGTCTACTGGAGTTTAGTGAAGGGAGTTCACTCAATGCCAACTTAACAGAGAAATCGGCCAAATACAGAAGCATTGAGTGAAGCCAGTTCACTCAACACCTCAAAAAGAAGAGGCGGCAAAGGCAGAAAGTGTTGAGTTAAGTGAGCTAACTCAATGCCTTCATACAGATGAAAATCAGCTAAGTATAGAAGCGTTGAGTGAAGGTTGTTCACTCAATACCTCATCAAGAAGGCAGGTAGAGTTAAGGATGAAGGCTCACTCAACGCACTCAACGCTAAAGATGCAGAATTTTGCTAATTCCAAAAACGTTGAGAGATGAAGGCTCACTCAATGCACTCAACGCTTGAGATGCAAAATTTGGCTAAGTACTTTTGCGTTAAGTGACAAGGCTTCACTCAATGCCTGATCATCCAGTCTAAATTTTTCTAAGTCCAGAATAGCTGAGTCTTGTTGACGTCAGCAGAATTAAAAATGTTGCGGGAAATATACAGAATGCGATAAATGACATTGCTTGCCTCCAGTACTACATTTAATGCAAAAGCAAGGTAGTAGATACCAACTCCTGGTGGGGCCCACTGGTAAAAGAGTCGTTGATCGGCAAAATAGAAAAAGGAGAGATCGAAGAAGGAAAATTTAACTTTTGGAAAAGCTCTGCACTTCGTCTTCTTCCTCTCGCCATTGTTGTAGAGCCTGGATAAAAAGTTCAAGTTGTTGATCTGAAAGTTGAGTAAAGTTAGTTGTTGTCATCTTCATCCTCAATAGCAAGTTTGGAGAAATTTCTCTGAGAAAGAAGAAGCAGCCAAGGGCTTACCCTAGCTGTAGTTATTTCACAGTTCAAGCAGAGTAAATCCTGAAGCTCAATTTCTAAAGATGTGAAGAAGATATTTGTACTGAGGTTTCTAAGTACAGATGGAGGAAGACACATAGATCATATCTCTGGTTTCTAAACATCATCAACAACCTTTCCATCTCTGTAGGATCCTATGGATCTTAGCATAGGCATATTTAATAAAGGCTGAGGTAGGATCCATGTGCGGATCTAAGTGTAGGGCAGTTTTCCTGAGGTAGAATCTGTTTCAGATCTGAGGTAGGAGAGCCATTCTCTCTGAGATGTAGGGCCTTTGTACATAAGTTGTAGGATCCTTCTGTGGATCTGAGGTAGGGCCTTTATGCTTGAGTTGTATGAGAGTCATTCTCTCTTAGTTGTAGGGTTATTCTCCTAGCCTGAGTTGTATGGCCTTTGGCCTGAGGTAGTATACTTTGGATCTGAGTTGTAGGGCTTTGTGCCAGAGCTGTAGGTCTTGGAGGAGACTGAGAGATCCTGCGGGATCTGTGTTTTAAGCTCTTAGGAGCCAAGATTGGAGAAGTGCCTTGTCTAACACACTGTTATAAAGGTGGGAGGGATAGTGGACATACCCATAATCTGGGGAACCACTATAAATCTTGTGTGTGTTGTTTGTGTTCTTGAAAGCAAGCTAACTAAGCTAACTCAACACACCTAAAATACAGAGAAAGTTAAAGATAGTCATTAAAGACTGAAAAACCTATTCAAGCCCCCCCCCCCCCCTTAGGTGTTTAGCTATCCTTGAATCTAAAGACTTTCAAGTGGTATTAGAGGAGGTTTCTAAAAAAGTAATTAACAGTCTGAGTTGATCTCCAAGGCTAGCTAAAAGGTTATACTTTTGGGTTCAGGAGTGAACTATAAGGAGCTGGGTTCCATGAAGCTTCCAATTTGAAGGAAGGAAGACTTTGGGATCTAGAAGGAGAGGGTCAGGTTGTTCATGGAAGTAGCTTATTCTAGGATCTTCATCACTATCAAAGAGGGACCTTTCATCCCCATGAAAGTCTCAGCTCTTGATGCAAATGTCCAGACACCAAAGACTTACTCTAAGATGACTAAGGATGAATTCATCCTTGCCACCATAGACAAGAGAGCACAGAACATCATAGTCAGTATTATTAATGATTCAACATTCTAGAATCTTGTCCACTGTAAGACTTCAATGGAAATGTAGTACACACTGGTGGTCTACATAGAAAGGACTGAGGAGGTCAGGGATGACAGAAAGTCCCTACTCAACAAAGAGCATGAAGCCTTCAAACAGGGCAAAGGAGACAGCATAGCCATATGCTATGAAAAAATCTTTAGAATTATGAATGAGTTAAGGACCTATGGGAGGGTCTTCAACTAGTATAATCTCAATGAAAAGTTCCTCAGGTCTCTAACTAGAGACTGGGACACAAAAATCTGTGCCATCAGGGAGATGGCTAAGCTGGCTGATACTCCACCTCACACACTATTTTGGAAGCTACTCTCATATGACAGAGTAAAAGTGAGCTTACCTGTCAGAAAAGTAGTAGGTAGGCAAGTTCTTTTTCAGACTAACATGCACCTAGGGCCCAATAGATATTGGGGTCCTAAGGTTAATTGAATTATGTATTGCAGGTTAGTCCAAGTGCCCATACCCCTATATGATACTTAGACAGTGGATATTCCAAGCACATGACTGGAATAAGGAGTAATCTAAAGGAGTACACTCCAGTGAAGGATGGAACCATAGCAATCTTTGGTGGTTCAGATAGAGGAGTTACAAGATGATATGGTATGATCACCAATGGCATAGTCTCTATCACAAAAGTGGCTTATGAGAAAGGGTTGCAACACAACATAATAAGCATAATCCAACTATGTGATCTTGGCAATGACATTGAATTCCACAAGGATGAGCACCAAATTAGGAGGTCAGGTGACCAAGAGGTTATCTTGACAGGCACTATGAGTGGAAATGTCTATTTTCTAAACTTTTTGTGTTTAAGCAAAGACTCTCCTTTTTGTCTAGTTGTAAATGGGAAAGTCTCATACTGTGTCCAATGGCATAAGAGGCTAGCTCATTTGAACTATAAGACCATTGGTAAGCTCTTTAGTGAAGAGTTAGTTAGGAATGATCCTAAGATGAAATGCATTAAGGAAGGCATTTTCTTTGCATGCGAAAAGAACAAGCAGACCAAAGCTTCCTTCAAGAGCATTGGGACCAAAGTCTCTGTGAGGTGTTTATACCTCCTGCATATGGACTTATTTGGTCCTATGCCAGTGCATAGTATAGGTAAAAAAAGTCTACACCCTTGTGGTTATTGATGACTTATCTAGGTTTGCTTGGGTTTTCTTTCTTAAGAAAAAATCTGAAACCCTTGATATCTTCAAGACTTTTATCAAGCAAATTCAGAATGAATTGGACAGTACTATAGTCAAAATCAAAAGTGACTATGGGACTGAATTTCAGTCTGAAAGCATGACAGAGTTCTGTGAAGATCAAGGGATTCATCAAGAGCTTTATTCTCCAAGAACATCCCAGCAAAATGGAATTGTTGAGAGGAAGAATAGAACTCACATAGAAGCTAGTAGGACCTTGTTAAGTGACACATCTCTCCCAAAATAGTTTTAGGCTAAGTTAGTAAATACTACATGTCATGTCCTTAATAGAGCTTCTATCACCAAGAGCCATAAGAAAAATCCCTATGAGATCTTGATAGGAAGAAAACCAAACCTGGCCTATCTCAGGATCTTTGATAGTAAATGTTATGTGTTAAATAATGGAAAGTCCTATGTGACTAAGTTTTCTACAAAGTCCTATGATGGGATATTTGTTGGGTACAACAATAATAGTAAGTCCTATAGGATCTACACTTGAAAATTTCAGTTGTAGAAGAGTCTGTTAATATAGTATTTGATGAGTCAACTATGATTAACAATGAGCTATCTAGCTCTTCATGTAGACCTGCAGGTATAGAGCCGATGATGTACAAGCTAACCATCAAGGAAGCTGCTCCAACAGTCCAAGATAAAGCTGAAGGAATGAGCATTCCAAAAGAAGTACAATGCACATATGATGTGGACGAAGATCAGTAAGATGGAGCCACTGAAGCTTAATATTGTTGGGTACATTGAAAAATATGTATCAGATTTAGAGAAGCCTCATCTTAGTCAATGATATGCATCAATTTGTATTTGATAGATGTTTGAGTTACATTATGCAGGTTCAAGAATTTGATGAAAATTTTCTAAGTACAAGTGTCGACACTTGTGAAGAAGTTGTGTCGACACCCAAGCTAAGTCGACACTTATGAAGGAGTTGTGTCGATACCCAAGCTAAGTCGACACACTGGACTTGTGTCGACACATCAACTCTCAAAGTGCTGTGTCGAGATCATAAGCAATTGTGTCGACACACTGGACTTGTATCGACACACACGCAATGCCATCTGTACACACTCAACATCATCTGTCGGCAACATCTATGTCAAGACCAGAAGGACTTGTGTCGACACACAGGACTTGTATCGACACACACGCAACGCCGTCTAACATACACTCAATGCCATCTATCTGCAGCAGTTATGTCGAGAACATGAATACTTGTGTCGACACACTGAACTTGTGTCGACACATACAACAGAAGAAGTGTCGAGTAGTAGAAGATTGACTGAGTCGACACATTGAATGTTGTGTCGACATCATGAAGACTTGTGTCGACACTTAGCCTATATATGTCGACACATGTAAAGAAGTTTGCAGAGTAGAATGTGCTGAGTTGGAAAGTCTTTGATGAATAGAGTGACTTGACTGATGACTCGACAGCTGTCATAACCAACCGGTCTGACACCTCTATCAGAACTGTCAGAAGGTTGTTACAAACCGAATCAGCCGGTAACAATTGGGAAACTCTATATAAGAGTCAGATTGATGACAACAATAAGATGAATGATACAACATAAGAAGAAGAAGAAGAACACTAGAGAATTCTTCAACAAGAATAGGGAAAACCCTTACGAAGGCAGATCCAGAGCTGTCTGCAAGAAAGATTAAGAATTCATTCTGAATTTAAGGAAGAAGCTGACTGAAGATCATCTTCTACATAAAGTGAAGATCCACCATATTTTGTTCTATCAAGAAGCTTTGAAAAGCAAAGTCAGGTTGGATCAGAAGGGTCAGTTCATTCAAGAACTGATCAAGAAGGCTACACCAATAGAGAAATCTAGCTGGTGAATTTTCTGTATCTTTATATCATTCAATTTCTTATAGGATCTATTGTTAGATCTGAGTTATAAGCCTGAAATTATAAAGGCTGAGGTAGGGCTGATGTAACATCCCATTTCCGGCTAGACCCCTGGAGGTGGTTTTGTCATAACAGAACCTTAGGAAACCCAGGAATTGAAGATTATCGACAAAAATTTCGAGTCAAGGGGTGGTCACGCCCATGGCCGATCCGTCATGCCTGTAACCTAGGGCGTGACCCCTTCGATGATCGTCGACCTCAGGAAGACGATCGTCGAGCTCAGAAATGTCAACATGGGCCTGACACGCCCGTGACCGGTCTGTCACGCCCGTGACCTAGGGCGTGACCCCTTCGACGATCGTCGACCTCAGGAAGACGATCGTTGAGCTCGGAAATTTCATCATGGGCCTGACACGCCCGTGACCGGTCCATCACGCCCATGACCTTGGAATGGCGTTGAGTGAGCTAAGCTCACTCAACGCCGTGGGCTGGATGGCGTTGAGTGAGCTTAGCTCACTCAAAGCCATAAGCTGGATGGCGTTGAGTGAGCTTAGCTCACTCAAAGCCATAAGCAGGATGGCATTGAGTGAGCTTAGCTCACTCAAAGCCATAGGTTGAAGGGCATTGAGTGCACTGACTGCACTCAATGCCATCTGGTGTCGGCAGGAACGGCGTTGAGTGAGCTAAGCTCACTCAACACAGTAGACTGGATGGCGTTGAGTGAGCTTAGCTCACTCAATGCCGTAAACGGTCAGGCGGGATGGCGTTGAGTGCGTTGAGTGCACTCAACGCCATAAGCTAAACGGTGTTGAGTGTACTGACTACACTCAACGCCATTTGGTGTTGTCTGGATGGCATCACTCAACGCCATAACCTGGACGGCATTGAGTGAGCTAAGCTCACTCAACGCCATCGTCTAAAAAGACATATTCCGGGTGGCGTTGAGTGAGCAGAGCTCACTCAACGCCATAATCCGGATGGCGTTGAGTGAGATGAGCTCACTCAATGCCATAGTCTGGAATGGCGTCGAGTGAGCAGAGCTCACTCAACGCCGTAGCCTGATGGCGTTGAGTGAGCTGAGCTCACTCAACGCCATTATACTTAGACTTTTTCTGGCATTTTTACTTCTAGCTGGGTGCTGGTTTAGCTGAACCGGGCCGGTTCAGGAGTGAGCCATCTTCTCCAATAAGACCTGATAAGTTTAATTTAATTTAAGTTGACATGTCATGCCGTGCCACGTGGACCGCCGGTTTTGCAAAAGGACGGTTGCGGTCATGGTCGAAAGCTTGTAGTCACGGCCATCAATGGCATTTGATGCCATGACTCTTTCCCTTCCCCTGAAACTGCTGGATTCAACTCCTCTCAGGGAGAGGAGTAGTTTCCAGCCCTCCTCCAGCTGTCATAGAACCGTTTCAGCCCCCCTCCATCATGGTCGAGCCAAGCTTCTATGGGCCATTAATGGCCACCAGCTTTTGGCCGATCCCCCTCCTTGCCCAAGCTTTTAAACATCTTCAGAGGCCCAAGGGGAGTTTTTCCCAGTGTTACCCGAAGTTTTCAAGCCTCCCCTTGCTGTTGAAGAATTTCCGGCGACGCCACCACCGCGCAAATGGCTTCCCGACGGTCTGCACGCCTCCAACCCGCGAACAAGGTCCTCCCCTCCCTCTTCTTCTGCGGATAGATCTTAGAAATCATTAGGAGAGATATCGGGCTCAAAAGAGCCGGATCGGGTGAGTGTTTCCACGGTTTTCCAAAATTTTATGGTGGCGGGTTCGCCGGAAACCACCTCTCCTGCGACCGTGCCGCCGCCCGACGGTAGCCCTCACCTCAACAGAGGAGGTGATGGTGGTGGCCGGCCAGGGAGATGGCTGGGTGGCCAGGAAATGGCTTTAGAAAAGCTACCAGTTTCAAGCTTTTTTTTAGGTTGCTGGTTCGGGCTAAAGAAGAAGGTGAACAGTAGCATTTTATTATATTATATATTGTATAATTAGGAATTAATTCCCTTTACTGTGCACTAGGTTTAAACTGAAAATTTTTGCCCGTAGGGGCCGAAACATAAAAAGTGGTTAACATAGAAAATTTAGCCCTTGAAGTCTAGTTTAATTCAAAATTAATTTCACTCGATTTGGAGTCCTGGTTAGACCACAGCACACTTTTTGGTGAGGTCTATCCATGGGGCTGTCTTGACCTTAGAAAAATTCCCCACTCCAATCTAGTCATCAAAATGACTTGAAATTTGGGGTGTGGCCTAATCTTACCTATATCTAAGTGCTATCCAAAAAGTAGGATTTTTGGAAAATATTTTTCTATGGTTTTTAGAAAAATTCAATAATCCTAGCATAATTTAATTAGATGGCTAAATGACTTCCAAACCCTCCCAAATTTTGGTGAGTGGTCCCTGGGTTTATCATAAGGTTTTGTTAAAAATTTTATCTTATTTGGAGATGTTTTGATTAAGTCTTTATCCCACCCTAGGTTGATCCTTATAGGATAATTTAGGATCAAACACCCCCTTGGTATTTGAGTGGCCATATCACCTCAACAGGGGCTAATATTTTGGTCACTGACTTTTTAGGGCATGACACACCCTCCAAGGGAGTTTGGGGTGGTTTGGTGTAGGGTAGCCCTAGAACCCTTGGGAAAATCCCTTAATGGTGATTTTGGGGTTGTGAAGGTCATGGGGTCAAATGACCTTGGACTGACTTAAAATTTGGTGGAGAGAACCATAGGGCCAGTATAGTTCTCTGGACAAAATTTTAGGGTATTTGGAGACAGCTAGGCCACCTAAAATTTTAACCCTAGTTTAGGTCACCAACTTTAATTTGAATTATTAAGCTATCAAATGAACTTCAAATCAAGTAAAATTGGAGTATGGTGATTTTTTAATCTAAATGGCCATGTTATAATTTTGTTGAGATTTTTGGGTTAATTTATACAGTACTTCATTTACAACCCTAGTTGTGCCCTAGATATTTATTTTGATGATTCTGGAATTTCTGTTTACTGGAATGTTATGAAATCTTGGATTAGGGCATATCATAGCATGTTATACCTTTTGTATTTTTCTTGGAAGTTTTAAATGATTATTTTGGGTACATATCTCTTTAACGTACTAGTTGTGACATTTAGTCAAAAATACAAATAATGTCCAATTACTATCTGAAAAATTATGAAATTTGGTCAGTGGGTGTTTAAAATTATGATAGTCACCCTGTAATTTTCTCTGGAATTTTAAATGATTAAAAATAGCATCTCCTTCTCTAAGCTAGGAAAGTCGGTATTTTACATTAAAATAGTTTCAGAGCCCAAATGTTTGATAAATATTATGGGACTTGGATTCTGATGGTTTTAGGTCACCATAAAGCTTCTATAATTTTATTGGGGTTTTTGGATACATATTTACAGTACTTCCTTCATAATATAGTAGAAATGGCCTAAAATGGTAAATTAGGAAATATAGGCCTAAACACCTCTGGAATTTCTCAAAACTTGGAATTGCTGTTTAAATGTCTCATAGGATTTTTACTGAATTTGGGATGATTTATTGTTAGCTCATTAGTGCACTTCATGTTCATACTAGTGCATTTGGAATCTTAGAATAAATAAATTAAATGCCCGATAAATAGGAAAATTTGGAAATCTTGGTCTTAGCTATATTAGGTTGTGATAGACCTCCAGTAAATACTATAGGAGATTCGAAAGACAAATTGGAGTACCTCCCCTCATACTCCTGTCGTATCTTAGGATGGTCTGCATATAGTAAAACCACGGAAACTGAACTAGAGTGGATAATGAACTTTGAGAGATGAAATTTTTGGTAGTTGCTGGTTGGTTAGGGCAAGCTAAGTTAAGTTCATTATTAGAGGTCAGGATAAGTAGAGTGTGAGACTGGTTAAGGATAAGGGCGTACGGGAACGACGAAAGATCGTCCACCCCGAGTAGTAGTGGAAGAGTCTTAATACGCTAGGGCTAGATCTAAAGCAACTTAAAAAGGGATCGGGTAATGGGTATCAACCAATAACAATAAGTGCCTTGTGAAAGGGAACGGTGGGCTTCAGCTACCATCATAGTTCCTAGTGCCCTTTGAGAGCCCTTCACGGGGAATACCGGGGGCAGTCCTGGGCTAACGTAAACTGTAGAAATAATAATCTAAAGAGAACCTAGTATGATTAGGGTTACACACACATACACCCCGTTAGCTAGGAAGGTAGAATAATTGGTTTGGTTGTCATTCAGACGGTAGCTCTGAAGGTAGAAGCACGGACGGGACAGTCCGGGGAGCCGAGGGCTCGAGGGTTGGAGTACAGAATAGAGGTGGTGGGTCTTCGATATCTAATTGTCGTTCACACCGACATCGGTACGTTGACTCGGCGGTGTGGGACACTTAGCCAAAGAAAGTCTAGTGGATATAGCCAGTAGTAGTACGCGGATACTCTAGGTTGTGTTCTTCTAGGGGCGTACGGAAGGGCTAGGCCCGGTAGTGTGGATACCCGCCTAGGAGTGGGGGGCCCGACCCACTGTCTCCGTTTGCCACTACGGAGGTTCCTGGGAGTGAAGCTAGCTGCCCGAACAGGGGGAACTAAAGGTCTGTGCGCATAGAGACGTATGCGTGAGTTGCACTTGCATGAATCATGGCATAGCATATCACTACACTCATATTTGCATACAACCGACACCCCAACGTATAAATCGGTATGGGATTTTTTATACGATGGGAGCTTTGCAGAAGACCCCTTAACTTATAAGTTTGTATGGGCATTCATATAAGTTAAGGTTACTTACTTCTTTATTTTTGTTCTCTGTCTGCCTTCTTATATATCTACCACTTATTACATGTTTTCTTTATTACTTACTGCCGTAGAATTGCTAGTTGTACTTGTTCTAGTTAGTTGTTAGAATAACTCCCCTGTCATCTGCTTGATTATTCTCCACCTTTGTAGCTTCCCTTTCCTTCTCTTCGCTCGGTGCTTAGGAGCCGTGGGGGTAGGGGTAGGGGATGATAGGGCTTAGTCTTTATGACTAATGGTTTTCGAACCACAACATTACAGGAGCTCCGGATGGGAGACAGGGACAACCAGTCCAGGGACCGGCACCAGCAGAGTATGGTGTGCATGGAGGTGGGTCAGTCTAGCACCGGTGCACCTACGACCAGCTCCGTGAGTGATTAGTACCTTTATAGTTCTGCGATGAGTGATTTGTAGTGAGGACTCTGATGTACCGGGCTTGAGCCCGTTTATCTATATTTCATCTGAACCGTATCTTGCAGTACTTCAATTATCTATTTCCTGTTATTATCTACTGATGGACTAGATGTGATTTCACTTTTATACATGCTTCTGTGGACTTG
This sequence comes from Platanthera zijinensis, assembly GCA_039513925.1. Taxonomy (NCBI): domain Eukaryota; kingdom Viridiplantae; phylum Streptophyta; class Magnoliopsida; order Asparagales; family Orchidaceae; genus Platanthera; species Platanthera zijinensis. The sequence continues at coordinate 121,209,313 of CM077082.1, read as the reverse complement.
TTTACATTTATGTATAATTACTTCTCTCTCTTGTGATCGAAAAGGGCCGGCAGAATTAGCATTTTGTAGTGGCAGCCTTCCCGTGAGTCGGTGCCACCGCAAAGCGGCAGTTCTGGGCTAAGACCCCGGTGTCGAGAAAAGGGAAAAAAAGGGGGTCTTACAAGTGGTATCAGAGCAGACCTCGATCGAAAGAGAAGTAGTCCACAAAATCTTGGGCTACCCCCGTGCGAGCTTAGTTTGCGGACAAACTAGCAGCAGAAGCAGTGGTGTGCCCATAAGGGAAATCACATGTGAAATTCCATCCTAACCCTTCTTAAAATTCCATTCATTCGCTCTCTAACAAATGGAATTTTTACTTGTAGCCTGCGACGAACCCTACATCACAGCAGGGGACACCCCAGGCTCCGAATGTGGTCCCGCCTCCGCCGGCTCCAGCTCCGTTCTAGCAGACGGAGATGGGGCAAACACTGAAGGCCATTCTAGAGGCCTTCAGAGCTCAGCAAGCCCCGGCTCCACAGCCAAACCCCGGGGCCAATTGGATGACTGTCTTCCGGGGACTTTCCCATCCATCCTACCAGGGGACGGAGTCTGCAGTACATACGGAGGAATGGTTGGACACCATTTATGAGATGCTGGCAGGGATTCGATGCCCCACTGAGGAGGCAGTTGCTTTGGCGGTCTCCTGCCTAGAGTCACACGGAAAGAGGTGGTGGAAGTCTCAGCTTGACACCACCTTTACGGGGATGGATTGCGCTGATATTACTTGGGAGGAGTTCAGAGCAGCGCTCCTGGGACATTTTGTACCTCAGTCGGCGAGGGATGACCTGGAGGATAGGTTCCTGCGATTGACGCAGGGTAACAGGACTGTGGTGGAGTACTATCAGGAGTTCACTCACCTGGCCCATTATGCGGACGCTTATCAGTTAGATGATGTTGGCTATGCCCGGAGGTTTTATAAGGAGCTGCAAGACGACATGAGACAGGCCCTCCTTTTCGTCTCAGAGGGGAGTCTGGCCAGGATTCTGGAGATGGCAAAGAAGAGAGAGTCGGATCAGCTTACAGTGAAGAGCCGGAAGAGACCGGCTGATGATACAGTGATTGGAGGTCGTAGAGACCGTCCTCGGGGCCAGGTTATTGGGGAGAGAAGGAACGGGTATCAGCCTCGTCAGGAGTTTAAGCAGGACCAGAGGAGTCAGGGGGTACTGGCTCCCTAGCCTATACAGATGCTAGAAATTCCCAGGATAGCTGAGCAGCCACCAGTATGCTATCAGTGCAACCAGCCGGGGCATATCAAGAGGAACTGCCCTATGAGGCGAGCACCCCCACCAGCACATCAGGGCGCTCCACCTCCCCGGCAGTTTGGCGGACGAGGACAGGACCGAGGACGAGGATTTCAGGATCGAGGCCGCAGGCCAGAGAGGGAGCAGGTGTATGCTCTAGACCTGACAAAGCCCCGGAACCCGGAGCAGGTTATCGCAGGTATGGCAGTACTTTTAAATTTTCTTCATATAAACTAGAATTCTAGACATAACCTAGTTAGAAATTAAGAGAAGACAACTACAAAAAAAATACTAAGACACTTAATTACCCCAGGCATAGTCTTCATTAGCGGCAAGCCCGCTCACACTCTCTTTGACACTGGTGCTTCGCACTCGTTCGTGTCAAAGGATTTTATGAAAGGACTGGAAGGTGTGGAGCCATTTACCGGGAAGATGATGAGGGTGCGCCTACCCGATGGATCGGAGATAATGACCTCTACTCATTGCAATATGGAAGCGAGGATCGGCGAGAAGGCATTTGAGGCACCAGCGACGATTCTGAAGATGCCAGATTACGATCTGATCCTGGGCATGACTTGGCTGTGCTGGAACCATGCCCAGATCGACTGCGTGGCGAAGAGGATCACCGTGAGGCACGGCGACTCCTTCATTGTCATAGAAGGTATTATACCAGCACCACGTACCTTATTATCGTCTGTGCAGGCCGTTAAGGCCCACCTGCAGGGGGTAGGAGTTTGTTAGGTCCTTTTTGAGGCGGTCGTGGCCAAGGACTCCATTTCAAATATTCCAGTAGTGCGGGACTTCGCCGACGTGTTTCCGGAGAAGCTACCAGGGCTACCCCCGCACCGAGAGAAGGACTTTCAGATTCAGCTCGTACCTGGTGCTAAGCCAGTATCCAGAGCTCCCTATCGAATGGCCCCAGAGGAGTTGGTGGAATTTCGAAGCCAGCTTCAGGAGTTAGTGGAGGCCGGGTTCATTCGGCCTAGCTCTTCACCGTGGGGAGCTCCGGTGCTGTTCGTTAAGAAGAAGGACGGGACCCTTCGACTGTGCATAGATTACCGGGCCCTGAACAGGTTGACGGTCCGGAATACTTATCCCTTACCAAGGATAGACGGGCTATTTGACCAGCTAGAGGGAGCCCATTGGTTCTCAAAGCTGGATTTGAGATCCGGGTACTACCAGCTTCGCATTCGGGAGGAGGACATCCCGAAGACGGCCTTCAGTAGCAGATATGGGTTGTATGAGTTTACCGTGATGCTGTTCGGGCTCACGAATGCACCCTCTGCATTCATGACCTTGATGAATCGGGTGTTCGAAGAGTATCTGGACGTCTTCGTCATCGTATTCATCGACGACATCCTTATCTATTCAAGGACGGAGGAGGAGCACGCGAGACATCTGGCCTTGACCTTGGGGAAGCTGCGGGAGCATGAGATGTATGCCAAGTACAGCAAGTGCCAGTTCTAGCTAAAGGAGGTGGCCTTTCTGGGCCATGTCATCAGTGGAGCAGGTCTGGCAGTGGATCCGGCGAAGGTCCAGGCAGTACGGGATTGGCCACCACTAAAGTCGGCCTCGGATGTTCAAAGTTTCTTGGGACTTCCGGTTACTACCGGAAGTTCGTAAAGGGGTTCTCTCAGATTGCCCTCCCTCTTACGTATCTGACGAAGAAGGAGTCCCCTTTTATCTGGGCGCCTCGATGCGAGTCTGCCTTCCAGGAGCTAAAGGATCGTCTCACCTCGGCTCCCATCCTTGCTCTTCCATCAGGGAAGGAGGGATTCCAGGTGTATACAGATGCTTCCTGATGTAGGCCCCGGGGTTTGAATACCGATCTAAACCGAATATCACTCACGTTCGACTCGTTATGGTTAAATCTTATTTTAGCAACTTCGCCCTACGCAATACCACACCAATAAATCTATCAATTAACGCTAGCCAACGGGTAGCCAAACCGGTAGGGATCAAATCAGGCTATGAGGCCAATATTTGATCGAGCTAAATGGACGAATATTGCGTCCGGCCGAGCGGCGTTGTACCAAAAGAGATCTACCGATTAAGCTTCGATTCGGATTAGGTAGGTCTCTCCCAACGAAAATAAAACGAGGGTTTGCCAAACCCGCTGAATCAAATAACGTAAGCAAGAAAAACAATACAAAAGTAATCCACCACGATGGGTTTCAATGATTTCAAAATTACGCTACGGATAAAAACACCACTTGAATATTCAAGAAAAGAAATCACACAAAGAAATAGAAAAGGTTTCGTTACCCCAATCGGAATGGGTGATTCCGATTACACTCTACTTGGATCGCCTCTCAACGGATCCGCTGGAGTTGCGCCGGAAGGAAATGATAATCTTGCTCGCCTTCGTCACTTCACGCCGGTGGAGGCAAACCACAAAGGAGGAAACACCTTTGATCTTGGCCGATGTTTACACCAAGGGGTTGGGGCCTTTGAGGGTAGTCGGATTTTGGATTGGGGAAAAGGGGGATGGACGGGTTTGGGGTATGGGGGTTGGCGGCTATAGTGGTTGTTAAAGTAGGCGGTCTGGCGGTCTGAATATGGCGGTCTGGAGACCGCGCGGTCTAGCGGTCTGGGGCTGACAGGCTGAAGATCCAGTTGGTGGCGGCTATGGTTCGGCGGTCTTGCGGGTTGTTGCCAGCGACTTGTATATCTGGCGGTCTGGCGGTCTGGCGGTCTGGCAGTCTTGCGGTCTCCTATGGCATCTTCTTCTGGTCTGTCCGGGCGGTTAGCCTGTTATCTAACCGCGCGGACTGTGCGGTCTGTACATGTCAAACCGCCCAGTCTTTGTACATTTATTTAGTCCCACATTGTTAGTTTGTACTCTCCTCTATCTCCTCCATTCTATAAAAGGGAGGCCATACCTTTGTAAATGATATCTTTTTGGATAATAAAAATTTCAGTTATTCAAGCTTCCGGTCTGTTTTTCTAGTCGTTCTTCTCTATTTTTACATGGTATCAGAGCCCTCGATCTCTGCCTCCTGATTCTGTGCTCCTTTCTAACCGTGCGACCTGCTTCTTCTTCCCGCGGCCTGTCTTGTTTGCCTGCGCCCTGTCTGCGCGGCCTGCTTCTCTTTGTCTGCTTGCGATCTGTTCTTGTCGCAGCCTTCCTTCTTATCTTTCTTATCGCCCCGGCCTGTTTGCCGGATTCCTCTTTCTCTCCCGTTCGTGCGGTCTGTCTTCCAACCGCCCGACCTCTTACCCTCTGTTTTGGCTCTGCGGCTTGGTCGTGGCTTCTATAGCCGCTGGTGTCTGACATCGTGACCGCTGCAGTTTTTTTCCCTTCTCTCTTAACCGCCCGGCTTGATTCCTAACCGCGCGGTTTCGGTCTTCTTCTATGGATATCTCTGACAATTCCACTGCCACCACTCCTGCAGCCAATCCGGCTCCGCCTTCTATCCCTACTCCTTCCGGAAATCTGGGCACTGTTTCCAAGCTCGATGGCTCCAACTATCCGGATTGGAGCGTCTCTTTCACTTTCCTCCTTCGTTCTCAGCGCAAACGTCATCATCTTACCGATGATCCGCCTCCTCCTAATTCTCCTCTCTTTGACGAATGGGATGCGAGTGATGCGCTTGTCCGCACATGGCTGGCTAATAGCCTCTCTGATGAGTGCCTTCCCGTCATCCGTCATGATGAGACGGTAAAGGCCGCGTGGCTTCATCTGGCTGCTCTTTACTCCAAGGGGACGCAGACCTCCCGGATTTATACTCTTTATGCGGATCTCTTCGCCCGTTCGTCCATGACTCCCGCTGCAGCCTATCAACAAGTTCAGGCTCTTGGCGCTGAGATCCTCCAGAATCGCCCCTTCTCTGCGGACTTGGCTCAGCAACACAAACACTTCCAGGAACTCCTGGTTGTTTGTTATCTTCTGCGACTTCCCGAGTCTTTTGATCTCATCCGCCAGCAGATCTTGGGTGAAGCTGAGTCTCCCACCTTGGATGCCACCGCCGCTCGCGTAGCCGCCGTTACTTCTCTGCTCCAGCGCCCTCTGTTATCCTCCCCTCCTCCGCAGGACTCTTATGCTCAGTACACTCAGCGCGGCAGCAACAGTGGCCGCAGCCACTCTGGGGCGCGCGGTCCGTCCAGGTTCCTCTGTTCTCACTGTGGTCGTACCGGTCATACCATTGACCGCTGTTGGCAGAAACATCCTCATCTGCGCCCATCTGGTGATACTTCGACCTCCCCGAACCCCTCCTCTCGGTCGTCTGCTTCGGTGGCAACGACCTCAGGTAGTGTTCATGTCGCTATCCAAGGTAAATGGTTGATTGATTCTGGTGCTACAAATCATATGACAGGCAATCCTCAATGTTTTTCGCTTCTCGAAACGCATGATCGGTTGCCTCCTGTCCTTGTTGCGGATGGTTCTCCTTCCCCGGTTCGTGGGACAGGCATGGTTCAAGTCACCCCATCGCTGCGCTTGGTGGACACTCTCTATGTCCCGAAGTTTCCTTGCAACCTTCTATCTGTTACTACTTTATGCAAGCAACTTCAGTGCTCTGTTGTATTCACTCCTACTTCTTGTTGCTTTCAGGACCCGAGAACCCAACGGACGATTGCTACTGGGACTGAGAGCGGCGGCCTCTACTTCCTCGACAACGTTTCCGCTCTGTCTGCTTTCACTTCCTCCTCTACTGATCTGCTTCAATGGCATCTTCGCCTTGGACATCCTCCTGCTCGCATTCTTCGACAGCTTCTGCCCCACTTACCGCCAACCAGTCCGCCGCTCAACTGTGATGCCTGCCAACTTGGCAAACATCACCGCTCCTCCTTCCCGCCCAAGCATGCTCGCAGTTCCTCTAGCCCGTTTGATCTCATCCATTCTGATGTATGGGGTCCGGCTCCTACTCCAACCATTGGTCGGGGTAGTTTGTATTTTGTAACTTTTATTGATGACTTTTCTCGTTGTACCTGGGTGTATCTGTTACGAGATCGCTCTGAACTCTTCTCTGTTTGGGAATGCTTTTATAATATGATTAAAACTCAGTTTCATGTCTCTATTAAATGTCTTCGCTCTGATAATGCTAAAGAATATCTTAGTCGTGATTTTTCATCTTTCTGTATGCAACATGGTCTTATTCATCAGACCACCTGCGTTTACACCTCCCAGCAGAATGGGGTGGCGGAACGTAAAAACCGTCATCTCCTCGATGTCGCTCGCACTCTCCTAACGCAGATGCATGTGCCTCGCTCTTATTGGGGCTATGCTATTCTCCTCGCCTGTTATCTCATCAATCGTATTCCTTCTACTGTTCTTCAGGGTAAGACTCCCTTCTCCATTCTCTACCCCGGCAAGGAACCTTTTCCCCTCCCTCTTCGAATCTTTGGCTGTACAGCCTTTGTGCATGCCCCGTCTGCTACCCGTGACAAACTTTCTCCCCGTGCCACCAAATGTGTCTTTTTGGGCTACTCGATCACTCAGAAAGGCTACTGTTGCTTTGACCCCGTTCTGCGAAAACAGTTTGTTTCTGCAGATGTCACCTTCTTCGAAAATGCAGCCTACTTCTCCTCTCCACCCCTTCTTCCTCCTATTCCTGACTCCTCACCCTCCATGTCTGTTCCCTCTCAGCCTATCCACGTTTCTCCTCCCTCCTCCTCATCCCCTCCTCCGTCTATTCCTCTCCCCTCTCTCCCTCCTCCGTCTCCGGAGCCGTCTCTCTCTAGTCCCGGGCCAGCTTTCTCCGCTACGGACGCTCCGGTCCCTGAAGCCCCCGACGACCTAGATCTCCCCATTGCTCTTCGCAAAGGGGTGCGGGCATGCACTCAACACCCGCTTGCGGCAGTTGTGTCATATGATCGGCTTACGTCTTCTCGCCGGCATTTTGCTTTAGCTATTTCAGCTACTGCTACTCCCCGTACCTACCAGGAGGCTCTTGTGATTCCTCATTGGAAGTCTGCCATGGATGAGAAAATCGCTACTCTTACTGAACGGGGCACCTGGACCCTTATTTCTCCTCCAGTGGGTACTGATGTGGTTGGCTGTCGATGGGTGTTTGTTGTGAAGTTTCGCCCAGACGGGACTGTGGACCGCTATAAAGCCCGACTGGTGGCCAAAGGCTTCACTCAGACTTATGGGGTTGACTACTTTGATACTTTCTCCCCGGTTGCTCGTCTCAGCACCATCCGGGTTATTCTCTCTGTGGCTGTCAACCGCAATTGGACTATCTCCCAGCTTGATGTCAAGAATGCCTTTCTTTATGGGGATCTTCATGAGGACGTTTACATGGAGCAACCTCCGGGGTATGTTGCTCAGGGGGAGACCCGTGTATGCAAGCTAAAGAAGGCTATCTATGGCCTCAAGCAGAGCCCTCGGGCATGGTTCGACAAGTTCAGCAGCATCGTGGCTGCTGTTGGCTTTACAAGAAGTACGGCTGATCATTCCCTGTTTATTCGCAAAACCGCATCGGGCCTTGTAGTTTTGGCGGTTTATGTTGACGACATTCTTCTTACCGGTGATGATCAAGCTGGGGTGGACTTGACAAAGAAGCACCTCCGTCAACATCTTGTCACAAAGGATATGGGCTCCCCGAAATACTTTTTGGGGATAGAGATCTGTCGGAAGCCCGACTCTCTGGTTCTCTCCCAACGGAAGTATGCACTTGATCTTCTACGGGATGCAGGATTGACCGGTGCCAAACCGGCACGGTATCCCATGGCTACTGGAGAAGACAAAACGTGGACAGATGACTCTCCTCTTATATCTGATGCCACAAAGTATAGACGTCTGGTGGGTAAACTCATTTATCTCACGGTGACCAGACCTGACATTGCCTATGCTGTTGGCAAGGTAAGTCAGTTCATGCAAGCTCCCAGGGAATGTCATCTTCAGTCTGCCTTGAAGATATTAGAGTATGTTAAAGCAGCACCGGGCAAAGGACTACTCTTTCAGAAGAATGGTCATTTGAGAGTTGAAGCCTACTCAGATTCTAGCTATGCTGATGATAAAGATGACCGCAAATCTACATCTGGTTTCTGCACATTTGTTGGAGGTAATCTTGTGAGCTGGAAGAGCAAGAAGCAGTCTGTAGTTTCAAGGTCTAGTGCTGAAGCTGAATATCGGAGCATGGCGTCCACCACTTGCGAACTAAAATGGTTGAGGGCTCTCATGCTTGATCTAGGAGAGGTCTACGACTATCCTCTTCCTATGTTCTGTGACAACAAGGCCGCTATATATATATCCAAAAATCCGGTCTTCCATGAGAGAACCAAACATATTGAAGTCGACTGCCATTTCATCCGGGAAGAAATCTTGAAGAAACAGATTTGCACTCCGTTCGTCACCTCCGACAAAGAGTTGGCAGATATCTTTACCAAGCCTGTGTCTACTTCATTCTTCCACATTTGTGACAAGCTGGGCATGATCGATATCTATGCTCCAGCTTGAGGGGGAGTGTTAAAGTAGGCGGTCTGGCGGTCTGAATATGGCGGTCTGGAGACCGCGCGGTCTAGCGGTCTGGGGCTGACAGGCTGAAGATCCAGTTGGTGGCGGCTATGGTTCGGCGGTCTTGCGGGTTATTGCCAGTGACTTGTATATCTGGCGGTCTGGCGGTCTGGCGGTCTGGCAGTCTTGCGGTCTCCTACGGCATCTTCTTCTGGTCTGTCCGGGCGGTTAGCCTGTTATCTAACCGCGCGGACTGTGCGGTCTGTACATGTCAAACCGCCCAGTCTTTGTACATTTATTTAGTCCCACATTGTTAGTTTGTACTCTCCTCTATCTCCTCCATTCTATAAAAGGGAGGCCATACCTTTGTAAATGATATCTTTTTGGATAATAAAAATTTCAGTTATTCAAGCTTCCGGTCTGTTTTTCTAGTCGTTCTTCTCTATTTTTACAGTGGTGGCCGAGCCTAATGAAGAGGAGGAGATGGAGGTTGGCGGCTATGGTTGTGGCCGAATTTGTGGAGGCAGGAAGAGGGTCGGATTTCCTTGGAGATAAAGGGAGAGGAGGAGGAGGACCGGCGGCCAAGAGGAAGAGGGGAGGGGAGAGTTCGGCCAAGGAGAAAGAAGGAGGAGGGAAAATTTCCAAGGGGGGGGAATTTTAGGGTTTCAATATTTCATCTTCAATACCTAAAATGAGAACAAACATGCCTTTATATAGGCTACACCACTCCATCTCCTCCATACAAATGAAAACACTCATGATGGCTAATAACACCCATCATGACATGAAATAACTATAGTCCGTACATGAAATAAAATAGCTATGATGGTTATACGTCTCCATCTACATGAAATTAATACATGAAATAAAAATATTAATCTCGCGATAAAATAGATAATAAACTATATTAATTCTCCATATTAATTTATTAATAATAATTATTAATAAACTAAAAAATGGGCTTGCGCCGCGGGCGGATATTCTGGCGCCGTTCCACATGATCGTCACAGCGCCGCCAGACTTTATTTGGAGGCAGAGAAAGGGAATCCGTAAGCGCGCCATCATCGTCTTCACCTTGTTGAGGGCCGTCGTCGCCATCAATCCTCCCCCTCTTAAAATTACTCATCACCGATGAGTACCGGTGCGGGGAGGCATCAACCTTTAGAACCATGAAGCGGCACACGTCACCACTTGGAGAGCAAAGCACATCCACCTGGAATATCCTGTCATGCAATAAAATGTCCCTGGGGAACCTTGGAAAAGCATTAGGCAATAAAGGAAAACAAGATTTAACATCATCAACCAACATACCTCCAGAGAAGACCGGTGAAGAAAACAATCCAAGTAACAACTCACTACCCATACCCAAAGAGAACAAAGTGGACCCACACGGATAGATATGAAATTCAAGTGGCGGAGAATCGTATAGCGTTAAATCAAAAACATCAAAAACAAGGGAAAAATCCCAATCAGTGAGAGATTCCAAATGACATGTGTATTCTCCGAACGTTATTAAAATCCAAATAGGGTCCAACTTACCAACTCGCCAATTTTCTAAAGTGCCCGAAGGCATCCGTTCAGGGACGAGAAACACCAAAACAAAATCGTCACTCTTAAAGTAAGACACTCTTTTTTGTAAGCTAGCAATAAAATGATATGAGATAATTTGTATGGCTAGCGCATTACGATCGTGCGTACATAAGAAGAAATCATAAGTAGCATAATCCGGAGTGAGAGTCGGCGACAAACTAGCGGGTAACTCATGAAATGATACCAAAGTGAAAAATTCATTAAAATAGTACCGAGAGAAATGGTTACGGTGTGGTGTGAAACCATGTGCAACGTGACTGACCCCAAATGCAAAACATAAAGGATTTAAGTCCGGGGGAATGGGGGCCTTAAAAGCAAAGATGATTTTTAGAGGCATAAACTTCGCAGCTCTAATGTGATACTTAAAATAATAACGCTTGGCACGAAGATATGCCAAGGTAAGCCGCTCTTCACTAATACAAGAAGACTTATATTTAAATTTTAGAACGTCATGAATAAAAACTAACGGAAAACACTCATCACCAAATATAGACGTGGACGCTTGCAGAAATGAAGGGAAGTGCGAGTGACCTAACTCAAAGTACCCATATTCCATCACGGATGTGTGCATGATAGGGTCAACAAATGGAGGAGGATAAATGCGTGCGATCGGGCTTGGCAGATAAGTGTGTCGAGGCGACATCACATCATAAGGCACTATAGCCAAGGGATCACTAGCAGTCCGACTCGAAATCCCAAAACACGGATTTGACGTCCAGAAAGGAGCATCCGGTTGCAAACCATTATAATCATAGGAAAACTCAAACAGGGGGTTCACCCATACGGAAAACTCATCCGACGTGTCTTCCAATTCATGAGGTAATTCGTGTAATTCCAACTCAGTGATCGGGTCAGAAGAAAGAGTTGGTAGCACGACAGACGGGAGAGAGTTAAGTTCATATTCCATATCAGGCAACGGGGTTAGCATCAGGGAATGCTTATCCGGTTCCACTCCAATAACGTCTTCTAGAAATAAAACTCTCTCGCTAGGACATTCTTCCAAACATAATTCTTCCCATGAGGTAGGGACATCGTCAAAAATAGGGGATAGACAAATCGAATCCAAGGGAGTATTATAATTAGCTTGAATCCCAAGCGGCGATGATATCGTCAAAGAGCTAACTCCCGGATGTATCACACTAAGATTATCCCAGACTGAACAACCATCCCAAGGTGACTCGTCCAATATCATAGGAACAACTAATAAGCCAGGGTCAACCAATATAACATCGGGTCCAAGCAAGTCATCATCTAACTCAGTAACATGTAAGCTCTCTACATCGGACGACTCTACTGTCTCAGCCAACATATCTACTAACTCAAGATCATCAGCAGACTGTAACTCTTCTGTCTCAGACAAAATATCAATCGACTTAGGATCGTCAAAAGGTTCCACAACGGTTAGAGGGGATGACTGTGAAATGTCGTCGAAGGGAAGTGGGGGTGGTTCCTCAAATGAGAAATCCTCATCCAAGTCACTTGGGTAACCAATCTCCTCATCGTCACTCAAATTGTCATCAATAATAACCTCGTCCTTAGTGACGGGTACACTTGTAATCACAACCTCAGATTTCAAGAGAGAATCAACGACTAACTTGGGTAAATTAGGAGGAGACTCATACGCTAGCGTACGATGGTACGGAGAGGCGTACTCATCCTTCAATATGGCCTTCATGTTATCCCAACTTAGACGTGATCTACCATACTTAACTATTAATTGAATCTCTTCCACTATCCAAAATAGTTTAGCTTTTCCTATCAACTTAAGTCTAGCTATTCGCACCATATCCGCGTTGTTCAAATCGTACCACTCAAAGTAATACTCCATATCCTTAACCCAATCTAAGAAAACACGTAGACCTCCTAAACCGTCATAAGTGGGGGTCATACTATTTGTGGGAGGGTAGATGTGGGAACGAGTAGCATGGACATCGTAAGCCATCCTAGCGCGAACCGGAGGTGAAAATTCACCCGGAATTAGTGCATGTGCTAGGGAAATAAGATCTGGACCACTTAACTCTATCAAAGACAGAATTGTTCCCGCTTAACCACTAAGGTTTTAAACATTTTAAAATAGGGTTTTTGCTGGAAAAATATAAGGATTATTAAAAAATTTTCTGGAATTTTTTTTATTAAGGAAATAAAAATCTAGGACGCTATTGGCACACCAAATACTAAATTTTCAAATTAATTAATAAAAACAAAGTCTTGATGAAAAATAATTTTTTTTTTGTTTTATTACTGAAAATTATATGAAGAATTTCCAGAAATTTTTAATTTTTAATTTTGAAAAATATTTGGGCAATTAAAGTCGTTATTTGCAAACCACTTTGAAGGTAACTAGTTTTAGTGAATTTTCGTTGAAATAAAAATGTGCGTGCAAACGTGCCACATACAAGGGGGAGGAGTGCCAATTAGGAAATTGACGTGAACCTCCCTCTGATACCAAATTGATGTAGGCCCCGGGGTTTGAATACCGATCTAAACCGAATATCACTCACGTTCGACTCGTTATGGTTAAATCTTATTTTAGCAACTTCGCCCTACGCAATACCACACAAATAAATCTATCAATTAACGCTAGCCAACGGGTAGCCAAACCGGTAGGGATCAAATCAGGGCTATGAGGCCAATATTTGATCGAGCTAAATGGACGAATATTGCGTCCGGCCGAGCGGCGTTGTACCAAAAGAGATCTACCGATTAAGCTTCGATTCGGATTAGGTAGGTCTCTCCCAACGAAAATAAAATGAGGGTTCGCCAAACCCGCTGAATCAAATAACGTAAGCAAGAAAAACAATACAAAAGTAATCCACCACGATGGGTTTCAATGATTTCAAAATTACGCTACGGATAAAAACACCACTTGAATATTCAAGAAAAGAAATCACACAAAGAAATAGAAAAGGTTTCGTTACCCCAATCGGAATGGGTGATTCGGATTACACTCTACTTGGATCGCCTCTCAACGGATCCGCTGGAGTTGCGCCGGAAGGAAATGATAATCTTGCTCGCCTTCGTCGCTTCACGCCGGTGGAGGCAAACCACAAAGGAGGAAACACCTTTGATCTTGGCCGATGTTTACACCAAGGGGTTGGGGCCTTTGAGGGTAGTCGGATTTTGGATTGGGGAAAAGGGGGATGGACGGGTTTGGGGTATGGGGGTTGGCGGCTATAGTGGTGGCCGAGCCTAATGAAGAGGAGGAGATGGAGGTTGGCGGCTATGGTGGTGGCCGAATTTGTGGAGGCAAGAAGAGGGTCGGATTTCCTTGGAGATAAAGGGAGAGGAGGAGGAGGACCGGCGGCCAAGAGGAAGAGGGGAGGGGAGAGTTCGGCCAAGGAGAAAGAAGGAGGAGGGAAAATTTCCAAGGGGGGGAAAATTTTAGGGTTTCAATATTTCATCTTCAATACCTAAAATGAGAACAAACATGCCTTTATATAGGCTACACCACTCCATCTCCTCCATACAAATGAAAACACTCATGATGGCTAATAACACCCATCATGACATGAAATAACTATAGTCCGTACATGAAATAAAATAGCTATGATGGTTATACGTCTCCATCTACATGAAATTAATACATGAAATAAAAATATTAATCTCGCGATAAAATAGATAATAAACTATATTAATTCTCCATATTAATTTATTAATAATAATTATTAATAAACTAAAAAATGGGCTTGCGCCGCGGGCGGATATTCTGGCGCCGTTCCACATGATCGTCACAGCGCCGCCAGACTTTATTTGGAGGCAGAGAAAGGGAATCCGTAAGCGCGCCATCATCGTCTTCACCTTGTTGAGGGCCTTCGTCGCCATCACTTCCTATCAGGGGATGGGTGCTGTTCTGATGCAGAATGGGCACGTAATAGCCTATGCCTCCCGTCAGTTGAAGCAGCACGAGCAGAACTACCCCGTGCACGATTTGGAGATGGGGGCAGTTATTTTTGCTCTTAAGATCTGGCGACACTATCTCTACGGAGTACATTGCGATATCTTCTCCGACCACAAGAATCTGAAGTACGTCGACACCCAAAAGGAGTTAACATCAGGCAGAGACACTGGGTGGAATTTCTGTCGGACTACCAGTACACCATGCACTACCATCCGGGGAAGGCGAACGTGGTCGCAGATGCTCTGAGCCAGAGAGCGAGTACGACAAGAGTAGGCCCGCAGCTGATGGCCTTGGAGTTGGTTAGATCGTTCGAGGAGATGCAGATTTCACTAGTGTCTGAGGATGACCCGGAGCTATACATGGAGTACCTGGGGTTGATGGTTACTACTGATGATATTCAAGACCGCATCAGATATGGGCAGATGCTGGATGAGAGAGCTGAGCCGATATTCCGAGCCTTGGAGGAAGGCACGACAGGAGATTACTCTTTGAGGGATGGTCTCCTGTGTTTCCGAGGCAGAGTCTACATACCAGCAGGAGGACGGATCCGGAAGGACATTTTGACGGAAGCTCACTACAGCCGGTATTCGGTACACCCGGGGATCACCAAGATGGTAAAGGATTTGAAGAGGATGATGTACTGGCCGGGTATGAAGAAAGATATTATGTACTTTGTGACGCATTGCGAGGCCTGCCAGCTCGTGAAGGCGGAGTGTAGGAACCCGGCAGGCTTGCTGCAGCCGCTTCCGGTGCCGGAGTGGAAATTTGAGGATATAGCCATGGACTTCATACATGGGCTACCTCGGTCCCGTGCGTGGAATGACTCGATATGGGTGATAGTGGAAAGGCTAACAAAGGTGTCCAGATTCATTCCAGTGGCGAAGGATGCACCGGTTAGTGTACTAGTACGGAGGTTCATTGAGCAGTTTGTGCGTTATCATGGGGTGCCCAAGACTATCGTTTCGGATCGGGATGGGCGGTTTACATCTAGGGAATGGAGGTCAGTCCAGGCCTATCTGGGGTCTCGGTTGACATTCAGCACAGCTTTTCACCCTCAGACCGACGGGCAGACAGAGCGCACCAACCGTACACTGGAAGATCTTCTGCGCCTGTGTATTTTGGACCGCGGCGAGCCTTGGGAGAGATTGCTGCCACTGGTCGAGTTTTCTTACAACAATGCCCATCAGTCCAGCATACTCATGGCTCCATACGAGGCGTTGTACGGAAGGAGGTGCAGGACCCCACTATCATGGGTTCAGGATGAGGATCCCCAGGCACTAGGCTCGGAGTTTGTGGGAGATACAGATGCTTAGATTAGATTGATCCGGGACAGGATGTTGGAAGCCCAGAGCAGACAGGCCAAATACTACGATGCGAGGCATCGTCAAGTGGAATTCCAGGTGGGAGACCGGGTTTTATTGAAGATACGGCCGATGCACGGAGTCTCGCGGGTTCGCGGGCGGAAGAAGCTCAGCCCGAGATATATGGGGCCTTATAGGATCCTGGAGCGGATCGGCCTCTTAACCTATTGTTGGGATTTGTCTCCACAATACCTCAGATTTGTAGGAAGTCAGACTTTGAACTAAGATGAATTAAGGTATATTTTATATTGTGGTTGAGTTGTATGTGTGCAGGTTCTTATTGCCAAGTGTAGACCAATGTCAGTCTATAATGGGCCACCAAACACAGGACCATACAATGTAATTCCTTATTGTGTGATCCAAGGTGTTAGCTCATGTATAGCCTCTCTATTGGGACACACTTCATCAACATGCACTTGGACCTATGGACTATGGAGTATTGAAGTCTATCTCAGAAGAAATTCTCTAAGTCCACATACTCGAGTACTTCTTTAGTATACTCGAGTAAGTGAGTCTGTACTCGAGTAGTTTAGGCTACTTACTCGAGTGGATTCTCTATATACTCGAGTATGAAAGCTTATACTCGAGTAGATTTTCTTTTACTTGAGTACGTGATACCTTATACTCGAATAGATGGTTAGTTACTCGAGTAAGCGTTCTGTTTGAACTCGAGTAGATCTGGACTTCTTATCCTATAAAGATTCTAAGTCCACATACTCGAGTAGTTCTCTGAAATACTCGAGTAAGTAACTCTGTACTCGAGTAGATTGATTTTCATACTCGAGTAGGTTAGTGATCACTCGAGTAGTTTTCCTTAGATACTCGAGTAGTCTATCTTCCCCATACTCGAGTATCTCAAATTCTTATACTCGAGTAGCACTTCAATTCTTATCTGAGAAATTTTTCCAAGTGTTTATACTCGAGTATATTTGCTCATACTCGAGTAGTCTCTCTAAGTCACTCGAGTATTGATCCCTGAAGCACTCGAGTAGTTTCTATCTTTATACTCGAGTATATCCCTCATATCTACTCGAGTATGTAACCTCTTATACTCGAGTATGTCTCTGTCTCTCGAGTGTGTCTGTTCAAATTTCCTGAATTTCTCTAAGTCAAGTTTACTTGTGTATTTTGAAAGAGTCCTTTCTGATTGGTCCACGTGTCATCCTTAATTATGCTTATGACCGTTGGAGACCGCCTATAAATAGGTCTTTTCAGACTTGACTAAATACACACGTTTTACAAAGATTATTTTAAGAAAGAGAAAATCCCGAAAACCCTAATCTTCCCATCCGCCGCCATTACAGTTTTCGGAAGAAGCTCTGGATCGTCTTCTCTCAGCCGCAGCTATCGATCTCTAATTCTCAAGCGATCCAGACTCAAGAAGAATCATCTGATCTCTCTATGCCTCATCGATCTCTGATTTATTTTCTTGATCGTGGTGATTCCAGATCTCAGAATCGTGGATCTCTTTCAAGTCCTCTTCAACTGTTTCTGTTCAAACTGAAAGCTCTCAAGAAGAAGATAAAGTCAAAGATCCAGATCTGTGCTATTTGTTGTTTGTATTTTTCTTTTCAAACAAATTTAATTGTAGGAGATCTATCTCTGAGTGGTAGGAAGTTTTATCTTCCGAGTGTAGATCCATTTGGGATCGAGTTTTGTAGGAACATAGTTCCGAGGTGTAGGATTGGTTTGCAATCCGAGATAGTGGAGTAGCCGAGTCTAGTGATTTGCTAGATCGGTGAGGAAAGTGGACGTACCTAAGATTGGGGAACCACTATAAATCTCTTATCGTCTGTGTGATTGCTTGATTACTTATCTGTGTTGTGTTAGTTTTTTTTATTCCGTATTTGGCACGCATTTCACCTATTCACCCCCCTCTAGGTGATTTAGGTTGACAACTTAGTTCTCTCACCTATAGACTAGAGCTACCACCGGAGTTAGCGGGATTGCATGACGTCTTCTACGTCTCCTCACTTCGGAGGGCTCTGCTACGCCCTAGCAACTGATTTCCTCGGCAGATGGCCCGGTGGCCTCGGATCGGTCAGTCAACTTGGAGCCTATCAGTATTGACGATACAGCAGTGCGGGTCTTGCGACGGAAGAAGGTTCCGTTAGTCAAGGTTCTGTGGAACAATCATGGGCAGGAGGAGCATACATGGGAGCCACAGGACTTGATGCGGCAAAAATACCCGGAACTTTTTCGTCAGGTATACCTCACAACCCCTCTGGAAAATCAATTTGCTTTCCTGCTTTAAACCAATAAGACTGAAATTTCAAGAATAGGGGCTAATCTTTTGTTTATTGGGGTGTATATACCTAGTTAATTGGGCAAATTAATCTTAGATTTGAAACCGCACAAAGCAAACATAACATAGAGATGTAATCTTTCAATTCTCATGGGATGTTACAAGCTTCATTTTCCCGACGGGAGTCCCGTAGGCTTAACCTTGATTTCGGGGACGAAATCTTTGTTTTGTTTATTGGGATTTGTAACATCCAATTTTCGGCTAGACCCCTGGAGGTGGTTTTGTCATAACAGAACCTTAGGAAACCCAGGAATTGAAGATTATCGACAAAAATTTCGAGTCAAGGGGTGGTCACGCCCGTGGCCGATCCGTCACGCCCGTGACCCAGGGCGTGACCCCTTCGACGATTGTCGACCTCAGGAAGACGATCGTCGAGCTCAGAAATGTCAACATGGGCCTGACACGCCCGTGACCGGTCCGTCACGCCTGTGACCTAGGGCGTGACCCCTTCAACGATCGTCGACCTCAGGAAGACGATCGTTGAGCTCAGAAATTTCATCATGGGCCTGACACGCCCGTGACCGGTCCGTCACGCCCATGACCTTGGAATGGCGTTGAGTGAGCTAAGCTCACTTAATGCCGTGGGCTGGATGGTGTTAAGTGAGCTTAGCTCACTCAAAGCCATAAGCTGGATGGCGTTGAGTGAGATTAGCTCACTCAAAGCCATAAGCAAGATGGCGTTGCGTGAGCTTAGCTCACTCAAAGCCATAGGTTGAAGGGCGTTGAGTGCACTGACTGCACTCAATGCGATCTGGTGTCGACAGGAATGGCGTTGAGTGAGCTGAGCTCACTCAACGTCGTAGACTAGATGGCGTTGAGTGAGCTTAGCTCACTCAACGCCGTAAACGGTCAGGCGGGATGGCGTTGAGTGCACTCAACGCCATAAGCTGAACGGCGTTTAGTGCACTGACTGCACTCAACGCCATTTGGTGTTGTCTGGATGGCGTTGAGTGAGCAGAGCTCACTCAACGCCATAACCTGGACGGCGTTGAGTGAGCTAAGCTCACTAACCGCCATCGTCTAAAAAGACATATTCCGGGTGGCATTGAGTGAGCAGAGCTCACTCAACGCCATAATCCGGATGGCATTGAGTGAGCTGAGCTCACTCAACGCCATAATCCAGATGGCGTTGAGTGAGCTGAGCTCACTCAACGCCGTAGCCTGATGGCGTTGAGTGAGCTGAGCTCACTCAACGCCATTATACTTATACTTTTTCTGGCATTTTTACTTCTAGCTGGGTGCTGGTTTAGCTGAACCGGGCCGGTTCAGGAGTGAGCCATCTTCTCCAATAAGACCTGGTAAGTTTTATTTAATTTAAGTTGACATGTCATGCTGTGCCACGTGGACCGCCGGTTTTGCAAAAGGACGGTTGCGGCCATGGCCGAAAGCTTGTAGTCACGGCCATCAATGGCATTTGATGCCATGACTCTTTCCCTTCCCCTGAAACTACTGGATTCAACTCCTCTCAGGGAGAGGAGGAGTTTCCAGCCCTCCTCCAGCTATCATAGAGCCGTTTCATCCCACCTCCATCATTGCCGAGCCAAGCTTTTATGGGCCATTAATGGCCACCAGCTTTTGGCCGATCCCCCTCCTTGCCCAAGCTTTTAAACATCTTCAGAGGCCCAAGGGGAGTTTTTCCCAGTGTTACCCGAAGTTTTCGAGCCTCCCCTTGCTGTTGAAGAATTTCCGGCGACGCCACCACCGCGCAAATGGCTTCCCGACGGTTTTCACGCCTCCAGCCCGCGAACAAGGTCCTCCCCTCCCTCTTCTTCTGCGGATAGATCTTAAAAATCATTAGGAGAGATATTGCGCTCAAAAGAGCCGGATCGGGTGAGCGTTTCCATGGTTTTCCAAAATTTCATCGTGGCGGGTTCGCCGAAAACCGCCTCTCCGGCGACCGTGCCGCCGCCCGACGGTAGCCCTCACCTCAACAGAGGAGGTGGTGGTGGTGGCCGGCCAGGGAGATGGCTGGGTGGCCAGGAAATGGCTTTAGAAAAGCTACAGGTTTCAAGCTTTTTTTTTAGGTTGCTGGTTCGGGCTAAAGAAGAAGATGAACAGTAGCATTTTATTATATTATATATTGTATAATTAGGAATTAATTCCCTTTACTGTGCACTAGGTTTAAACTGAAAATTATTGCCCGTAGGGGCTGAAACATAAAAAGTGGTTAACATAGAAAATTTAGCCCTTGAAGTCTAGTTTAATTCAAAATTAATTTTACTCGATTTGGAGTCCTGGTTAGACCACAGCACACTTTTTGGTGAGGTCTATCCATGGGGCTGTCTTGACCTTAGAAAAATTCCCCACTCCAATCTAGTCATCAAAATGACTTGAAATTTGGGGTGTGGCCTAATCTTACCTATATCTAAGTGCTATCCAAAAAGTAGGATTTTTGGAAAATATTTTTCTATAGTTTTTAGAAAAATTCAATAATCCTAGCATAATTTAATTAGATGGCTAAATGACTTCCAAACCCTCCCAAATTTTGGTGAGTGGTCCCTGGGTTTATCATAAGGTTTTGTTAAAAATTTTATCTTATTTGGAGATGTTTTGATTAAGTCTTTATCCCACCCTAGGTTGATCCTTATAGGATAATTTAGGATCAAACACCCCCTTGGTATTTGAGTGGCCATATCACCTCAACAGGGGCTAATATTTTGGTCACTGACTTTTTAGGGCATGACACACCCTCCAAGGGAGTTTGGGGTGGTTTGGTGTAGGGTAGCCCTAGAACCCTTGGGAAAATCCCTTAATGGTGATTTTGGGGTTGTGAAGGTCATGGGGTCAAATGACCTTGGACTGACTTAAAATTTGGTGGAGAGAACCATAGGGCCAGTATAGTTCTCTGGACAAAATTTTAGGGTATTTGGAGACAGCTAGGCCACCTAAAATTTTAACCCTAGTTTAGGTCACCAACTTTAATTTGAATTATTAAGCTATCAAATGAACTTCAAATCAAGTAAAATTGGAGTATGGTGATTTTTTAATCTAAATGGCCATGTTATAATTTTGTTGAGATTTTTGGGTTAATTTATACAGTACTTCATTTACAACCCTAGTTGTGCCCTAGATATTTATTTTGATGATTCTGGAATTTCTGTTTACTGGAATGTTATGAAATCTTGGATTAGGGCATATCATAGCATGTTATACCTTCTGTATTTTTCTTGGAAGTTTTAAATGATTATTTTGGGTACATATCTCTTTAACGTACTAGTTGTGACATTTAGTCAAAAATACAAATAATGTCCAATTACTATCTGAAAAATTATGAAATTTGGTCAGTGGGTGTTTAAAATTATGTTAGTTACCCTGTAATTTTCTCTGGAATTTTAGATGATTAAAAATAGCATCTCCTTCTCTAAGCTAGGAAAGTCGGTATTTTACATTAAAATAGTTTCAGAGCCCAAATATTTGATAAAAATTATGGGACTTGGATTCTGATGGTTTTAGGTCACCATAAAGCTTCTATAATTTTATTGGGGTTTTTGGATACATATTTACAGTACTTCCTTCATAATATAGTAGAAATGGCCTAAAATGGTAAATTAGGAAATATAGGCTTAAACACCTCTGGAATTTCTCAAAACTTGGAATTGCTGTTTAAATGTCTCATAGGATTTTTACTGAATTTGGGATGATTTATTGTTGGCTCATTAGTGCACTTCATGTTCATACTAGGGCATTTGGAATCTTAGAATAAATAAATTAAATGCCCGATAAATAGGAAAATTTGGAAATCTTGGTCTTAGCTATATTAGGTCGTGATAGACCTCCAGTAAATACTATAGGAGATTCGAAAGACAAATTGGAGTACCTCCCCTCATACTCCTGTCGTATCTTAGGATGGTCTGCATATAGTAAAACCACGGAAACTGAACTAGAGTGGATAATGAACTTTGAGAGATGGAATTTTTGGTAGTTGTTGGTTGGTTAGGGCAAGCTAAGTTAAGTTCATTATTGGAGGTCAGGGTAAGTAGAGTGTGAGACTGGTTAAGGATAAGGGCGTACGGGAACGACGAAAGATCGTCCACCCCGAGTAGTAGTGGAAGAGTCTTAATACGCTAGGGCTAGATCTAAAGCAACTTAAAAAGGGATCGGGTAATGGGTATCAACCAATAACAATAAGTGTCTTGTGAAAGGGAACGGTGGGCTTCAGCTACCATCATAGTTCCTAGTGCCCTTTGAGAGCCCTTCACGGGGAATACCGGGGGCAGTCCTGGGCTAACGTAAACTGTAGAAATAATAATCTAAAGAGAACCTAGTATGATTAGGGTTACACACACATACACCCCGTTAGCTAGGAAGGTAGAATAATTGGTTTGGTTGTCATTCAGACGGTAGCTCTGAAGGTAGATGCACGGACGGGACAGTCTGGGGAGCCGAGGGCTCGAGGGTTGGAGTACAGAATAAAGGTGGTGGGTCTTCGATATCTGATTGTCGTTCACACCGACATCGGTACGTTGACTCGGCGGTGTGGGACACTTAGTGCACTTTTTGTAAAGGTGGTGGGTCTTCGATATCTTGTTGGCTCATTAGTGCACTTTTTGTAACGGTCCAGGCCCGCCAACCCTGCGGGACCCAGCTGGCACCGCCGGCCTACCAGAGGTCCAGACCCGGGCCCACCACTGGTAGTCAGCCTATCACATCAAGCCTGCAGGCCATGCACCCCAACCCCTCTCCGCTCCTGTTTTCCAGCAGCGGTAGGTTGTTGCCACTGGGGATCGAACCCAGGACCTTGATAAGAGACTCTTTACCACAGCTATCATCATCAGCTCAGTTGGTGATGAAAGCTGTGGTAAAGAGTCTCTTATCAAGGTCCTGGGTTCGATCCCCAGTTGAAACAACCTACCGCTGCTGAAAAACAGGCGCGGAGAGGGGTTGAGATGCATGGCCTGCATGCTTGATGTAATAGGCTGACTACCAGTGGTGGGCCCGGGTCTGGACCTCTGGTAGGCCGGCGGTGCTAGCTGGGTCCTGCAGGGTTGGCGGGCCTGGACCGTTACAGCTGAGAGCCTGAGGTGTAGGACTTGTGAAAAGTCTGAGTTGTAAGTCTAGTGATAAAGGCTGAGGTAGGGCTGAGGCGTGAGGTAGGATTCTTGGGAAGAATCTGAGGTAGGACTTGTTTAAGTCTGAGCTGTAAGAACCATTCTAGTTCTGAGTTGTAAGATCTGCGGATCTGAGCCAGTGGAAGGAAGTTAGGCTGAATCTAGTTATCTACTGGATAGGCGAAGGGGGAAAGTGGATGTACCCATATCTTGGGGAACCATTAAAAATCTGGTCTATGCTATGCTGTGAATTGTGGTCTGTGTTTTGAATTATCTGTGTAGAATTTAATCTAGTTGTTTGCCTATAAAAATTGTATAAAAAGTTTAGAACCTATTCACCACCCCCCCCCCCTCTAGGTGTTTAGACTCTTGGAATCAGGTCTTTCAAGTGGTATCAGAGGGAGGTTACTCAAAGATTAACCTAATAGTCTGAGTGAATCTCCAAGGAAAATAATAGATATCAAGAATGGATTCAAATGAGAATCAAAAGGAGTTTGGATCTATGAAACTGCCAATCTGCAGGAAAGAATCCTTTGGCATATGGAGGGAAAGGGTCAGGTTGTGTATGGAAGCATCTGATCCAAGAATCTATATCACAGTACAGGACGGCCCCTTCATTCTAATGAAGGTATCAGTCCTGGATGCAAATGTTAAAACTCCTAAGAGTTATTCTGAGATGATAAAGGATGAAATCATCCTGGCAACTCTAGAAAAAGGGCACAGAATATCATTATAAGTGTCATAGATGATGCCATCTTTCAGAATCTGGTACATTATAAAACCTCCAAGGAAATATGGGACACCCTTATTGTCTACATGGAGGGCACAGAAGAAGTCAGAGAGGACAGGAAATCTATGCGGAATCAGGAGTATGAGAGCTTTAGACAAGCCAAGAATGACAGCATAACTGGATGCTATAAGAAATTCTTAGGATTGAAAATGAGTTGATGACTTATGGAAGAGTCTTCAGCACTTATGAACTGAATGACAAGTTTCTGAGATCTTTGACAAAGGATTGGGAAACCAAGATTTGTGCCATCAGAGAGGTGGCAAGGCTGGCAAATACACCTCCTCCCACACTGTTTGGAAAGTTGCTTTCATATGAAATGCAGCTTACAGCTAGGAAGGAGGAAGAGAAGAGCAGCAGATCTGAACACAAGGAAAAGTCAGTTGCCTTCAAGACTGAAGGTACAAGAAAGGTGATACACAAATTCGCAACGGCGGAGAGAGAGGGTTAGAGAGAAGAGAAGAGAAAGTGGATGTGGTGGTTGAGAATATTCTCCGATTCTATATCCGATAAAGGCAAGCGTACCTTATCGGTTATAGTATAGGATACTAAAGATTAGTATCAAGGTCGTATTTCCCTGGGGCGTAATGACTACTTCTACTCAAAGGAGATTTCTATTATTTTATCAATTGGAATTTCTATTAATTACTAAACTAAAAACTAAAATTAAATTACTAAGCTAAAAGAAAAGAGAACTAATTACTTGCAGGATAAAAAGATTTATAGCTAATAATAAAGAGGACTCGAATCTAGAATCACCTCGGCTAAAGACGATTAAGAAAATGCGATAAAAATCTAAACTTAATAGGATAAAGGTCCTTGACCGTGGAGGTTCCTAATGCTTGAACACGCTTCTCTCGAAGTCGTGCCCAACTGAGTTTAAGAAGGTCCGACCGACTCTCGTCTAAATCGGAGGCCTAAAGCTCGCTTTACGCGGTGAACCCCTCTATTGGATTTTACTCCAATCCGGGAGATTTGGACGTCTGCCTCTCTCGAGGGGTGCGTACAACTCCCTTTACTCTTGAATGCTAACTTCATTCTATCGGCCTCTCGGCTAGCCCAGAACGAAAGCAAAGGCGGAGAGTATATATCGAAAATATACCTCCAACCCGTGATTAATCAAGAATAATTCAAGGCCCTAACCTAAAAAGAAAAGATTAATTAAAGCATCATAACTTAATCGCTCTAACCTCGGATCATCAAGATCGAGTACAAGGAGGATTAGTTAATCATAATAGAGTGGAGGAGGGGGGATGAGTAGTAGAGCATAAAAAGAACACTAGTAATAGGAAGAGCACTTATATTAATTAAAAGGAGCAAGTTATACTAATGAAATTGAAATTACAAGTGCATGAATTAAAGCCCTATTCTAGCCCTATATTAAGCAAGTAAAGGAAATGCAAGAGCTAAAAGCAAAACACTAAGCTAGGTTAAGAAAATAATTACAAAATAAGAGAGAGAGAGGGAGAGAGAGAGAGAAAAAGCATAAAAAAGGATGAAGAACTAAAGGGGCAGCACCTCCCCCTCTCCCCAAAAGCTTGCTGAAATGGAAGGGGGGGTCTGGTATTTATAGACTTTTCCCACGGGTTGGTCACGCCCTCTGACACGCCCTAGGGGGGGCGTGTCAGGGGGCGTGACAAGTACGGATTTGACCTCGGGAGCTGAATTCTGGCGGGAATGATGATTATTTCGGTACGATGGTGGTCACGCCCTAGGTCACGCCCGTGACAGGGGGGCGTGACAGGCGTGTCAAGTCAAATTCAGCAGTCGCAGGTCCATCAGACGTCCGAATGGGGGCAGTCACGCCCCTGGTCACGCCCGTGACATGGGGCATGACAGTACTGTTGCGTGCAGCTGTGTACAAAGCATTGAAGGAGGCGCAGACTTCGGGCAGAGGGCGACACGCCCCGTGTCACGCCCGGGGACACGCCCGGGGAGGGCGTGTCGGTGGGGCGTGACAGGGGATTCTTTGGCGGGAAATTCACCTGGCGGCTTTCAACATCGGGAGCAGGTGACACGCCCTGAGTCACGCCCGGGGAGGGCGTGACAGGGGGGCGTGTCAGGGGATTTTTTCCTGGAAATTGTCTGCAACCTGCAAAAACAGAAAATAAATATTATTTATAATATTTACATAAAAAGAAGCAAAAAAATAACATAAAGAAAGAGATTTAAAACGAAAATAACATATTTTTACCCTAATAAATTAAGCTAAAATATGCATCATCAAAAGGGCAGGAGAAATTCTCCTTCTCCTCCCAGAAGAAGTGTTGAGGCAGAAGAAGGAATTCCTGATAACATCTCTTCAGACAGCCACACCTCTGATGAGGATTTTGCAGCCTTCACAAGGCAGTTCCAAAGATTCATGAAGAAGAAGAAGTGGAGAACAAGACCTTCTACATCCTTCTCCAAGGATGAGTACTACAAGAAAAGGAAGACTCCCAAGGAGGACATGTATGCTTCTAAACTTAGTAAACAATCTAATTCTAAGATTGTGTGTTATTGTTGCAACAGGTAAGGACATGTCATAGCTGACTGTCCTGACAAAAGGAAGGAGTCAAAAGACAAGAAGAAACAGCAAGTAAAAGGCAAGAAGGAAAAATCCCTTGTTGCCCAGAAGCAGAAGAGCTGGACAGATTCTTCATCATCTGAATCAGGAGAAGAAGAAGATGTTGAAGCATATGTTGGGCTTTTCTCAACTGAAGAGGATTCTAAGGAGTTAGGATTCCTACAAATGCTAGACTCCATAAATGGAGTGGAAGAACATTGTTGCAGAGGGCTGATGGCCCTATCAGAAAATGATAAATGTCAGGATCAGGCTGGTCCTAGTAAGGTATACATTTCTCCCTTAGATTATGATTATTTTATTGGATCAGAATCAGAAGCATCAACTTCAAGAGAAGGGGATGGTTCTGATTCTGAGGGTGATGTACATCAACTCATTAATGAGTATGGTGGGTTGTTGCATGCTCTAAAGAAGAGCAAGTTTCTTGTCAAAGAGCAGACCAAGGAGATTGAGTCTCTTAAGCTGGCTGCAGCAGATTCAGCAAAGCTATTGGATCTAAAATTGAATGAGGTTGCCAAACTGACAAACATTACTGTTATTCAGATGGGTACAATCTCTTTCAAGGAGAATCATATCAAGAAACTGGAGGCAAAACTTCAGCAAGAAAGAGAGTTAGTGGCTAAATTCTCCAAGCCAAAATCTGTCTTACCCTTAATAGATAATTTTATTTCACAAAAAGGAAAGACTGGTCTAGGTTTTAAGGGAAGAACTAGGGCCACCAATTCACATAGAAAAGGTAAGGCCCCAGTTCAGCCTCTAGCTGCAAAACCCCTATCTTATTTAGGAAGGTGATGAATCCTACAAATAGGTATGATCATGACACTACTCATGGTCACTGTAAGTATGGAAATCTCATGAGCAAAGGTACAAATGCCAATAGGCCACTCTATAGGCATGCCCATCATGTACAAGAGAAATTCTTGAAGTTTGCTGCTCCAGCACCAATACTTAACAAGACTGCTGGCAACAAAGTAGCAAAGTCTGTACCTAAGAGAAGGTATAATAGATTTGAGTGTTGGTGTTGTGGCAAGGTGGGCCACTTTGCCATGGATTGCTGGTTTAACACAAGTGTTAAAATCAAGAGTAGTTTTCCTGTTAGAACAGCTGCAGGATTACAAACTAACAAGGACCTAGGACCCAATAGCAAATTGGGTTCTAAGGGTAAGTGATTCTTTATTTGATGCAGGTGAATCCAAGTGACCATCCCCTATATGGTACTTGGATAGTGACTGTTCCAGACACATGACTGGGACCAGAAGAATGTTGAGGGACTATGTACCCATAGAGAATGGTCTCAAAGTCATTTTTGGTTGATCAGAAAAAGGAGTCATCAAAGGATTTGGTAACATTTCTTGTGACTCAATTACTATCACTAAAGTGGCTTATGTGAATGGTCTGAAACATAACCTGATTTGCATAAGTCAGGCTAGTGATCTAGGTTATGACATCTCCTTCCACAAAGGGGAGTGCAGAATTGAGAGGTCAAGTGATCAAGAGATCTGTAAGACCCCAACCTCGGAGATGATCGCGGGGCGATCAAACGGCTCTTTTGGAGATCTGAACAGGGGCACACGGCCAGGCACACGGCCGTGTGCCAACCCGTGTTCAGGGATTTATTGGGTTTTTGTGCTGTCTTGAGTCAGAGAGGTACACGGCCTGAGACACACAGCCGTGTCTCAAGCCGTGTGTGGGGCACACGGCCTCGAACACGGCTGTGTTCGAAGCCGTGTTCTGGAAGCCCGACGATTGTCTTGAAGCTCCAGGTAACACGGCCCGTGGCACACGGCCGTGTCAGGAGCCGTGTCGATCGGCGAATGAGCTACACGGCCAGACACACGGCCGTGTGTCAAGCCGTGTTCGGCCCAGTTTTTGGGATTTTGGATCTAATCTCGGCCGTTCGTTCTCTTGGATCTGGATCCGATGGTGGGGGCTGCTCCTGGGGGGTTAATAGCCGGGATTAGGGCTTTGAATCCTCATTTTTCTTTGGTCCACTCTCTCTCTAAGTGTTTAGAGAGAAGGGAGAGCAAGAGGAAGGAGGAGCCCAAGTTCCGGCCGCCGGAGGAGTCTTGAAGCACCGATTCGCGATCCGAGTCCGGATCCTCGAAGGCAAGGGCGAGGCGAAGCTTTCCATCCGACTACATCTTCATGGCGCCGCGAAAAAATGCGAGGGTAACGATCCTCTTCATAGGGCATGTGTAGTCGCCCTTCTTTCTATGCATAGGGAAATCCCCCTCTCGCGAGTGAGCGTTGAGGCGCGGAATCCCCTCGGGTAGATATGTAAAGTCCCCGTTGTTAGAGCCCGGAATCGGAGTACGGGTGTAGGCATTGTGTGTGAAGCCTATTCGGGTTTAACCCGGATCGGTGATGTTGCATTGCATGGCCGGAGAAGACTCCGCGCCGTTGGATTTAGTTTTCCGAAAATTTTACGCAGTAGATTGCATACAGGGATCCTTGGGGGTTAACCTCGAGGCGCACCCGAAAAGCTTGGGCGGAATCGCATTGCCGCCGCGATGTTGCCTTGGAGGGCAAATCGGTACATAACGGGGTTATGTGTGTGTTTTGATCGATTGTGGGAATGAGGAGAAACTTGGCCCGCACCGATGGCTAAATGGCCGTGGTGAAGTGAGCAACGGGCGGGTGGAACTCTACCCATTCCAAGTGGTCTCGGTAGAAGCGACCTAAAGTACATGGGACTTCCCGGGGGGCTGGAAACGAGCCTAGGCTTCGGCTGAAAGGGCTAAATGCTCACGTGTGTTGCCATCCGAGGGATGGTGGTGGAATCGCGGTGTCGGACTGGGTCCGGACCGGGTTCACCGATTAGTGCCCTGAGAGCACGGAGTGTGCGGCCGTGCGTGCCGACACTTGTGGCGAATAGAATACTCCATAGAATTGCTATGATAGTTTTTATATGCAGGGAAGGAGCACCGCCGTCCCGAGAAACGGGACGGGGTCATTATAATTTGGTCAGCTTTTGCTGACCGTTGCCCTTTTGTATTGCCACCTCTTGGGTGGGTTGTTTCTATAGGTGCTGTTGCGGAGCCAAGCGGCAAATAGCGGGCTAAAGCCCAAGTTGCAGCGCCAGCCCTCGAAGGCTTAGTTATTAGCTTTTTCATATTCATGTATGGCCGGCCTGCGCGCCGATGTATGAAAGACGCTATCTTGTTAAGCGAACACTTATGTAAGGCCTTAAGGCCGTGAACTCTTTTGTGTATGTACTCATTCCTGGGTTATAGTGGACATTCATGCTCTGTTGCAGGGTTCTTATCTTTTTGCAACTTAATTAAATTGCTTCCGCTAGGTGTTGTGTAGGACGCTCTGATTGGTTGTGTGGTTTCAACGCGTAACCAACCGGTCTGTCCGTGGTATATGGCGTCGGGCCCCGGCCGGACCTACTGCTATATGCTATGCGACGGATAGGGGTGTTACAAATTGGTATCAGACTTCTGGTTTCGGTCAAGCTTAAATGAATTCGTGGACGAATTCACTTTAAGGGGTGGTGAGCACATTGTGTGCGTCATCGTTATAACATGAAAAGAACCCATGAATGTCCACTTAGGAATGAAAATACACATGATTGAGGAACCTGCGTGTTCCTATAATTGCTGTTTGCAGTAATTTTTGGGTCGCTTATCGGTGTTTTGCACGATTTTAGGTGACCAGAAGTGGCGCTGGGCCGTCTGAACGGCCAGGTTCTGAGGCGAGCAGTGCGCCAAGCGATGCGCCTGCAACACCTTTGTCTGCTGAGACCATTAGGTTGGTGGCATAAGCGGTCATGGCAATGATCAATGCGCAGCCTGCAAGGCAGGTGCAGCAGCCTGCTCCTGCTGTGGAGCAAGTACCGGTTCAGACGGCAGAGCGAAGGAGGGTTGAGCAAGTAGTTTTGGAGCCAGAGTTGCCTAGGAGAGCATCTGAAAGACAACTGAAGCATGTCATGGGCTTTCACCCACCAGTGTTCACGGGGGCAGAAACCCCGACCCAAGCAGAGGATTGGCTCTCAAGGGTCAACAGGGTGATGACTGCGACGCAAACTGAAGAGTGGCAGAAGACCACTATAGCGACGTTCCTTTTGGATGGGGACGCAAGACTGTGGTGGGAGGGCCTAGAGCTGCATCAGTTGAGGGGAAGGCCATTGGCCGAAGTCCCGATGGAGGAGTTTGCGAGACTATTTATGGCTCGATACCTCCCCTCGGCGCAGAGGATTGCGCTAGAGAGCGAATTCCAGAAGTTGGTGCAGGGTGATAGCACCGTTGATGAATACCTCCACGAGTTTACTCGGTTGGGGAGATATGCCGGCGCTACCTTTGCAGACGAGGAGCGCAAGACGAGCCGCTTTTATGAAGGGCTAAGGGATGATTTGAGGTTGCTGCTGTCGGGGCCCAAGACGCAGGGTTTCATGACCCTGGTCAGTTCGGCCCGGTCCTTGGAGAAGGATATGAGAAACGTGCAAGCAAAGAAAGAAAGGGAATCCGGTGGCAAGAAATCAGAGTTCAAGGCGCCGACTACATCGAAGTCGGGCTACCGTAGATTCTTCAAGAAGGCTAAGACATCGGGTCCAGCTTCTTCTGCAGGTGCCTCGGGGGCAACTACCCATCGGACCCCGGGCGCTTGCTTCACGTGTGGAAAGCCGGGGCACTTTGCCCGTGACTGCTGGAGTGGACGCGCAAAGTCCGAAAGGAAGCAAGGAGCCACCTACGAGGAAAAGGGCAAAGCGGTGGAGTCGACCGCGTCCCACTATGATCCGACTCAGCCTAGAGTCTACAACTTGGGCCAGCAGGAGGCCATCAAGCAAGCGGATGTGGTGACAGGTATGAGTTAATTTATGCAAGTTGACTTGAGAATACTATTACCTATTGCTTGTTAAGCTAATGT
The DNA here is from genome assembly GCA_039513925.1 of Platanthera zijinensis. Taxonomy (NCBI): domain Eukaryota; kingdom Viridiplantae; phylum Streptophyta; class Magnoliopsida; order Asparagales; family Orchidaceae; genus Platanthera; species Platanthera zijinensis. Next base: position 121,178,213 of record CM077082.1, on the reverse strand, counting down.
CTTTTGCTTAGGCTTTGTGTTGATTAGCGATAGTCCGGCACGAGCACTATTCGACACTGGTGCTTCGCATTCTTTCTTGTCCGAACAGTTTATATCGCGTATCGGAGTCCCTTCTTCGATGGCGAAGGACAAGTTAGATGTGTTGCTACCGAATGGGTGCTCGATGCGTGCGGACAGAGTGTGCGCCGTGAAGGTTCACATAGGGAGCCAAGAGTTCGACTTGCTAGCGTCATTGCTGCCGCTAGTAGAGTTCGATGTTATCTTTGGAATGGATTGGCTGTCAGAGCAGAAGGCTTGGATCGATTGCGACCGTAAGGAGGTCAAGCTGGGTCTAGGGCGGGAGACTACTTTCGAGGGGCTTAAGGGGTCGAGCAAGACATTAATGTCTGCTCTTCAGGTGGTGAAGGCGGTTCGTGCTGGTGCAGAGCTGTTCTTTGCGATAGTGGGGGCTGTGGAGCCAAAGTCCCCGTTGGATAGCATCCCCGTGGTTTGCGAATACCCCGATGTGTTCCCGGATAGCCTTCCTGGAGCCCCACCGCAGCGAGAGATTGATTTTACGATCGAGCTCGTGCCGGGTGCCAAACCCGTGTCACGTGCTCCTTATAGGTTGGCGCCAAAGGAGATGGCAGAGCTGAAGGTTCAGTTGGAGGAACTGATGGAGCAAGGTTATGTGCGTCCAAGTTCGTCGCCTTGGAGTGCACCGGTCCTCTTCGTTAAAAAGAAGGATGGTAGTATGCGGCTGTGCATCGACTACAGGGAATTGAACAAGTTGACGGAAAAGAACAAGTACCCGATCCCGAGGATTGATGACCTCTTTGATCAGTTAGTCGGATCGTCTGTATACTCCAAGTTGGACTTGAAGTCGGGGTACTATCAGCTGAGGATCAGGGAATGTGATATCCCAAAGACGGCGTTCAGTACGAGGTATGGGCATTTCGAGTTCACGGTCATGCCGTTTGGACTGACGAATGCGCCATCGGTGTTTATGGATCTGATGAATAGGACGTTCAGAGATTTCCTGGATCGCTTTGTGATCGTCTTTATTGACGATATTTTGGTATACTCGCAGTGCGAAGAAGACCACTTCAAGCATTTGCATTTGGTGTTGGAGACTTTGAGGAGGAATGAGCTTTACGCAAAGTTCTCCAAGTGCGAGTTCTGGCTACCCTCGGTAGCGTTCCTTGGTCATATAGTGAGTGGGGAAGGTATAGCGGTGGATCCGGCGAAGATTGTTGCGATACGGGAGTGGCCTGCGTTATCTTCTGTCGCGGAAGTCCGTAGTTTTCTCGGGCTTGCCGGATATTACAGGCGCTTCGTAGAGAACTTCTCGCGGGTAGCCTTACCCCTCACGAAGTTGACAAGGAAGGATCAGAAATTCTTGTGGACGCAAGAGTGCGTGCAAGCTTTTGAGGAGCTGAAGAGGCGGTTGACCACGGCGCCAGTGCTTAGTTCGCCGAGTGGGACCGAGGGCTTTGAGGTGTATAGCGACGCTTCGGGTAGCGGTTTGGGCTGCGTGTTGTTGCAGCATGGTAGCGTGATAGCGTATGGATCGCGTCAGCTAAAGGTGCATGAAAGAAATTATCCGGTGCACGACTTGGAGTTGGCGGCCGTGATATTTGCACTCAAGTTGTGGAGGCACTACCTATACGGAGTAAGGGTCGATATATACACCGATCACAAGAGCCTAAAATACCTGTTGGATCAGAAGGATCTCAATATGAGGCAGAGGAGGTGGATGGAGTTCCTGGGGGACTACACCTTCAAGATACATTATGTACCCGGGAAGGGCAACGCAGTTGCGGATGCGCTGAGCCGCAGGGCTCCCGCCCGAGCCAACTGGTTGTCGGTGCATGATGAGCGGCTAGTGCGGGAGTTGGAGGAGCTTGAGATCTGTTGCGTTGACAAGCAGACGAGCGCCAAGGCAATGTTAAACTGGACAGAGGTGCAGTATGACCTGGCTGACCGGGTTCGGCAGGCATTGGAGTTGGATGACTCCATGAAGGAGCTTTTGGAGGCCGCTACGGATGGGTCAAATTCCCAGTTCTCGGTGGAAGATGGTTTGTTAAGGAAGGATCATCGGTTGTGCGTCCCGAGTGGGGGTAACCTCCGGGCGGAGTTGATGTACGAGGCTCATCATACCAAGTACTCAATCCACCCAGGGAGCACGAAGATGTATCGTGATCTCAAGAAGTTGTTTTGGTGGCCGGGGCTTAAGAAAGATGTGGCGTTGTATGTGGCCAAATGCCAAACATGCGCCTTGGTGAAGGCGGAGTGCCAAAAGCCGGGAGGATTTCTGAAGTCCTTGCCTATACCGGAGTGGAAATTCGACGATATATCTATGGACTTTGTGCACGGGTTGCCAAGGTCGCAGAAGGGGAACGACGCCATCTGGGTGATCGTGGATCGGCTAACTAAGGTGTCGCATTTCATTCCGCATAGGAAGGATGATCCAGTGGAGAAATTGGCAAAGTTGTACGTTGACAATATTGTTAGGCTGCATGGTGTGCCTCGTAGCATTGTGAGTGATCGCGATGGGCGGTTCACGTCAAATGATTGGAGGTTGGTGCAGCAGATGTTGGGAACAAAGTTAAAGTTCAGTACAGCTTTCCATCCGCAGACGGATGGGCAGACCGAGAGAGTTAATAGAACGATGGAGGACATGCTCCGCATGTGCGTTCTAGACTTCGGGAAGCATTGGGAAGACCATCTTTATTTGGTGGAGTTCGCGTACAACAACAGCTACCAAGCAAGTATACAAATGGCGCCCTTCGAGGCCCTGTATGGTAGGAAGTGTCGCACGCCGTTATCGTGGCTTGAAGCGGGTGAGGCAAGGTTGTACAAGAAGCAGGAGGTGGAGAGTGCTACCTCGTTAGTGCGGATCATTCGGGAGCGCTTGTTGATCGCTCAGGACCGGCAGGCGAAGTACTACAATGCCAAGCACCGGAACGTGGAGTTCGCGGTAGGCGATTGGGTGTACTTGAAGATCAAGCCGTTCAAGGGTGTCTCACGGATTCGACGGTTGAAAAAGTTGAGTCCGAGATACCTTGGGCCGTTTGAGGTCCTGGAGCGAGTCGGCGAAGCGGCATACCGTTTGAAGCTATCGGTGGAGTTGAGTGGATTACATGATGTGTTCCACATTTCTGTGTTGCGGAAGGCGGTGCAAGAGCCTTTGCAGGTGATCGCGGCTGATCAAGTACCGGTTGAGGAAGGGTTGACAACGAAAGTCAAGCCCATATCTATTGAGGATTTCGAAGTCAAGCGGCTTCGGAACAAGGAAATCAGAATGGTGAAGGTCCGTTGGGATAACTGCGGGCGCGAGGAGCTCTCTTGGGAGCGAGAGCAGACAATGCGCGAGGAGTACCCCGAGTTGTTCCCCTCAGGTACTCGATTTGTTTTGTTTTTGTGTAGTCTCTGTTCTTAATTTCGGGACGAAATTCTCTTAAGGGGGAGGGAGTTGTAAGACCCCAACCTCGGAGATGATCGCGGGGCGATCAAACGGCTCTTTTGGAGATCTGAACAGGGGCACACGGCCAGGCACACGGCCGTGTGCCAACCCGTGTTCAGGGATTTATTGGGTTTTTGTGCTGTCTCGAGTCAGAGAGGTACACGGCCTGAGACACACGGCCGTGTCTCAAGCCGTGTGTGGGGCACACGGCCTCGAACACGGCTGTGTTCGAAGCCGTGTTCTGGAAGCCCGACGATCGTCTTGAAGCTCCAGGTAACACGGCCCGTGGCACACGGCCGTGTCAGGAGCCGTGTCGATCGGCGAATGAGCTACACGGCCAGACACACGGCCGTGTGTCAAGCCGTGTTCGGCCCAGTTTTTGGGATTTTGGATCTAATCTCAGCCGTTCGTTCTCTTGGATCTGGATCCGACGGTGGGGGCTGCTCCTGGGGGGTTAATAGCCGGGATTAGGGCTTTGAATCCTCATTTTTCTTTGGTCCACTCTCTCTCTAAGTGTTTAGAGAGAAGGGAGAGCAAGAGGAAGGAGGAGCCCAAGTTCCGGCCGCCGGAGGAGTCTTGAAGCACCGATTCGCGATCCGAGTTCGGATCCTCGAAGGCAAGGGCGAGGCGAAGCTTTCCATCCGACTACATCTTCATGGCGCCGTGGAAAAATGCGAGGGTAACGATCCTCTTCATAGGGCATGTGTAGTCGCCCTTCTTTCTATGCATAGGGAAATCCCCCTCTCGCGAGTGAGCGTTGAGGCGCGGAATCCCCTCGGGTAGATATGTAAAGTCCCCGTTGTTAGAGCCCGGAATCGGAGTACGGGTGTAGGCATTGTGTGTGAAGCCTATTCGGGTTTAACCCGGATCGGTGATGTTGCATTGCATGGCCGGAGAAGACTCCGCGCCGTTGGATTTAGTTTTCCGAAAATTTTACGCGGTAGATTGCATACAGGGATCCTTGGGGGTTAACCTCGAGGCGCACCCGGAAAGCTTGGGCGGAATCGCATTGCCGCCGCGATGTTGCCTTGGAGGGCAAATCGGTACATAACGGGGTTATGTGCGTGTTTTGATCGATTGTGGGAATGAGGAGAAACTTGGCCCGCACCGATGGCTAAATGGCCGTGGTGAAGTGAGCAACGGGCGGGTGGAACTCTACCCATTCCAAGTGGTCTCGGTAGAAGCGACCTAAAGTACATGGGACTTCCCGGGGGGCTGGAAACGAGCCTAGGCTTCGGCTGAAAGGGATAAATGCTCACGTGTGTTGCCATCCGAGGGATGGTGGTGGAATCGCGGTGTCGGACTGGGTCCGGACCGGGTTCACCGATTTGTGCCCTGAGAGCACGGAGTGTGCGGCCGTGCGTGCCGACACTTGTGGCGAATAGAATACTCCATAGAATTGCTATGATAGTTTTTATATGCAGGGAAGGAGCACCGCCGTCCCGAGAAACGGGACGGGGTCGTTATAATTTGGTCAGCTTTTGCTGACCGTTGCCCTTTTGTATTGCCACCTCTTGGGTGGGTTGTTTCTACAGGTGCTGTTGCGGAGCCAAGCGGCAAATAGCGGGCTAAAGCCCAAGTTGCAGCGCCAGCCCTCGAAGGCTTAGTTATTAGCTTTTTCATATTCATGTATGGCCGGCCTGCGCGCCGATGTATGAAAGACGCTATCTTGTTAAGCGAACACTTATGTAAAGCCTTAAGGCCGTGAACTCTTTTGTGTATGTACTCATTCCTGGGTTATAGTGGACATTCATGCTCTGTGGCAGGGTTCTTATCTTTTTGCAACTTAATTAAATTACTTCCCGCTAGGTGTTGTGTAGGACGCTCTGATTGGTTGTGTGGTTTCAACGCGTAACCAACCGGTCTGTCCGTGGTATATGGCGTCGGGCCCCGGCCGGACCTACTGCTATATGCTATGCGACGGATAGGGGTGTTACAAGATCATTTTGACTAGCACTAGGAAAGGAAATGTCTATTGTCTTAACCTAGATTGTGAGTTGAACAACTCACCTATTTGCCTAGTTGCAGATAAGAAAGCTTCACTATGTGTCAAATGGCACAAAAGGTTAGCTCATCTGAACTATAAGTCCATAGGACTGTTGTTTAGCATGGGTCTGGTGAGGAATGGTCCTCAAGTCAAGTGCATTAAAGAGGGAGTGTGTTCAGCTTGCCAAAAGGGCAAACAGACCAAGTCCTCTTTTCCTGCACTAGATACCAAAGATTCATTGAGATGTTTATATCTCTTGCATATGGATTTTTTGGTCCTATGCTAGTTCACAGTCTTTGTAGGAATGTATATACACTAGTTGTTGTGGATGACTATTCTAGATACACTTTGGTGTTTTTCTTGAGGCAGAAATCTGAAACCCCTAGTATTTTCCAGACTTTTGTTAGACAAGTTCAGAATGAATTTAACAATTCAGTGGTCAAAATCAGAAGTGACCATGGAACTGAATTTCAATCTGAATGTATGACAAAATTCTGTGAATAACTTGGGATACATCAGGAGTTCTTCTCACCTAGAACACCTCAGCAAAATGGAATTGCTGAAATAAAGAATAGAACTCTTATTAAGGCTGGTAGAACTCTACTCAGTGATACTACTCTCCTGAATATTTCTGGGCTGAGGCCGTAAACACTGTTTGTCATGTTCTCAATAGAGCATCCATAAATAAGAAACTTAAGTTGACTCCCTATCAGATTTTGAAAGGCAGAAAACCAAACATTTCTTATTTTAGAATCTTTGGTAGCAAGTGTTATGTCCTAGTTAATGGTAAACACTACCAAACAAAGTTTGCTGCCAAATCCCTAGAAGGGATATTTGTTGGGTACAGCAATAATAGTAGGGCATACAGGGTCTACAACTTGACTAATCAAGTTGTAGAAGAGTCAGTCCATGTTGTTTTTGATGAGTCTAGATTGATTAACAATGAATTGTCTAGTTCTTCAGTTAGTTCTACAGGTCTAACAGATAGGCTGGACAAGTTGACCATCAATGATGAAGTTCCTGCCAGGCTGGATGAAGAAAAAGATGTCAGCTATCCAGGGGAGAACAAGTCCCACTGGATGAAGAAGACAATGTCGGGCATCAAGTTGAGGAAACTGAAGAAAGCCATAATGCTGACAGATTTCCTCCAGCAAGAAGACACTTGAAGGATCATCCAGCTCACCAAATCATTGGTGATGCAAGTCAAGGGGTTCTAACTAGGAGCAAGAGCATGAACACAGTTCTATGTTCTAGCTTCCTGTCTCAAATAGAACCCAGGAAGATTGAAGAAGCAATGCAAGACTCCAACTGAATTGATGTTATGCAAGAAGAGCTTAGCCAGTTCAGAAGATGTAAAGTCTGGGAACTAGTGCCTAAACCTAAGAATCACAACATAATAGGAACTAAGTGGATCTACAGGAATAAGCTCTATGAGAATGGCACCATAGTCAAGAACAAGGCCAGACTGGTAGCTAAAGGCTACAGGCAAGAGGAAGGTATTGACTTTGATCAAACCTTTGCTCTAGTATCAAGGCTGGAGGCTATAAGGCTGTTTTTAGCCTATGCTGCCTATCAAGGGTTCAAGGTATACCAGATGATGTGAAATCAGTATTTCTGAATGGGGATTTAAAAGAGGAAGTCTATGTTGAACAACCCTCAGGTTTTGTAGATTCTCATTTTCCTGATTATGTATATAGGCTTAGGAAAGCTCTATATGGTTTGAAACAAGCTCTAATAGTTTGGTATGAGACCTTGTCTGCTTTCCTTCTTGAGAATAAATTCTCTAGAGGAAAAATAAACAAAACTCTATTCTATAGGAAATCTAAAGGCAAGATAATACTAGTCTAGATATATGTGGATGACATTATCTTTGGTTCTACTAAAAACAACCTTTGTAGAAAGTTTGCCAAACTTATGCAAGGGAAGTTTGAGATGAGCAGTATGGGTGAGCTGAAGTTCTTCTTGGGACTTCAAGTTAGACAGACTGATAGTGGTTTGTCCATATCTCAGTCTAAGTTCACCAAGGAGTTGATTAAGAAGTATGGTATGGACTCAGTTTCTACCATGAAAACTCCAATGGGAACAAGTATGCCTATATGCAAAGATGAGGCAGGGAAATATGTTGATGAGTCTTTGTATAGAGGGATAATTAGCTCCCTACTTTACTTGACTGCTAGTAGACCTGACATCATGTTTGCAACATGTGTATGTGCTAGGTACCAAGCTTGCCCAAAGGAATCTCATTATACTGCAGTTAAGAGAATATTGAGATATCTTAAGGGCACACCTAATCTAGGCCTTTGTTACCCTAAGAATAGAGATTTCATTCTTACTGGTTTCTCAGATTCAGACTTTGCTGGATGCAAAGAAGACAGGAAGAGTACTACAGGAACTTGTTAATTCCTTGGTGGGAGGCTGGTGTCATGGAGTAGCAAGAAGCAAACTAGTGCAGCTATATCAATAGCTGAATCAGAATATATAGCTGCAGGTAGCTGCTATGCACAATTGATGTGGATAAAACATCAACTTGAAGACTATGATATCCAGGTAAGTAGAATTCCACTATTTTGTGATTCTACGAGTGTTATTTCTATTGCTAAGAATCATGTATCACACAGTAGGACCAAGCATATAGAAATTAAGTTTCATTTCATTAGAGAACATGTAGAGAAGGAAAATATTAGCTTAGAGTTTGTGAGAATAGATAATCAAATAGATGATATTTTTACAAAACCTCTGGATGAAACTAAATTCAATTATTTTAAAATTGAATTAGGTATGTTGAACCTAGAATAGGTTAGCACAAGCTTACTTAAGTAGCATATGTAAGCACCAAATTTCTCTGGAAATTTGTCTAAGAACAAAGTTTGTGTCGACACAGAAAAAGGATGTGTCAACACAGAAACAGTATCTGTGTAGACAGAAGAACTGGTGTCGAGACTTAAATAGACTGTGTCGATACAGACACAAGTGTGTCGACACTAACACAAGTATATCAACACATATATGTGTCGACTTAATATAAGTATTGTCAACTCAGACATTAGTATGTCGATACATAGTCATGTACTTAAACTAAGTATTGTCGAGACCTATGTCATTTCTGACGACACGTATGTTGATTTGTCGACTAAGTCCCGTCGTTTGACCTGCCCTTGACACTAATACTATAAATAGGTGAAGCCAACATCTGGTCGACTACGCTTTCAAAATTCTTGGCTCTACACCTTCTGTCGACAAAGACCTTCTCTTCTTTTCTCTCTCATCTCTCTCGTTGATGGCGCCTCATCAAGAAGACAAAGTCAATGAAGGATATGAGCAGGTTCGTGAAGGGTTCACGATAGCTTCAGAAGAAATTCAGGGTGTAATTGCCCTAATTTCTTAGAATGGTTTGGAGTACTTGGTCTCTGAACCAATCAAGATTTGGAAGGAGGTTTTGGAATTCTATTCAACAGCAAGCGTGGATACAGAAGGGAAGAAGATCAAAGCAACAGTCTAGGATTCCCAAATGAAACTTACACTGAAGACAATTAGGAAATCTCTTCAGCTTCCATTGGTTAAGGATACAGATGAAATAACTCCATCCCTGACTATAGAAGCATTAAGTTGGTGTTGGCTGAGCCCTAATATCAAGGTTGGATCATCCATAACTCGAAAAGGGATGAATTCCCAAGGGAAGTTCTTGTCTGAAATAGTTGGGAAGGTGATACTATATAAGACTAGTGGACATGATTGAATTTCAGTCCACATGTTCAATCTAATGACACGGATCATATTCAAAGTGAAAACTGATTGGGAAGCAGTAATGTTTGACAAGATCCAAGAAGGAGTGAACTTTGATCGAACCAACAAAACCTGGGAAGGATCCTAAGTTTATGTTTATCTTCAGTAATACCAGATGTTTTGAAACAAGTGGCTGGATCCAAAATCAATCACATGAGGAGAATGGATGTGAGAATTCTTTCAAGGTGATAGGGTTCTGATCGAGGAAGTCACTACTCCTCATAAACAAACTAAGAAAGATAAAAAACAGAAGAAAGTTGTTCAACAAGCAGAATCCTCTAGTGATTCTGAAGAGGAAGTAGTCTTCAACTCAGATGAAGACCAACAACCAAAAGAAGCCCAAGATCAAGTGGTGGGCAGTAAGCCCCAAGAACACAGGTAGACTCCACTCTAAGGGGAGAAAATACTGAAAAAAACTGAGTTGTCTGCCAAGGGGGGGCATTGTTGAAGCTGCCCTTGAGAGTGAATTTGCTGCAGATACTGTTTGATTAACATAGCATTTAATCACCAAGCAGCTCAAGACAATGTTGATAAAGAAGCTCAAAATGAGCAAGTATCTCCTTTAAAAAAAAGGGCCCTGGAAAAAAATTTGGATGCCTAGGGAAAACCTTTTGTTGTTCAAACTAATCTTGTTCCTCCTATATAGGTGCAGCAAGAGTTCACTATGGAAGAGCTCTTTTCTGATTTACCTGATGCAAGAACTGAGGGGGAGCAATCCCAGCTAGAAAAAGATTTACCAAGGACTGGGGGGAGGAACAATCAAGGAAAAAGATTTACCAAGGACTGAGGGGGAGCCGTATCAGCATGCCCCAACTGATAAGGACATAGGTTATATACAAAGTACATCAGAAACTTCTGATGATGAAGAATCCTCAATAGATAAGAAAAGAAAAATAGTTGCCTTAAGGAAAAAGAGTTCTGGCTACAAAAAGGCCTTGCAAACAGGCACAGCACCACCTACTCCAAGCATGGATTTCAGTTCTATACTGGTCCAAATGCAAATTAAGTTGGATGAGCAAAGACAACCTCTGAAGAAATATGTGGATGTAACTCACAAGGAGTTGCAATTCCAATTGGCCCAGGATAACAAGTCTATAAGATTTGAAGTTAATCAAAATAAAAAGGAAATGACAGATTGCTTCCATAAGGGAGGTAATATTGTGGTATTCCTGGCCAAACAATAGCAGGATCTGAAAGTACAAGTGGAAGATATTGTAGTAAAGCAGGGTTATATACTAGAGAATCAAATAAGAATGAATGAGAATCTTAAAGATTCACATCATGCTATCTTGACAAAAAATGATGCTCTAGCAACTTATATCAAAGCTGAAGTCTCAAAGCAAATCAAGGAAGGTATAGCTGCTATTCAGGCCACATTTCAAGCCTCACAAAAGAATATGTATGATTTCTTGACAAAATCAGAGATTATTATAAAGAAGAAAACTGACTATGTTATTAATCAAGTCAGATTTCAAAAAGATGATCTAAGGGATCATATTGATAGAGAAGTCATAAAGGGGGAGAGATTAGTAGTCAAAGCCTGCTCTGATCATTCTAAATGGATATCAAATAGCATCAGAGTAACTCTTGGATATCCTCACCTATGTTATGATGACAATGTAGCTGAGTCTGGAATACAACCTGCTCATACTGAAGGAGATCAGCCTGAAGTTGCTCAGGTGATTTACCCCCCAGTAGATTTTGAAATGATTCAAGAGGAAGTTCAGAAAATGTATAGTCCTCCACTAGAGGCACACAATGTTATTCAGGAGAAAGTAGAAATGTCAGAAGCTGTCATGGAAGCTCAGCTATCCAAAAAGAGGTTCAGAGAACAGGCTGAGTTGAATCCAAACTTTGAGCAATGGAGTCCTACTTCCAGAAACATTATACTGACTGCCTGGAAAGCTGTGAAGGATAAATCTCATGATAGGGTAAATGGTATTCAGACACTGATGGTGTATCAGCTCCTGGATAGCCATTCTTCAACACAGAAGAAGTGTTAAGGCTGGCGTCGGTAATGCTAATTGGTGGGTCATGAGTTTTTCCCTATTTTAAGGTAGAAATGTAAGAGCATGTTGAGGATAGTCGTCTTTTTGCGTGGCACGATGAGTGGTACGCCTCTTCAAGGCGGTGATCAAGAGGAAACACCAGCGCCACGTAGTGTTAGATCTATTATGTAAAAACAATGTTCTTTTTCTCTTTCCTCGATTTAAGTTCCCTAGTGAATTCCTTGTTTATAGTTGTAATTTCCTTGTCGTCCATATTTTCTCTTTCCTAATGGGCTAATCGTGTT